>JAKOOJ010000001.1:198698440-199898440 GCA_022577455.1 Arizona elegans | reverse complement strand
AAGTTATTATATCTGTAGAATTTTAGCAGTCTCCCAAAAAGTAGTCTGATAAGGGTATGATTTACAAGATCATACCTATACCATACCACATTATTCTAGTAATCATTGAATTATTTTAAAATGTTTACAGATGGATTGCTATATGATCTGTTCTAAAATCTTTTCAGATATCAATGCTAAAATGACTGGTTCAGAGTTTCCCAATATTTTTCCTCTTTTGACTATAGGAATAGTTACTTTCCTCCAACTGTGTTCCATTTAATGATGTTGAGTTTGTTACTACATCACAAAGTTGTTATAAAGGTATACCTAGAGTTGGTTTTCAGACTGAAAATCTGAATCTGCAGTACTTTCTGTTTCTGATTACTCTTTTTATTAGCAGGATCAGGTCTAATATAGTGATCCACTTTGTGGAAGTCAGTATCACAAATAAGGGAAAAGAAAGCACATGCTTGAAATCAAGGGAGGTATCTGCAGTACACTACACTGCAGCTACATGCAAAAATTTCTGGAAAGAGTAGAGAACATGATGTGATTGAATATTTATTTTTACAGAATCGCCATTCCCAGAGCTCATTAAGAAAAGTGAAATCATTGTTAAATTCATTAAAACTGTTAATGCAGAGAAATACTCAGTGACTTACTTCCATCTTTTTAAAGTTTGCAAATTCTGAAAAACAACCATTAAGAGGAAGGAGGGAGGGAGGTAGGGAGGGAGGGAAGGAAGGAAGGAAGGAAGGAAGGAAGGAAGGAAGGAAGGAAGACTTTTTTCAGTGACAAATTAATCTCTGTTGTGCCAGGCTCTCTATTAAATATTAGTTTGCAAGATTCATTTTTTTCTTATCATTCTTCCCCTCCCCCCACTTTCTTCGTGGCATCTCATTAGACCCCATTAGTGCAGTGCTTGTTACAGTTCATTTAGGGAGGGGGAAAATCATTAAACACATGTCACTTCAAAACTCTGTGACATAACATGAAATTGAAATGACCTTCTTTCAGACACGGCACAGTGCTGAACCAAAGAGTCCTCCTGAATTCTAAAAATGTAACTTAGACTGATAATCGCATTCCAACATGCCAAGGCAGTGAGCAATAGGAGACACACTATTGGAGGGCGAGCTTTCTGCAAATGTGAACCAAAACAAGGAGATTCAAGGTCAGTACATGTTCACCATAAGCCTGAACAGAAAAGAGGAGGATGGGCTAAAGAGAGAGAACAGCACTGCATAAAAGCAAGAGTGTAACCTAGACAAGGTGAGGATTTCTTTTAAGACAGGTTTGTAGGCTGCAATTTTAAGATTGTGGTTGTTTTATTGCTGTTTGTTGTTATTTTATTATTACCTTTAAAAATAACTCTTTCTCTGAACAGCTAAAAACGGTGATTGTAGTCCTCTTTTATTAATTCCAACAACAATCCTATGAAGTTGGCTAAGTTCAAAAATAGTAGTTTTCTTACAAATGAAAGCTAGTAGTTTCCTTCCTTCCTTCCTTCCTTCTTTCCCTCCCTCCTTTCTTCCTTCCTTCTTTTTTCTTCCTTCTTTCCTTCCTTCTTTCCCTCCCTCCTTTCTTCCTTCATTCCTTCCTTCCTTCCTTCTTTTTTCTTCCTTCCTTCCTTCCTTCCTTTTTAAAATTGAATTGATTCAAATTCTGCAGTCTGTGTTCCACGTTCTAGACATCAACAATATAGGTGGTCCTCGATTTTCAACAATTCGTTTAGTGACTGTTCAACCATTTACAACGGCGCTGGAAAAAAAGTGATTTATGACCATTTTTCACACATGCCACCATTATAGCATCTCCATAGTCATGTGATCAAAATTCAGATGCTTGGCAACCAGTTCATATTTACGACAATTCCAGTGTCCTGGGATCCCCTTCTGTGACCTTCTGACAAGCAAAATCAATGGGGAAGACAGATTCACTTCGCAACTGTGTAACCAACTTCATAACTGCAGATATTCCCTTAACAACTGTGGCAAGAAAGGTGGTAAAATGGTGCAAAACTCACTTAACAACTGTCTCACTTACCAACAGAACTGTTGGACTCAATTGTGGTCGTAAGTCAAGGACTACCTGTATGTCTTTGACTTTTGAAATATTTTTAATGCAAACCGCTTTGGGGACTAGAAAAGGGGAAAAGATGATGTGTAGCTTTTAAACAAGTAAATAAATCCAAACCCAGCACTTTGTTGATGGTCAGAATAATAACTAATTGCTTGTTTAGAGTAATGTTACTTCCCGCCTGTAACCTTGAACGCTCTAGGCCTACAATTTTTTTCTCACTAAACTGGAAATGAAAACAATAACACAGAACTTAAGGCCAAGATCCTTGCATCCAAAGATCTTTTTAGAACCTTTCTAATCTAAATTAACTATTTTGATATGGTTAATTTTTGCCTGTTTTATTACTTCCTGTGGGAAAGATGATGAATAGCATCTTAATTGTCTCTTGTTAGTTAGCTTGTGTTCCCTGCTGGGCAGGTGTTAATTATGTAACTCTTTGCA
This sequence comes from Arizona elegans, assembly GCA_022577455.1. Taxonomy (NCBI): domain Eukaryota; kingdom Metazoa; phylum Chordata; class Lepidosauria; order Squamata; family Colubridae; genus Arizona; species Arizona elegans. The sequence continues at coordinate 199,895,935 of JAKOOJ010000001.1, read as the reverse complement.
TTATTTGTTTTCTGTTTCTTTTATAGCAAAATGAGGCCATAAATGATTAACTTGCACATAAGCAATTAACCCTGACTTGTAGTTAGAATCATCTGCCTATAGAATTACATAGGTTGGAGAAAGGCACGTCTCCTGGCTAAATCTAAATTTGATTAGGTAAATCAAATAATGATTTGATTATGTGATTCAGCAAAAAAAAGCTCAGTACAAGTGATCAAGAGAGATTATAATAATAAACATTTTCAGCAAATTTATTTTTTATTGTGCACTCCCGGCTTTTAAATATGAAAACTATACTGGTCCTGGTGCCATATTTATTCATTACTGTAATGGGTTAAGTATATAAAAAATAAAATATATCAGCATGGTATTTTGGCATATTATACTATATATTGCTGGAATTGGGTATGTATGGTCTGATGAAAAGAAGGACTAGGGATGACATGATAGCAATGTTCCAATACCTCAGGGGTTGCCACAAAGAAGAGGGAGTCAAGCTATTCTCCAAAGCACCTGAGGGCAGAACAAGAAGCAATGGGTGGAAACTAATCAAGAATAGAAGCAATTTAGAACTAAGGAGAAATTTCCTGACAGTTTGAACAATTAATCAGTGGAACAACTTGCCTCCAGAAGTTGTGAATGCTCCAACACTCAAAGTTTTTAAGAAGAGATTGGACAACCATTTGTCTGAAGTGGTGTAGGGTTTCCTGCCTAAGCAGGGAGTTGGACTAGAAGACCTCCAAGGTCACTTCCAGCTCTGTTATTCTATAATTCTATATTACCCAGGTTTGACAAAGGGGCAGGTGAGAAAGGCATGACCCAGGTTCTGCCTCCTGTTGAACAAAAAATATGTGGTTTTTTAAAATAGTTTTTATTAAACATTTTTCATCTTTAAAATAGGGTTGCCAGGTCTGCTTCCAAAAAATAGTGGACAAGCGGGAGGTTAAGTAGTAAAAAAAAAAAAAAATACAATTAAATTATATATTTTCTTACAAACATTTTAACACGTATTAAAATAATCACTTCAAAACTTTACTTAAAATTCAAAACATCAAATATATTATAATAATACGTAAAATATTAAATTACATTTTACTTTGCTGCCGTGTGTATTTTTTATTTGACTGTGCAGCTTTGATCAATTCTTTGTGTTTAAGGAATAATTCTTTAATTTCAGTACAACGTTGAGAAATATTAAAAAAATACAAAGTTCACTTCGAACTGATGAAATTATACCACTTTTCTAGGTACGCAATGGCTCTTTGATACACGTTGATGGCTTCTTTCTTGAACTTTTGCACGGCATTCTCAGGCAAATGTTTTTTACGTAAGGCAAATAAAACTTTCATTCCAAAAAACTGCTCATCGTATTTTTTTTGCAAAGAATCACGCAGCTTACACATGATAATGTGACGATCACATGCAAGAATTTTCTTGCTTTCCAGCTTTCCAGCTTGTGAAAAAAAATAGTGAACATAATGTGAAAAAAGCGGACTGTCCGCTCAAATAGTGGACACCTGGCAAGGGTACTTTAAAAACAAACAACAAAAACAGAAAAACAAGAAAAAAACAAGACAAGCATAACAATGTAGAGTAGTTTTGCAGCCTTCCATATCAGCATATATGTTCTGTTTTTATAATTCACTCTTCTACATTGCCTTCCTATCGTTATAACAACTATAACTATAATGATATAATAACAGTTATAACAATACTAGTTACTCATATCTACATTATATTTACATTATAATCAGTAATTAAATTTAATAATCAAAAATCATGTGTTCTATTTGCCAAATATGAGCAGCCCATAGAGTTGATAAATTCTCTTGAAATCAAGAATCATCCCACATCTGCAGCAGCAGCTGAGTTTAGTTCAAATCTACCACAGGACTCCATTTGTAATTACAGAGGTAAAGAAACAGCAATGAATATTCCACTTATGTATTTGGATACAATGCTCACGCAACAATGCTCTTATCAGGAGGTGCACGAAAGTTAGTCTGTTGAAGGAAAAGAAATAGGAGCTGAGACAAGGGACAGAGTAATTACTGTAGGGAGAAACTGATCAGAGGAAGAGAATGACTGCCGTTGAGGTAGAGAAAGTGACAGAGAAGTGAGGGCAGGTTTCAAAACCCATCACTACTGGTTTGCTCGTGGATGCACGCATGTTTGCACATGTATGACGCTTCTGCACATGTGCAGAAGCTTCTGCCCTTGTGCAGAAGAGTCCAGGTGGGTGAGTGGAGCCTCCACCCACCCACCAGTTTGCCCGAACCTGGGCGAACCGATAGCAACCCACCACTGAGTGAGGGTGATTGAAAACTGAGAGACTGAAAGCAATAGAAGGAATGCCAAATAATGTCATTCCTTTGAGGTAGTCCAGAGCAGAAACTAAAACCATGAGCACTAATATGAACTTTATGGTGGGTTACAGAAATAGCATCTTGCAAATCTGAAAGCATTTCCTCCAGTGGTGAAATGTAAAATTTGTTACTACCAGTTCTGTGGGCATGGGTTGGTGGGGGATAATGTGACTGGGTGGGCGTGGCCAACCCCCCCCCTTTTTTTTTTTTTTACTTTTAAAAGCATTTTTTCTTCTTCGGCCGAAGAGGTTGTAGAAAAAAATGCTTTTAAAAGGCTCTGACAATCCCAACTGAGCCGCACGATCATCAGAGGCTTTTTTTTTTACTTTTAAAAGCATTTTTTCGGCCGAAGAGGTTGTAGAAAAAATGCTTTTAAAAGTAAAAAAAAAAAGCCTCTGATGATCGTGCGGCTCAGCTGGGCATGGGCGGGGGGGGCAGGGATTTTTGCTACTGGTTCTTCGAACCACCTGCCGCCATCACTACCGGATCGGGTGATCCGGTCTGAACTGGGAGCATTTCACCCGATTTCCTCCCTCTCTCTGCCTTTCCACTGCATAGAACTAGGGAGGGTCCCTTCTGAGATACTTTCTCCACTCCCATTTCTTCTGTGGGCTAAGATTTCTCTTATCTGACCATTGTCCTGGCTGTGGCTCCTCCTGCCTCCCAAGGTTCTTTTCACATACCAGTACACATCGTAAAGAAGCATTGTGGCAAAGGGCACAAAGCAGGGGTGAAATGCTCCCGGTTCGGACCGGCTCGGGTGAGTAGGTAGCGATGGCGGCGGGCAGTTCAGAGAACCGGTAGCAAAAATCTCTGCCCCCGCCCCCCATGCCCAGCTGAGCCGTGCGATGATCAAAGGCTTTTTTTCTTTTAAATGCCTCTGACAAGCCAAGCTCTGACGATCCCAGCTGAGTTGCCTGATCGTCAGAGGGTTTTTTAAAAACCCTCTGACGGTCAGGCAACTCAGCTGGGATCGTCAGAGCCTTTTGAAAGCATTTTTTACATGGTTTTGCATGTAAAAAATGGTTTTAAAAGTAAAAAAAAAAATGGCCACACCCACCCAGTCACATTAACCCCCCACCAAGCCATGCCCACAGAACCGATAGTAACAAATTTTAGATTTCTCCACTGGCACAAAGCAAATAGGAGGAGGAAAGTGCACAGCACAGGAAGAGCTAGGCAAATGGGAGTCCTGTCAAAGAAGAAATGGGGGGGGGAGATTTGGGGAACAAAGGGGCATTTGAAGGCAAAGCTACTGAAGGAAAATATATGACAAAGGAGAGAAATGGAGGTTCTTCTTGACACATCTTTTGAAGCAAAGGAACTTTCGTCTCCATAGAGGCGCAGAGGAGGTACAACCTAGGAGTAAAGCAAAACAGGAATTTTAGTTGATAGGAAAGCAGCTGGCAGAGCAGCCAACAGGGAATTGCTTAGCTGAAAGGAACCAAGGCAGGCAGCAGAAATGATAGAGGAAGAACAAAGGTTAAGCGGTGGAGAGGCCTGGCAAGAAAGCACATGGTCCCAACAGAGAGAAAGAGAGAGTAGGCCTCTGGGTTGTTTAGCAAGGGGAGGTGAGCGTTTTCAACACGTATTGTTTCTTTACCAGGGGGAAGCCAGTTGCAAAGCTATCTCAGTGTGGGTGTAGGTGTGGGTGTGGGTGTGGGTGGATGCTTAGGGAAGGGACTAGTCACAAGAGCCAGCCCTACCCATAGAGAGAAGAATGAGATTCCTTCCCTCAATTCCCAGCTGGAGTGATTAATGCTATTCATACACTACTGTTAAAGAGCTTGAAGAGAACTCCCCCAGAATTGTTCTGTTTCAACTCTTTGTGATTTCTGTACAGAAGTTTGAATATATTTTTAAATTTGATTTTCCTTAATTATTTTCCTATAAATCCCCCAAACTGGCTGGAAATGCACAGCTCCGAGAAAAAACTATGACAAGGTAGGGAAAGTCTAGTTCAGTTCTTGGGGAAAACACTCTCCAGATTTAGCTGCTGATTTTAAACAGTATCTGTGTGTGTTAGAGCTATCCTTAACATCTAAATATTAGTAATAACTAATCTATTTTACCAATCTGAAGCTGCTGCTACAACAAATCCATTCCTTGTGAAAATACTAGGTTGTTTTTTTTTAATGGTTTTAAGAAAAGCAGAATAGAAAGAGAAATAACCAAAATGGAATGCATCAGAAGTTGTGGATATGATGTTCAGATTGTCTTTTGAAGAAAAAAAATTTTTTTTTCTTACCTGACACCTGCAATCAGGGAAAAGCTGTGTCTAGGTCTAACAGCCTACCTAACTTTCAGACGGATTTTTTTTTCCTTAGCTAGCCTGAATTGATGGAAGTTTTAGGAGTAGTCAGCCCATCCTTTGCTTTCCTACAATGATTATTCACACATGTGGGGTGAGAAGGGGAAGAAAAGAGTAAATAGACAAAAGTAAAGAAGCCTCAAGTCTAGCTTGATTCCTGGTGACACATCTGTGAACTTTTCTTGGCTGTGATATAGAAGTGTGTTGTCACTGCCTTCTTGCAGGATTTCTTCCAAACTTCTCAGTCTAGTCAACAACCCTGGGACCCCCTGTTGGTTTCCCATCCAAATATTAGCTAGAGTTGACCCTGTCTCATCAAACCGGTCAAGGTCAGCTAGATGTTGCCATCTTTGGAGATATACGGAGCCATGCTTATTTTCAAGCCCTATAAAAATTCTAACAAAACATTGAAGTGCAAATTCTTTCCCTTTTTAAAAAAAGCGTTTTCTTTTTTTAAGAATTGCAAAATAAGAAGGGTGCAGTCCTTTAGCTCAAGCAGTTGCTTTTTTCTGAGCCAGGCAGGCTGAACTATTAAAAAGGTTTGAGATTTCTTAGCCACCCTAAATTGTTACCTACTGATCATGCCGTAGTCTTGGAAAAGATTTGGGGAAATAAGTCTGTAGAGTTTCTCAGTCATCCAGAAGCTCTATGGACTTTTAGCTATACAGTTTGGGATGAACGCCCTTGAATGGTGTGGGAGTAGGGATGGATTTCCAGAGAAAAAAATTGCAGACTACAGAAACTAGGAGTACTACTCAGGTGATCCTGAGGACACAGATAAACCTCCAAGTGCTTCAATGACCCTCTAAAGGATATAGATCAGTGATGGGTTGCTCCCAGTTCGGTCTGGCTCTATAGAAGTGGTAGTAAAAGTAGCGGGAGGCTCCGCCCACCCACCATGACATCATGAGTGATGTCTGCATGTGCAGAAGCGCGCACGAGCAAAGCGAGCAAGCGAGCGTGTGCAGTCCCATTGCAACTGGTAGTAACTGGTAGTAAAGGTAAGTAGAACCCACCCCTGATGCAGATGACCAGCTGTCTGCAAGGAATATACAGTAAATCCTTCCTTTCCCCACCATCCATTCAGAGCTGAAGAAGCTTCTTGAATGAGAAGTGAAACGTCTTCAAAAGAAAAAACAAGAAAGTCCAGTTGCCTCCTGAAAAAGACACCTTTGGGGCATTTGGGGAAATACTTGCCATACTTTCACTGCAACACAAGAATTGAGAGTCAGTTTCATCTAGTGGTTAAGGCACCAAGCTAGAAAGTTGAATTCAAGTCCCACCTTAACCATGAAAACAAACTGGAGTGACCTTGGGCCAATCATTCTCTCTCAATCCAACCCAACCCAACCCACCTCACAGTGTCGTTGTTGTGGAAAAAAATAGGAGGTGGAAAATGTGTTGGATATGTGGGTTGTTTGTAAAAAATAATAAAGGCAGGATACCAATAAATACATAAAATTGTTTTCCAATACGGCCACTCTAAACTAAGACAATGCTATGGTTTATACTGCCATCATTAAAAACAGTGAGCTGTCAATGCTCTCTCTCAAAGAAGCTATTTGGTTCCTGTCAAATGTTGTAACTCTTCATGTTGTATAAAGCACATTGATCAAAGAAGAGTAGTGATACTTGGAACAAAAAGTCCATTTCTCTTCTCACTTGTGACTACAGAAAACTTATTTATTTTATACTTTGCCAACTTTTTTCTTATCTGCTGGGTTTGGTTTGCCTTATTGTTTATTTTATTGGAAAAAATAATGCCCAAAATATTGTTATTAAAATACTTGTTCCATAAGTCCCCCAAACTATAGAAAGCTGTTTATGAGAAAGATACATTCATTTTATACATATTTTTCATGGAATAAAATTATATTGCCAAACCTGTTATTCTCAAACTCATTAGAATAAATTTTGCTACCTTGTCTACTAGATCAGATTCTTTATCTGGGTATCTCTTCAATGCATTAATTGTGCAGAGAATGCCATACGTACTGTTGGACTTGACCTTTCATAATTTGGTTTCTCCAGCTCATCTCTAATACCATACAATCAGTGGTGGGATTCAAAAATTTTTTACTACCAGTTCTGTGGGTGTGGCTTGGTGGGCATGGCCAGGCAGTGTGACAGGCAGCACTCGACTTCCTGCACCCCCCTGGGAGCAAAAACGGGGCACAGGTGGGCCCCACACAGACCCTGTTTTGGGCCTAGGAGGCCTCCCTGAAGCCTCCTGGGAGTGAAAACAGGCCACAGGGGACCGCCCCCATACACCCTGTTTTGGGCCTAGGAGGCCTCTCTAAAGCATCCTGGGAGCAAAAACGGCCCGCGGGGGAGAACACCGCCCCCTCCCCTGCACCCTGTTTTGGGCCTAGGAGACCTTCCTGCACTTACCTGGGAGCCAAAATGGGGTGCGTGGGGGTTTCCTGAAAGGGGCGGGGCAGGAAGGGGTGGAGCCAGCCAGAAATTTAACTACCAGTTCACCCAAAGTGGCTGAATCCCACCACTGCATACAATGAGTATGGACATCTGCAGAGGAGAAGTCTATAAACGTCTAGCCACCCTTACCTGTAGGCATCCAGAGAAACTTTGGAGAAAGCATGCAGAGGCTTCTTTAATTCAGACATAGAAATGTGTGAGGGAAGTCAACTGATGTTAGCTTGAACTGAATCATGTCAGTACTTTTATACTGCGCTGATGAGACCACCTTGGAATACTATGTCCAATTTTGGCCACCACAATGCAAAAAGTGGTTTTGAGACTCTAAAAAGAGTGCAGAGAAGGGCAACAAAGATGATAAGAGTCTGGAGGCTAAACCATATGATGAACGATTGAGGGAACTAGGCAGGGGTGAAATGCTTCCAGTTCGGACCGGATCGCCTGATCCGATAGCGATGGAGGCGGGTGGTTCGGAGAACCGGTAGCAAAAACCCCTACCACCCCACCATGCCCAGCTGAGCCACGCAATCATCAGAGGCTTTTTTTTAATTTTTAAAAGCATTTTTTCTACAACCTCTTTGGCCGAAAAAATGCTTTTAAAAGTAAAAAAAAAGCCTCTGATAATAGTGCGGCTCAGCTGGGATCATTAGAGGCTTTTAAAAGCATTTTTTCTACAACATCTTCAGGCGAAGAGGTTATAGAAAAAATGTTTTTAAAAGGAAAAAAAGCCTCTGCCGATCAGGCAAGTCAGCTTGGATCGTCAGAGGCTTTAAAAAAAAAAAGCTTCTGCCGATCAGGCAAGTCAGCTGGGATCGTCAGAGGCTTTAAAAAGAAAAAAGAAAGCCTCTGCCAATCAGGCAACTCAGTTGGGATCGTCAGAGGCTTTTAAAAACATTTTTTTAACAACCTCTTCAGAAGAGGTTGTAGAAAAAATGGTTTTAAAAGTTTTTAAAAAAAAGTTGGCCACACCCACTCAGTCATATCCCCCCCTCCACCAAGCCATGCCCACAGAACCGGTAGTAACAACTTTCACCACTGGAACTAGGTATGTTTAGTATAACCAAGAGAAGGACTAGGGGTGATTATGATAGGAATTTTCCAGTATTTGAGGGGCTGTCACAGAGAAGAAGCAGTTGACCTATTCTCCAAAGCACCTGATGACAGGACAAGAAGTAACGGGTTCATTAACGAGAGATTCAACCTAGAACTAGAAAGAAATTTCCTGACAGTGAGAACAATTAATCAGTGGAATGGCTTACCTCCAAAAGCTGTGAGTGCTCCATCACTGGAGGTTTTAAGAAGAGACTGGACAGCCATTTGTCCTGAATGGTAAAGAGTCTGTCTCCTGCTTGTGCAGGAATTGGGCTAGAAGACCTCTAAGATTCCATTCAACCTTATTATTCTATATTCAATGCCCTTTTGTAACAATAGGGTTTGTAGCCCTGTGAGGAAAAGTCAACTTTTAGTGGTACAGTATAACAGCCTTCTCCAAGTGGTGTCCCCCAGATGTGTTGGAATTGCAAGCCCTACGGTTGCTTTTCCAAAACATCTGGAGAATATAAAATTGGGGAATGCTACTTCAAATCTATAATCTCTCATGAGCTTTGTGAAATCACTAGAAAACCAGCTGAAGGCACTGGTCCCATAGGATGACTAAATAACACGAGAAAGCAGCTGTTCTTCAATGCATATGGCAGAAATGTGTGATTAGATACAACATCATTTTTATCATCATCTTTTTCCTAACTTTTTTCTAAAGAACAATGCACAATACAGAAAAAATGATTCAAAGAACCCCACTATGGCCACAATGCAAAAATATGTATTGCTTAATGCTTACTTTTTCTTAACAATAATTAAATGCACCAAAATTATGGTTCAAAATTAGCTATGAACTGAAATAGGAAAGCATCACTTGGTTTGGATTTGTAGGCACTAATCACTGTTAAGTGTTACATCTACAGTGGGCAGATAGTTGTTCGGGTTGTTTCTTCAGTTTGAACTTCTGTCCCTTTGTGATCTTCGATCTAGTGTCGAATGGAACATTTCTATTGGTTTCTGTGCTGGAATTGGTAGGTTTGCACTAGTTGAATGCGGCTTCGCTGAATTCGCTGAAAAATCTTCAATTTTAAGATACATTAATTGATTGTATATGAAAATAAATTATGTTGTACTGATGATATTAAGCTGATCTCAGCAGATCTGTTGGAGGCACCTCTCTCTCTCTTTAATTGTTTGAAAGTGACCTTGCTATTTGCAAGAACTCGATCATTTATAAGAAATAGCCACCATTAAACTCTAAATTGATTTTCCCAAACTTGGTGTTGTCCAGATGTTTTTTGACGAGATGTTCCTTTCTTGCCAAATGTTGGCAAGGAATTTTTTTGAGTTGGAATTGAAGCATACCTGGAAGGCACTACTAGGCTGGGGAAAGCTTTTATAATGCTTTAATTCCAAGCATAGGATTGAAACCTCAAGTCTGCTTTTCAAAAGGTAGGATTTGGGGGAAATACATCTGCCCTAGGTTCTGGTCCTTATTCTTTCAAACTGCACTCGTAATTCATCCTGAATGGCAATTACCAGCCTGCTAACGGCTTCTCTTGTCTTGCAACCAGTATTCTGTCTATTTAACAACTCCATAAGAAGTGCATGGATGAAAAATGCAAGGAAAAGTCAGGTTTGTCTGCTGTTGAACAGATTCGTGTTTGAAAACTCGTATATTCTGCAAGCCAAGAAAGTATAAAAGAAGACTAGGATCAGCTTTACATGTATAAAAATATTCTTCTTCTTTTTTTTCAATCCGTGGTTTCTCTCCATCTCAGTTTCTTGATCAGGCCTTATTCTGGGGATCATGAAAATAGCTTGTTTTATTGGAAAGCCACTTAATATTGGAACTTTCAATTAAAATGCTAAATCAAGGAAATGAGGCCGACTGAATACAGAATAACAGAGTTGGGAGGGACCTTGGAGGTCTTCTAGTCCAACCCCTTGCTATACCATTCTGGACAAATGGCTGTACAATCTCTTCTTAAAAACCTCCAGTGATGGTGTACGCAAACTTTTGAAGGCAAACCGTGGGTGCTCCATCACTCCATCATTGATTAATTGTTCTAGCTTCCTCTCTGTTTTACTTATAAGTACTGAGAAGAGCACCCCATACAAACTCAAGAGAAAGAACGAAAACCTGTTGGTTTAAATTATTATTATTATTATTATTATTATTATTATTATTATTATTAATTTATTTGATTTGTATACCGCCCTACTCCCGAAGGACTCAGGGTGGTGAACAGCCAAACAATAAAATACATAGATACAAAAAATTTAAAAAACCAGATAAAATCGAATTAAATAGTTTTGGCCCTGACAAATTAAAACACCCCAATAATTTAAAACAAATTAAAATTTACATATTAAAAAAGAGGGAAAGGATTAGGCCAAGCCCGCCTGGTGGAATAAAAAGGTCTTCACAGCGCGGCGGAAGGTGCGCAGGTCCGGGATCCTTCATATCTCCGGGGGGAGCTCATTCCAGACAGTAGGTGCCCCCACAGAGAAGGCCCTCCCCCTGATATGTCTTTCCTAATTATTTTAACCATAGAGCACCTGTAATTGTTGTTGATCCTCATTTTCATCATTCGCTTGGACATTGCCCCAATTTTAGAGGGAGAAAAAAACCTGCCATAACAGCTGTGTTTTGCATGTAAAGTAGTATTTTTGGTACTTGTTTTCTGAATCCATATTTAGTGGTGAGGCAGTCTCAGCAGTCTGAAAAATAATTCCATTCTTTACTGAAAATTCAGGGAGATAAAATATGTTTGCATTTTCGTCTAGCAGAAATAACAGCATTTCCACTACAATCCTATAGAATTCTTTCTTAGGGAGAAAAGGATACGGTATTACTCAAATTTTCCATTACTTACTTATGGGTATTTTAATACTCAACAGATTATACTAGCTCACATTTCACTAGCTCATTTTATTTTAATTATTACTACATTGATAGCATCTCTGCACAAAAGACTTGGTCTTGAGAACCAAAGATGACCTTGGAGTTCCTGGATGCTACTGTTGGAAGAAATGTCCATCTGGGTTTAGTTCCAAGTGGGAAAGATGGAGACTGCTTGGAAAGATGGTTTAATGGTGGACATGACCACATGGTTTGAGGTCCTGGGCAAAAAGAGCACATGGGTGAGAGAGGGAGAGAGATTTATACCCTCTCTTGGGCTTTGAACTTGCTTCCAGTTCCTGTAGCAAGAAATGTATCCTGATTGGTTGTCAGGCTCCCATGGGGCCATGCAGGGGTAACTTTGTAGATTGTCTTGAGTCCCATGCTCGGTTGAAGCTTGCTGGGTGATGTAAACTTCCCAGGTTCAATGTGGTGAGATGGGTAGAGGGCTAATCTTATTATGTCCTGAGGGTGAAGGTCTTTTGTGTTTTAGATAAGCTGGCCCAGCTTTTGTCTTCTTGTTCTGCCCCAGCTATGGATCCCAAAGAAAACAGCACACACAAACCCTGAACAAAACTTAGTTTACTCAAATAACGCAGTTTTAGCAAATGCCAGCTGTTAATAAGCGTTCTTAACAGCCTGCCAGAATTCCACAGATAAGATAGTCAGAGTCTTATTGGAGTTGGCAGAAAGCCCAGAAGCAAGGTTGCAGAGACATCCCAACGCGATGATTAGCGAACTAAAGTTGTTTCCTGCAGCTTGTTGTAAGCTGTGTACTTTCTTAAATAGGCTAAGGGAGTGGCCAATTAGCCCCAAGCCTTACTCTTGAGGAGACCTCCTCCTGAGGAACCACTCCTGCCTTTTGGCAGCTCTGCACGCCCGTGCATTGAGAAGAGGCTCCTCCTCTTCGTCCTCTTCATTTAAAGGAGCTTCTGTAGGTTCTGAAGGCCCTGACTGGATCCCTGCCTCTGGCACTACATCTTCTTCAGCCTCCTCACTGTCCAACTCGAGCGCCAGCTGCACAGGCTGCTGGCGCAGCACCACACCAGCCTCCTCATCGTTGGGATCAGCAACAATCGGTGCAGGCCGCTGGCGGGCCACAACACTTGTAGATAGGTTGGCACCAGTCTTTCTAGGCCTACTAGCAGGCGGGGGGCTGCTTTCCAAGAGCATGTTTCTCCTTTTCTCATCCAGGGAGGTATAATATCCTGCCTTTTTAATATTTCCTACAATATTTCATTCTTCTAGGAGAAGGGTGGGTGCTAACTTCCTACACTACACTGACAAAAACAAATGGAGGCAGGAGAAACAAATGGGACTGCCCCAAACTATGAATTTAGTACAATTAACTCAGTTAATTCAATACCATGAATATGTTTGCTCCCCATTTCACATTAAGATTCCATTTGTCAGCAACGTCTGTTGGAGAACTAAGAAATGACCTAGAGGGTTTTGGGATCAGAAATTGTATGTCTTTATACTAGGAATTCGAGATGATGCACATTAAGATGTCTACTTTTTCCACAACAATCATTCTTTAAAATGGTTTGAGATGAGAAGAACCTGAATAGGCTGTCCCTTATTCTAAAAGACTATACATTCACAGGGTTAAATGGATCTCTGTTATTGAAGGCCAGACATTCAAACGTCCAATTATTAATATGTTAGCCTGGAGAATTTCATTGGGGGGGGGGGAGTAGCATATGTGAGAAAATAGCGCATTTATGTTCCAATAGTAGAGTAAAATTAATTAATAACATTTAACTAAAATTGTATTATTTGACAGCTGAGGTTCTGGGTATTATCATTTCTAAGACACATTTCTCAGTATTTTATGCCTATGAAATTAAATTTTATTTTCAAAATATTCGTGATGCAGACACTTTCCTTTTTGCTGACGATTTATGAAGTCCTTTCTAAATACCTTTTCAATTTGCCTTCTCTGAGGACCGGCATTTAACAATTATGCTAGCATTTAATTATTATGCTTCAACTTAAAATTGATGTAGAACATAGATATAAAAGTTCACAATTTACAGTCTTGCAGCTGGGGAAATAAAAGCAAGGCAAATTCCATAATATAATTTCTTCTAAGATTGCAGGGCAACATCAGTATCTACAAAGCATTCCAGGAAGGACGTGAAATAGGAAATAAGAACTTATATAGACAGTGAGCCAAACTTGGAAGGAAAATTTACATACTAAATAGTAAAATATATACCAAAATAGATCTTATTTTCATAATTTGATATAATCTCAGAATTTAAATCCCAATGTTGAAATTCATATTTCAAGTTAAAATAATTTTCCAGAATATTTGAGAAAAATAAACTTTATTATTTTAACCACATGTTAACTATGTTGACTTTTTTTTTAAATTAAGACTGATATGCTGCTTTAAAACATGCATGTACTTTACTTGTTCTTAGAAATATTAAAAAAAATTACCTTCAGAAAATTATTAGAATTTAGAAGGTAAATTTGAGGTGTAATTTGGTAGCAAGTGTAGAGTAAAATCTTCCAGTGAACAGCTGTTATTGATGATCAAATCTTCTCAACTGCAAGTCTATTGGCAGCAGATTTGATGTTCTAGAATAGGGGTGTCAAACTCACATTGTCATGTGACGTATCGGGACTTTTTTCCTCCTTCGCTAAACCGGGTGTGGGCATGGCCAGCGCATGATGCATCCAGCCCGTGGGCCAGGAGTTTGACAGCCCTGTTCTAGAATCTAAAAGGAGAAGAAGAAGAAAAGGAAATTCTTGTATAAAGTCCACAAGTCTAAGATTTGAACTAGTGTCTAATTTCCTTCAACGGTGGTCAAAAGCCAGAATTCATCTCAAAAAGGTACGTTGCATTGCAAAGTCATGGCTGTTCATCTTGCTAAGGTGCAGCAGTGGTGGAATTCACCTGTTTCATGTCCATCTCCAGCTTCCTCCTGTACTTCCAGTGGCTGGAAGCATGAGCAAACAAATAGAAGTATGAGAAAAAGCTGGAGAAGCAATGCAAAGCAACGGTACATAGCAGCTTCACATCACTTTTTAGAAGCAGGGAACCACGGAGCATCATGAGGAGCTTTGAAGCAATTTTGAACTTCAAATATCATTGGAGCAAAGAACTCCTTCAAAAACCCAAAGGTGCTTTTTCAAAAGACAACTGGACTTTGCTTTTCTTTGAAGATGTTTTGCTTCTCATCCAAGAAGGTTCTTCAGTTCTGCCTGAAGCAACTGAAGTCAGGACTGAAAAAGCTTCTTAGACGAGAAACGAAATGTCTTCAAAGAAAAGAAAAGTCCAGTTGCCTTTTGAAAAAGCACCTTTGGGACAACCATGACCTGGATGATTGAGAATCTCCATAGAAACTCTTTCAAAGCTTTGCACAGCTGAAGGAGAAACTAGCAGAACCTTCAACCTAATCTCAGCTGTTCTTGGAAGAGAGCAATTCAAATCCCTGAGGAAAACATTATGTCCTTAGGCTTCATCTTCGATTGTTATGCAACTCCTCTGCTCAAGGAAATACAACCCAACAAAAGCTTGCCCATTGCTACTCTACAGATACAACGCTTTGCTTCAGCTCCTAAAATGATGGGATTACCATGCTTCTACAAAAGTAGGCTTCCTTGTTGCATGTGACTTATAGTAGCATTTGATCAAAGAAAGGGGTTTTTTTATCCTTAGCAAATCCCAGGAGAAATTGAATGTCACATGTTGCATAATCTGAGGATATCATTTTGACCCATTGATTCCTGAAGTTTATTATTCTTAGTTATGCACATTGACCAGGATGAAATAAAATTACCAGCTTCAGGTATCACCAACTGGGAAATGAAGCCATTGTCTCTCATTATGCCCCTCTTTTCCTGTCCATTGAATCCCCAGGAAGTCCAATAACATGATTTCTGAATATAGTCAGTTATATTTTCCAATGTGAATGTGCACAGCAGTCAGATAATACACAGTAAATATGGTGGGCCCTCCAAACAGCACCACACATATTATTTCCTCCCCAAAGAAAAAGAATCCTATGTACGTACAGATATTCTATTAATTTTCCCAACTATTCTGACTATTCAAAGCATCATACTTATCTATTCATTATAAAAATAGCTTTACAAAATATGTCAGACCAGACAAGCTAATAAGTGACGATCTGTCGAACAAAGTGCATTAGCTCTTGAGAAATCCTTTTACCATCCTTTCCCAGGAAAACATTTAGCAAGAAGTGTCCAAACAACCAGAGATGCAATTCTTGAAGCCAAAGGTGATACCAGCAGTTAAAAACAGGTTTAGGAATGTGCATTTGCTCACAGCAGAAACCCTATTCACCGTGTGTTGAAATCTTTTAGCCTAGCAACATTACACTATATTTTTTTTCCTTGCATAGGGTTTGTCCTGTTTTTCCATTTCCTTTACAGATCACAAGGCTTTCCTCATGCATATCTTCGCTGATTATATTCAACAAATCATCTGCAACGTATCAAAGGATTCTGTTTTCTAGGAACTAGTCACACGAGAAACAAAATCTGTGTTTGCCCATTTCTCCACTGTTCTCCCACTCTTTGAGATGTGACTCAACACACCACCCCAGCTTAAATCAGAAAAGCAAAGGCTCTCCAGTAGCTCTGAAACTACCAGGCTACCTTTTCTCTGTTCATAGCCTTCCAAAGATCAGAAGTGTGATAAGAAAGGAACAGTCATCCACTTAATTGGGTCAAGGCCATTATCTAATATGCTGCTGATGTCAGCAGGAGACCTCTTCTACATCAGGGTCTTAGGCCTTCCTTGCAAAGGCACGGCACTCCCAACTTCCCATTTTGGCATCCCCAAAGAGCAGCCAAAGTTATTTTTTTCCGTATAAAAATGTGCAAATCCCCACCACACAAGAAGGGTTGATGAAGATGATGGAACTAGTAGAGATGGCAAAAGTAACTTGAGAAAGATCAAATGAGAAAGATTGTTTATTAACAACTGGAAACCTCATATGGACTTTTTGCTGGGGGGGAAAAAAAAGAACTAATGATTTATGGCTTTGATAAATTAGAAAGAGTAGATTATGGGGGGGAAAGTTAACTTGGATGTAATCTTAGACAGAGAGGGTAAAGTATCAATGTACGCATAACTGCTCTTAAGAAGACCAGAAGCCACTCCTTTATTATTTTTTCTTTTTTTATTTTTCCTTCTATGTCTTTTTCTTGATTTTTTTTCACTTTTCTGTTACTTCTCTCTCTTTCTCTTAACTTTAACTTATAATTTATATTGCTTTTATTCTGTAGAAAAAAATTCTTAGATGAGAAAAACAGAGACAGAGATGGAGATAGAGGGATGGTAGGTGATAGATGACAGACAGACAGACAGACAGATTTGCCAGGAACTCCTACCAAATTTTTGTTTCCCAGTTTCTTGGCTCCGACCTTCCCCTGAACCATGAACATTTTAAGCAGTGGTGGAATTCAAATTTTTTTACTACTGGTTCTGTGGCGTGGCTTGGTGGGCGTGTTGTGGTGTGGTGTGGTTTGGTGGGCATGGCTTGATGGAAGGGGAAGGATACTGCAAAATCTCCATTCCCTCCCCACTCTGGGGCCAGCCAAAGGTGGTATTTGCCGGTTCTCCAAACTACTCAAAATTTCCGCTACCAGTTCTCCAGAATCTGTCAGAACCTGCTGAATTTCACCCCGATTTTAAGCCCTGTAGTGCTAGGCATTTGCTCATTGTTGTTTGGGAGGGAGAGTAGAGCTGTTTGCCATGAACAAAATTTGTAAGACAAAGCCTGACCAATTGCCATCTTTGATGGCATCTTTTTCATAGGGTGGGAAAACACAGATAGCTGTGGCTGTTCTCACAATGGCAGCTGTCAGGATGGCCACAGATTGCTGTGCAACCCTCTGTGTGGCATCTTTTCTTTCTTTTGGGCTGTGGGTTGGAGGATATTGATCCTAATCAAGTAGAAGTGATGTACATCATTTCAGCTGCTGGTCATCATGCTACAGTTTTCTGTTGGTTTGCTTAAATGTTTAGTCCGACTTTGTAAATCCACTCAATGCAGCATAAATCCAAAGAAAAAAAACAGTAAGAAGTTCCACAAAAAGGGTTTAGATCTCAGTCTGGACTTGAAAAGTAAAAAAAGTAGGAGGAAGAAGGAGTATTAGATATGTTCACCACCTTGAGGGCTCTCTCTCTCTCTCTCTCTCTCTCTCTCTCTCTCTCTCTCTCTCTCTCTCTCTCTCTCTCTCTCTCTGTGTGTGTGTGTGTGTGTGTGTGTGTGTGTGAGAGAGACAGAGAGAGAGAGAGAGAGAGACAGAGAGAGACAGAGAGAGAGACAGAGAGAGAGAGGGAGGGAGGGAGGGAGAGAGAGAGGGAAGGAGGGAGGGATAGAGGGAGGGAGAGAGAGAGAGAGAGAGGGAGAGAGACTTTGAGCCCCATCAGGATCGAACTCCAGGCTGTGCAGTAATTAGAATGTAGCATTGCAAGCTAACTCTGCTCACAGCCTCAAGTTCAATTCTGATGGGGTTCAAAGATGACTCAGCCTTCCATCCTTCCAAGATCGATAAAATGAGGACCCAGATTGTTGGGGACAATATGAAAATAATGCTAAACTGTAAACCACCCAGAGAGTGCTGTAAAGAGCTATAGGGCGTTATATAAGACTAAATGCTATTGCTATTGCTGCTCTAATAATGATAATTTATAAAAGAGCAGAAAGACATAAAAGATATCTAATCGCTCGGCATTGCCCAGCTGGAGTGTACTGTGCCACTACCTGAAAGATGGAGAAAAATCAGAAAGGCCTGCATGAGAAATAATGGCCTTTAAAACTGATGATATACTTGCAATCTCTATCACACATATGAAGCTTTTGGGAAAGGTTTCTGGCCATCTTATCTGTCTGACATTCTCCCTGACTTTGCCTATTAAATGTCCAATTGCTCAAAAGTATCTTTGCTGAGCTTTTTATAAGAAGCAGAAGGACAAAAAGATGGGGGGGGTGGGGAAGGAAATAGAAAAGGCCAACCAATGCCGATCTATGGTTGGATGCTGACTGTTCAGTAATATTCCATGCATTTCTAGCCATGCACCTTTAATTTTTGCATTCAAATATAAGAACTCTGGATAGACAAAACCCAGTTTCCAAAGAAAATTCTGCCACATCAAAATCGTATTTAGAGTAGGTTGAATGCGATTTAATCACTGTTTTCTGTATATAAGTAGCTAAAACTATTAGATTTGCAAGTAGAGCTCTCTGAATTATATGAAAAAAAAAAATGGTCCATTCTCAATAGCTTGTAGTTCTAACATTTACCTGAAAGGAAAGTCCAATAAAAAGAGTTGGATAGAATTGGAAGAGTATTTGTATACAATCTGGCTGCACATTGACTATTCATAATGTTATTGGAAGCAACTGTGAAAGTTTCCGATGGGCTTTCAAGGTAAAGGGAATGAAATTACTAAGCACTGTATCAACCCCACACTCTTCACTTCCTTATGAGTGGGCAGCCCCAAGGCACAAAGGTTAGGGCTGTTTAGGTTCAGCAAGGGCAAAGTCAGGAGTAACTGATAGCACCTGCTCCTTCCCACAGTTATCTTCCCCACCCAATGTTTAAAAGACTCTTACAGTTTCCTGGCTTAGCCAGCAGCAACTTAACCCAAAACCTTTCCCCAGACATCCTTTTCATTACTGTATATAACAAATAATCAAAAACACATGGGGGGGGGACGGACAGGAGGAATTATTTTCCCAGAAAATAGATTTGCATGGTTTATTTGTTTATTTATTTACATAATGGCGGTTCCACTTGATTCTACAGACTCAAAGGGTAACTCAAACTTTCCGTTTCAACCTCTTTCAACCCATTTCAGCCCCATCCCATTCTTTGCTGCCTCCCCACGTTGGATGAAAGTGTAGATTGATTATATACTTTTTGCATACTTCTTTCAATCTGGTTCCTATGTCAGACAGACAGACAGACAGACAGATATGGAGTGGGTGGGTAGGGAATAAGGAAGTTCACCTTGACAGAGATATGCAGGCTCTCTTGCTTAGGCCAGCGGTCCCCAACTTTTGCAGCTTGGCGGTCCAGCAGAGGGGAAGGAAAACTGGGCCACACAAGTGAACAAGTTATGCTGCACATCACTCGTGCAGCCCGGTTGTGAATAGTTCACAGTCCTGTAGTGGGCCGTGGCCTGGGGGTTGGGCTACAGGGCTAAAACTTAGGCAATAGGGCTAAAACATTTTTAAAGTTCAGAAGTCCAGGTAATTTTGCAACTGAAACCTCCCTAATTCACTGAACTATAAGAATGAGGCAGTGCAGCATAATCACACTTGCACTATTCTATTATTATATCCAATCTCAATAAAAGTCATTTAGTCTTCCTGTGTTTTCCCAGTTTGGTCTACTGAGTAAGTGGGGAGAATCAGATTTTTTTTCATTTTTCTCAGCTTCTAAAAAAAAAGCACTTTGTATAATTTTATCTATATTCTAGTCATTTTTCATCTATTGGTTTTGGTTTGTTTGGCTGCTATTTCCCTACAAGTGCCCACATGCATTTGGTGGTCTGGAACAATGCTAACCCTGGGACATTCTGGAGGTGACAAAATAGCGGCCAGAGGAACCCAACATATTGTGGGTCACTACAATAAAGAAAGAAGTGAATTCCTATGGAAAAGAAAGAAGCTATGTCCTGTATGTTTGAAATGGTTGATTCCATTCCTGAAAAACTAATGTAGAATTTCTTCCCCTCCTGATCCTGATGTCTTTGCTAATGAAAAGATTGGAGAATTGGTTGAGATCTCCCTCTAGTTCTGTTGCCTCAGCAGTAGCAATACAGTAGTTGCATCTCCCAAAGTCAAATCAAACAGATGTGCTTTATAACCCCCTCTCCCTCACTCAACCTTTGCCAAGGATTAAAGGAGCTCCAAAGGATGATATTTATGGTTCCGTCCCTCTCCAGACCTGCTGTATCAGCCCTTCACCAATAATGTTAGGTTAAAAATTGTCTGCTCTGGTTCAGCAGTCCAACCAAACCATGAGAAAGCAAACGAAAGATTAAGCAAACTGTTATGTACACCCTTCCCTGTGACAACAATAAAGGCATAAAGGTACCATAAAAGTCATTAAAGTTACCTTTTATGACAGACAAAGCTAATAAGTGATTTATGCACCTGTTTACCACACCCAGCATGCTTAGGGTTTAGCAAGGTGTGTGAGCACTGCACGGACTTTGTGCTGAGTGTCTCTACTGGTACGGACTTACTTGGGGAATAGTAGTGTTTGCTCAGGTGCAATATCTTAGGTGATCTCCCTAACTCTAGCATAAGAGCTATTTTTAAGACTAGCCAATAAAAGCCATTTACAAGGTCAGCCGCCTATGAATTTTTCAATTTCCTTCTATGTACTCCTCCACTCTTCATAAGCCCCTTTGATCTTCCCGGCATCAATCTTCCTGTGGAAAACACCTAAATTGGAATATAGTCATTTTTTTTTTCTCTAAGCTACTGAAGACCCTGAAATTCTACTGCAACAGTACAACTTTTCAATAATATGATATTCCATTAACTTTTAAATAACTCCCACTGAGATGTATTCTTTATTGCTCCCATTCTCAGACATTTAAACACTGTAGATGGCTACGTTTAAGTTTTCATGAACTTTGTTGGTATCCTTTTGTTGCTTTCCTATTAGGCAATAAAAATCTTACCAGCAGCAAACAGATTTTTTTTTTCTTCAAGCAAGAACTTATTTAATAATAGAAATCTCTAAATGCCCCCACAAGTGCTCCTGAGGTTATATAAGTGATGAAGAAAACCCTCCCCACATCACCCATGTCCAATTCATCGCTTTAAAGGAACAGTAAGAGAAGAGACAAGAAGCATCCCAAATCCACCCTTTGAAAGAAAAGCCAGAATACATCCCAAATACATCTCTTAATCACCGATTGGGATTGTCTATCACAGCTCCTCATTGCATCCTGTGGATTTAAGGTAGATGGAACTCCTTCTGAAATCTGTGCCCCTTCTGACTTAAGTAGAGCCCATATATTTTGTATTACTGATCCATGGTGCGCTACAATGCCCAGGAATCCCAGCTATTTGTTATGTGGAGAGGACTAGTACTGATGATGTTACCTAGTTTGGGTAATGAAATGTCTGCAAAGAAACAACTAAGTTCAGAGACCAGCAAGGACCCCTCATTTCAACCCTCCTTAATGTGAAGAGTTGAAGTTCAGCAACAAATTTGCAACCCCTGCCGTCAAGTTCTAAATGATTCTTCTGTTCAAGATGGGAAGCTATCAATACAGCAGGTCCTGATCTTTCATATACCATGAGCAGCACCTCATTCATCAGTAGCTTTTGGGGGAGCGGAATAGCAAAGACTGCCATTGCCTCAGCAGTAATAATCCCTGGTTGAACCAAGATTAGACCTGATATTTCCTATCTCTATGGCTGCTTCTGACTGACTTGGGCAGAGTGCTCGTTTCATCTAGGCACTGTTCCTGGGAAATTGTATACCTTGGATCTGTCAGAGTTGCTACAGTGCAACCTTTGACTGAACGGGCAGGAAATGAGTGCCAAGCTGAACAAAAGGTGACAGGAATGTGCCAGAGTGTTCTGAGAATTCTCCTCAGCTTTGTCCAGAAACAGTAGTAGATGTTCAACTCAAAGAATTCTCAACAACAGCCACACTGGTTGAGCAGTTGCAACTACTGAAGTCCATTTATTTAAAAATTACTCAAGCTTACGCTATGTTGAATGGATGATATAGATAGAAATAGATAGATGAGATAGATGATAGATGATGACTGACAGACAGACAGACAGACTTATGATGAGATGAATGAGGATACCGTAAACCAAAACAGAGTGTATGAAATAGGGTGTATTCTACATGCAGCTTACCTGTCATAATTTAGAGCTCTTTGTGGGCTGTCAAGAGAAGAATGTTCCATTACTTCTGGCTTAATAATTTCTAATTGGATGCCAATCATCTTTAGTTATTATTGTGTTGTAAGCATTTCGTAATTTAAATTTCATGTCTATAGAACTCTTCTGAATACCACATGTGGTGGAAATACTAAGTGGCATGTAGAGTCCATAAATAAACAACTCATCAAATGCCAATTATTTCTTTTTAGAGAAATTTTCAAAATGTGTTTACTATGAGTAAACATGATTAAGTTAAATCCTTCCTCTCCACCTCCCTTTCCTTCCTGAATCTTATCCTGGCCTAAAGTGTAATGTTATCTCTACAGTTTGTATCTTTCATTTCTTTCTCCTTATCTCGGGAGCCACAAACACGACTTCTCTTAGTCAATCTCCTCTGTCACAAAGATTAATGAAGAGTGGAAGGCAAACACACAAACCCAGTTTAAGGATTCCTTCCACGTTAATGCAATGAAGCCACAAACGACATTTGTGGTAGGTGATATCAACCTGTCCACTATTTTATTAGTAGAAAAACACCCTGCACACGAACATATAAGCACAAACTCAAAGAAGATCCTAAGATCTACATTAAATGTTCAGCATCTCCAGTTCAAGGAAGTAGAAACTCTAGCAAAAGACTGGTAGAAGCCCTTATCAGTCAGATTAGATAGTACTGGACAAAGTGAAGGAGTGATAGAACTGGATTGCAGGAGGTGTCCTATAATCCTTTTATTAATGCTCAGCCTAATCCTACTGCTATTTTTTCCTCAATATTTCCTCTCCTGATCTCAAGAGAGCTGCAGAACATTAGTATCAGAGTGAACAGCCAGAAGACTTCAAGTACCTGCAACCTTTAGATGAACTTCTAGAACCATTGAATTGGTTCTAGAAGTTACATTGAACGTTACATTGGGCCATGTAACGTTCAATGTTCCAGAAGAGGAAAATTGTTAAATACACAAAAGGGGTGGAGAATTGTTTCTATTCAGTGTAGAACGCTCTTCAAGTTTAAACCAAGTTTTGTTTTCAATAGAAGAGAATATTTGTAGCTTGGAGTTGAACTACAGGATCTTTGATGCTCTCAAGAGCTTGTTGATTTTCTTGCAGACATTTCATTATCAAACTAGGTAACATCATTAGTGCACCCCACATTTCATTTTCATCCTGGCCTTCCCCAGTTCATTGTCCTATTCTTGCGGGAATATGGATCCCCATGTGCCACTCTAACGCCAAGAATCATCCATCACCTCTATTAAATTGTGCAAGGTTATTCCATCCTATATTGACCTCTAAATTCCTTCTGGATTAGAAAATTGAAATTTCAGGCAAGTCTGAAGCCCCGTTCAATCCATACCTTCATCCATTCCTCCATATGGATAAAAGGGGGACACGTATGACTAAAATAATAATTGTTACAAGATGCACATTTTAATGAGAGAGGCAGAAGAAATAATTTACTTTAAATCATTTTCATTTCATGATAGTGATCATCACTAAATTATTATTTTCTATGAAAAAAAACTGTAAAGGTTACAGATTTTGGAAAACATTTACAGGCTGTTATCTTCGGACTGCATTTTAAAGTTCTAATTGAATCTTATAAAGCAACCAAGCTTTATAAGTTGTATAATTTTCCAATTCATCAAAATAAAAGTACATCGAAGTATTTACATTGCTATTCCATTCAAAATAATGCATCGTGCACCCCTCTTCCCCAATACACACATTGTAAGAAGCAATTAATATTCATTAATATGATATAAATGCCAATATATTTTGTAATCCAGAAATTCAAAGTACCCTTTTCTCCATATGTGCAAATCCCTCAATATATGTTGGCTAGGAGTTGAAATATTAAAGTTGCCAAATTTGGCGACCTATAACAAAGAGGACTAGGCTTATATTCATTTCCTAAACAATCATTGTTCGGTTGACCAGAAAAGGAGTAGCAAACATTTAACCTAGAGCTGACACAGCTTCTTTCAACAATGATTGACAGCTGTTTGTGCCAGCCCACTTATTCCGTGCCTTCCAATATCCAGTTTATTTTTTAGTTATTTATTTTTCACATTTCTGAATCTCCCATCTCCCTCAGAGAGGGACTCTGAGCGTGTACAACGAAGTATTAAAATATAAAAACAAAATATAAATGTTTTAAAAATTAGAAAGAAGCAAGGATGATAAAACACTGCTAAAACTAAAAGACAAAGGAGGGCTTTCTGAACACTAGCCATCCCCACAGCTGAGTGCTCCTCTGGGCTCTCCATGAAAGGCTGCAGACCCATATTTTAACTCCTTTTTGAAAGGCCAGAATGTGGGGGCCTATCTTAGCTCTTGGGCAGGGGGTTGGACTAGATGACCTACAGTACCAGGTCTCTTCAAACTCTTGTTAATCTGAATGGTGCGAACTCTGTTTTTGTACCAAGCCATAAACTATATAATGCCAACATTCCCTATCATGTCTTGATTCTCTAGAATCAAGAATCTGAATAGAGTTGGAAGGGACCATGGATGTCTTCTAGTCCAATCCCCTGCTCAAGAAGGAGACCCTATACCATTTCAGACAAGTGGCTGTCCAGTCTCTTCTTAAAAACCTCCAGTGATGAAGCACCCACAACTTCTGAAGGAAAGCTGTTCCACTGGTTAATTGCCCTCACTGTGAGGGAACTTTCTCTTTACAGTAATTCCAGGCTGCTTCTTTCCTTGATTAGTCTCCATCCGTTGTTTCTTGTCCTGCCTTCTGGTGCTTTGGAAAATAAGTTGACCCCCCTTCCTCTTTGTGGCAACCCCTCAAATACTGGAATACTGCTATTGTATTCTACCTTTGTCCTTCTTTTCTCTAGACTAGTCAGACTCAAATCCTGGCATTGTTCTTTGTATGTTTAGTCTCTGTCAGAATCAAATAATCAATGTATTTATACCAGGGGTGGGTTCTAAAATTTTTTACTACCGGTTCTGTGGGCGTGGCTTATTTTGTGGGTGTGGCTTGATGGTCATGTGACAATTCTTTAGGATTTAGCAGAGGTACTGGTCTACCAGGCTTTTAACTGCTTGCAGAGCTGTACCGGTCTACCCATTTATTTTTGAGGCACTGGTCTACCCATTTATTTTTGAAGGCAACGGTCTACTCATTTGTTTTTGGAGGCACTGGTCTACCCATTTATTTTTGCAGGCACCGGTCTATCCATTTATTTTTGGAGACACTGGTCTACCCATTGATTTTTGCAGGCACCGGTCTACTCATTTGTTTTTGGAGGCACTGGTCTACCCATTTATTTTTGCAGGCACCGGTCTACCCATTTATTTTTGGAGGCACCGGTCTACCACTACACTGCCTTTTAACATTGATCAGCTGTAGGGCAGCCCTTTGAAGCCCCGCAGCAAGAGTTTAAAATTGGTTTTTCCTTCTAGTTGATCAGCTGGGACTCAGGAGGCGGCAATAGATTGGGGATGGGGACAAATAAAAGGTAAAAATAACACGGGGTGGCGGGGGGCAGAACCGGTTCGGTGATGTCATATAGTTACCGCTACCGGCTTGGCAGAACCGGGTGAACCGGGAAGAACCAACCACTAATTTATACTCATGCAGAGCAGTGGTGGGTTGCCACAGGTTTGGACCGGTTCACAAGAACCGGTAGTAAAACCAGTGGGAGGCTCCGCCCACCACCCCAGATGTCATCATAGGTGATCTGCGCATGTGCAGAAGCTTCTGTGCATGCGCAGAAGCTCAGCGCGCGCATGAGCAAAGCGATCACGCGCGTACAATCCCTTTGTGAACCGGTAGTAAAGGTAAGTAGAACCCACCCCCGATGCAGAGGTATTATTCTACTACCAGGATATTAAAAGTGCTTACAAATGCTTTCTGTTTTAAAACGTTTTGTAGGTATGATGAGGGTATTGCGCACGAAGGGGACGCGTTCTGATTCATTTCATGCAATAAATTAATGTTTAAAATAATGAGTTAAATATCTCTGCTGGCTACTGGGATGCTTTTTATAAGATCTGGCACATGACGCTCAGCGCACAGTTACCAGCTGCGCAGCAGTCAGATATAAACTCATCTAGGAAAATATAGAACCTTGCTTAATGCTGAGACCAGAGCTGCAATCTGGGGTCCTTGTGCCCAGTCCAACTTTGAAAAATTGCTTGCTGAAGCACGCACACGCATGCACACATGTTAGCTTGGAATTGCACATTGCCATAAAGACAGAACGGGAGGCTGAAAATAGCGGTTCCTTGTCAGATTCTACAAAAAGGGGTGGTGTAGGGGTTTTTTGGCTTTTTTTTTTTTTTTTTACATCTGAATCTGAAAGTGTTGGGTGCTTTTGCCTCCCCTGTCCCTCATCATGGGATACAGTTGTCAGAGCTAAAGAAGTACAGAAGACACTGAAAGCAGAGATGAATGCTGATTAGACGTGAAAAGAGAAAGAGCTTTAAACAGGGTTGCCATTTTTCGGTGACGGTCTCGTATATATTGAAACATATTGTTCCCAGCATGTGGGCTTATCTTGAGTTCCTTACAGCTTTGCTTTTTTAAAAAAAAAAAAAAAGATGTCTTTGTGTGGGATCTGTGCATTAGAAGACAAAAAAAAAATCCAAATATGGTTTACTGCAATGCATAAGAGGTGTTTAGTTTCAAATTCCTACCCAGCCAGGAAGATTAGATAGTGTCCTTGGCCCGCCATTATCTTTCAGGACAGCTCAGGGAATTCTGGGAAGTGGAGGCCAAATACAGGCAGTCCAGGGGTGGGATTCAGCCGTTTCTGACCAGTTCGGGCATACCGGTAGCTCCGACGATCAGCTGAGAGCGAACCGGTTCACTCCGATGATCAGATGGGCCGTCCCTGCGCTATAACTACCTATATTTCTTTTGTTTTAAGCCCAGCTGATAAGTATGGCAGAGCGGATTGCTACACCTCAGCTGTTATACTCACTCTGGATTCAGTAGAAAGTAATTTTCGATCATATTGAGCATGCGTGGAAGTGCGAGTTTGCCGCGCGCAGCAAACCGGTTGTTACAACCAGTGAATTCCACCACTGAGGCAGTCCTTGACTTACAACCACAATTGAGCCTAAAATTTCTGTTGCTAAACGTGACATTTGCTAAGTGGGTTTTCATCCCATTTTACAACCTTTCTTGCCACCGTTGTTAAGGGAATCGCTGCCGGTGTTAAGTTAGTGGCACAGTTGTAAAGCGAATCTGGTTCCCCCATTGACGTTGCTTGTCAGAAGGTTGCGAAATATGATCACATGACCCCAGGGACACTGTAAACGTCATGAATAGGAGTCTGTCGCCAAGTGATCACGTGGCCATGGGGATGCTGCAGTGGTTGTAAGTGTGAAAAATTGGTCATAACTCACTTTTTTCAGTGCCGAATGGTCACTAAATGAACTGTTGTAAGTCGAGGGCTACTTGTACATCTAGTGAACTCCCAGGCAAGCCTACCCAAGAGATTCATAAAAATAAATACAGGGAGTCCTCCATTTATAACTATTCATTTAGCAACCGTTCAAAGTTACAACAGCACTGAAAAAAAGTGACTCGCAACCAGTCCTCACACTTGCGACTGTCACAGCATTCCCATGATCATGTGATCAAAATTTGGCAATTGGCATGTATTTATGGTGGTTGCAGCATCCAGGGGTTCACTAGATAACTATTTGAGAACCTTCCACCCAGCTTCCATGGTGGCGCAGTGGTTAGAATGCAGTACTACTTCTGCTGACTGCTGATTGCCAGCAGTTTGGCAGTTCAAATCTCACCAGGCTCAAGGTTGACTCAGTCTTCCATCTTTCCGAGGCCAGTAAAATGAGGACCCAGATTGTTGGGGGCAATAGGTTGACTGTGTAAACCACTTAGAGAGGGCTGGAAAGCACTGTGAAGCGTTATATAAGTCTAAATGCTATTGCTATTGCTATTCTGAGAAGCAAAGTCAATGGGGAAAGTCAGATTTGCTTAAAAATTGCATGATTCATTTAACAACTGAAGTGATTTGCTTAACAAATGTGGCCAAAAAAGGTCATAAAATTAGGTGGTTGCTCCGAAATGGAAATTTTTGTCCCAATTGTGATTATAAATTGAAGACTTCATCTATGCAGGTGTGGGGGAAAGACCCACATGTATACTGACTTAAATCCCAAACCAGTTTATTTGTTGGGACTTCCAGATCTGAACTGAAAAACCCTGGCTGCCTTCCAGTCATCATCCAGAGCTTTGCAGCTAAAATCTGATAATCCAGTTGTTTGTGCTGATCCGTAAACTCTGCATCAGGCAAAGTTAACAGAAAATTAAAACTAATACTGACAACACACACCCAATTAACAGACTGCAATTGTAGCACTTCTCTTTGCAAACAAAAATTGAGACATAAGCAGTTCCTTAGATGAATTAGACTTTATTCTAATTTGTATAATTTCAAACTAGAAACAAAGATTGATGAAGGAACTGAATTCATTTTTCAAATGCCAGTATAATTCTTTGCCCTGCGCTTATTACTGCAGGAATCTAAGAAAATATGAGAGTTTCTTCTTACCACAGGTTTGGTACCTATAAGTTCTTTTTCTGCATTAGCGTGTGACTTTAAAAAATAGTCACACATAAATTCATATTGAAATTCATAATTTCAGCTTTTAAAATGGTTCTTTCTGGAAATACAGGTAGTCCTCGGCGTACAATCATAATTGACGCCGACATTTCTGTTGCTAAGTGAGACAGTTGTTAATCGAGGTTTGCCCCGTTTTACAACCTTTCTTGCTACATTTTTTAAACTGAATTTCTGCAGTTGTTAAGTTAGTAACATAGTTGTTACTATTACCCAGAGGTGGGTTTCAGCAGGTTCTGACCAGTTCTGGAGAACCGGTAGCGGAAATTTTGAATAATTTGGAGAACCAGTGGTAAAAATTCTGACTGGCCCCATCCCCATCTATTCTCTGCCTCCTAAATCCCATCTGATCAGGAGGAAATGGGGATTTTGCAGTAATCTTCCCCTGGAGTGGGGTGGGAATGGGGATTTTACAGTATCTTTCCCCTGCCACGCCCACCAAGCCACGCCCACTAAGCCACACCCACAGAACCAGTAGTAAAAAAATTTGAATGGTCTTACCATTCAATACCACTGCTATTACCCATTTGCTTGTTAGAAGGTTGCAAAAGATGATCACATGACCCTGCGATACTGCAACTATCATAAATATGAGTCAATTGCCAAGCATCTTGTCTGAAGTGATGTAGGGTTTCCTGCCTAAGCTACAAGACATCCAAGGTCCCTTCTAACTCTGTTATTCTATTCTATTCTATCTGAATTTTGATCACATGACTATGGGGATACTGCAGTGGTTGTAGGTGTGAAAAATGGTCACTTTTTTCAGTGCTGCTGTAACTTTAAATGGTCACTAAACAAACTGTTGTAAATCAAGGACTACCTGTACACACTTGATATTGATGAGGACACTGAATAAATACATTCAAAATGCAGGGGTCAAACTCTTTGAGCATCTGCTACCTGTGATTGAAAAGGAAGGGAAGGGAAATCTTCTTACCAGGATTTGATAAATCTATTTTAATGATATTTATATGTTTATGTAATTACATTTTAATTTTGGTGTAATCCCCATCTTGGTCCTGGACTCATTGGCCAAATCCAGTCTACAGCCAGAAGAGAGTTGAACACCCCTGATTTAACCCTTCAATCAACCCCAACAGGATTATTCTTATTTTTAAGATTGGCCACAGCTATTAATTAGCATAAACATCTGTTAAAAGAAGCAATTCAGCAGCAGAAATCAATCACAGGCATGAAATACTGATAATATACATAACGTAAATTTTGTGGGTATACCTAGTAAGAAATATATTTTGAGTCCCAGCCTCATAATCTTAGTTCCATCTGACCAAATTACTGTATTCCTTTCTGAATTGTTGCTTAGGAAGCCATCAGAAGATGCTGCATTTATTTGGGTGGTAGGGGTTAATTAAAACAGCTTAACAGATTCTTAACACAATAAAATCAGTTCAAATTAAACAAGAAAAAAAAGAGCTTCAAATGTTAAAAGTGAGCTGTGTGGGCTGACAGCTGCTCCCATGACAGGGGTCTTTAAGATCTCCATTTCAAAAGCATCATTTGCTAAAACAGCGTGGGAGAATCAGGCTCAATTAGAGCTGTCCAACTCTGTGGGAGGCACTATGGAAGAAATGCTGAGAAGAGGTTAAGGTAAAAAAAAAACAAGGTCTCTTTATCAAATCAAAATAGTGAATATGAATGAGAGAAAAAGAGAAATTCCTGGGGGCTAAGATTATCAATGGCTTCTGTTCATGAGGGCTAGCTATGCCCTCCAGGATCTGACTCAGTGGGCTTTCCGAAGAAGACGGTGCTGCTACATTTTGTTTTGCTCAGTGCTGACTACAAGCTAAAATTTTAACGCAGAATGTTTAGGCCTTCTTGCGGCAAAATGACTAGTAGAGCCACTAAAGTAAGCATCCTGATTTCCCACATTTTGAAATAGACGTCTGTAGATCCGAATTCTGGGTTGGAGAGGTTTGATGGAGCAAGATTCTGCTTAGTGATTGAAGACTGTCTCCATCTGATTCTGCCTTGTTAGGATCGTCTTCTAAGTTCTGATCTGCACCAAAGGATGATAAAAGGCAAACTTCCATTGAAAACATTTCCTGTATTTATCCAGTGACGCTTTGATGGCAGCTACCGGTAGAAAACAGCTGCTAATGCTACTCTTCTTTTCCAGAACATGAAAATGATAATGATATATAAAGTCAGAATTAAAACCTAGGTTTAGGAAATAAAAACAGGGAGTCTTCAGTCCATATGTTTGTGGGACTTCTTGTGGTAATTGCCAACCCAGCTTGATATAAGCCTGAGTGTATTTTTTTTTCCTAAATTGAGAAGCCTAATTAATTCTAGGATTAAACTACCCTGTTTCCCCCAAAATAAGACATCCCCTGATAATAAGCCCAATCGAGCTTTTGAGTGCATGGCAATAAGGCCAAGTGCTTATTTCAGGGTTCAAAAAAAATATAAGACAGGGTCTTATTTTGGGGGAAACACGGTAGCATTTAGCATTGATGCCATGACCTAAGCCACACCCCTTTTCTATGTGCATCACAACTGACCAGGCATGCATGGATGAAAGGGGCAGGCTTTGTGGCACAACACAGCGAGATGGCTTTTATCATTCTGACATAAACAGATACACTGCCACTGCTACAACTTAAATCAGGGTGTCAAAATGGCGGCCTGTGGGCCAGTTGTGTTACGCACAGGCCACACCCACCCCCAGCTCTGCAAAGGGAAAAAACATACATCATGTGGCGGCAACGTGACACCTCAAGTTTGACACCTGTGACTTAAATAATTAAATATGCCTATTTAGTAGCAGAAGTTGCTTTAACCTAGGAATTATGGGAGTTGTAGTTCCAATGTATCTGAAATGTACCAATTTAGGAAAGAATCTTTCTCACATTTATCTAGAAATACAGTGGTTTAAACTTGTAATCTGTTTTTCACAAAGGATTGTTCTTGTATTAAGCTATGGCCACTATTTTTCTCCTTGCGGTCTCTACTACAGAACAGGATGTATGATGATGAAGAGTTTTGTACCAATTTAATAAATATTTTTCTTAACAGGAAATAGATATGTTCATTAGTTCTATGCAACCCCTCTCCTTTACAGCACTGTGATAGAGATTCTATGATGCTCCAGCCCAACAGAAATGGTTCTGCAACTTTAGGTATGCAGTAGTTTTCCATTCTCTTCCCCTCTCTTAAGGACAAAGATAACTGGACAAAGAAAGTAAGAAAAACAACAGGGTCCCAAATCTGATCATGGATCATATCATGCTGGCATGTGTCTCCCAATCGTCCCCCTTTAATCTCTGAAATCTCAACCATCAATGTTGCAACCCTTTGACATACGCTAACCTCTGGTTATGATTTATGTGCGGTAAACTCTGATGCTGCAGTTGTTTTCAGTAAGTCTTTCAGCTTTTGATGTACTAGAGCCTCTAGTAGTTATATGATTGCCATCGTTTTCATGACCTGATAATCAGTTTATTAGACCTATCATAAACAGGTGAAAGTATAAAAAGTATAAAGGTCTCAACAGCCCAAGACGTAATGATGTACTTGCTGTGGGAATGTTTATTTTTACTGTTATGCTTGCCTACTATGGAAACCAGAGGTCAAACCACATGCTTTTCAAATTGAAAGCGCTTTTAGTACCCCAGCTCTACTGTGTTAATTATCCTTCCCAGTTTGTTATCTAAAAATATGGCATAGGGCCTACATGACACATAGGTAGGTTATCTGCAGGACTGCCTCTAAGGACAGCTACCCATCCAACCAGATCAGACAAGGTGGGCACATTCCTAATCCCTTCCCTTAAACATTGCTGTTTTATGGGATCTAGGAAGGGTGCCTTTTCCAGGGCAGCCTCTATCTTACAGAACACCCTTCCCTCTGAATTTCAGGAGACTCCCACCCTCCTATCCTTCCAAAAACCACTTAAGACCTGACTTTTCACCCGAGCTTTGCTATAGGACATGGGTGTCAAACTCGTGGCTCACAGGCCGGCTGCGTCAAGCGCTCACCACACCCACGCCCAGTGGTGGGATTCAGCCAGTTCGCCCCACTTCGGGAGAACCGGTTGTTAACTTTCTGAGCAGTTTGGCAAACTGGTTGTTGGAAGAAATCACTAGGGCAGAGAACCGGTTGTTAAAGTACTTGAATCCCACCACTGCCCACGCCCGGTTTAGCGAAGGGAGAAAAAGTCGCAATACATCACGTGACGATACCCTGACAATGCGAGTTTGACACCCCTGGTATAGGATGATGAGGAGATTTATGATGAGATGCATTTGAAAGTTCAACTTTGGTGCTGGGATTTAATGTCTGTAGTGTTAAGAGGTACTGTATGTGCATGTATTGATGGGGCCTTGATGTTGTTTTAACTGTTGGTTGGGAGCTGCCCACAGTTGGATATAAAATGGGTGGCTATGTAAATTTTTTAAATAATTCAACTTTTTATTTAGAAGTGTCAAATATTTTATTGAGGGACAGTTTAATATAGTGATTTAAAGCACGGGGTTTAGAAACTAAAAGACTGTGAATGCTGGTCCTATTTAAAGCATGAAGCCAGCTGAGTGTCACTCTCAGGCTGAGGAAGAACATAGAACATAGAATAATAGAGTTGGAAGTCAGAGGTCTTCTAGTCCAAACCCTTGCTTGAACAGGAGACCCTATATCATTTCAGACAAATGGTTCTCCAATCGTATTTTGAAAGCCTTCAGTGATGGAGCACCCACAACTCCTGAAGACAATCTGTTTCATGAGTTAACTGTTCCCACTCTCAAGAAATTTATTTTTAGTTCTAGGTTGCTTCTCTCCTTGATTAGTTTTCATCCGTTGCTTTTTCTCTTCCTTTTGGAGCTTTGGACAATAGTTTGACGGCAAACCACTTCCCAAAATCTGACCAAGAAAACTGCATGGATTTGTTCTGGCAGGCATTCAATGACTCAAAAGCTCTCACACACATAAAGCTACTCTACCAGGTGGTGTTCCTTTAACATTGTCTTTTACAGAGGTTAGAAGAAATGTTGTTTATTTCCATCATGCACCAGGGTTGAGAACACAGTTTGACTGGAGGGTTGCCTGGATGTGTCCCCAGGCTTCTTTCCAGGAGCCAGACTGAGACCCTTCCCAGAGTCTCTCTCACTGGGAAATGGTTTCTGAACACTCTAGGAATGCTTTCAAGTAGGATCTTGGGTGTAGCTCTCTTTCATTTCTCAAGAAGGAAGGTTGGAATGGAACCACAGGGAGCTACAGCTTTCTTAAAGAGGAGCTTTCTGGTTAATTGCTTTTTAAAGAGGCAGGCACTGGTGGGTCCTACCCTTCTTTTCCTGGTCAGCTGAGAATCATAATTATTTTGGGTAGTTTCAGGCCCCATCTTCAGCTACCAAGACCAACCTCAGCAAGTATTGTTCCACTCCAATCAATTTGCTCAAAAGAGCAGGCATGGTTGTGTGGCTGGTGGATGTGTGTATTTTTAAACATTTTGCTCCAGCTGACTTTGTCACTTCTTTGAAATCTCTGGACTCCCTAAACCTACCTGGCCATTTGCCTGCTACAAGGTGTTGATTAGTAGCATCGGTGGGAAGGCACAGTGTGAAATCAAACTTCCTCTGGCACCCAGTGCAGCACAACATTATTTCTGTACAGGCAGAACAAAAGGAAATAAACAACGGGGCAAGAACAGTCAAGTCTAGGCTGGATACCCCGGGTAATTAAGAAAACAGATTGTGAGACCATAAGAAGGAAAGGCAACAAAGTCAGAGTCAAGAAGAGGAGGGATAGATAAGTTGCTACAATGCAACATGAGGACATTGGATAAGGTTATGGACCGGTATCTAGACCAATATTTCACATCTTAAGAGGTGGGGGTTTTAACTCCCAGAATTCCCCAGTCAGATGGGAATTCTGGGAGTTGAAGTCCACACATCTTAAAGTTGGTAAGGTTGAGAAACACTGGTCTAAGACTGATTGCCAGATCGAAGGTATGTTTCTATAGTTATGAAATGAACAGTTCTACCATTAGGCTAAGACACTGAGCTTGTCGATCAGAAAGGTCGGCAGTTCAGCAGTTCGAATCCCTAGTACAGGTCTCCTGAGTGAGCAGGGGGTTGCACTAGACGACCTCCAAGGTCCCTTCCAACTCTGTTACTGAGAAGATGTACTGAGAAGTTCCCCTATACTTTAATCACTCAAGCAGCATTGTGTCTACATCAAGGCTGTCAAACTCCCAGCCCACGGGCCGGTTGCGTCACGCACTGGCCACACCCACACCCGGTTTAACAAAGGGGAAAAACATTCCGATACGTCACATGATGATGCCATGAGTTTGACACTCCTGGTCTATATGCAGAGATGAATCTCAACATGGGCAAACAGCTAGCAGAGGAATTGGTTATAGCACCTCCTACAGCTGGCTCAAAGAAACAAATTAAATCTATGCATTAATAAGTTAATAACAATTAGGTTTCTTTTTTAATTAAATAAATGTTTCCCTTTCAAGGCTGCCTTTGTTTCTACCCATTGGCAGTCTTTGCAAGCGATCCTTGCAGATTCTGGGAATGATGTGACGGAGCTTCAGGTGCAGTTTTTAACCTTTTTCTGGATCTTGCAGATTCCATGAGTTGAGTTGAAATGGTGTTTTCCTTATCAACCACACTTACCCTTGGATATGCAGTGAAAAACTCACAAGTGAAACTTAGTATATGGTTTGCTAACTCTTCCTTTCCTAATCCTCTTCAGGTTAACTTGATCTCCTTTAACTATAAGCAACATCCATACTTATTATATCGATATGATTTTAGGTTTACATACCATATTCTAAAAAACAGGTTTTGAAGGAAGCCACATGATTAGCTTGGAAGATGCTGATTTTTGGGGGGAGGCAGTCCTTAGCTTATAGTTCCTGGTGTGTTATAGTTTCTGGATGTGTACTAAATTTATGGCATCTACTCTTTAAGGATGAAAACTGAGGGTTTCACACAGTCTCTACCCGACTATCTGAATCTGACAGATTCTCATATTAGAATCAGGAGGAGTGATTTCTTTTTTTATATAGATGATCTCAAGAAACAGCAGAATTACAAATCATGTTTGGCCTCGAATGAGTTTTGTTTGGTTAACATTAAAGGGAAGTGAGAACCCAACCATTGTATAAGTTCTCCGTTTCTACATACATCCTTAAAAGAAGATTGAAGGGTCTGTTCCATGAGATATTGAGTAGGATTATTGTAATAACTACAGGAAGTGATTGGAACACTCACAAAGATTCTATAAATTGGATGGCAGCAACCAGACTTACAGTTTTACTCTACAGTCTTTTGCAGGGCTGCAGGGCTGTAAGCAATAATATTTTGAAGTCATGCAAGAGGTGAACTCAAATTTTCACAGCCGCTATGTTTTTTTGTCGGTCCACACTTTTGGTCCTTAAACCTAGGGCTACGGATCCCACCTAAATCTGGATCACCACTAGATGGCAGAAAAAGTTTTTTTTAAGTCTCTGCTGCACTTTAGCCACTTGTCCAGTTTTATGTAACTGTCCATTAGCCTCATTGAACTGTTGAGGGAGGGGTTAAGCCCAATATTTGATTGTTTCTAGAATTTTTAAGAGGCCTTAAGATTCCAGCTCTGCTCCCCTCTCCTTCAAAAAAGGTCTAATCCTTTAGCCCCACCCTCACAAACACAAGGCCACATGTGGGCGACTAAGAGATTAGTTACGGAAGCTTTGTGAGAGCTTTTGCACAAAACAAGCCTTGGGGAGGGCAACGTGAATTGAATAATCTTTTTATCCCAAATGCTTTCACCCAATACAATTTTTTTTTCATTTTTTTTTCCTTTTCTTTCTGAGTTAAGAAGATGACAAACAGCAAAAGAAGTTCAAAGGAATTTAAGATTTGAAAATGATAAAGAGTTCTCGTCTGTATTACCAGACGCCAAGTCTTTAATAATAATTCAGGTCAAGGGTAAAATTGCAACAGGCATCAAGACAGACGTTGCTAACATGCGTAGGCCTGGACTATGTTAACATGCACAGCTGTATACAATGAACTAGTTTTACTCATATTATCTGTACACCAAATCACACTGTCTTATTGATAGCATAATAATGACACCTCAAACATGATTTCTTCAGGTACATACATTGTAGACTGCCTGGTCATTCAACCTGGCCAGATGCTTTTGTGGTGATTCAGATGTGATGATAGCTGGTTGCCAGACACAGAGCCTCATGAATGATGATATCCTACTTCAGTGAATTTCCTGCCACAGAAGTTCACCTGGCTCCACAACTGCCTTTACCTGGTTAAACAACCAGGTAAAGGATTGTTCAGTTCCCTTAGAAGGAGAAGAGGTTCCTCAGGATTAAATGTTAATTTACTTCCCATCTTCTTCCAAAACTCACCTCAGATTCCCACTTTTCAGAGGGATGTTTCAATAATACGGCAATACCACTGCAGGAGATGGGGCCCTAAATATCAGACTTTATTTATTCTGAATGTCTTTTAAAAGAAAAAAAAAAAGAAAAAAGAAGAGGTATTATTTTCCTTGATTTAATAGAAAGAAACTCCTCCTCAAAAATTGCAATTCCGTAGGATCAAGGGCTGTCTACCCCATTTAATTACCTCAGCTCCAGTTTGGCATTAAGAGAGGAAGAACTTCCATAATTTGCACTGCATGTATAATTTTATTTATGTAGGGATGTGTGCAGTGGTGGGATTCAGCCAGTTCGCACAACTTCGGGAGAACCGGTTGTTAACTTTCTGAGCAGGTTGGTGAACTGGTTATAGGGCAGAAAACCAGTTGTTAAATTATTTAAATCCCATCACTATGTGTGTGTGTGTGTGTATCTACTCTGACCAGTCTTTCATTTGGGAGCAAAAGGCAGCCTATGTATACAATGGCCAAGCATCCTTTATAATAAAGGATGGTGCTTTATTTAAAAAAACTGCCCTTTCTATTTATTCAGTTAGTTATTTGCTTGGTTTTGCTCTTGAATTTTCCTTTGCAAAGCAAAGTCATAAACAACTTTTTTTATCCTTATGAACCTCTTTCAGATTTGTCTCTTTTTCAGGTAACTTTGGTCACTAAATGAATGATTTTTTTAAGTCAAGAATTACCTGTAGTCTTTTCCCACAGAGACATTGGCATTTTAACCTCAGATGAGTACAGAGTTTCAATATATTTTATGCTTTTTGAAACATTAAGTTGTTATGAATTATTTTATTTGTACTGATTTGAATAATAGCAATATGTATAATGTTTATTTGTTTGCACCCCACCTTTACTATATTTAGAAATAATTCAAGGTAGCGAACATATGTTTCTTCTATTTAACAATGATAATCAAGACCTGGGTTTTTTTTAAAAAAAAAGAAAAAAAAGGAGCAATCCAGAGGAAGAAAATAAATGAAAGAAGGGTCAACAAATGGCTGCCAATCTAGTAAACATTTGCATGAACCAAGCAATATGTGTGTTTCATGCACAAAGAAAACATGGGGTTCAGCAGGGACATTCCAGGGGGGTCATAGCCTGGCCAAAATGAAACAAGCAACATTTTTTGGATTCATTTGAGAAAGATGTTTAAGGGATTTTATGGGAGGTGTGTCCCACCCATCTACTTGTGCAACAGCTCCCCGTCTTAACGCCCTGCCACCGTGCTTGAATTGAAGGCCAACAGATACCACCATCCTTCCAAATTTACCCACTTCTCTTCCTGATCTCTTTGGTGCGGTGGTTGCTCCCAGTTCGGTCCGCCCACCCGCCACGACATCATCATGGGTGATCTGCGCATGCGCAGAAGCAAGCAAGCTCTCTCACTGCGAACCGGTAGTAGAGGTAAGTGGAACTCAGCCCTGCTTTGGCGCCTTCCTTCCCCAGTGTCCAGTGCTGTACCTGACCAGCTCATCCGCCCCTCCTCCTGACCAGTCCATGCCCAGGTAGCTCTCTCCCAGGGTCTTCTCCCCACTCATCCCAGCCCTTCCTTCTTTCATTCTGCTGTCACCCATTCCATAGCCAATACACTTGCATTTTCCCTGCTGTCTCGCAGCCCTGCACATAAATGTTTGATCTAACCAGGGCGCCAGACATGCATGTTGGGCATCTACGACCGGATCAACCATGTATGTTCTGAGTCTGTACATTGATGTGTTTTGGCACTCCCCATTGATACTGGCTGTTCTGTACCTAGGAGAGCCGATGCCTAGCACATGTTTCACATTTCTACAATTTAACGGTGCTCCGATGCAGCAATTTGGCTATATATTTATTCTCCCTAAGGGACAACATGGACTCAGTGATCGGTTGCTTTAAATATAAAATTATATTTAAAGCAACCAATCGTTGAGTCCATGTTGTCCCTTAGGGAGAATATATATACCGAGTATTTATCACTAATCAGCAGACGGGCGAGAAGTTAAACTCTTGGATTTTATGAGTGCTAGACGTGGTTTTGCAAAAGAGATTTCTACGCATAACAGCAGGAGCTCTCTCTGTGTCAGATGGCAACGAAGGTATTGAATATAGGGAACAAAGATGTTTAAAAGGAGTGCCAATGCACTGTTGTGTACTCTCAGATATGCGGAACCAGGGTAATTACAGGTAGTCTTCAACTTATGACCCACAACTGAGCCCCAAGTTTATGTTGTTAAGTGAGAAATTTGTTAAGTGAGTGTGCCCCATTTTACGACCTTTCTCGCCACATTTGTTAAGTGAATCATTGCAGTTCTTATATTAGTAACATGGTTGTTAAGTGAACCTGGCTTCCCTATTGACTTTGCTTGTCAGAAGGTCGCAAACGGGAATCATCATGTAGCTCCGGGACACTGCAACCGTCACAAATATGAGTCAGTTGTCAAGCATCCGAATGTGAATCACGTGACCCTGGGGATGCTCAATGGTCATAAGTGTGAAAAAAGAGTCATGAGTCACTTTGTTCTGTTGTAACTTTGAATGGTCACTAAATGAACTGTTGTAAATCAAGGAATAACTGTATAGTGAATTCCAACAGCCTGCAAGGAACTGGGGGGGGGGAAGGCCCTCAAATGATTTGTGCGGGGTGGGGTGGGGGAATGCATCTCCATGTCTATTTGTGTTGCCTTCTAACAGGCCTGCTGAGAACAGAACGGAGAAACTATTTTGCTCCACGGTGAAGACGGCCGAGTTGTGAAAGTGGAATTTTTGTCCTCTTGTCTTCGGGTTCGCCTTTCGAAGAGCGGCAAACACAGAGTCAGCCTTGAGGATTGTCGAGGTTTTTGCCAAGCATATCATCAGTGGCTGCCTGCCATCTCACAAACCAATCCCTAGTGACAATGAGACAGTGTCTTGGCCACTCCAGAACACATGGCAGACAGGCATTTCCAAGGGAGAGTTCAGAAGGCTGAAAGCAAACGGCAATTGTGCTGCTTAACCTTCTTAAGTGCTTAAACACTTCCAGGCTTCCTAAAACAGCTTTGGTCCCTAGTAATCTCCTGAATCTTCCTTTTCTGTAAACCCAATGACAGAGGTGACCGTGCCCAAAACGAATATCACTCGGAAAAGCATTTCCTAGAGCAGATAATGGTGCCAACCGAAATAAAAGTGCCCATTTATTGGATAGTAGATGCTAAATCTGTTTCAAGCTGAAACCACTTCCAGTACTTTTTTAGTATAGTAATGGTTGCTGATTTAATAGTTCTGAAGTGGCCGCTCCAAATATTTATACCTTTTAAAATGCTGCTTTTTTTTCCCCCTTCCCAAATTGTTCCTTTGCAACGGGGCAAAAATCACACCATTAGTCTACCCTGCCTGACTTTGGAATGCCTGCCTTGTAATAACTCCTTCTATGATTTAATAGAAAAATGAGAAGCCAGGCGGGCCGCAGATTGGGCGGATGTCATATTTTGCTTTTTGCCCTTCCTATAATCTGCAGGAGACAAGCTTAATGCCATGATTTTATTTGTGTAATTATTTATATCATGCCTTTATTATTTTTATAAATAACTCAAGGTGGCAAACACATACAATGCCCTTTCTTCCTCCTGTTTTGCCTCCAATAACAACCCCAGGAGTGAATATTTTTCTGTACCTGTTATTTCTGGGAGGTTCAGGGAGGAGTTTGAAGGAGATTTAAGACATGGGTTAAAAGAACTTATCTTGCACAACCAACTGCCAGATTCAGCCTGACTGGGAGACATGTTAAAAAAATGTTAAAGGTAGATAAGATAGTAATAGATTTTGCATGACTGATTTTGCCCTTTTGAAAAGCACACAGACGCAAGAAAGAAATTGCAAATCTCAGCACTATTCACTCCGAGGGGAATTTGAGAGACTACACATAGGGTGTTGTGTGACATTCTCCAGCAAAAGTGTTTGTACAAGGAAAGATCTTTCACAAATGTATATGGAGTGTAAAATGTCACTGGTCAGATCACATGCTGATTTAATTTTACAATCTTTCTAGAACTGAGGTTCAGGTATAAATCCCATTGGTGTTGAGGGCCATGAGATCATGCATAGGCATAGCATTTCCAAACCTCAGGTAGAATTAGCTCTTGCTTCAAAAACACAACCTGTGATTGGCTACTTGATAGGAAATGAAACATGATGTTCTGCAGTGTTAGATTGCCGGGGTTGGGTGGGGGGGGGGGGTGGATAGGAAGAGAAGAAGGATGTGTACCAACAATGGGATAGAGATACAATCTCAAGGGTACAAATATCTTAAGGCTGAATCCATTTTGAGTTGCAAGATTTTGTTTTTTCAGAGGCAATTAAATATGTGGTGTGCATATGTTAGGAACTTGGGGAGGCTTCTCCATTTCGTGCATCCATTAATTATTTCTGGCAAGGACTCAATCCCAAGGAATACCTAATGCAATGCAACAGACTCTTGGTACCAATAGAAGAGAGCCCTGAAGATGCTATCTCGTCAGGTAATAAAATATCTGCAGGAAACAACCAAGCTCAGAGAGGTAGCAGATCTCAGGTCCACAGAGAAAGAGCACTTTCAAAAAAACTTCACAGATAGTTAATTCACACAACTTTATGGAGGAGAGGAAAAAATCTTAGATTGATTTATGTGATTAAACTGCCTCAGGATACTGGCTTTGTGTAACAATGCCAACAGTAAATTGCGACTTGACAACGCTGCCATAAAACCAGCAAGAAGGAAGGATGCCTTTGTCTTATCATTGTTTGTGAGATTTAATACTTGGTGTGAGTCTGACATTCGGAGGCCCGTGATGATTCCTCTGGACTATTTCTCCAAAGCGTAATGTTTTTTTCCCCAGTCAGAACACCAGGACATGTAAAGTAAAAGCAAAATTGTGGAAGAACAAAAAGGTGAGCCATTTGTGACCTAAAATTAAACAAATAATTTTATCTGCTATCTGTTCACCATTTAGACAATTCTTTTATTTCACAATTACTGGGGTGGAGAGTTAATAAATCAGCTGAAGACTCCTGATGATGATGATATTAATTTCAAATGCTTATCAAAGTTCACAACATTAAAATGTCTGGGGTTTTCAAAACTTTAAGCCAAGGAATGGTTTTAGTTTGTTTACTGGTATTGGCTTTTTAGGGCGTCAGGGTTAAAAGTAAAGGCCCCAAACTGTAGCAGCTCTCTAACCCAGTTCTTACAAGTTTATATCAGAAACATAAACCATACACATTTAGACTGCATTGCTAAGGACAATTACTGAAGAGTACATTCCATTCCACTTAGAGGGATTTACTACTGAATAAATATGGTTAGGATTACACGGTAATAGACACAGTTAAAATTATTTAATGGGAATCTTTCACACATTATAAGCTGACAGTTTTGAGGGACTGTGCCAGCAAGGAATGAGACATCAAATGTTGTTTATGAGTATGAACCAGTCCTGTGTTTGGTTTTCAAGAAAATATATAATTTTAAAGTTGTAACTTGTCTAAATTAAGGATGTGGCTGGAAAGCACCAAAATGAAGGCAATAACTGTTAAGGTAAACCATACCTGTATTCAGAAGAGTGATTCAAGGGATGTCAAGTAAAGTTTTTCAAGATCTTGTCATGTGTATTAATAACTTTGGTAGACACTTAAGTATAGACTATAAAATTACATGGAATTACTTCTTTGTGCAAGAGAAACTTAGAATTCTAAGTAATTTTAATAGTCTAAACTTCAGAATTTGAAATGTCTTCAGTATACTGGGCAATTTAAAGATATTAATGTCCTGCTTAAAATGTTCCGGACATTAATATCTTTAAATCTTCAAACCCAGCATCACTAAATACATGGAAGAGGGCAATATTTCTATAGATCCCTTAAGGATTTTTTTGAAAGTATATAATTGCATAAGTGGAGCATTTGTTGATAAGGTTCTGGAAATAGCATTTCTAAAAACAATTGAAGAACTATTGCAATTCACTGTTAATCCAATACAAGTGAACAGTGAAATCCATTACAACGAATATGAGCAGGAACAGGATAGCATCTTTGCTCTGTCAAAGAGGCTGGAACAGGAATGGAACAGCAATATTATATTGCATCAGCAGGAGTTTAAATTTACATGAAACGAAGTTTTCTAAGTGAAGTCAGTCTAATGTTGTGCAATTAAGCTAGAGCACAGGTAGCAACTTGATAGTGGTCAATGACCATTCTTAATCTCTGGGGAGGGGCACATGAGGTAGCCAGGGTTGTGATGCAGGATGGGTAAGGCTACACC
Source organism: Arizona elegans (assembly GCA_022577455.1). NCBI lineage: Eukaryota > Metazoa > Chordata > Lepidosauria > Squamata > Colubridae > Arizona > Arizona elegans. The sequence goes on along the minus strand of JAKOOJ010000001.1, from coordinate 199,852,702 downwards.
CCATGTGAGCTGAGCTGGGTTGCATGTGGATGTGGGTGGGTGAATGTAGCTTAGTAGCACTTTTTTTTCCCCTTTGGTTTTTAAAAATGTTAAGAGAATTTTAAGGCATAGACTTACTTCCCTCCTGCATTTTCAGCTTCTGAACTACGGGAAATTGCAAACACACATACACACAAATCCCACTGCAATCTCATGTTAAAATTTGTCCAAATAGATGAAATAGAGCTAAGGAGACCACTACCACCCAAAGAAAGAAAAAAAAAGAAAGAAAACAGGTTCAGGGACTGCATGCATATCAATTCCTGAACCAGAGGAATTCTCTCTTCCCTATCTTAATTGTTTGCATTCCTTTCAAAGTGGTTACAAAGGCAGAGCAGATTGTCTCTTCGGTTTTCACACCTATGTACACTGTAGCCATACACACAAGAAATGCTGTTTCGCATGCTTGAATCAGGGGCTCCAAATCAGGTCTTAAAACCTACAGCTGCAGGTTTTAGCACCAAACTGAACCCCCAGATATTTTTGATGATTCTGCCAAAGAATTCACATGCAGTTGCTTCCACCAGTGAAATTTCTGGCAGTGTATGGCTCTCCACCCACACAAAACTGTTGCCTGGTCATGATTGCAGATGTATATTCAGCCGTCAAAATCTCACTGCATCCTTCAATTTCAATCATTTTGCTCAAAAGTTGAATGCTTCATCGCGAGACGACCAGCTTTTTGAAACAATTCAAGACCTTCCCTTTTTTTTGTTGTTTTCTTATCCATTGAGGTTGCTAGGCCAGCAGGGCAGACAGGTAAGAGGTTGCTGCCAGTTGGGGGAGGAAATGATGAGGTGAGCAGGGTGCAGCGCAGGAAGAAGGTGCAGTTATGTGTGGGAGGTGCGTGCAAGTTGGGGAGAGCAGCATATGTTGGGAAGAATGCCCAGGGGATGCTCGGGAGGGTGTGAGAAATGCGTGCTTGTCAGGGACAGCACACGAGGGGCAGTACGAGTTGGGAAGGGTGCATGGGTATGTGCAAGAGGTGCCATGCAGTGGTGATATGCAGCCGGTTCAGACCAGTTTGAGCGAACCAGTAGTGGCGACTCCAGCGCTATGCCGTCCTATTTAGCCACGTTTTCTAAGCCACACACTTGTGTGCAAGTCGCATGCATGAGCAAAGCTCATGCATGGAAGGCCGCACGCATGCGCAGAAGGCACGCATGCTCACATTTTCGGTGTGTGGAGAACCAGTGGTAAAATTATGTGAAACCCACCTCGGGTGCCATGTGAGTCAGGGAAGGCACACGGGGGCACTGTGCATCAGGAAAGATGTGCATATGGATCAGGGAAGGCATGTAGGGTGGGATGTGGGTTGGGGAAGATACATGGGGTAGTGGCTTGGGCTGTGACTAGTACACAAGGGTTCCTTCCTCTCTCCCTCCTCCCTTCTTTTTTTTTTTTTTTCTTTTGTCCCTTCCTCCTTGTTTTCCCCATTATGTCCCTTCCCTTCCCTGCTGCTGGGTAGGGGAGGAAGCAAGGAATTGTGAGAATGGCTGGGAAACTGTCACAGAATGTTGAAAATAAGGATCACATGGCGTCAGCAGCAGTCTAGCAGCACTGACTGAAGCAGCCATAAGTTTCCCAAATCTTATTCCCACAGGAGTCACGGATCCCAGATACTGCGCTACTTTGGTTCAAAAAACTGAAGCCCTGTTTCACCCTATTAAAGGTTTCAGACATGAAAAAAGTTTTTGTGGTGTATAGAAGTGCTGAGCTTCAGTTCTGAAGCTTGAGAGCAGGTTTCCCGATTCTTCAGCTCATTGGCCCCTACGTGAAGTTTCAGATTGTTTATCGACACTCTCCCCCGACATTTATTATATGAAAATAAATAACTTTAGGTAATAGTGCTATGAATAATAATAAGACCAACAACAATAATGGATAGTCCCATTAGGGACAAAAGAAAACTAAACAATGCTTAAATTAGGTGGAGGAATATGGAAACAAATGGGAAGATATAAAAATTGTGGAAAGGAAATTTATGTTTATGTTCAATGTAAATAAAATATTTAGATTAAGAGACTATATTATAACGGTATATATATATATATATATATATATATGATATACTAGAAATATATGTATAAAAGATATATTAAGATAAGAAAGAGAAAATGTATACATATGGATTACTGATGCGAAGATGTTGTTTGTTTGTCTTTTTTTAAAAAAACTGTTTAATAAAAATTATTGATTAAAAAAAAGACTGCTGTTCTGCAATGAAAAAAAAACCAATAATTGATAGTTCCATTGACCCTTGGGGGGAAGTATTGACCGTTTGGGGGGAAACCCGCCTTAGAGTTTCTTTAATTCAAATGCATTTATCCCTGAGATCACACAGCTACATCCGAGCCTAGCCAAAGATGCAGCTACGTTCAAGAGGCCTGCTGTCTCTCAAGTACCATTTTGGCCTTGGATCCAAAGCACAGAACGTTCTTAGCTTTCTTTGTACTTTTTTCATTCTGGGATGAATCAGCCAATGACTTCAGGAGGTACTTTTGTATTAATGCACAGCAACTGCATTATCTCTGGATAGGGGTGAAAATCCATTCCAATTGTAATGGGAAACTGATGAATATCACAGCGTGGGTGGGAGTGTCTATTTGATCAGCTGCACATGCGAAAACCTGCACCATCACATGTATCTCTCTTACTGGATTGAGATGAATAGTTGCTAGCAGTACTAAGGAAGCCAGGGTTTGATAAAATCAAATGTTCATATGGCCTATGGGAACCAAAAATGGCCTAGTATTTAGTCATTCTGTAGATTAAGCTCAGACTTCATTCAGTTGCCTTTGACTATCTTTATTTATGGACTGAAAAGGTCCCAGTGTGCCCTTAATTATTTCCCAAAATATAATTTTATTAACCTCAGTCAAAGAAAACTTACTGTTTAAAGTTTGTTGATGATGATTATCATTGAAAATATTGCATGGAGAGAATAACTCATCAACCCCTGGGAACACTTAATTCAACCACAAAAGAAAACTAATGACTCAAATCTCAAGAGACATCTATGGGGAAGGCCACGATAGCCATCTTTCTCAAGAAAAACTGAATTATGGGTTGTTTGGATAAGCTTCCCATTAGGATTCTGCAGCAATGATCTATGTGGATTCAATAGGTGAGGTAGAGCATTCGTTCAGAATTAGTCTTACTTACATGTATTTTTGCCAATAGAAATTATTTTCCATTGTTGTAGAGTATCTATTAGATAGATCTCCTGCTCTATATTGGTCTTTTCCTATTTATTTCAAACAACCCATGAGAACTTTTATTGGTGGAATTAATTGCAATTAATGCTGAGGTTGTTTAATGGAAGAGTTCACAGAAGACTTCTAGGGGAATATCTTGGCACTGAACTTTGGTTCTACATGGTTGGGTAGAACAAGATAGAAATAGGATTGTGCAACTAAGCAGGTTTGAAGCAAAAGAGGTGAATTGGAAGGGATGGAGAAACTGTTACTGGACTTGTCTGCATAGCAGGTATATGGTTCCAGAAAAATATGCATTTGTGATATGGAAGTGGCAAAGAACTGGGTGCCCTGACCTTTTGCACTCTGTTGGGACCACATTAACACAAATAGATGAGACCTTTAATGGACAGATGTCCCAGTCTCATTCCTTCTCTAATATGTTGCCAAAAGTGCAAATAGCTATTTGTTTCACATCCGAATAGCTGTACCGATAGATCAGTAAGAAGAGCAGAGGGAGCTTCCTTATATTAAAGGAGGTCTCTTTACCTCCATATGATTCATACCATCTAGTAAGATTACTCTCAGCTAAAGCTGTTACCTGAAAGTGCCAAGGACGGAATCTGATGCGCAGTGATGTAGCCTATAGAGATTATAAAAATCCCATCTTTTTAAAGATTTGCACACAAATCTGACACAAATTTACTCAAATTTGTTTGAAAGCAGAAATCAAAGAAATATGGACAGAAAGAAATATCTGTCAGGTGCAAGCAACCAGGTCCACATCTGAAAGATTCAATTTGATTACTTTATTGTGTTCTACCTATAATACAGGAATCTGCCCAGACTACTTGCATTCCCTTGGGGGCAAACAGAAAAGGTTCTGTGGAACTTAGGGGAAGTCAGGCTATGCAAGGATTCAAAGCTAATTGCCCTCTTGATCCCTCCTCCTTGTTTGGCTGGGTGTTTCCCAGACCAGGCCATCCAGCACGCATGTGCATGCCGGAACCCGAAAGAGCAGCTGGCAATGGCGCATGTGCCCACAGAGAGGGCTCTGTGTGCCACCTCTGGCACACATGCCATAGTTCTCCATCACTGATATATAGTATTCCCCAACTCTGGAGAGTTTGATGACTACCAAAAAGGACTATTTTCTATAAGAGGAGACCATCCTAACCTGAGTCTTTCATCGATCTAAACCAGTGGTGGGATTCAAATAATTTAACAACCGGTTCTCTGCCCTAATGACCAGCTGGATAGGTGTAGCTCAGTGGTTATGTGACCATGTGGGCGTGGCCAACTCAACATCACTCACATTGATGGGCGCTTCACCTTAGCTGTTACAATGTAATAAGGGTTAACCAGAGAGGCAGTTTCTGTAAGCAGGGCAATAAAGATTAGGCTAGAAACACCACCAGAATGTTTCCTTTCTGCCTTCCTTACAGGATTAACCCTGTAAAGTGAGAAAAAAACAAAATAAGATTTCTTCCAACAACCGGTTCTCTGAACTGCTTGGAAAGTTAACAACCGGTTCTCATGAATAAGTGTGAACTGTCTGAATCCCACCACTGATCTAAACTGTACAACCAGAATTGTATAGCTCCTGCTGATGAAAATGGTAAACTTCCTTTTCCTGCAATCTATTTTTTTTAAAACCAGAAAAAAGAAGGCAAATTTAGAACCAAAGGGAAAAAAGGCACAGTTCCCTGAAATGTGAAATATACCACATCTTATCTTAATCAGATTCCTACAAAACTTATCTGTATTGACCTATGTAATTAAATATTGGTGGCACATAAATGTCATAAATGTGTAATCTTAAACCAGCTTGTTCACACTATAGTTATTAAGTACAGCAATATTATATATAGCAGTATTCTATTGCACTTAAACATTAATCAATGTATACCTAAGCATTTTTTAGAGGAGTATAGCCTATACGTTATTGGAAGATGGAATCAAAGGCAGCAAGGTCAGGCGTCAATAAATAATGAGATAGCTCTAGCTTGTGGTTTGCCTTAAAGTTATTTCCAACTATCTTCTGCATTACGTGGTCTTTTGATTCTTTATTGAGAAACTTTTTCTTCCACAAATTGAGGACAAAGTGACATAGATCTGATAGGGTGTCCAAATACCTCACTCCAGAATACATTAGTTTTCAAGAAGTCAGAAGATGGTGTGTGTTCTTTGTACTAAAACAACAGGTCATTGTTATTACTCATTTTTGAAACATTAAATTAAATCCATTGTATGCATGCTGGCCATAGAAAATCATTCACTTAATTATTAAAATTAATTCTATGTCAGACTCATTGTGAAGTGGGGCCATGGGAGGCAGATGGGCCTGCTGGTTACGTACCTGGCTCCTTGCTGCGTGGCAGCGACCCTGCCCGAGCTCCTCAATGTTATAGCCGGGGTGGTGGTTGATACCCCCAGGCTTTTAGTCATGGGGGATTTCAACCTGCCGTCCATTGGTGAAGCATCTGAGGTGGCTCAGGAGTTCATGGCTTCCATGACGGCCATGGACCTGACCCAGTTAATTCAGGGCCCCACTCACATAGGAGGAAACACGCTGGACTTGGTTTTCGTCTCTGGTCAGTGGTTGAATGGCTTAGATACAGGGGATATAGTTATTGAACCCTTGTCATGGTCAGACCATTCTCTCCTTAGACTTGACTTCCTGACCGCTATGCCCCACCGCAGGGAGGCGGAACCGATCAGGTGGTTCCGCCCCAGGCGGCTGATGGATCCTGATAGGTTCCGAATGGAGCTTGGGCCATTTCCTGAGACTCTGGCGCGCGACTCGACGGAAGACCTGGTGGCCGCCTGGGATAGGGCGGCCGCTGGTGCTTTAGATCGGGTCGTGCCTTTGCGGCCTCTGACCCGGCGCCGAATCTGCCCAGCTCCTTGGTTTTCCGAGGAGCTGAGGGGGATGAAACGCCGGAAAAGACGCCTAGAGAGTAGTTGGAGGGCCAGTCGCTCCGAATCTGACCGTACACTAGTGAGGTCTTATATCAAGACCTACTTAGTGGCGATAAAGGCGGCGAAGTGTAATTACTTTTCCGCTCTTATCGCGTCGGCAGAAAATCGCCCAGCTGCCTTGTTTAGGGTGACTCGCTCCCTTCTCCATCTGGGAGCGCGGGAAGACCCCTTGCAAGGTCGTGCTGAGAATTTTGCGCATTATCTGCACGATAAAGTCGCTCAAATTTGGGAAGGCTTGGACTCTGACTGGGTAGGTACAGGCGGGTTGTCCGAGGTCTGTCTTGAGACGGTTATCTGGGATGAGTTTGACCCTGTGACTCCCGAGGACGTGGACAGGATGCTGGGGAGGTTGAACGCAACCACATGTTTATTGGACCCGTGTCCCTCCTGGTTGGTGCTGGCTACCCGGGAGGTTACGCGAGGCTGGCTCCAGAGGATTATAAATGCTTCCTTGAGTGAGGGGTTCTTGCCTCCCGCCTTGAAAGAGGTGGTGGTGAGGCCCCTCCTCAAGAAGCCCTCTCTGGACCCAGCTGTTTTAGCAAACTATCGTCCAGTTTCCAACCTTCGCTTTTTGGCGAAGGTTGTTGAGAGTGTGGTTGCGCGACAGCTCCCGCAGTACCTGGATGAAACCGTCTATCTAGATCCGTTCCAGTCCGGCTTCAGACCCGGGTACAGCACGGAAACGGCATTGGTCGCGTTGGTTGATGATCTCTGGAGGGCTCGGGACAGAGGTTGCTCCTCTGTTCTGGTCCTATTAGACCTCTCAGCGGCTTTTGATACCATCGACCATGGTATCATGCTGCGCCGGTTGGAGGGGTTGGGAGTGGGAGGCACCGTTTTACGGTGGTTCTCCTCCTATCTCTCCGACCGGTCGCAGTCTGTGTTGGCCGGAGGGCAGAGGTCGACCTCAAGGCACTTGGTTTGTGGGGTGCCACAAGGGTCGGTCCTCTCGCCTCTCCTGTTCAACATTTATGTGAAGCCGCTGGGTGAGATCATCCGTGGTTTTGGGGTGCAGTGCCATCTGTACACTGATGACACCCAGCTGTACATCTCCACCCCAGACCACCCCAACGATGCCCTTGAAGTGATGTCCCGGTGCCTGGAGGCGGTGCGGGTCTGGATGGGGAGGAACAGGCTCTGACTCAATCCCTCCAAGACTGAGTGGCTGTGGCTGCCGGCGTCCCGATATAGTCAGCTGGTGCCATCGCTGACTATCGGGGGCGAGACATTGGCCCCCACAGAGAGGGTGCGTAACTTGGGTGTCCTCCTGGACGCACGGCTGTCTTTAGAAGAGCATATGACGGCCGTGGCCAGGGGGGCTTTCTATCAGGTTCGCCTGATACGCCAGTTGCGCCCCTTTCTGGATCGGGACTCCCTATGCACGGTCACTCATGCCCTCGTTACTTCCCGCCTCGACTACTGCAATGCTCTCTACATGGGGCTCCCCTTGAGGAGCACTCGGAGGCTCCAACTGGTGCAGAATGCGGCCGCGCGGGTACTTATGGGGGCAACATGGCGCTCCCACGTGACATCTCTCCTGCGCGAGCTGCATTGGCTTCCAGTGGTCTTCCGAGTGCGCTTCAAGGTGTTGGTTCTCATCTTCAAAGCGCTCCATGGCTTAGGACCCAGTTATTTACGAGACCACCTTCTGCCTCCGATAACCTCCCACCGGCCAACACGCTCCCACAGAGGGGGTCTCCTCAGGGTGCCGTCTGTTAGGCAATGTCGGCTGGCGACCCCCGGGGAAGAGCCTTCTCTGTGGGGGCACCCGCCCTCTGGAATGAGCTACCCCCAGGGATACGACTAATCCCGGACCTCCGGACCTTCCGCCGGGCCCTGAAGACTTTTTTATTTCAGCAAGCCGGGCTGGGTTAAAAATTTTTAATTGGGTGAATTTTATGGGTAATGGGGTTTTAAATTGGAGAAGCCTAAGATAATTTAATTTTGTTTTAACGTATTTTAATATTTGTATTGTGTGTTTTTAATTCTGGCTGTTCACCGCCCCGAGTCCTTCGGGAGAGGGGGCGGTATAAAAATTTAATAAATAATAATAATAATAATAATTGTTATTCAGAAATCCAGAAAGGAGTTTCCACAAGTTCTCTTTACTTCACAGGAAGTTACTGGAGCCATTTATACCTCTAACTGTGTTTTTTATGTATTTATTGCAACACAGATCCCTACAGCTTGAATTACAAAGGGGATTGGATCTAATGAACCTCTCTTAACTTTTATTAGAATCCATCAATATATCATCCTGTATTGCAGGGATCCCCAATCCACAGGCCACGGACCAGTACAGGTGCATGGCCTGTTAGAAACCGGAACGCCGAAGTGGCAGGCAAGTGCATGAAGCTTTGTTTGCACATGTACACATCTAGGTTGCACACATGAAACCATTCCCATCCCACTTTGTCACCGTAAGTGCATGAAGCCACAAAGATTGAGGACTGCTAGTATTGCCTTGCTGGGAAGGACATGAATGAGAAAGAGGGAGAAGCTTTTTAGGTTGTTCTTAGTCCTTCCTGAAGAAATATTTCTAGGATGTGGTGCAGGACGCTTCTTCTTGTTGTTGTAGTGCCATATCCGTCATTGGACATTGGCAATCATGTTGGCAATCCTATTTTTGTCAACAGCCGCATGAAAAAGTGCTGCTGAGTTTTGTCCAAACCGTTCCTTTAGGTTTTGAAGCCATGATGTTCTTCTTCTGCCTGGACCTCGTTTGCCTTCAATCTTTCCCTGGAGGTTTAAGTGAAGTATGCTGTATTTTTCTGGGTGTCCCATCACATGTCCAAAATATTCTAACTTTCGCTTTTTAATGGCTTTAATGATTTCCCATTGCTTTCCCAGGTGGCTTATCACCTCCTCATTTGTGATTTTGTTAACCCAGTTTATCTGTAATAGCCGTCTGTAAATCCACATTTCAAATGCTTCTCGTTTCTTCAAGTGGTTTTCTGTCAGAGATCAACTCTCTACTCTGTAGAGCAGGATAGAAAAGATGTAACATCTGACAAGCCTGATTTTCAGTCTTAGGCTTATGTCGTGACTGCAGAAGACCTTTTTCATTTTGAAGAATGCTATTCGAGCTCTCTCTATCCTAGTCTTTACTTCACTGATCATGTCCCAGCTTTCATGTAAATTAAAACTGAGGTATGTTTGAAAAGGTTCTCTTTATCTAGAATGGTAGTTAATTCCATGACTGGTCTCAAGGAGTGGTCCTCTAGAAGTCAGGTAAAAATTCTATGACTAGCCAAACCATGCCCAATTCAAGGAGTATGTTGTAGTTTAGATAGATCTTGACTCAATAATGAATTGAGTGAACTGAAACTTGACAAAGCAAAACAATGGTGCTCCTGATTAGAAAAACTGCTGCCTTGGACATAATTTAACATGTTTTGTAAGGGGTAGCATTCCATTGAAAACACACATTTGCAGACTGGAAGTATTCTTTGATCTAAGTTTGACCTTATATAACGGTCAGAGCCTGGAATACATTTGTTCAATTTAAGATAGTGTATCAACTATGCTTATTTGTAGGGGGGGACTCTGTCCATGATGATCAGTGTTTTAATTAAATTACCACTGATTTAAATAAAGTTCATACACTGAACTATTATAATATAAAAATGAAGTTGTCTCAAAAATTATCAGGAAATCTATGCTATTCAAAAATGTTGCCTTTATTTTTATTCTTTATTTACCTGGTCCAAGTACATACTTATAAGTATGACTTTTAACAATTTGAACCTAGGGTCTTTAAAAAATCATTTCATTTCCTACAATTCTGCTTGTTCTTCAGAACTTTTGTAGAGATTCTTCTAGCTTTTCATCAACATCTGAAGTTTTGGGTTTGCTACATAGCACAGTATATACTATACTATAGTATAATAAATGCCATTCTCTTTCTATAATTATTCTAGCATAAGCATTTATGACTAAGAAATACAAATTCACTCATCCCATGATCACTTTCTTTTGTTTTGAAAAGTTCACGAAGTACAAATCTATAGAGGGAAAAGAGTTTGAAACATTCCTAGTTGCACCAACAAGTTTCCTTTGTTTAAAACTGTGCCCATGCACAAGAGGGTATTATGTGTGTATTTTTCTCAATACAGAGGCTGGAAAAAGAGGATTAGGGAAGTTTCTTTCATTGTGGTTCTCAACTGACTGTTGGACCCTAAGGTATATCTGCCTAGAGGTCCCTTGGTAGATCCACCCCATCAATATTAACTACTGTCCCTCTCTTAACTACCATCCAGCTATACTTCTCCAGTCTGAATGGCATCCCAATGTCCTCACTGTAGATCTGTGTCAGGTGGATCAAGGAGTCAATATCTTGTTCACTCTTAGCAATAGCAATAGCACTTAGACTTATATACCGCTTCATAGTGCTTTACAGCCCTTTCTAAGCAGTTTACAGAGTCAGCATATTGCCTCCAACAATCTGGGTCCTCATTTTACCCACCTCGGAAGGATGGAAGGCTGAGTCAACCTTGAGCCTAATGAGATTCGATCTGCCAAACTGCTGACAGCCGATGATCAGCAGAAGTAACCTGCAGTACTGCACTCTAACCACTACGCCACCACAGCTCTTAGAATGCAACTTGATGTCATCCATGCAGAGGAAGTGACTAACAATAATTCCACTATTGTATCCATATCCAATCTTTGTAATTAGCTGGCTGTGGAGGTTCAAGCCTATGCAGAGCATCAGCAGGAACAGTGTATCGCCTAGTTATATGCTGCATTTGATGGCCACTTGTGTAAACTGTCTTGAGTTAACTTCAAATGTTCCCTTCCACAGTCCCATTGAGTTCTTGAGGAAAATCCTGACTCTGTACAGCACCAGGCATTCACAGATCCATATGTGTGACATTGAGTTGTAGACTTTCTTGTAGTGCTCAGACTGGTCTGTCTAAAGAGTCTTGGACCACTGCTCTATCAATGAGCAACTGATATTTTGAGCCTCTGGTGTTCTCAATGGCCTTCTGAGCTGTGTTCATGTACTGGTCCATATGGTCCTCTATCTTGGTGGCTATGATGCCTGATAGGACTTTCCATGTTGTGGTAAACAGGTTGTTACCTTGGAGTTTTTCATGATCTTCTTCCTTGTGTTAGCCAGTTTGGGTGAGAGCCTGCTGCTAGCAACTGGTTCATCTGTGCTGCTAAAGGGTCTTGCACCACTGTTTGTTTCTTTAACCAGTAGATATGGATCATGTCTGCACCAAGTGCTGTCCAGCTCTTCGTGTTCTTGAGCAGTTGTTGAATGTCTGCTACTGTGATAATAACTGGTTCCTGTTCTCGGAGATTATTTTGTCTGCTCTCAGGTCCTGTAGTCACTTAGCACTGGAATTATATGTCTCCTATTTCGCCCATATGTTCTTCCAGTATTGTTCAATTTCTGTTGTTGGTGGCTCTGCTGTTATCACACTCCACTTGGGAGGACACCTTGGATGGTTCTTTGAAGAACAGGGCATTTATCTTTTTGACATCTGCTTCTCTAATGTATCTCCTTAATCTGGTAGTCAGCGCTGTGAGCCTTTGTTTAGCAATCTCTAGGGCTTCAGATGGAGTCAGGTCCTTTTTTCAGTAGCTGAGTCTTATTCTTAATCTTCACATCCTTCTGTAATTCCACCAGCTGACTAACCTCTCTCTGGGTTGCCTTGATTTTAGCCTCTAACCTCATTTTCTAGCTCTAGGGTTAGGTCCTGCTGTTCTTCTTGATCACATTGCCAAGTGTTTCCAGGATTACAGTTGCTGTAGCGTATACCAGTTCATAAATTCTAGTTATGGTGGTAGTGACAATTGTCATGAGGGCTCTATTGGCATCTTTTAACATACTACCCAATGGTAATTTTATACTGCAACACAATGTGGTATACAGAAAGTGCTGATCAGCTCACTCAAAGGATTGAATTGCCTCTCCTCTTTACAAACAGTTATTGCATTCATCTAGAGCAGCATTCCGCAACTTAGGATGTTTTTAGAAACCATGTTGTAGCCATTAATGCCCAGAATTCTCCATCATGGTTATGCTGTCTGGAGAGTTCGGGAGGTTGGTCCATACATCTGGAAGATGCCAGTGGAAACACTGATCTAGGACAAGGTTGTTGTTGTTGTTAGTTGCAAAGTTGTGTCCGACCCATCATGACCCCATGGACAATATTCCTCCAGGCTTTCCTGTCCTCTACCATTCTCTGGAATCCATTTAAGCTCATGCCGACTGCTTCAGTGACTCCATCCAGCCACCTCATTCTCTGCCATCCCCTTCTTCTTTTGCCCTCAATCGTTCCCAGCATTAGGCTCTTCTCCAGTGAGTCCTTCCTTCTCATTAGGTGGCCAAAGTATTTGAGTTTCATCTTAGGATCTGGCCTTCTAAAGAGCAGTCAGGAGTTGATCTCCTCTAGAACTGACCGGTTTGATTGCCTTGCAGTCCAATGGACTCGCAGTCTTCTCCAGCAAAAAAAAAAAAAAAAGGACAAAGTAGCCTCCAGCAAAGCATCCCACAAGAGTAATACTGTAAACTCATTGGATGTAAAAAACAAAACAAAACACTGTCCCCGTTAGCAGATTGCACAGCATCCGGGTCTCAAGGGAATTAGCTACAGATACTAACATCTTCCTCTGAGAAAGAGGTTGAAGAAGCATCTTGTGGGCTGCAGTGCTAAAGAAAACAGCCTCGCTCTGGAAGGCTGAATTTAGCAGCTTTGACAGCTGGGGAGCAAGTTTCTCTGCACTAATATTATGCTATCCCATCACCTGCGTCAACAAGGAGTTTCCTCTTCTCCCTATCCAGAGCCATCCCTGGTGCACCTGCCTGGAGGGGGTGGGAGATTGAGGTGCCATGCCATCTTTTCTGAGTAAAAACCCACACCCCTCGGAAATAAATTTCTGCTCCCCAACCCTGTTTCAGAGAATTACCCTGAGAGACCTTGAGTTACCATTTCAGTCATATACAAATGAACCCCAAAGTGGGGGCGGGGAAAACCCCTTTCACAATGAAAGTTTGACAGCATAGCTTGGGAGGGGAGAATGAAGAATGAAGCCTGCGGGACTGTTTGCTTATCTCCACACACCCACACCACTGGGGTTTTTTTCACACCTGCAGTGACACCAGGCACAGAGAAAGCTCTTTGTTATTTGTAGCCTTCTGGCCTTTGTTTGGTTGGGTCCCTCCCCCTCCCCACCCCCCTGTCTCTCAGCTGGGGTGAGGAAACAGACCTCTCCGGTGGAAGTCACGTGACCAAACATGTTGAAACATGTTGGTTTCATTCGCTGAACGGAGCCACAAGAGGCCGTCATTAGCCACCACACCTCTCAACAATGACTTTGCTCCAAGAACCTTGAAACCCGCCCCCCTTTGCAATATGTCACCTCGTAGGAAGAGAAAGAATTGCCCAGAGGCCAGGCTTATTCTAGGCTTCGTCTCCTGTTAGTCCACACAAGCTCAGCCCAGCCAGGAAAGTTGGTTAGAAGATGGAGTTTGCGTAGAAATTCTTACCAACTCTCCTGGGCTAACCTAGCTACCTGAATGGTGTGGGAAACATAGAGAAGGAAATGTCTTCTGCTTTCAAAATGGGAGGGGGAATTGGTGCTGTAAAACTAATGGGCCACTATCCATTGACTGGTTAAAAGTTGCTTCCCATAATTGACTTCTGCAACGAGATGTGTCTGAAAGTTAACCAGTAAACTATGAATGCCAGCTAGCAAAGGCCAGATAAGGAAAGCAGGTGGTAAAAGACCTTTGTTTTGAATGCTTGGCATGTCTTTGCCAGAAGGTCTCTCAGCTGGTTTCATTTCTCTCCTCTCTAATAACATCCCCCTTTCTTGAGCTATACGATATAACCTGTCGATTATAGTAGTCTTTAAAAGAATAGTCTCATTGTTCAGGTCAAGTTTTTATATGGAGAACTGGAAGAGGTTTGTTTCCATTTCTCAACTCCAAAGAGCAGGAAATCACCCTCTTCTGCTGCTGCATCTCTCAAAACATTCAATATCCCCCCTCCAACTCCTCTCTTTTGAATTTTAACTGTACTTTTGATTTTACCTGTTTTTGTAATTTTGTTTAAAAGTGGACGTGTTTCCTTTTTAAAGCAATGTAGCTACGCTAATCCCCTATGGAAGTTTAGTATTTCTCTTTTACTTTTGAGGGAGGGAGGGACGGAGGGAGGGAGGAGGAAAGGAGGGAGGGAGGAGGGGGGAGGGAGGGAGGGAGGGAGGAAGGAAGAAAGGAGGGAGGAGGGAGGAAGATAGGTAGGTTTGGGTAAAATGAACAAAAATATGCAGCATAGACATTTTTGCACTGAAATACAGATGATAAGGGGGTGAATTTTTGAAGCAGGTTCTGAAAAGGAAGAGGGAGGATAGTTCACAGACACGTTGGAGGAGAATATTATAGGTCAAATAATAACCCCTACATGCTCAGGAGTTCATTCAAATTTAAAAGAAGATGTATCCTATCATTTAGGTTGAAAACAATAGCAGTAAATTGGGCTGGGGAGTAGAGGCAGGGTGATTACCAGTGTAGTGCCCTTACTCTGTGCCACTATGGTGGTGTGTTGTGCAGAGTGTTGATCTTTGAACTCTACTGCAACAATAAAAGTACAGTACCAGCATATATGGTTGTACATATCTTTTTGGGTGTAATCTTCAGTGGCGGGTTTCAAACTTTTTTACTACCGGTTCTGTGGGTGTGGCTTGGTGGGCATGGCATGGCTTGGTGGCTGTGGCTTGGTGGGCGTGGCAGGGGAAGGATACTGCAAAATCTCCATTCCCACCCCACTCCAGGAGAAGGATACTGTAAAATCTCCATTCCCACCCTAATCCAGGGGAAGGTCACTGCAAAATCCCCATTTCCTCCCGATCATCTGGGACTCGGGAGGCAAAGAATAGATGGGGGTGGGGCCAGTCAGAATTTTTATTACCGGTTCTCTGAACTACTCAAAATTTCCGCTACCGGTTCTCCAGAACTGGTCAGAACCTGCTGAAACCCACCTCTGCTTATCTTCCTTATCCTAGTAATTGAATCATTTCTTTTCTTTATATAGAGGTAGAACATGTAGCTAATGATATAAAACTTAATTAGATTTTTTTAAAAAAAAAAACTGTACTTTATGCTTTTTTGTCCTTTCAGCATCCCAAGTACACTGTTGGTAACAGTTCTTTCAGCACAACCCTTAACGTGTTCTAGGTTGTATACCATGTTAATTGGTTTCTTAAATTAAATTTGGCTGGATTCACACAAACACATACTGTAAGGCTGCACGCACAGTTTGTTTGCAATCTACAACCCTATTTTAGTTTAGCCAGTGTGGAACAATATGGATTGTTCTATTTTTGATACAGGGTGCCTTGAAGGCACCTATTGTAGTTTATATATCATGATTTATAGCTCATTGTATTGTATGCAAATCCAGACAATAATGGATTTTAAAACAACTCATAGTATAAATCGTGGTGCACTGCATTGTATGAACCCACACTTTATTCCCATATCAGCAGATATAGGGTTACAATCTCCTTTATAAGCATTATCTAAATAATTGAGATATCTTATTATCTTCTGAAGAGATATTTTCTATAAGGTTTACCTTCATTCTTGATTTTCTCTTATCAAAAAGTGATCAAGCGGTTTTATGCTAGTTTATCAGCTAACTTTTCATTCAAGTAGCTGATTGAAACAATGCAACCAGGAAAAATTTGGCACTGCTTCATAATTATACACTATCTTATTATTCTGCCCATGGGCCCAGATTGCAATACATTTATAATGTCAAACTTTTGTGTGTAAATTCCACAGCAGAAAGGAAAGCAATCGTTTAAATATTAGCAAGGTTGTGATTTTCACACACACCAATCCATTTAAGATACAGCTACAGCTTTGTCTTATGGTTGGGCAGATTCCAACATATCAAACCTTAGTTAGTTTGGTTAATAAACTCATAATTTCTTTCAAATGAAGTGTCTCTTTATGATGTGATAAGTGCAGATGTCTGAAATCAAGAATTTGTTTTCAATTTAGGCCTGAAGCCAGTGGATGAATTCACACAGAGTACTAGTCTCTTTAGGTTTGGCCTAGTTGACTTAGTATAATCACAGCAATTATGGGTTATAAATATTGGTTAGTGCTGTTGGGCATCAGCCACTACGACATGTTCAACGAACTTAATGTTAGTTCAAGACCCCATAGCGTAATATGACCGTGAAGTTCAGCTTCACCTACAGTTGTACAGAGGTTGTCAAAATATAGTGGGAAGAACTCTGGATGGAGTTTTGATCTCTTTGCAAGAAGAGAAAGATTAATACCGCATTTCCCCAAAAATAAGACCCTATCTTATATTTTTTTTGAACCCTGAAATTAGCACTTGGCCTTATTGCCATGCCCGATTGGGCTTATTATCAGGGGATGTCTTATTTTGGGGAAAACAGGGTATATAATACATAAGTAGGTATTATTTAACACTCTTCTAGTTCTGAGTACCATGACCATGATCTTAACAAAAGGTGATTTTTCCACTGTCAAATCCAAATGTGCATTAAAAATACATCATTGTCCGGTGAGGCAGCAAGGTGTTTGTCCCACCAAGAAACAATACCAGAGCAGGGAGCTCACAACTTTTTTACTGCACTACTTCTGTTGATCATTTTAAGATTTCTCAATGTTTGATGCCGTTGACCAGGAACCGCATGGTATCAAAGGCACAATTCTTCATGCTTCTGCTCCCACCTGCAGTCAGGTCCAGATGGTGGCACTGAAGGATTTCCACTCAGTCATTTAATATCTCCATGAAGCTGTTGAGTGAGATCATAGGGATTTATACTTGGATGCCACCAATATGTGGATAATATACCCAGCTCTTTTTCACCTTGCTTATCAAAGCCAGCCTGAGCCATACTGGATGCTGTTGTGGATTGGACAAACTGTGTCTGAATCTTGATCACTCTCTGGCTAAGATGCAATTGTACTTCCCCCTGAAGGAGCAGATGTTCTCTTGGATTCATTTCTGTTATATGGAGTCCCATGGCCACTGTGGCTTGGAGTGCATTTGATTCACTGTGACTAGCCAACTAGCCGCAACCTTTCCTGGATGGGAATGGCTTGACCATAATTGTCCATGCTCTGTTTGCTTCATGGTTAGATTACCGCAATGGGCTTTATATGGAATTATCCATCAGCTGGTGCAGAATGTGGCAATGAAGCTGCTCTCTGAAACATATAAGAAACTTCTAGAGCCACACAACACTGGTTTCTAAGGAGCAGCATCGATAGCTTTTATGTGGCCCTTGGGCTTCAGAGTTTCCGTAGGCCAGGCCAATGTTAAAACTGTTTACTTTTCCACGGAAGGTGAAAATTTGGTTTTTGGCCCATGTATTTGACGCAACCATCATCATTTGATCATGTCCTAGCTGTGTCTCTTTACTATGGTACTAGCTGTTACTGTTATTATAACCTTTACTTCATTTTATTATTTTGGCATATCTACTTTATGAATTGTTATTGTTTTGGCATATGTGTTTTATGAACCGTTACTCAGTCTGGGATCTCTAAGATAGTTGGGGGGAGAGAGAGATGAGAGGACAGAGGGAAGGAAGGGAGGGAGGGAGGGAGGGAGGGAGGAAAGAAGGAAAGAAGGAAAGAAGGGAGGGAGGGAGGATAAAATTATACTGCTGTAAATGAAAGAAATTTGGAATACTCAAGAATCAATTTTGGTATAGAAGCTCTTCTTTTATTTCTGGTACCCAAAAACAATTTCTCAGAATTTCTTTAATTCTAAACATATGCCTTTAGCACCAGCTGCAAGCTGGAAATAAGAAGAGTCAAGCTGAATAAGACTATAGCTTATCTAGTCCTGCAATCTGTTCCTATAGTAACCAGACAGGTGGCTGTGGGAAACGCACAAGGACCGGAGCCAGTGTGGTACAGAGGTTAAGGCATTGGACAAGGACCAGGGAGGTATGGGTTCAAATCCATTCTCAGCTGCAGAAGCAGAGGGACCTTAAGACAATGAATTTCTCAACCCAATTTACCTTACACAGGTACTGGTATGGGAAAAATACTGGAAGAGGAAGTGCGACCTACAGTGCCTTTTGTTCCTGGAGAAAATGAGGGCTGTAAATCTACCAACTAATAAAATAAAAGCTCTCTTCTAGCTCTGTCCACTAACAATTGGAATTGAAAAATGCATTGCTTAACACTGGGGAGAGCGATTTATAACTCCATAAAAGCAATTTTGCACCTGCGATTATGATCCGCACAAATATATCTTCTGCAAATTGCTGACCTTTGTTGACCTCTTTTTTGGTGATCTGAAAGAGACCACTCTAACTATGAAATTCTATATACAGGTAGTCCACAACTTACAACAGTTCATTTACTGACTGTTCAAAGTTACAACGGCACTGAAAAAAGTGACTTACGACCTTTTTTCAGTCACAACCTTTGAAGCATCCTCATGATCATGTGATTGAAATTCAGCTGCTTAGCAATCGGTTCATATTTATGACTGTTGCTGTGTCCCAAGGGGATCAAGTGATCCCGTTTTGCGACCTTCTGACAAGCAAAGTCAATGGGGAAGCCAGATTCACTTAGCAACCAGGTTACTAAATTATCAACTGCAGTGATTCACTTAACAACCGTGGCAAGGAAGGTCATGAAATGGGGCAAAACTCACTTCATGAATGTCTCACTTAACAACAGAAATTTTGGGTTCAATTGTAGTCTAAAGTCAAGGACTACCTGTACACTGAAATGTTGGCATCTCAAGAAAATAGAATCCAATTTTGCTCTTGAGTCACACACTCCGTTTCTAATTTCTGGATGTGCTGTTTTTCTCTGGAAATGTGCAATATCCTTGTGAAAATGTAAGCAGCTCCAAAATTCACCCACCAGGCCAAGTTGCACACCCACATAATGTTTAGGGCACCTATTTCTAAGTGTGCTATAAACAAGCCAAAAAAAAAAAAAATCCACTCCAACTGACAGGCCTGATGAGGAACTGACAAAGCACCACAAAGGAAAATAAATTCCTTCCAGACCCTGAGCCAACCTAACTTACCTGCAGATCCTGACGGAAAATATATGCTCTGCTTCCGAGTCTGCCCCACTAACACATCAGCAAGCTGACAGTTCTTCTTTTTCCATTTTGACTGGAAAAAATAACCTGCCCTTCTTTCTGTGTTCACTTCCTTTTCTTGAAGACGGTACAGTCTTTATAAAAGATTACGAAGTAAGGTTTAGGGAACCCGGCCTTTCGAAGGCTCCCCCACCCCCCAAATGTTCACCTGGCAGACAATCCTTTTTCATATCAAGAAATGTCTTTTTGTTTCTAAAAATTTCCCCAAGCATTTTCCACTTGTTTGGCTTTTTGTTTAAATGCCAACGCTATATTTTCCTCCTCAACTGATTGTTTATTAGATGTATTTCTTTTTCAGGAGGCAACGTTATTTTTATTTTTATTTTTTTGCTTTTAATATGCATTCTTTGAAGCTGAAAGGTAGGGAGGAATGCTTGATTTTAAAGCTAACAAACTAATTTGAATCTCCCTTGCTCAGTCCAAAAGTAGAAGTATCAGGACTGAACAGGGCTACTGCAATGGAGCTACCAAATATGTTTGTCACTTGTATAAAAATTGTATTTCAGTCTTTCCAGGCTCCCAAATCACACTGGCTTCTCTCTTCCCTGTACATTTTCCATTAGTATCATTGTAGACAATCCATGAACCACACTACCCTTCAACCCCATCTCAATATTTTGCTACTAAAATCCCATTAGATTTTTCCCCCAATTTGTTTTCAATAAGTATGCTAACCCAGCGGTCCCCAACCTTTGCGGCTTGGCTGGGTGGGGAGAGGGGAAGCAGGCTGCATGCACAGCTCCACTCGTGTGAGTAGCAGGCTGGCACACATGCACACCAGCCCACCGCTCGCATGGCTCAGTTCTGAATAGGCCCACAGCAGTGGTGGGTTGCCCCCGGTTCGGACCAATTCGCAAGAACCGGTAGTAAAACCGGCAGGAGGCTCTGCCCACTGACCCGGATGTCATCATAGGTGATCTGCGTGCGTGATATGCCAACCAGTAGTAAAGGTAAGTAGAACCCACCCTGGCCCACAGCCTGATAATCGCGTGTCTTGCCACACCTATTTTCTCTTTTTAAGAAAAATCTTCCCACAATCAAAATAGTTCAGCCTTGTCACTTCCATTGCATTCAGGGATATCAACCAATTACTGCTAGATCTCCCTTACAAAACAGGTAGTCTTCGTTTAGCAACCACAGTTGGAACTGGCAACTCAGTCAAATAAATGAAGCAACCACCAGGGGAAACCACAAATGTCTTTATGATCTTACTTCAGCTTTCCTTTGCTTTAAAGACCTGTCAAAGTCTTATATGTGAGAACCAGTGGTGGGTTGCCCTCAGTTCGCACTGGTTCTATAGATCCGGTAGTAAAACCGGCGGGAGGCTCCGCCCACCGACCCTGATGTCATCAAAATGCTTCTGTGCATGCACAGAAGAGTGCGCGCGTGCACAAGCAAAGCAAGCACATGCGCGCGGCCCTGTTGTGAACTGGTAGTAAAGGTAAGTAGAATCCACCCCTGGTGAGGACCGATTTTAAAGTTACTCTTTCAATACCATTGCTAACTGAGCCTGTCACTAAACAAGAATTAGCTGTAATTGGAAGGTTAAAAAAGACCTATCAAATCTCTGCAGCCATTCCTTGTATTGCCTGTGAAACTTTCTTCATTTTTGTTTATCACTCAACAGGTGAAGGAAAGGATGACTTGGGATGCTTCTTTGTTTTTAAACCACTGTAAAGAAATGTTTAAAAAGTCAAAAAGAAAAAGAAGCCTGCCCAATCTATTTTGTCGGAATCATCTGGCTGTGGAAATTAAAATATTCAAAGTGGTTCCTGGCTGTGAGCAATCCAGAACGCCCTTACTGGATCTTATTACTGGAAGGCTAACAAATTAAAAATCCAGTTGGTTTTGTGGCATGCAAACCAGCCTTCATAAGGGTCACAAAAATTACCCAGTAACATATCAATTTGGGTCATTGTGTTTATTTCAAGCTTTCATTCTGAATTGGAGGAGGGGGAAGAGGAAAGTAAGGTAACACTTGTGAATTCCAGGGGAAATTTCAATTGCCTGTACTTTAATAGACATCAAATGAGCTATGAACCTTAAACTTAAAAGACTAGTGGTGCATGACATGATTGAGAAGTACTTTCAACCTGAAAACAATTTCACTTCCTGTCTGTGGCCACAAAGAAGCTACGTAATAAACTTCGCTTTTTCTCTTTCTCACTCCTATTTGTCTCAGTAAATGTTTGCTGAATTTCTTACGTGTGAGTCTGGAGTTTATTGACATCCAAATATTTTTCTGGTGGGAGTATGTTTCCTTTCATTAGTCTTTGCAATTACTAAATGAGTATCTTTGACCTAAAATGAAATGTTTTCTTTATACTGTCTGCCTGAGCAGAAGTATGGTCGAGGAACACAATACAGAACACCTAGTAATTTGCCATGTAGAACTAGAGAGCCATGGGCCAGAAGTACTCTGAAAATTCTATCACAGCCATTTGATTATTTTGTGCCTCACATAGCATGAGTGTGCAATACAATGGGTACACAATGCAATGAGGATGCAATGCAAAAGCAGAGGTCAGTCAGTAAAATAGATGAATATTCTCCCCACTCCTGAAAACTAAGCTGTGAATCTTCCAAGCCTTTCCAGGCCAATCTTCTTTTTCCAGAAAAAGAGTGGCACTTTTCTCTAGTTTTCACTTAATTTCAGGATATAATTTGGAATACCAAGGGCCGTGGAAAAAGGGGATTGTGAGACCAAGCTCACCTGTACCTAAGACAAATTTATTTTGCTTCCTTTACTTATTTTTATTTATTTATTAAATTGATATCCCACCCATCTCACTATCAAGTGACTCTGAGTGGCTTGCAGAATCATAAATAATGATATCAACAATTAAAAGTTTTCATATTGAAATATTGAAGTATTGAGCATTAAACATTCACCTTTCACCTAATAAACAACCTCCCCAATCCCACTCACTCCAAGTTCTCAAAGTTTTATCAACTCTGAAATGCCTTTCCTACATCTTCTAATCCAACTAATTACAAAAATCTTCCAAGTTTTTTTTAAATCTGTCTTCATTCCCCTTCCGCAACATTCTCACATTTATAACATCTTTTGAAGCATATACAGATACAAGACATATAATACAAGTCTTGAGGATACTCTTTCCTCTAAAATATACAATTTCTTGTTTGTCCCCTGTCCCTGTGAACTGAATTAAGTTGGAGATAAAAGTTGGTGGATTTCTGGATAGGGAAACATAGATGTAGCATTTTTATTGTATTTTCTTTGAGGCTGAAAATTACAATACTCTTATTGTAAGAGACAGTTGTATACATGTAAATAAAATAGTGGAGTGACAAGCCATACTTGTTTGGACTGTAGGTGAGAAGGGAATAATTTTTCCCAGGTTCTTACAGCCTTCCCAGCTAAACATTTCCTGCATGTAGCAAAGTTGTCTAGGAGTCATACTCTTATTATATCATTTTCCTAGGTCCTAGTAAAACCCATCCATGAACTTTCGTTTCATATAGGCAAAATACAACTTTTTTACAGTAAAAAATGGTAAAATTCGCAACTCTTTAAAAAAAACCCTCCATTTTCTCCTTCAATTTGATTAACCTTTTAGAAATTGGGTCTCTTTTTGAAAATTGAAATATCTTGTTCTTTCTCATAGGGCACCATTTCAGTGGTGGGTTGCTCCCGGTTCGGTCCGGTTCTATAGAACTGGTAGTAAAACTGGCAGGAGGCTCTGTCCACCCGCCACGACGTCATCATGGGTGATCTGCGCATGCGCAGAAGCTTCCGAACATGAGCAAAAGCACGCAAGCGCACAAGCATGCAAGAGCAAAGCAAGCAAGCACACTCCCGCTGCGAACCAGCAGTAAAGATAAGTGGAACCCATCCCTGCACCAGTTGAACAGTTCCTGAGACAAACTATACCTTGGAATTGAGGCAGGGCAGCAGTTCTATCTTGAGTTCTATCACCTTCAGATAGGACAAGTTAAGGAAAGTGCTTGGTAAATTTCCTGTTGGCAGGACATCAGTCAATTGCTCTCTCTCTCTCTAACAATAGCGAAGGAGATGAGTTTTGATACAAGGGTTCAACAATTCATCAAACCTTAATCCATGATACGGGGCTTCAGATATAAGTTCCATCACCTGACCTGGAAGTCTCTACTCATCCTCACATCATCTGTGATGCCTGATATATGAGGGCAGGGTATCAGAGGCTGAACATTGGAGAATCCCCACTTACGTCAATCTACTGTATCAGCTGCTTTTCAATCAGAACATTTGTTTTTAATGTGAGTGAATAAATCTCATGCAAAACTACTTCACCTGCCCTGTAATGCCTAGTTGGTGCTTTGTGAAGTGCTGGTGAAGCATTATTTGAAGATGTATTTATTTACTGGAGCTGATTTGCCACTCCAATTCAGCAGGATTCTGTGTAGGTTACAGTAAATAATCCCTTCTTACAGTATGAGGGCAGATGTCTGATCCACCTGTTGTCTAAACTTCAAGAAGAAAGGAAGCAAGTTGCCACTGACCATGGAAAGGGAGAGAGTCATACTTCCAGTTTGGACATCTTCCAGCCTTTGCTGCTTCATCACCCCAACAAAACCCCATGACATTAATGGGGAGATGGTGGAAAACATCACTTTAACATCAGAGGTAGCATTCAGCTACTGGCTAGGGATAAGAAGCAGCAGCATCCTAAGGACATGTCCTTAAAAGAGGTTAGCAAAGCATCTTTCAGCTGCTGCATGGATGAACCCTTAGACTGTTATTACTGTTGCTGTAGGTGTAGCCTGCTTTCTTTTTGGCTTTAAAAAAAATCTACTTAAGAAATAGTTTATGATGAAATATCCACATTTTTCCTCAACCCTCCCCCCGTCCCCCTCCCCCGTCAAATAATTTTATTTTAAAAAGAAAAGCCCTGGTCACTGAAGTGTAACTAAAGCGCACTCTGATATATACAATGCAAATATCTTCTCAGTTCTCTAGCTCAAGTGATAAATAAAAATTCCTAAATAGTACATGTCAACACACATATCTACACACACAAGTCCCAGCATTGTTTTTGTACAGAATTAGATTTTTACAAAGAATAGATCTGTGGGGGTGGAACAGTAAAAAGATAAAGATAACACCTAATAGAATGCAATGCATATAATTTTCAAGCATGTGGCAATTATGTGAGTCCAGGGCTTTCTTTGTGATTCAAGTTCAGCTTGGCCAGATGAACGCAGGTGTCTTTTCCCCTCAGTTAGAGCAGATATTTCATTGTCTTTAAAAAGTGTGGAAATATTTCTAGTAAATCCAAAGAATTTGTGCACGTGCTATATTTTTAGGACCTATTTTATTTGAATTTGTATGTGCTTCTGACACAAATCGAAAGCAGCCATGTCTACATCATTGGAAGTCTTGAAGGGCCAGACAGATCATTCTGGAGAAGGTCTAAATTATTCGATAGTTGATATTGGTTGATGATCTAATCTATCAAATTTGTTTAAAGAATTTCCCCTAAGCTTGTAGTTCTAGAATCACCACTGCTTATCTCAAAATGATCCATGAGAAAGGAGACAGAGAAAGTACTCTCCCTAGGGGACTAGCAGTCAATAATACCCACGGAATTATTTTAAAAAACGTTTTTAAATGCTTGATTTTTTTAATAGTTCTCTTTCTTAGTAAGAAGTTGCAATCTTCTTTATAAATCCAATGACATTTAGTTTGTCTATTATAATTACCATTTTTTAAATAAAATATGTTAATTCAGCTTGTGGGATTATTTTGACCCCAACTTGCAAGTTTTTTCCACAGATTTTCATTGATTTGTTGAATGATTAGTGACACAATGGAGAATGTCCAATAATTTAATAATAATTTAAACTTCAGATTATTCTAAAGGATCATGTTTTTATAATGTTGGCATACAGAAGTCTCTCTGGCAGCTCAGTCTGCCATAAAGGTCTGAGAAGCTACCATCCCGTTTCCAAATGAACTGTAACTACGGACAATTTTTCCATCATCAGTCACCACTTCCCAGGAAATTTATTCAGAAAATGTACTCTGAAAAGCACACATACACACACACACACACACACACACACAAACTATAATCTACACAAAAACAAATTCCCTAACATTTTACCCTTGCAAATCCAAACAGATTTTTAGTTTTCCCATTTTCAAAGATATGGTTAATTATGAACCAGCAAGTAGCAAGAATTCTACATTTTCAATTTATAAAATGCATCTAGCAATTGCAACTAATCCTGGTATAAACATGGCCTAGCAGCAACTTTTTTCTGCTGGGTCCTCATGATGATGCATTCATCCCCAGGGTATAAGTGAGGCACCTTAAATTCTGCTTAGCTGGGCTACAGGTAGTGCTCGACTTACGACCACAACTGAGCACAAAATTTCCATTGCTAAGTAAAACAGTTGTTAAATGAATTTTGCCCGATTTTACAACCTTTCTTGCCATAGTGGTTAAATGAATCACTGTTTAAGTTAAGAACACAGTTGTTAAGTGAATCTGACTTTGCTTGTCAGAAGGTCGCAAAAGGTGATCACATCATGTCAGGATACAGCAACTGTCATAAATACATTCCAGTTGCCAAGCATTTGAGTTTTGATCATGTGACCATGAGGTTGCTGCAACAGTGGTGTGAAAAATGGAGATGACACTTTTTTCAGTGTTGTTATAACTTTGAACGGTCACTAAATGAATGTATGTCAAGGACTACCTTATTAGAATACTGCTTTCCCCCTTATTCTCACAGCCTCCAAGACAGCCTCAAGTTACGTCAAATCTGTTAGGCTTCTCAGTACTAGAAATGGAAGACTCGTGACTGCAATATGTGGGAATAGAGGCAACAGAGGCAGGGTAGAGACCAACAATGGGGGTTGCCAAGCTCATGCCTGTTTAAGTTTCTGCCATCTCAACAGAGTCTTTCCCTACTGCTGAGCTGAAGTATTTTCTGTGCCCTCTACAATTGTGACAGGATGAAATATGCTGTAGACATTTGTAACTAAATGGTCTCTACAGTCTTTGGAATTCATTTGTTTGTTATTTATTAAGATAGTATTATAGTATTTTATTTTGTAATAAAATATAAAATAATTTGTTATTATGTTATTTACTGTATAATTTTAATTAGATATCCCCTGTGTATTTTTCATTGTACTGGTCTCTGACTGTAATAAACATTTCACTGATTGATTATATACATACATATACATATACATATACATATATACACACACACACACATATATACATACATACATACATACATACATACATACATACATACGTATATGCACACTGTATATTGGCAAAAGAAAGCTCAGGACCATATAGGTTGGAAACATGCGGAAAAGGCCTTCATCCTACAGTGGAAAGACAATGGCTAGAATGATGATGGTGATACACACACAGACACACACACACAGACATACACACACACACCACTATATAAATATATAAAATCTTTTTGTATTGTTTTATTCTTTTTAATATTGTAAGCTGCCCAGAGTGACCTTGTGGTGAGGTGGACAGTAGATAGATAGATAGATAGATAGATAGATAGATAGATAGATAGATAGAGACACACACACACACACAGAGAGAGAGAGAGAGGTAGGTAGGTAGATGATAAATAGACAGAGAGAGAGAGAGAGAGATGAGAGAGAGAGAGATAAGGAGAGACAGACAGAGACAGAGAGAGAGAGATGTAGGTAGGTAGGTAGATGATAGAGAGAGAGAGAGAGATGATAGAGAGAGAGAGAGAGATAGGGAGAGACAGAGACAGAGACAGAGAGAGAGAGATATAGGTAGGTAGGTAGGTAGATGATAGATAGATAGAGAGAGAGAGAGAGAGAGATGAGAGAGAGAGAGAGATATAGGGAGAGACAGAGACAGAAACAGAGAGAGAGAGAGAGGTAGGTAGGTAGATAGATTATAGACACACAGAGAGAGAGATGATAGATAGATAGATAGATAGATAGATAGATAGATAGATAGACAGACAGACAGACAGACAGACTGATTATCAGGACTCTCATCCAATATTATTTCCTGAGCATCTTGGATGCCTACAATATTCTGAGAAGCTTAATATCCTCAAAGAAGCATGTATGGTTCTCTCTTAGGCAACACCAGGAATCAACTTCTCATGTACCTTGGTTAACCTGCCATATAAATGGACCATGTGGAATTATCGTGTTCATTCCAGAGAGATGATTGTCAGTTTCTAAGAAGAAGCTTGCTTGCATGCATTCTCATTTACCCATA
Organism: Arizona elegans; assembly: GCA_022577455.1. Lineage (NCBI taxonomy): Eukaryota > Metazoa > Chordata > Lepidosauria > Squamata > Colubridae > Arizona > Arizona elegans. The sequence goes on along the minus strand of JAKOOJ010000001.1, from coordinate 199,825,096 downwards.
CTTTCCTGTTTAATTTCATCTCTGCCTCTCAATTTGGGTTTAAATGAACAAGAGAGATGCTCACATTTTCAGGACTTAATATATCTTTATAGAATTCAACATCCTCTTTCAAAAAAAGAAAAGCAGGGAGACTTTGGAAGGGGGGGGGACACAAGCCCTACAGAGAGGAACCTCAGCTGACCCAAGTTACATGTATTGTATCACAATTTCCATTGCGGTATTTCTAATACAAAGAGAGCCGCTGATTATCCTTTCACACAGAAGCAGTAGAAAACTTTGCCTTCTATATTAATCAACCTGATTAGCATATGGACTAATTGGAGCCTCATCCTGCTCTTGCTTTCCCCCAGATAGCTCCTGCTCTTTTCCTGTGTTTGAAGGCAAGGATACTTTACCTATTTTTGTGCATATTATTAGCAGCACTTCCATAATCTCCATGCCACGCTGGATCTCTCTGCTCCTGACCTTCCAGGGATCTAACCAGATCCCCAGCCGCATCCTCCCACCCCCGTTCAGATATTGCTATTATTATTTTAATTTATGAAAGCAGCTTGCTTTAAAATGCAACATTTTGCAAAAGCAGTATTTTACTGGAGGAATGTCTTTTACTTCCCAGAAGGCAAGAAAACAATTGTTTCCAGTAATTGGACAGTTTGATTAGAGGCAGGTGGTGCAGAGCTGAGGAAACTGGAGCCACGAAGCCAATTTTAGCGTCAAGCACATTTCCTTTCACTTTAAGATCCAGCAGCATAACATGCAAATTGCTTCCAACAACAACAAAAAGAGGGGAAATGTAAATTTAGTTCCTATTTATTATCTCAAAGTAACTGGCACTTTATTCAAAGTTGAGGCTTGCAGCACTTCGGAGATATGATGCACCTACTTGGTGCGTTGAGCGCGTGGGCCTCACACAAGGGCCAACGCAAGAACAAAAAAGGTTATGAATTCTCATCCAGTACATCAGTCTTCAAAGCAGATCAGAGGAAATTTAGGAGCTGAGCCTTTGTGTGTGTTTGTGTGCATGTGGTGTGGGTGTCTTCAAGTCAGTTTTGACTCCTGGGGATATCTAGAGAAGTTCCTTCATTTTCTTTGGCAAGATTTCAGAAGTTGTTTGCCCTTGGCTGCTTCCTAATGTTGAAACAGAGTGACTGGCCAAAGATCACCCAACTGACTTTAGGCCAGAAATGGAACTAGAACCTATAACCTCCCACCTTTGAGCCTGGGACCTCAGCCACTAGACAAAACTTGCTCTTTAATGTTAATAATCTCATTGAGATGATCCAGATGATTCAAAGGAGGTCTCATCAGCAAGGGCTGCAATGAATTCAGCCCCATATTTATCTTGTTACAAATTCCCACACACACTGCAGTTAGTTTGTTGTTTATTTATTGATTTATTTAATTTGTATCCACTGTTATTATTTTTACATATAACTTAAGGCAGCGAACATATCCAACACACCTTCCTCCTCCTATTTTCCCCACAACCACAACCTTCTGAGATGGGTTGGGGGGGAGAGAGTTTGACTGGCCCAAAGTCACCCAGCTGGCTTTCATGGCTAAGCAGGACTTTCTAGCCTGAAGCCTTAGCCACTACACCAGACAAGCTTGAAACATTAAATCTTTCATAGGCAACAGTACTAAAATAGTGTGCATTCAGGGTGTTCTCCTCCACCCTTAAAATAGGGTGTAGTGTCATATGGAACACCTCCCCAATAAAGATATCTAGATACAGAACAGTTTTTTATTCATTTGGTTCTGAAAATATTAATGTTCAAGGGCTAAATTGGCACATCAGATACATTTAATGGAGGCTACTTCAAAAGGAGAGGGTAAAAGTTGCCTAGCACCTCCACAGTGTGAAGGCCTGCCTAATCTACAAGGTACCAAATGCTTATTTGTCACTTGCTCATTTGCAGATTTAGGATGCGTATACATTCCAAAGTAGCCATGTGCGTAGCGTCGGTTGAAAATGTAACAAGTCTACATATTCCTTATTCTAGGCCTGGAGGTATGTTCTTGCTAGCCATCCAAAGTCACTTTGTAGAGTGAGATGGGTGGCATAAAATGTCAATAAATAAATAACTCAGAGAGTTATCATTAACTACCATATATTAAGGATGGCAGCCACTGCTGCAGCCTTATCTTGCAGCCTCTAAATCAGGGATGTCAAACTCACGGCATCACGGCAGCATCACATGACGTATCGCTATTTTTTCCCCTTTGCTAAACTGGATGTGGGCGTGGCCAGCACTTGACGCATCTGACCCGCAGGCCACGAGTTTGACAACCCTGCTCTAAATCCTTCACTGAACATAACATCAAACCACTCCAAGGAATTTCAGTGGCAAAACGATGAAATTTAAGAACATGGGGGTTTTTTTAGGTTTGAGAAACAAAACAAATATAAAGTTAAATAGATTCCCTGAGTTTCCACCAGGTTTTAAAAAAAAAATTATTTTTTTTAATTTTAATTTCAAATGGTGTCTGTGGAGATTCTCGGTCATCCAGGTCATGGTTATCTCAAAGGTGCTTTATCAAAAGGCAACTGGATTATGTTTTTCCTTAAGGAAAAATGAAGTGCAGTTGTCTTTTTAAAAAGCATCTTTGGAACAATTTCAGATGATCCATACCTCTAAAAAAAGCAATCAAGCAATATAAGAAAAATCTGCAGAGCGGTAGGAGTGTCTGTTTGGGCCCGCTGACCAAGTGGGAGGTGAAAAGGACATTTAGAATGAAGGAACTGGCAGCACTCAGAACACCTGAGGGAAATTTTTTCTAGTTTTTTTCTTCTTCTGCAGTCTCCAGTTCTGACACATTTTTAACTGGATCTTTCTTTTGGCGACTTCTCCCTCCCTCCCTCCCTCCCCCCCCCCTCTCTTCACCCTCTATCTATATCTATATCTATATCTATATCTATATCTAATCTATATCTATATTTATCTAATTTATCTATTTATCTCTCTCTCTCTGTCTGTCTATCTGGCTTATTTTTATTTTATTTTATTTATTCAATTTTATAACCACCCATCTCACACAAGTATTATGGGAGATGAACAATCATAAAACAATTAAAAATAGTTAGAGCAGAATACAAAATTAAATATATATGCCAGCTGAGAAAAAAATGTCAATAGAGCCAGGAAACAGGACCCTTTTATGCACTTGAAGCTTCCGGCTCATGCACAAAGCAAGACCTTCAAAGCCTTACAAATGGCCAACAGAGTTCTGCTGAAGGGAGGATGTTTTGAAGGGCAGGGGCTATGGCACAAAAGGTACATCTCCTAGTTCTTGCCAGCTGCCATTCTTTGGCTGACAGGATCTATACGATCTGTCAGACCAAATTGGATGGGTGGAAACCACTGAGAGATGATCCCTCAGATAACCTGATCCCAAGTTATGAAGGGTTTTCAAGGCGACAACCAGAGCCTTGAATTGTACCTGGAAACACACAGGCAACCGATTCAGCTCATGCAGCAGTGGTGTTATATGTGTCAAATATCCAACACCATTTACTACCCAATTGGCACCAGCTGAAACTTCCAAATGCTTTTCAAGGGCAGCCCAATGTATGGTGCATCACAGTAATACAAATGAGAGGGCGTGAGGGACACCTATATGGCTGCCTAAATTGCAATTCACAAGAATCCATAAAACACAGTTAAAAATGAAAGTACCACTCCTTTCAGCACCAAGCATCCTCACAGGTCAATCCCCATCCTAGCCCAATGCTTGGGGAGAGATGGTAGATAGATGATAGATAGATAGATAGATAGATAGATAGATAGATAGATAGATAGGTGATAGACAGACAGACAGATAGATAGACAGACATAAGATGGCAGAAGGATAGGAAAAAGATATTTCGTACAGTCTTTTTCTTTTCTTTCTTTCCTTTCTCATTCTTTCTTTCCTTCCTTCCTTCCCTCCTTCCTTCCTCCCTTCCTGACTGCTAAGAAATTTCCTGTTACCAGGCCATTTAGCACCAGCTCGTTTCTTTCTCCCCTTTGTCTTGAATCATAATCATTTCCTTAATATTTTTCCCCCCAATATCTATTCATGTACTGGGTGTGATATCCTTCTGGTCCCATTATCCGGATTTCCTAGCCACTTAATTAATTGTTTCCTTTACTACTTGCCTCCTGAAATGCCAGCTCCTAAACATCATTACTAAACAGGCCACTGAACTTTGCCCCTCGCTGTAAGGAACATAATAAAGCGATGCCTGTGCCATTTTTGAGCGGGGAAAGATTTAAGAAATTAAGTGATCTGGACGGTAGAAGGTAACAGAGGTTTTTGAAGATTTTTGACAAAATTCAAAGTAGAGTGAAATTGTCAGAATTGTCAGGTCTGACAGGCAAATGCCACTGGAAAGTTCAGCCAGGGGTTCCAGCCAAACAACTGTGTTCACCACTCAAGAAAAGAAAGGACAGAAGATTCTTTTGGTAACAACAAAAGTAAAACGTCCCCATACTTCTTTCAAAACATGAAGAAAAATGGCTGTTTTCTTGCAGTTACTTCATTTTTGATATCACATCTAGGGTGAGAATAAAATCATTGTGCCAAACAGGGTATGAAGTTCTATCAGTGTGTGAGAGTTCATGAATTGGAATAGACATGATCACAGGTCAGCCAGTGGGAACTGTTTGATGATCCAGATGGCTCGGAGCCTGGGCGTGGCTTAGGTTCACTGATCTGTGTGTGTGTGTGTGTGTGTGTATGTAGGTCTTTGGTTATTCGGGTTTTCTCCTGCGTAAAATTGGAAGTGTCTTGGCGATGTTTTGACAAAGTTTCATGAGACTTTGTCGAAACGTCACCAAGACACTTCCAATTTTAGGCGGGAGAAAACCTGAATAACCAAAGACCTACATACAAAAACCCGTGAAAACCTCAGAAAATATATATATATATTGATCTGTCCCCGTCCCCACACACACACAAACACAGCCAGCCGAGGGTTAAGGAAAGACTTTGGAACGCACCCAGGTCTTATCTCCCACTTGGCAGCGATAGACACACCGTCTGCCAAATGCCTTTATTTTCACAAACAGAAAGATAAGATACTAACGTACAAAAAAGTCCAAGCAGAAATAATATTTCTCCCAGCAGTTTCGGATGAGGCTTTAGTGACTATCCAAGGTTTACTTTTGTTCGTCACAAGGATCCCTGACCACTACCCTCTATTATATAGTCTCTGGGGTGTGGTCCAGTGACTCAGTTCTAATCCCTAGCACGCCTCCTAAACTGCTGCAATCGTTTATCACGCCTTCGGAGGCGTGCGTCCAGGAATGATGTTTCATCGTCACTCTGAGACGAACCAGCTGTCTCCCTGCTGATCTCCTCTCCCTCGGCTGGCACCTGAGACAATGCCAGAGGGGAGGGGCCTGGAGAGGGAGGCCTGGCTGACTCCTCTTCCTCATGCTCGGAGCTTTCTTCCTCCGATGGGACAGGCTCAGAGGGCGGGGCCACAACATACATACATACATACATACATACATACATACATACATACATATATATTTCTCAGGTTTTCGCGGGTGTTTGTATGTAGGTCTTTGGTTATTCGGGTCTTCTCCCACGTAAAATTGGAAGTGTCTTGGCGACGTTTCGACGAAGTCTCATTCGTCATCTTCAGGCTGGTGTTCTCGGCTTCGTGCTTCCAGGAGCAATGTGAGATTGCAGCTGTCTCTTCCTTTTAACTGCTAGTGGGGGTGTGAGCTGATTGGGTGGGAACTTGGCTGTGTTCTGATTGGGTGGAGGTGTGTTCTGATTGGTTAGGGGTTTGGCTGTGCTCTGATTGGATGGGGGGTTGGTTGTGCTCTGATTGGATGGGGGTGTGTTCTGTTTGGGTGGGGACTTGGTTGTGCTCAGCTTAGTCTGAGTTGCAGGGGGATTTGAGCTGGTGAGCTGCGTTGTTGTTGTTTGGCTTCGTGTTTGTGGCCGTGCCACAACAACAACAACAACGCAGCTCACCAGCTCAAATCCCCCTGCAACTCAGACTAAGCTGAGCACAACCAAGCCCCCACCCAAACAGAACACACCCCCAGCCAATCAGAGCACAACCAACCCCCCATCCAATCAGAGCACAGCCAAACCCCTAACCAATCAGAACACACCTCCACCCAATCAGACCACAGCCAAGTTCCCACCCAATCAGCTCACACCCCCACTAGCAGTTAAAAGGAAGAGACAGCTGCGATCTCACATTGCTCCTGGAAGCACGAAGCCGAGAACACCAGCCTGAAGATGACGAATGAGACTTCGTCGAAACGTCGCCAAGACACTTCCAATTTTACGTGGGAGAAGACCCGAATAACCAAAGACCTACATATATATGTGTGTGTGTGTGTGTGTGTTCTATAGCTTCTGTGATAATTGATTCTGTACTTCTGGATTCTGAGTTCTGGTTCTGGCTTCTGCTGTATGGTATTGTATATAAAGATGTTTCTTCTATAAATGAATCCTGCTGAATTATTTACTTGTTTGCTCATTGGATTGCTGCAAACTCTAACAAGTTCATTGTGATAACATGAAGTTCAAAATTGACCTTCGGGCATCCGCATCTCCCACTCACTTATTTATGAGTTACAAGAGCTGTAGAAGAGAGAAATTCCCTTTATTGGTCAAAGTAAATACAAAACTTCATCCCCCCCCCCTCTCTCTCTCCCTCCCTCCCTCCCTCCCTCTCTCTTTCTCTCTCTCATTCATGCACACTAGACCAGAAAGCTGCATCAGACTTTTTAAAAAGAACATTTGTGGTTCTTTCACAATTCTCTTTCAATGAAATGAAAGCTGCAGGCTTGTATTTAACAACCAGCAACATGAGCTGTAAAATTAAAGGATCATTTAAATCCTGGTGTTGACAATATTTAACCTTGGTAAAAGTCCTTAACAAAGTGGCTAAGACTGCCAGTTCCCAACTTGGGTGTAGAGAGAAAGTATTGCGGAAGGTTCACTGCAATTCTGATGGCAACTTGCATGGAAAAGGAACAATTTTTCTGTGTGAAAAACTGTGAGCTTATTTTTTGTGGTTGTCCAAAAGCTGGGGAAATCATTAGAACAGTATTTTCACATCAGCGAAAGGATTACCCTTGAGTTTAGGTACAAATTCAGATTTCGTTATCATTCTGGACAACTTGTCCAACATTTTGATGTAAGTAGAAAGTAAAGCAGTTTCATAAAATACATACTTGTTCTGTGACATGATTCCTTACCAGACAGTTGAGTGGCTCAAATGAACTGCTGCTTGGATCTTTATCTGTAGAAGAAAAATGTTCATATATGGATAAAGGCAGGAGAGCCATACTCAGTATAATTTGATGCAGGACCAAAACCATTTATGTTGTTTTAAAGAAAACGCAGTTTCACATTAGACTTCGTTACCAAGCTGCAAATGTGCACTGTCTGATCGCATAATCTGACTTGTTAATTTTTAATTTGTTGATTAAGCTTTAGAATGGATGGTATGTCTAGAACATTAGAACAAGCAGCAAGAGGCCACAAATGGTTAAGCCATTCCTTCACAATTGCACAGAAAATACTCTTCAGATGGATACTAGGTGATAGTCAATGCTGCTGAAAATTCTGTGAAGAAGCAAGATGTAGGTCTTGCATTTTGTTTAACAAATAAAACTGCCTCATTGCTATAACCCAAATTTTCTCTTTACATATTTTTTTATTATGTACAACTAGCCCTTATCACATAATCTAATTATTTTATCACTTTTATGACAATACTTACACTGTTTGCAATTCACATAGGCAGCTGCTTAAATGGAGCGTGCTCTGCATTTATATTGTTGGCAAATACATATTTCAGTCGCAGTGAAATTCCATTTTGGGGTTTTCTTTTTCTCTGAGTAATTCCGAGTAGAAGTCTATATGGAGCTTACAGAAACCTCAAATTGCAAAGCTGACTGGATGTGCAAAGCACAAAATAAATGCAATTCTATCATAATTAGAGTCAATTATGTAAACCCTACCATGCTGCAAAACATATCATTACACTTCACACGCTTTGTGCCTTATGGAATGCTAAACCCATTTTGTAAATTGCATTCAACAGTCTAAGGAGCTGTTGGTCATAGCCCAGGGAAGAAATGACAGCATTACAGTAACTCCGCAAAGTTTAAATCCATGAGTCCCAATGAAGATGAGTCCATTTCGGAAGTTGCTTACCAAATCAGAATTAAGGCTAGAAGAATCAAAATGCTAACTGCTAATATAATCAGAAATATTCATTTTGCTGCTGCTTTTCTAAAAATTGAGAGATAGACATTCCTAACACTCATGATACTCTCCATCAAGTCAATCTACCTGTTCTGGATTCTTTTTATTCTTTCCAGAAAGTTGGAAAGAAATCTGTCAGAAGGTGGCAGAACCGGTTTGGCAACATCATATTGTCACCGCTACCAGCTCAGCGGAACCGGGCGGAACCGGGAGGAACCCACCACTGGCTTGGAGGTGAGGTCTACCCACCATACTCCTGGCCTTCCGGAAGAGCCTGGAAACCTGGCTCTGCTGCTTGGCCTGAGCCTGCTGCATTGAGATTGGCAGATGGGGTAGAGAACATACGCAACCCCAAGCCACCCATCATTTTTGGCTTTTAACTTTTGAACTTTCTTATTTCATTTTCCTACTGTTAATTGACTTGTAGTACCTTTTTTTTTAAAAAAAATATTATATTGTAAGGTGCCCAGAATCACTGTATCAATGAGACGGATGGCATAAAAATCAAATAAATAAACAAACAAAATAAATAAATAAGTACGTTCATCCATCCATTCATTCATTCTAAATAATCTACAGCAGAGTTTATGCAGCATTTTCCTGTATTTCTCAGCCCAAACATACAGACAGATAGACACAGAGGAAGACTGGGGGGAGGGAAGCAAAAAAAAAAAAAACCCATAAAGATATTACGCAGGAGAAAATACAGACGTCTTCCCCAAACTCTGCTCTGCACATTTTCCCTAATACTTGTGTCAAAGAAATGAGGCAAAATAAAGTTACTTTCTTCTTAGACAGCCAAGGCTGTAGTTGTGGGAAACTCCTGCCACTCCTGAACTAGAGATTATTATGCAAACAAGCATGAATAAATTAAAGACAACCTTGCAATGAAAGGCGGGGGGGGGGGAGAGAAGTGAGGACAGAATGACAAGTCAAAGAAGAAACATTAATTAGATTCCAATGGCTTCATGTACCTTGTTTGATTAAAAAGAAATTAATTACCCCCAAAATGGTAAATTAGGATTAAAAAGCTCCCCAGAAGAGGCGGCAAAGGTTTTACCACTAGAATCCATGACTGGTATCTGGAAGAAGGGTTTGCATCTAATTAACATTATTTTATGTCACTCTAATTAAGATGACCTCATATTATAATTAGAGATACGCTAAATTACTTGGAAATAATGAGGATGATTGGATACCCACTGTGTATGCCAGTTTGGAAGCTTTAGCGCTCACACTAATTCTGTTCACCTCAGTCATTTTCAATCAGAGAGTCTCCCTCCCCTTTTTCAATTCCAAACAGGTATTAACTTCGAAGAGAGAAGCAGGCAAGAATCATGTGTCCAATGATGTCATTGATTCCTCATTCATTTAGTATCTGCAGGATTCACAACATGACAAGATGGAGTAAGTACAGCATTCAACTCCAGAAAATAGATGGATTTTGAGGGGGGGAGAATCCGTTAGGGGAATTAGGAGGGGGAAAATTGTGTTATCCAAACTGCCTGCCTACATTTGGTTTATTTATAGATTTATTTATTTATACATTTGGTGAGTTTGGTGTAGCAGTTAAGGTACCAGACTTGAAACCGCTACACCAAACTCACCAAATATAAAAGTAAATAAATCTATTTATTTATGTATTATTATTTATTTATTTATGTAGGCAGGCACATTTTGGATAACGCAATTTCCCCCCTCCTATCAAAATTCATCTATTTTCTGGAGTTGAATGCTGTACTTGAATGACTGTGAGTTTGGTGTAGCGATTAAGGTACCAGACTAGAAACCAGGAGTCTGTGAGTTCTAGTCCCACCTTAGGCACAAAAGCAGATTGGGGGACTTTGGGGCAATCACCAGAAAATTGTGAGTCCTAGTCCTGCCTTAGGCACGAAAGCCAGCCAATCATCAGGAGACTGAATTCTAGTCCTGCCTTCGGCATGCACTCACCTCCCAGAGTTGTTGTGGGGAAAAGGAGGAGGAAGGAGTATTAGGTATGTTCCCTGCCTTGAGTTACAGATAAAAGTAATAAAGACAGAATAAAAAATCTAATTAAATAAATACATTTAATTAAAATAAAGTTTTAAAATGAAGAGAAAATTGAAAGTGAAGCACAGTGACATTTTTTAAAAAAATTAAACTGCCCATATATGTGAGCAGGATTGGAATTAGTAACACAGAAAGGGATGCTGGAGTCAGGGAGGATAATTTGATGATAATGCTGGGCTGGTGCACAGAGATCCTTAGAAGGCTTAGTCTATGCTTGAAAACATTAGGATAGGAACCAAAAAAAGAAGACCAGATGAAATACTGCCCTGATGCAAATTTGTGGTGAGACCACACTTGAATTATGGTCTCCACAGGTGCAAAAAAATGCAACTAAAATGATTAGGCGGCTGAAGCAGCTCTCTTGGGAGGAAAGGCCTGAGACATTAGAGCTCTTTAGCTTGGAACAAAAGAGGGCGGGGGGGGGGGAGGAGGCATGATTGACACACACACAAACAAGCAAAGCGTAGAAAAAGCAGAGATAATTTTTTTTTCCCTCTCACAACATCAAAGCTCAAGGTCAGCCATTAAAATTAAATACAGAGATTCTGGACTAAAGAAAAAACTATTTTTACACGATATTAAATTGTGGAATTTACTTCACTGCCAGAAATTTAGTAATGGCAGCTATTTGGAGGCATACGCCACTAATGCTTGGTAATATCAATGGCTCCTGGATCATAGGCATCATGGCTTACATGCTGTTGCTGGGAAGTACAAGCAGCAAGGGGCTATTTCTCTACCTCCAGTCCATTGGCCACAGCGTGACCTACAATGCCAGACAAGATCAGTCTATAGTGTGATCCAACTTACATTTTTATCCAACTTATAACTTTATCTTTGAGTATCACAAAGGTGGATTGTAACCCAGTGATTTGTTTAGAAGTGGGGCCAGCTACCTGGAAAAAAGTAAGACTTTTTCTTTTTCTAAAAAGAAGGGGTGACATGCTAGTAGTGCTCCAATATTTGAGGGGCTACCACAAAGGGGTCATCTATTTTCCAAAGCATCTGGAGGCAGGACAAGAAGCAATGGATGGATACTTATCAAACAGAAAAGAAACCTAGAACTAAGGAGAAATTTCCTAACCGTGAGAACAATTAACCAGTGGAATGGCTTGCCTTCGTGAGTTGTGCGTGCTCCATCACTAGAGACTTTAAAGAAGAGACTGGACAGCCACTTGTCTGAAATGGTATAGGGCAGTGATGGCGAACCTATGGCACGCATGCCACAGGTGGCACACGGAGCCATATCTGTGGGCACGTGAGCATTGCCCTAGCTCAGCTGCAGCGTACCTATAGGGGGTGGGGAAGGCCGTTTTCACCCTCCCCAGGCTCCAAAAAGCCTCTGGAGCCTGGGGAGGGTGAAAAACCGGCCTACCAGGCCCACCGGTAACTTTTTTGCCATCGTGTGCCAAAAGCAGGGGGAGTGTGGGGGGGGTCATGCTCACATATGCGGTGGAGTGGGGCACGGGGGCATTGAATTATGGGTGTGGGCACATGCACACGTGACACCCCCCCGCACTCCCCCCACTTTTGGCACACGATGGCAAAAAGGTTAGCCATCACTGGTATAGGGTCTCTGGACTAGAAGACCTCCAAGGTCCCTTCCAACTCTATTGTTCTATTATTTTGTTAAGTACACAGGTAATTAAGGATAATTGGGACATATTGCAGTGGTTGTAAGAAAGAGGCATTTCTAACTGATTTTCTCCCCGCTAAGAATTAATTTCTGGAATGCAAAACCACCATCACAGCCATGTGATAGGAACATCCACAACGGTTCTCCCAATTCCAACCATTCCATCAGCTCCAAAAAGTGGCAGATCCCTGCCTTATCACTACCTTCCTTAAGCTAACATAATTATGGGATAAAGTTAATAGTGCTACACATTGACATAATAATCCCTAAAAAGAAAAATGCAAGGCAATCAGCATTAACAAACTGATAGGATTTATTTCTAATTTTAATGGCCAGGCACACATAATCTGGAAATTTACAGCTTTTAACACGTACATGGTCCTGCCTCTGGGTTTACTGGTTTCTATCCAAGACCATACTACTGAAGCACTTGCTAAGACGCTCAGTCACCAGAATATTTTCAGTAGGTGCTGGTGGCATATCACTACTGTTATAACTACAATCTGAAATAATGGATATGGATGAGTCTCCAGAGAAGTATTAGAATGAATGGTGCAATCATTAGTATTATAGTTTTATTCGTGCAAGTAACTAGGGACACATCCAAAAGGCGCACTTAATTAGAAGATCATATAAATGCTAATTCTTTATGGCAACATGGGGCATGGAGCTGAATAAGTAAATTTCAGGAGCCAAAAATTACAGAAAGCTTGTCAGCAGGGTCTCCAACATTCCATCTCGTATTCTTTGGTCATGTTTCTATAGCACCTATATAGTAAGAAGCTGAGTAAGGAATGCTGCCCTGTACCTACGTTGTCCTCTGCTTGAATTGTCAGGCTCCAATCTTCTCAGAGCTTCTTTCTACAACAACTGAAGTGTATTTCAAGCCACCATGCTGGTTTCCCAAGGCATATTGGCCTGGGGTCCTGATGCAGGTGTGTCATACTGGGGGGAGGGGGTGTTAATGGATTGAGTTAAGATTCTACCTCCACCCCATGTGCTCCTTTTGGTGCCATCTTTGTTAATTTTAATGTTAATTTTAATATTTATTATTTCAAATTTTCAGTCTTGTATCTTGTTACTTTTACTCTGTTGTAAGCCTCTTAGAGTGGCCTCTAAGCAAGATAGGCAGTCCCTGGTGCTCCCTGAGCTTGGTTATTTTCTTGCAGATGTTTCATTACCTAAACTAGTGACTAGCACGGATGATGTTACCTAGTTTGGATAATGAAACAGTCTGCAAGAAAACAATTAAGCTCAGAGAGCACCAAGGTCGTTCCCCCCCTCATTTCAGCCCTAAGTTACAAATATTCTCCTTTATTGGCAAGATGGGCAGTATATCAATTAAATAAATAAATGTATTTATTTATTTATTATTTATTTTGTCAAGCATATATAAGATAACAGGTAAAAGTATAAAGATAATTTGAATACATGAGAAGAGTAAGTAAAAAGGAATATTAGGATAGGGATGGTAGGCACGCTGGTGCACTTATGCATGCCCCTTACAGACCTCTTAGGAATGGGGTGAGGTCAACAGTAGACAGCTTAAGGTTAAAGTTTTGGGGGTTTGGGGAAGAACCCCCAATTGTAGATATGTACCTCTCCTGGGCAGCACTGCAAAGAAAGAATGGATTATTAAATACAGTTCTCTATTTCGTGTGTGGCCACTGTATGCTTCACCGATCAACCCCTTAAAAGTGACTTTTCATAGATGTTTTGAGTGTTTTCCTCCTAAACTGTGATGTGGCCCTGCCATCTCTTCAACTTTTTAAAAATCAGAGAGACTTATTTGAGTCCCTTTCTGTAGTGACATTTGGACCTATGAATAATCTTGGAATAGAATGGGAAGAGGGGAATAATTAGTATTTCCCTTTGCCAGAGGGATGTACTTAAAGGGGAAAATGTCTTTTAGTTAGGAGCAGCTGATATTTGTCAGCTGGAGGATGGGGTTAATTAAGTGCATCAGGCAACACTGACAAGAAGCTGAAAAACACCCTGACAGTTCTAAAATGACTTATAGCACATGATTAAATATAAAAGGCTTTATTAATATACACACATGCACAATGCAAACAAACACACACAGGTGTGCCCCTCATTTGCTAAGTACCTCCTGTGCTTTTTGTTCTGGTGCTTAAACAGGTGCAGAGCAGATTCCCTGCTCATCAAGATACTTTGCTTCCATGACAGCACGTTAGTTGCTTAGCAGGTGTTTGTCAGAAAGGTCCTCCTGCCTTCCAGAAGCCTAGAGACAGGCAAAACAAGAAAGGTCAAATTCAGGTGTCTCATCATTCACACGTGCACCAGGGGTGAAATGTTCCCGGTTCGGACTGGATCACCCGATCCAGTAGCAATGGTAGCGGATGGTTCAGAGAACCGGTAGCAAAAATCCCTCTCCCCCCCCCCCATGCCCAGCTAAGATGCGCGATCATCAGAAAAAAATGCTTTTAAAAGGAAAAAAAAAACCCTTTGACGATCAGGCAACTCAACTGGGATCATCAGAGCCTTTTAAAAGCATTTTTTTACAACCTCTTTGGCCGAAGAGGTTGTAGAAAAAAATGCTTTTAAAAGTTCTTTTTAAAAAAAAAGTTGGCCACGCCCACCCAGTCACATTACCCCCCACCAAGCCACACCCCCAGAACCAGTAGTAACAAATTTTACATTTCACCACTGACATGCACTATCTTGGAAGGCAGGAAATGGAAGAGAGGGAGCTAATCCAACTTTTTTTTTTTTTTAAGGGGAAAACAAAACACCAATCCTGGAAATCAATTCATTAATTAGCATAGAGGTTGGAGCAGTGGTGGCTTCCTCCCGGTTCGGCCTGGTTCTCCCGAGCTGGTAGCGGTGATGATATGATGTCACTGAACCGGTTCTGGGGGCCCCCGCACCCCCTCCACCCCCGCGTTATTCTTACCTTTTATTTGGCCCCACCCCCAATCTATTGCTGCCTCCTGAGTCCCAGCTGATGGCTAGAGGGAAAAAAACTGTTTAAACTCTTGCGGCAGGGCTTCAAAGGGCCGTCCTACAGCTGATCAGTGTTAAAAGAAAACAAATGAGTAGACCAGTGCCTGCAAAAAATAAATGGGTAGATTGGTACAGCTTTGCAAGCAGTTAAAATCCTGGTAGACCAGTACCTCTGCTAAATCCTAAATAATTGTCACATGACCATCAAGCCACGCCCACAAAATAAGCCATGCCCACAGAACCAGTAGTAAAAAAAATTTAGAACCCACCCCTGGGTTGGAGGTCTTTAATTGATGGATGGGATAGGAATCAATCTGTTACCTCTGCCTTAATTATGGGGGGAGGAGGAGGAGGAGAAAGAGGAGGAAGATTAAGCCACAGAAAATATCGAAAAGTTTTCTGAAATATTTCCATAGTGACCTACTACCATTATTCACAGTAACAAAGACGGCATTTTCTGGAGGGGCAGGGGGAATATAACTTTGTTTCAGATATCGGAAATATTCTGCTACTTAATTTTTTTCCCCAATTTTCCATCAAATTATCTCCAAATAGCTTACAAACACTTCATCAGCAAGCCAGGTAGAAAAGTCGTAGAGGCAGAAAGAAGCAAGCAGTGGACTCCTTAACATAACTTGCCAAAGGTGCTCTCAAATGATTAATACCTTTGCATATAGGTATTCATTTCTGGTTTCAAAAAGAAAACCTTTCTCTGAGCCTCTTCCAAAACTTTGTTTATTTTATTGATTGATTGATTTTCTATGCTAAAAATGCAAAACATTAGAAGGAACACACCAAACACTTTGAGATGGCTACATTTAAAAAAAAATGAAATACAGATAGTCCTTGATTTACAACAGTTCATTTAGTGAACATTTGAAGTTATAGCAGCACTGGAAAAAGCAAATTATTTTTCGCATTTATGACCTTTGCAGCATCACATGATTTACATTCAGATGTTTGACAATTGGTTCATATTTGGGATGGTTGTAGTGTCCTGGGTCATGTGACCATCTTTTCTGATGTTCTGACAAGCAGAAGCCAGATTCACTTAAACAACTGTGTGGCGTTACTAATTTAACAACTGCAGTGATTCACTTAACAATTGTAGCAAGAAAAATTGTAAAATGGGGCAAAACTCACTTAACCAATTTCCCACTTAGCAACATAAATTCTGGGCTCAATTGATTGTAAGTCGAGAACTACCTGTATAATGTCTTAGTGAATCATATATTGTACATGCTTTTAGAACAAGAAGAGAAAGATATTCTACAACCACATTCATTATCTACAGAAAGAACAAAGAGAAAGAGAAAGAGATGGAAAAGTACAGGTGGGTGTGAATGGGGGGATATGTGCATGCATGCTCTAAAAATACAGGTCCCATCAGATTCTGAAAGCGCATGAATTCTGCAAAGAAAGAGACAGGCATAGTTGTTCAATCATATAATTCCACTAACCATATAGGCTTGCTCTTATGTCATGTTGTATTTCACCCAGTAGTGGGATTCAAATTTTGTAACAACCAGTTCTCTGCCCTAATGACTGGCTGGGTGGGCATGGCTGGGTGGGCATGTGACTGAGTGGGCATGGCAAGGTGGGGCAGTGCAGGCAGGCCGATGCTGCAGAGACAGGGCGATTTCCTACATACAATTTTGAGCCCCTTCCCCCTCCCCTTGGGCTGACAAAATAAAAGTACATCAAAAGATCGTGACTGCCTGCTAAGCATATGCTAGCAAAAGGAGGCTGGGGGGAAAAAAAGAGAAGGGCCAATGGAAACACCCAGTTTTCTGCCTCCATTCGGCTGCCTGCGCCACACTGGATCGCGATGGGGAGGTGGGCGGAAAAAGCAAAAAGCCCACTCGGTCCGGACTGAGTGTCCAAAGCGCATGTGCCTGAATCCCCAAAATGCAATGTGCATGTGGCCCCCGTGCATGTGCCTCACCCCCCGCGCATGCTCACACGGCCTCCCACACATGCCCCACCCCCCCATGTATGCGCAGCAGAGACCCAAAGACTAGCTGGCCGGCAGGAGGTATGCGCGCATGCATGGCGGAGCTGAACTGGGGCGACAGCTCACATGCCCACAGAGAGGGCACTGCATGCCATAGGTTCGCCATCCTGGTTCTAGATACTTCTTTCCATTTTCCAACAATGGAAGACGTTATCTCCATTTCAATTCTATGCTTCTATGAGGTAAATGCTCCTTTTGTATACCCAATACTCTCCCCAAGGATAGTTACATACAAACGTGCATGTCCATGACATGATTATACCCTATTAAAAATAAGGCTGTTTTAACTGCCCAAAATGCATCTCAATCTCCCTAAAGTCAAGGAAGTGATGCTCTGAACTGCTAATGAAAGAGTCACCCGAAGCCATGATGAACTTTCAGAATGACCTAAACAATTAATGTAATCTGAATTCATTTACTTAAGCCACTTAGGCCAACCTTCCCCAATCTGTCACTCTCCAGACTTTGAATTCCCAAATTCTCAATTCTGGACCTTATTGTCCAAGACATCTGGAGGACACAGACTGATGTAGTCTTTCTCAAACCTGCTCATCCATATCCAAAATGATTAGTTCAATGTCAGTATCTTTTGACTTTCTCAAAGCTGTAGGAAAGTGTGTGGAAGAAAAACAAGCACATTTTTTTTTAATCTCCACATGCACATAAGGTTGGCATCAGAGAATTTTGAAGCACCTTTATAGTATGCTGATATATTTATAACTTTCCTAGTGGAAATGCTTTCAAAAGAAAAATTATTTCCACACCCAGCACCTATTGTTCCTCCTCATTATTCATACGGAAGAACGAAGGATCTCCTTCACCAATGGGTAAAAATACATTTCAGCATTTTCTCTAAACGGAACTAAAAGGCTAAGAAGAAACAGGCAAAAGAGAGGCCAGATTGTGAAAAGGAACTCAAAAGGCCATGTGGATTGCAGTTTCTATTGCTAAAAGCAAAAAAGAATTCCAGATCAAATGTTTTCTCCCAATATAAATGGTCCTAACAAAACAGAAAAACTTTAATAGGTCTGCTTTTAAGGTAGGATGTGAATAATTCCTCTTGGAAATCTAAATTATGCTAAAATGAGAACACCAGGGGGATTTCTTTCTGATGCAAATGGCAGCTTCAGAGGTTGAACTGTAAGGAGGAAAGGGTTACATTCTTATTGCTCATTTGCTCAAGTTCCAATAATCCACATACACCCACCCCCCCCAAAAAAAACCCTGCTTATAGCACTTGGGGAGGGTGCACGTTAAATGGAAAGGGACAATTAATGTCATTTGTCTACTTTTACTCTATCCGAATCTATTTAAAGGGCAAACTATACTGTGCCACTGTTCTTCTTGTTATAAGAGCTTAAAAGATTCTTTCTTTGCCCTTGTACATTTCTTTCAGAAGAAACAGTGGGCTTGGAGAAGCGAGAGGAGTGGAGTGAGTGCTTTTTTCTTTCCTCACCAGTAAATTTTCTATTGAAATTAGAGGTAGACCTAGACACCTTGCTAATTTTGCCCTACTCAGAAGCTACAACAATTGACGTACCATAGAAAGTTGTTAATGCTTTAGAAAGGGCAAGGCTGGGTTAGGAATCCACTCCTTTTCAAGCAACGAGACAATTTTTCCATCTTGTGTGAAAACTGGGGAAAATGTAGTCCTACTTTATGAATAGCAGAGAGATGGAGCATTCATCTGAGGTCCAAAGCTCCTTTTTCCAAATTATTTTCAAAACATTCACAACACTCAATGTTGCTTCATCTCAGGCAGTGGGGCAGTGTCCCCCATTATATTTGAGAGTGAGGGACTGAAATTCACTATCTGTTGACAATTTTTTCAGAAGCTGTTGTAAGATCACCACTCTTACTGTAGAGGTAATTACAGCATTTCAAACTTCTCATTGAAAATCCCACTAGAATTTGGACTCTAGTAGTATTTTAATATTTAAACAAAAATTTAGGGGTTTCATAGACCTTGTTGGAGGAATCGCATGACATGGCATTATGAGTTCTTGGACTGCTTGCTCTTTGCTGAGGAGACAAAGAGACGTTTATGGCAGGGGTGGGGAACTATGGCCCTTTTATGACTTTTGGACTTCAACTCCCAGAATTCCTGAGCCAGCATTAGGTGGCTTACAACAACAACAAAATAGAAATGAAGAGTGTAAACAGAACAGGAGATGATAGAACAACAAAATAAACCATGAAAAAACACAACGAGAATATAGCAATATGATAACCAAAGAAGGTAACCGGGCCACATCTTTAGGCTCTTGAGGGTAGGGGCAGATCTTACCTTAGAGGGTAAGATGTTCCAAAATGTTCTCCTGTTCACTTGAGTTGCCTATCCCTGCTCTCACCTCTCTTCTAACAGAACTCTGCCCCCGAATATCCACATCACTAATTCCAGAATCGACTGCCCAGCCAACAAGGGCAGAAGGTAAACTGAAAAGCCTTCCATGGCCTTCCTGATCCCAACAAGTCCCCAGTGTTGTGGAGTCAAGTATAGATATTGCAAATCAGCAAATGAATTCCTTCTGTTACCATAAGTTTCTCTTTTCAAACCACTACAGATACCCAATATTTTTTTTTCTTGGAGGACTTAGTAGGTATTGCTTGCCAAATGCTTCATGTTAGCCTGAGTTGTTATGTTTGCACAACAGGGGCTGTTTTGGATTAAACTGGGTTTTAAATATTCATGCAATCCCTCTAATAACCCTGTTAAGCATGCCATGCAAGTACACCTAAACCGTATCTGGCCTGCATTCTACCACAGCAGCACATAGGACCAAGAATCGGTGGTCAATTGAGATCATAAGCTTGAAAAAGTACAGCTTCAATCCAGAATCAGGGCCAGCTTTGGCAACAGAAAAGCTCTTAAGTAGAAGGGCAGAGATACTACTCCTTGCTTGAGGTCTGCGGTCCGTTAGCATTCTGGTTTGGCAGTATCTGGAAGGCCATGTGTTTCTTGTTCCTGGATTAGGTGAATCACTTGTCAGATTCACCACAAAGCAGTTCATATGCCCAGCCCTTCATCAGCAAGGATTTTCCGGCCATAATTCAGGAGCAGCAGCCAGGAGGAGGAGGAGGAGGAGGAGGAGGAGGAGGAGGAGGAGGAGGAGGAGGAGGAGGAGGAGGAGGAGGAGGAGGAGGAGGAGAAGGAGGAGGAGGAGGAGGAGGAGGAAAGGAAGGAAGGAAGGAAGGAAGGAAGGAAGGAAGGAAGGAAGGAAGGAAGGAAGGAAGGAAGGAAGGATTTCCAATGCTTACTGCCAGCTTCCCACAAGGAAACTCAATGGGGAAGCCAACAGGAAAAAGAAATTTGCTCCTGGTCCCATTGGTTTGCTGGTCCCTGATCATTCATTTCTCTGTTTAGATAAGAAAATATCTCTGAAATGACGAAATGGGGCACAGATTATGTAGCAGGACTTAAAAGATCATGGTCATTCTCCAACCATTTCTCCCTAGTATCTCTACCAAGGAGAGGTACAACATATGTAGGTTCACATATGATGATCTTTTGGCTGTTTTTCACATCAGTTCTGTTTGCAGCCTTGGACCAAGGAAGAGAACTTTTTGGGTCTCTCCACACTCGCCACCCCTCAGATTGTGCCATGAAGTTATTCTAGCCACAAAATTATTCTACAGCAACAGAGGTTAGAGTCTTGTCTCTTTTCTTTCCAGCAAGATAGCTTCTTAACAGTAAAACATTTGGGCAACAGACCACAATGTCTCCAGAGTTGTGCAACTTCCTTCATTAGCAATTTCCTAAGATGTGCTAGATAAACAAGACAGGAAGTATAAAATGAATCCTATTTGGCTATATACTGTAGAGAGAAAAGGTAATTGATGAAATGTCTTACAGACTTATCTTTGTTGCATTAGTATTATTTACTATTATTCTTTCAGCTCCCAGAAGGGTGAGTGTCCTAGATTGCTGTTGATGACTCAAAGGGAAGAAAATATTTCTAAGTCTACAATAGCTAGATATTTTATAGATCATACCCCACAACTGGTCTGAATAGCTTCTTCTAAATTCCAGCTGGAATCAGAGGAGGAGGAGGAGGAGGAGGAGGAGGAGGAGGAGGAGGTGGAGGAGGAGAAGGAGAAGGAGAAGGAGAAGGAGAAGGAGAAAGATCTTGCAATATCAGACGAGAGCTCTATCTAGCTCAGCATCTGGTTTCTCATGGTCACTCCCCTCCATTCTTCTTCAGCAGCCGTAATTTCTGCTTTTTAGTTGTCTATTGAATTTGGACATAGCACACATAGTCATCCTGGCCTGTAAACCACATGTAGTCCAAAGGGAAAGGGGAGCCAAAGGGGAAATTTGACCAAGCCAAACCAAAGTCATCAGTTTTTTAAATAAGCATTTGGGAAACATGGAGAAAAGTTTCTAGAAGTATTTCAAAGAGAGAAAGAGGCAGAAATGCTGAGCTCTTCCTGTACAATCAGTAATTGATATGCAAGTCAGCCACCAACTCAAGCAGCACACTGAAACCTGTGTCATTCACCTCTCGGTACAGCCCCAAATGACTACACAAGCTAAAGGTAAAGGAGCTACATGTCATAGCAACTGCACTGTTTCATGTATAAGAATTACAACTGGAGCTTCACCAGTATATAAATACTGTTTTGAGCAAGAATTACTAAAAGGACATTGTGCCTGAGGGAAAAACAATAAAAAAATTATTATATTTTCTGTTTCTTCAATAATTTTATATTTTTTTATATTTCCTGTCTCAATGAACTGGAAGCTTTCAAGAAGAGACTGGACTGCCATGTCAGATATGGTTTAGGGCCGTGATGGCAAACCTATGGCACGCGTGCCACAGGTTGCACATGGAGCCATCTCTCTTGGCACGCCAGCTCAGGTCCGGGATCTCTGGAGGCTGGGGACAGCAAAAAAGTCAATTCCTGTCCAACCGGAAGTTGGGAAATGGGCCATTTCGAGCCTCCGGAGGGCCTCTGAGAGGGTGGGGAAGGCTGTTTTCGCCCTCCCCAGATGCATAGAGAGGATCTGGAGCCAGGTGAGAAAGAAAAACGGGCCAACTGGGCCATCATGTGCCAGGAGCGGGTGGGAGGGGGGTCACACTCACATCCACGGAGCAGGATGCATAGAATTATGGGTGTGGGCACATGGTGCATGAACCTCCCCCACCCCCCCTTCCTGGCACACAATGGCAAAAAGGTTAGCCATCACTGGTTTAGGGTCTCTGGCTTGGCAGGGATGATGGACTAGATGACCTACAAGGTCCCTTCCAACTCTGTTATTCTTTTCTGAACATTGCACATATCTAGCCCCATCTTTCAAGTTTTTTTTTTCATTTGAAGCTCAGATCCTTTCCTTTCTCGTTAATTGCAAGGTATTTTCTATAGAGATTGTAATAACCACTGATGAGATATGATAAGGAGTTTAATAGATCTTTAAGGTCTGGAAAAAATGGCATCTTTATCATATTTTTAATATAATAGGTTTTTATAACAATAACATCAGGTAAACATTGGCTCACTAGGATTGCAGCTTAATTTTAGAAAGAAATGCAAGTCAAACACCTGCCTGGGCATATGTGCAGAAGCACCTAAAGCAGTGTTTCTGGCTGGGGAATTCTGGGAGTTGAAGTCCACACATTGTCAAGCTGCCAAGATTGAGAAACACTGCTCTAAAGCACCAGAAGCTCAGTACACACACCACATAGTAATGCAAGCCAGCAATCCTTAAGTTGTGTCGTTTCACCAGGCACCTTCAAAGGGACACTTTGCCTAAATCATCTCTAAAGATTTTGGCACTCCAATTATGGACTCCCATATCCAGAGGTGGGTTTCAGCAGGTTCTGACCAGTTCTGGAGAACAGGTAGCGGAAAGTTTGAGTAGTGCGGAGAACCAGTAGTAAAAGTTCTGACTGGCCCCACCCCCATCTATTCTCTGCCTCCCAAGTCCCAGCTGATCGGGAGGAAATGGGGATTCTGCAGTAATCTTCCCCTGGAGTGGAGTGGGAATGGAGATTTTACAGTATCCTTCCCCTGCCACACCCACCAAGCCAGGCCTACCAAGCCATGCCACACACACCAAGCCACACCGGTAGTAAAAAATTTTGAAACTCACCACTGCCCATATCTAAAGAGTCATCTAGTTTTAGTACATCTAAAACTTGGTAATGTTCAAAGCATGATAAGAAGAGGACTTCGTCACATGATCACTATTCAGCCAATAGCGGGAGGAAACCATCCAGTGGGTACCAGATCTCCATGGATGTCTTGTGCGCTCTGCAAATACGTTGAAATCCTTTTTTCAACATAAAACAATTATGCAGGAACCGCAACATCCCTTTGAAAAAGTGCATTAGGTGGTTTATGAAAGAAGCCCACACTGTCACATATAGGCATCTTCAGATATACAGATGACAAATTGTGGGGTGGGGCACTTGACTAAGAGGGATAATCATGTTAGAAATGTACAACCTCCATGTGTCAGTGGTTTTGGCCTCCGCACGCCCCATTTTTGGCCTCCGTGCATTACATTTTCGGCCAGTTCCAGGTGGCAAGGAAAATGGCCGAAGGGTGGGGGCCAAAGGGTGGGCACGGCTTCGGCAACATTTGGTGTATAAGGCACCCACTTTTACGGGGGGGGTGGAGAAGTGCATCTTATACTCCGAAAAGTACAGTAGGTACTTTGTTATAGACTTATTCACTGCATTTTTAATTTACTTATCTATTGCATTTTTGAGCACCCCATAACTAATAGAAAATTATTGGGGAAAATTGCCAATTAGGAGATGTGAGGAAAGAGATTGGGAATTTGTTCATAGAATTACAGAATGTCAGGGCCTTGGATATAAACAGTTCATCAAGCAGTTGATGAGGAAGAGGCAGGCAGTTCTTACTCATATTATACAATTGGTAATCAAATCCTAAGGAAGTGGAACAAAACTGAATTTTTATTATAGTATATTGAACAAGCATGCATGAGTTCATTCTGAAACCTACTTATTTTGGTTACTTTCCTAAATGCAAGTTCAGGCCATCTTTCTTTTAAAATGTGTATAAAGGAAAATGCTATCAGTTATGCTTGCTTAAAAATCTTGAAAAGCTCTTATATGAGAGGATTTTCTAGGACTGCATAGACTTTTAAAAAGTGCCTCATTTGCACAGATTTCCATGCAGTGCTTTTCTTCAAAGCTGTTTGGTGAAACAAGGCATTTCCCCCTCTGTACTCCTATAGATAGCAAATGTACTATTTTGCATTCAGTTACTCTGAAGTATCAGCAGTAGTTCCAAATCCTCACAGCAACTCCTCTGTGCTGTCCCGTCCCTTAAGGAGGCCTGCAGTATTTCTGTAGGAGATGACTAAGTTGAGCCCAAGGGAGGGATCAAACGCACATCGGTCATGAGTCCCTTCATGCCCACAAGAGATCGAAGTTCAGCCTACCTTGAATTCCTTCTATCCTTACCTGCCACCAATTTCCTTTGGCTGTTAGTAGTTCAGATTCTTGTAAAGAG
Organism: Arizona elegans; assembly: GCA_022577455.1. Classification (NCBI taxonomy): domain Eukaryota; kingdom Metazoa; phylum Chordata; class Lepidosauria; order Squamata; family Colubridae; genus Arizona; species Arizona elegans. Next base: position 199,800,716 of record JAKOOJ010000001.1, on the reverse strand, counting down.
CTTAAACTTGCAATAAATCGTTATACCCATTTTGAAATGCCCAGATCTCCTGATTTACTCTCTGTGGTGCAAAGCCGTCTTTGCAATACAGGTAGAGTGCAGTGGTGGGTGGCTCCCGATTCTGTCCGGTTCTATAGAACTGGTAGTAAAACTGGCGGGAGGCTCTGCCCATCCGCCACGACGTCATCATGGGTGATCTGGGCATACACGGTCCCGTTGCACACTGGTAGTAAAGGTAAGTAGAACCCACCCCTGGTACAGTGCCTACTTTTCTTCTCTCCTACTCTTGAAGGGTCTTTCCAGAACTAAATTTACTTGCCAGGCATAGTTGCAATGTCTGCCTTCCCCATATTCTTTTCACAATCTCCGTGTGATGCAATTTAGGCAAGGGATTATGATTTGCCGGAGGCCATCCTATGAGCAGCAGATGTACAAAATACTTTGATCCTGAATGACCCTGTCCAAACTATTTGGGTCATGACTTCCTCCTACCATTTCCTGTGGCTGCTGACAGTTTTAACTCATGCAAGTTACAGGCACAAACCTTCAGCATTTTGTTTCTCAAGTTCCCACTCTTCCTGCAGAGTTGAGATAATAACCTAACTTACCTATCTCTATAGGACGTTGATGGGGCTTAATTACTGTTTGCACACAAAAAAACCCCAAAAAAAACCTTATGAAATGTATAAATGAGTACAAAAATAATCACTTTATATTTCAGTTTCTCTCTTTTAATTAACAGACTGCCAAACACGTTTTCCAAGCCACTAAATTGTCTAACATGAACAGTTTAAAAATACCCAAATGAAGATTTTTTTTTTAATGAGCTTTTAAAAATATGACCACTATTGAGTTTGGTTTTTTGCTCAGCAAACAAAGCCAACTCACCTTTTGGTTGGGCTTTTAAATGACATCTACCCTGGCCTTTTAAAGAAGACTCTGTAGTGGGAATGCATTTACCAGTTGTGGCATACAGCTACTGATTTATCAAGCTTTCAATATTTTGAATGGAACTTCAAACAGCAGACGCTTGGTAAATGCTCACCAAATACTTGTCATAATTTGTTGCATTAATTTGATGACATGATTCCATTTCCTGGAAGCAAAAATACATTGATCGTGAGTATATTAGAAATGTAACCACCACAGTTATATAAATAAAGAAATAAATAATTAGGCTCATAATCACATGTAGCCAGGATTTCTACAGTAGATCCTCTTGCTTCTTTTCTTTTCTTTCTTTACTTCTTTAAAAAAAAACAGAAAAGAGAAGAAAAGAGACAAAACACAAAGATAATTATAATGCAAATATATATAAAAACTATGCATAAAAAGTGCTTAAAATGGGGGGGGTGGATACAACAGAAAGAAAAATATAAAGTAGATCCAGGGGTGAAATCCAGCAGATTCTAACAGGTTCTGGAGAACCAGTAGCGGAAATTTTGAGCAGTTCGAAGAACCGGCAAATACCACCTCTGGCTGGCCCCAGAGTGGGGTTGGAATGGAGATTTTGCAATAACCTTCCCCCAGAAGTGGGGAGGGAATGGGGATTTTGCAATATCCTTCCCCTGGAGTGGGGTGGGATTGGAGATTTTATAGTATCCTTCCCCAGCCACGCCCACCAAGCCACACCACGCCCACAGAACTGGTAGTAAAAAAAATTGGATTTCACCACTGAGTAGATCCTCTTGGCTTATTATAAGAATCTAAGAGGAAAGCCATGCTGGGGCACACAGCTTGTTTACTGAAATGTAATTTTTACCCAGTAGATAAACATGGATTCCTGACTGCTCCCAAATAATCTGGCTACTGGTCCTGTAATAATTATGGATATTTGTCTTTCCTCGGGTAAATGGCAACTTTAGCTATGCTAAATTCTTGTTAACACGTGTGTAATGTTACCATTATTTGTTCAGTTTTCTGAATAATAAAGAATATACAAAAATATATGACACTGTACTCATGTAGCCCTTAAAGTAAAGGTAAAGGTTCCCCTTGCACATTTGTGCTAGTCGTTCCCGACTCTAGTGGGCGGTGCTCATCTCCGTTTCAAAGCCAAAGAGCCAGCGCTGTCTGAAGACGTCTCTGTGGTCATGTGACGAGCATGACTAAATGCCAAAGGCACACGGAACACTGTTACCTTCCCATCAAAGGTGATCCCTATTTTTCTACTTGCATTTTTTACATGCGTTCAAACTGCTAGGTTGGCAGAAGCTGGGACAAATAACGGGAGCTCACCCCGTTACGCAGCACTAGGGATTCGAACCGGTGAACTGAGGGCCTTTCGATCGACAAACTCAGCATCTTAGCCACTGAGCCACCACTTCCCTGTAGCTCTTAGCTTTAGCCATTTTTAATTCTTTTTAGATTCCTCCATGAATTCCTGACTAAATAAAACAAGTGTCCATTTATCTTGCTTTTCAGTATGTCATGAGTCCTCGGATGGCATCACACAAGATTTCTATATGCAAACTTCTGCTTCAGAGCCATTTCCGGTCTGCAGAATGATATCACCCACCTTTACCCTCCCTGAATTATCCACTGTTTTTCCAACCTTTTTTTTTTTTTTTTCATATCATGAACAATTCTGCCAAGGAGGGAAAAGCCAACAGCTACACAATGCTTTTCACTGGAGATAAAAAGGAGTCCTTAAACTGAAAGCATCTCAACTGTTTTCTCCCAATCTCAAGAGCTTTCATTCCTTTCATCAACACAATCATCACCACCACAACCACAGCTGCAACAGACGATTCTTGTTTAACTGATCACCATAACAGAGGGGTGAGAAGTAGCCAAAAGGAACATGCAGGCAAGCAGGCTTCTGTCTTTTACCTGAGATGGGTACAGAAGACACACATAGGGTATAGCTAAGGAAATCATAATAAGGATCCTTATTTTTCATTTCATCATATGGGGTCTCTCTCTCTCTCTCCCCACTCCCTCCCTCCCTCTCTTCCTCCTTCCCTCCCTCTCTCTTTTCCTCCCTCTCTCCCTCCCCACCTCTCTCTCTCCCCTCCTCCAAAGTGCCTTCATACAATGGCCAAAGAATTAAACATCTGATTTCCAGGTAGGATTATGAAGGCTCCTAAGATTGATTTGCAAAGAACAACGTGGTAGCTGGAACTGACTGGGGTAGTAAGGAAGGTCAGTTTAATTTATTAACAATGTGTGTACCCGATATATTTGTAAGATTGATTCTCTATTACAGTATATAGAAATACTGTATTAATGTCATAAAATCTTCATTAGTACAGAGGTTAATTGCCTACCCTGTCATATTTTTGCTGCCTACATCTGTGTCATCTCATTGTTTGCTTCATTGGGTTTTAAAGTGGAACAGTTAAAGCTCGGTTTATTGAAATAACAGGTGCTTTAACTGTGCTTGTATGGTGCTCTCCACTCACGGCTGAACTGATTAATCACCACTGTTTTCAGCGGCCCCGGCCTTGCGCTTGGAGACGAGCCAGGCATGTGGGTCGATAGGGAACTGTGGCATCAGCATTTGGCAGTCGCTGTGTACCAGGAGAAAGGTTTTTGCTTTATTATATTTTTATCTTCTCTACAATTGGGACTTCTCTTCCATGATCTCCAACCCCAAAATATCTGCTTAGCTTGGCTAATTCTGCTATATTCCTTAGGGACAGAAATGAATGTGCTGGAATCTAAAAGGCATGTGGTTTGATGGGACAAGATAATTTAGGTTCTATCTGTGGAATCTTAAGTCATACATTAGTTCTAAATTAACAACTAGAATTATGATTAACCATAGAATCCTTCACCCATAAAGAGCTAAGCTTTCCAGTATAAACTTGAAAGCTCCTGGCCAATATAGATAAACATAAGATGGATGTCTGCATATACTGGCCCTTTTATCAGTTCTTCACAGAATGCAGCAATCATACTAGACGTGTCAATCAGTTCTAGGGATGTGCAAACCAGATGAACGTGGGAACAGAACCATTTGGAGCATCCCTGAGCTGCACTGAGAACAGCATTGTCTAGGAAGAAAGGAATGGAATGGAATGTTTCAGAGATTTCCAAACCAGTCTATTTCTCAAGCAGTGAGTTTGGCATATTTCTATAAACCGCCATTTTCCCCTTCATCCAAATTATGGTTAACATCTTGTGATCAATGTTAAATTTGGTTGGTCTCAAATTTCATAGCCCTAGTTTTCTATTTTGGCAAAAACCATGGCTATCTGGAGATTTCCTGATTTGATTGCTCAACAACATGAAGGAAAAAGAGGTAGCAGATACATTGTAGTAGTTACATTGATGAACAGGATCATCAGAATCAAGCCATTGTTTCCTGTTTCTCAGTTCAGTTGCATTATGTCTTTTTTTTTTAATGTCTTCTGCTACCTACTGTTGACTTTTCTTTACTCAAAGATTCTTGTTCTTCACTGATACTATAAAAAGATATTTGGCACAGCACAGATTTAACTTTCTCACTCGAGTATTTGAAATGCAAACTTTCCAATCATCATTTTACAGTCAAATGCCCCATTTTCTTTGCTTCTGTATTCTGCTGTATTTCTTTCCCCTCAGCAGTGAGGGAAATATATTTGGGGAGGAGCTGATTTATTATATATTCTATTGATATATAATTACAGTTTAGAGTGGGATAATTTTGTAGAAAGGGATTCTATCTTTCAAAAAAGAGTCTTCAAATGGTCTATTGATCTCTATTCTTTCTCAGCTGTTCCTTGTACCTGCTCCTGTGTTCCAGAGAATTAATCATTTGCTGTATGTCATGAGCAAGAAAAAAATAATTAAACATGCTGTATCTCAGACCCTTCATAATTACACTTTAAATTGGTTTACTCTGAATCTTTTAGCTCATCACTCTTACTCAATTCTAATCAAGCAACAACATCCCTACCTTTACAGGTAAGCCTCAGTGCTCACATCAAACTTGAGGAACTCAACATGCAATGCAAAGTCACTATCATCTAATCTGGATTTTTTTAAAGCCATCGTATAGCAGAACTGCACTTTCTGAATTAACGATCATGTTTTTCAACATCTGGGCAGAAGAGAAAAGTTTTGGCAGAGACAGCAACCTCTCTGTTTCTGATTTGAAACAATTTTGTGTTTCCATTTTCCTTGATAGTTTACGGATATGCAAAAATCTACTCACAGTGTTTGAACCTCTCTTTTCCATCTTCATAACTAAAATTCCTCAAGGGGTTAATAATAACAAAATCAAGCATTGCACCTGATAATTAAATGCTCTAAAATGTCTCAAAGAGAGCATAGGGAAAGGAGGAAAAAACTCAGATGAGGAAAACTGTTTCAATAGTAAATGCCTTTAAAGGCAGGGGTGGGGCACAATCAGAATTATTAGGTGAGGGAATTACATAACCTGAATGCAACCAAACAGAATGTCTGAGTCATACATTTCACAAATACAAAATATGGTTGGCTTGGATGCCGTCTGAATCCAGCCATTCATTTCATTTGTAAAGCATGGCTTTTATGGCATACTACTGGCAGCAAACCTGGCCTTTTGTGGCTTGCATGAGCCATCAAATAATGGCTTTGTGAAATGTCTGAATCAGTAAGAGAGAATCTTGCATGACTCAACCAATACTCCATTTTCAATATGGCCTACAGGAACCTAGGGAGCACTGGGGGACCCTGAAGCTTTGTCCCAAAATATGTACAATTTGAGGAAACAGTATCTGTCCCTTTCAAATTTTCAAAAATATCTTTGCCACTGACTCTTTTCAGAGCATCATGTACCAGTATGTCCTTCTGATATATAAAAGGAATCTGAGGAAAAACATAACACTGGTGCTTTTTTCACTTACTTCAAAAAGAAAGGCATTCGACAGTTGAGTGACCTTGGGCCACTCAGTCTCTCTTAGATCAACTCACATCACAAGGTAATTGCTGTTGTGGGGAAAACAGAAAGAACGTGTGTTGGATATATTCACTGCCTTGAGTTATTTGTGAAAATAATAAAGGCATGACATTAAAAAAGTAAAGTAAAATATGTAAGTTTCCAGTGTGAAAAAGCAGTTCTGTCCATTGAATTAAAGGGATAATTTAAGGCCAGTTGTGACGGCACTTTTTAAATAAAAGGGGCTGATTTGTGCTAGAGCTACCCTATATAAATCTCACAAATTTTGGCTCCACTTATCAGTCAATTTCTTACTGCACAGATTGTAGAGGTATGTCACACTTCACTCAAATTCCTGATATTTCTTTAAAAAACAAACACACCCTAAAATTCTGGGGATTTACTAATCCTCAGAAACATATCCATAAGTTTCCATAACAGGGCAGCAACTATTTCAGAAAGACATAAATTGATAACATTGCCTTCTATTAATTGGGAGAGGATAGAAACACTTATACCCTCAGGAAAGGGGAAATATGATGATACGGAGTATAGCTTTAAAAAAAAAAGCACACAATTTAGGACACTCAAAGAATACTGTAACAATTAAAAAAAAGTTTCCAGCAGGTTTCAAAACAACCTATTCTTAAGGCAACTGATATAACCATTGTACAGTTTATACATTCATCATAAAGGTAGTAATAAAAGATACTAGAAAGCAATAAGGCATAGGAAAGGGGAAAACTAATTTGCTTGCATATACATGCATTTTAAGATTTTAACTTTGCGTGGCGGGAGAACGAATGCACACATCCACGCAGAGAGAAATTTGCCAATGACAAGGATTTGGCTATTGCTTTCCAGGTGCAGTAACAAGACAGCTGATTAAGTTAAGAAGAGGTGGTATCATACAGTCCATACTGCAAAGTGTTGTCAATTATTTGTGTCCTGAAAGATTTTTTTTTTTAAATTTGATTTATATGCCGCCCTAAGACTCAGGGCGGCTTACAATGTGCTAAGCAATAGCCTTCATACTTTTGTATATTTATACAAAGTCAGCTTATTGCCCCCACAAACTGGGTCCTCAGTTTACCTACCTTAGAAAGGATGGAAGGCTGAGTCAACCTTGAGCCTGGTGAGATTCAAACTTACAGTAATTGCAGACAGCTGGTGTTAATCACAATGCTATCAGTCTGCTGAGCCACCAGGCCCTGGTGGCTTAAAGCGGCTTACAGTCAAGCCAGCAATAATAAAGAACAGGCACGGCTTAAATAATAAGTGCATTTTCCACTACTTTCACATTGGGATTTTTTTTTAATTTTCAAAAGAGTTCAAAACATAGTGGAATCATATTATTGCATGTCTGTGGAGCACCTCTGAGAAATATTATTGCATATACTGTACATGCACATGTCCATAGTCTTGAAAAGAATTTGGAACCAATTGTCAAAGTGTGTACCTCAGAGACAACTCCAAATTCCCCCTGGAACCCAACGGCACCCAACAGGAAGCTGGGAATATAGACCTTCCTGTTCACTGTATCGTCTTGGATGACTATAAGAGAAGAGATGAAGCTCCAGTTATATTTTTAAGATTAAAAGCAGGGTGGTAACTTGTATAAATGCTTCTTTTAGTGCAGGCAGTTGTCGAAATACGATGCTTCTTCTCTTCCTATGTAATAAGCACAATTCCTTTAGCTAAACACATTAGCTGAAATTCTGTAAAATAAAAATTAGACTGGAGGGTCTCCTAGTGATGAAGAGTTACTTAGAAAACATCCACCATTTAAACATTTCCACAGGTTTGAATTGCATGTTCATGTAGAAGTATTCAATTTTTTAAAAATGGAGGCCAAACTAAACCGTGAAGGAAGCAGCAGCACAGCTTCAGCAAGTGACAGGAGACTTGGATAAAGCCTTTTTTCTATTACTGTCAGTGATTCCCTTTTGTTTAAGTTAGTGGCCCCCAACCTTTTGGGCACCAGGGACCGGTTCCATGGAGAGAGGTTTTTTCCATGGACCAGAGGGGATGTGGTTTTGCGTGCTGCGGCATCCCATAAATAAGGCTTTGCTTGTTTGTGTGACCCATACCGTTTCTGGCATGCTGCGGACCGGTGCCGATCCATGGACCGGGGGTTGGGGACCCTTGGTTTAAGTTATACAAAGTGTGGCCAAGGGCCTGCTTCATTTGCTTCCTCATCCAGACCTGGAACGTCATCTACCGAAACAGAAATCTGGAAATTAGGAATGAACAATCAGACCATACCAAAATCAGACCATACTATGGAAGTTCTAGCTAAGCAACATGGCAATTACAGAAATTTATGGTGTCCAGAGCACAAGATTTTCTTCTATCGTTAAGAGCATAAAACCAGTGAATGCTACAAAATGTTTCTCAGGTAGCCACTAAGCAGCTTGCCTGAAATATTTATTGCCATGTATTGAAAAATGACCTTACATAATTTTAAATTTGTTTTATTTTTCTTTAACTGTCCAAAATGACTTTTGCACATTCCACTACTTTCACACTGTGATTTTTGTATTTTAGGTTAAGAAGCTTCCAAGGGATTCAACAAAAGCATTGTAAACCTATATTATAGACCATAGACCATAGACCATACATGCAATCTAATAGAAAAGTTAAATTTAAATTTGAATCACCACTCCCCTTCATTTGCAGACCTTATAGTAGGTAGTTGGTAGGTTAGTTAGTTAAGAAATAGATGTCCTGAGCCATTGATAGAAATCCCAAAGATGCTTTTTTCAAGAGGCAACTGGACTTTCTGGTTTTTCTTTAAAGACATTTCGCTTCTCATCCAAGAAGCTTCTTCAGCTCAGAGCTGAAAAAAGCATCTTTGGGACAACGATGACCTGGATGACTGAGAATCTCCATAGGCGTTGATAGAAACTTTCAACCCCTGACCATTTTTGGCAGTGTTCGTGGCAAAACCTTAAAAGCAACTATTCAATAGCCTCTGCACTAAGTATTAATTATTTAGCAATCCATTCAGCCTTTTTTTTTATAAAGTTTTATTAATTTTCTACTACTACATTTAATTAGTGCTTATTAAACATCGTGTTGTCTGGGTTGTTTTGTCTGCTTAACAATACATGTTATATTCCTAATCTTTACCCCGTTTTTCCAGCCATTGATAAAATAAATTCCATGTTTGGTAGTATTCTGTATCTTCTTTCTGTTTAATCTTCAGTGTAAGTCTCTTCATTTCTGCACAGTCCAATATCTTCTTAATTATCTCTTCATCTAGTGGTATTTCTTCATTCAGCCTTTTCAAAGCTAAAGATGAACAAGGCTTGACTACAACTCACAATGAAAATTATTTGTCAAAGCATCATTGCCCTCTGTAGTTAAACGGTCCCAATCTTTGTCAGCTTTGCAAAGAGGTAGAACTGTTTCCTTTTATTTTTAACAAGTAGCAAACAAACTGCCACCGAACCTCCCTTGGCATGTTGATGCAGTTTTGTGGGAAATGTTATCTGCTGAGTTTGTGCTGACCCCATAGCTTTTAAAGACCAAGGAGCATTGCAATGAATCAGTGGCCATTCTAGCTGCAGTGCACAGTAGCATTGCACCCTATAGCACTGATCTATTCTACCAACATTCTCTTTTTTGGATTTGGTAATATTTTTCCCAACAGACACTAGTTTTACTCATTTGAATATTGTGGGTCTGTGATGATTTCTAAACACACTTATTTGACCCAAGACTTTGCCTGAGAAAGAGTTCCTATTTTTTCCCCTCCATATGCCCTATCTATAGATCATATTTGTCTATGACAGGCACAATTTGTTGGATGGAGGCACAATTGGTAGGCGATTGGTATGGAATTGGTAAGCAGCTGATATGGAGGCACAATGGGTAGGATCCTCTGGCTGGGGTCATCAGATATCTGCACAGGGAAAGTAGGACAGGGAGAACTAGAAAGGAAGACCAATGTACTTAGGCCTAAATGTATATGAAATTACTTTTTCCAGCATTAGAAAAACTGGTTTTTTAATCCCAGGAATGTTGCAAATCCCAGGTGGCAAAAGCCTTTAGCATGTAACTAATTAAGGCCCATTTAAAATAGTGGCACAAGTCAACTGGAGAGTACAAATCAAGTAATTAAGGTTACAGAGTTGAGCATGTTAACTTGTGGTTAACAGTTAGTAGGGAACTGCTACACCAAGGACAAAAGCTTCAGGACGGCTTGTATATTCTCCAAAAAAGCTGGACAGTAGTCGATTTTAAGGCAGTGTCTGCAAGATGGAGAATGTGAAGACAAAAAGGAAGACATGTTAGGTTCCGTGTACATTTTCTCCAATTGATGCTTGAGGTGCTCATTGGCTTCCTTTCAAGCTACATGAGGTTCCTTTTTCCAGACACCTGGTAACCCAGTCTGTGGCTGCTTTCTAATGTTTACAAAGACAGATGCATTCTAACTCTGTTTAGGTTTTTTGGCACTGGAGTGACTGGATCAATATAACAGAAGAGGAGGAATACAAGTAGTCCTTGACTTAAAATTGGTCGCTTAACGACCATTCCAAGGTATGACAAACCTCCCAGGGCTACTTATGACCCAGATTTGAAATTCCAATGGACGCCCCCTCAGTCACATAATTGCATTTGGAGCACTCGGCAACTGCCTGTTTGCAGCACTCTGGAGTTACATGCCATGATTTATGATGAATTTTGCAGGACACCAACATTTACGTCATTTAAATCTGGCAAAAAACACCCACTGCAGACAATGGATTCACTTAAGGACCATGGCATTTGCTTGATGACCATGCCATTCGGTTCACAACCACCACAAAAAAAGATCATATAATAAGACACGATTATATGATGAACCAGTTAACCACCAGGACTTAAGAGCATAATTCCAGGTTCAATTACGTTCAAAATTCGAGGGCTACCTATGTAACATGCTTCAGAGACATGAACAGGAGCCACGTTTTGTCAAAAAGCCTTTGAGAAGCAGATCACTTAGAAGTTTATAGTAGTTAGTGTTAGATAGGTGGATTGAAGAGACTGGAGACAGGCTTCAGACAACAGCTCTTTATTCAGCAACTATTTACAATCCAGTAGCCAGTCCCTCTAACAGCCAGCCTTTATATAGAAGGCTGTCAGGGAGCTCAGCCGATCACATTTAAACATTCTTCCTGCCCAAACAGTGGACCAGAGGGAAAACTACCCTGTTAATATCTAATAGTTAGCAGAGAAGTTGAGGCATTAAGGGATGGAGATACAGAGTTAACTCCTACCATCAATCAAAGCGTAGATCTGAGTAAACTTACGATTCTTTCTAACTCTGTGTGAAAAGAAGGGTTACAATACTAAAAGCTGTACCATTATATAAAGAAGCTAGGTTCTTTACATGCAAAAGTGGGATTGTCTGTCTGCCTATTTTTTTGTTTTGTTTTGTTTTGTTTTGTTTTTTACAGCCTGCACTCTTTTAATAGATACAGCACGCCCTGCCAAAATGTTCCTAGTGCAGTTCCTTGGCTGTCTCCCTTATGAACCCCTGCAACTTATTTGCCCTTAGTCAACTCTGGGTTCTGAGTTCTGATAGGAAAGGGAAAGTGTTCATGTAGAGTACTATATATCTAGGAGAATGTCACGCTTTGTACATTTAGTTATCAACCACTCTGGCAAGTGCTTTATGTTATCTCCAAGAAGCAGGCTGCAGAGGGGGAATGAACTGCAGCAAATCAAAGTATATTACTAAGAAAGAGGGAATAGCAGCCTCCCAGGCTTATGGTGTCCTTCCAGCTGTAGCCACAACTCCATAAATAAATTTGCCATTTTATTACACAGACCAATTAACAGTTGCCTAGACCTGACATACACTAGCAGGCCTTTGAGAAGCTGCCATATTTTTCCTGGCAAGGTTATTGTGTTTCCAGCAACTGCCTGAGAGGCAGACATTCAAAATAGGAAAGCTGTTCCCATGTCCGTGATAGAACTAAATTGCAGCCCGAGTTGTCATAATTTGTCCCAAATGACCCAGTGATCTTTACCACTGAGCAACCACATTGGCATCTTTTTTTTCCCCCTTTTTTAATCCTAAACTTGCCATACACCTTTCGCTACTGTTCCATGCAGCAAAAAGCTTCACTTCTTGAGTTCTGGGCACATTTACTTTCAGAAAGCACCAGGGTATACTAAGCTATAGTTTTGGACCGGTTTGAAGGTTTACTGTGAGCAAATGAAATTGTATCAGCATCCCAATTTACCACCTCAAAAAAATTAAAAATATACCATCATCACACACACAAGAATGTGGCTGAAAATGAGGATGGAGGCATCTTATTTATCAAGAGGGTGAAAAGAAGGTACTGAACTTTCCCCATACTTTCACTGTATTGCTTCTTCACAACTGATTGCCCAATCCTCTTCTTTCCCCCCGCCCCAGGAAAACAGCAATGGCATTCCAAAACCCAAAAACACATATTTGTATTAGGAGCCTAGAAACATAACTGATACAAACACATAAAACGATAACTATTGTGCCAGCATGTTCTGGATCTCATTAATCAGACTATTTGAATTGTCCTCCTCTTCTATTCCACCAGTCCAGTCATTCCAGTTCCAAAAACGTCTTCATTCTGTTTACTTCCAGATAGACCAGACTTCATCTGAAGGACACCATGGTGGGAAAGATCCCTTCAAGTCAATCAAATCATAACATCTCCTTATATCTTCCAGTAAAGATCCTTAACAACCCATAAAAAGAGAACACAGCATACAATATCCTTCTACAACTGAATGATCTCCATACTATTGTCCGGAGATCCAGGAAATTACAGACCCGGCACATTGGAAGGGTTTAGGATTGAAAATGTGCCATTAGATGCTTAGGCAGACACAGGACTACCGAAGGCCACTAATGCCCTCAATCTTGCCAAGTTGTCTAATTTGAAGATGCCGTTAAGAACAAAAAGAAGCCCAAATGATAGGAGTGACCAATAATATGCTGTTGAGAGGTAGGAAATCCTCTGCCTAGATGGAAGATCCAATGACTAAAAGTTGCAGTCAAAGCTTTCATGGTTACATGCTAATATGATGTGACTAAAAGACCAGTAGCAGCTGGCAGGAAATGGGTAAGAAAGCTGACCACAGATAAACTGTAGGACACCCAGTAGCAGTAGAAGATAGACTCTGAGGGAGGAAGCAGCGCTTGCAGGCTGCTTCATCAAGGATTGCATGCAGTACATTCACCCTGTGACTGAAGGATGAAGCCAGCCGATAAAGGCAAGGGGACACAGCTGTCAGGCTGTGATGAAGTAACTCCCCAAGGCCTGGCGCCTGCTGTGGTGCAGCTGCGGATGTTTCTGTTAAGAAGGATAAAGGCTGCCTGTCACAAGAGGGCTCCAGCCAGTTCAGGATCACATGATAAAAGATCACACCATACAGACACCTTGAAAGTGCTTTTTGGAATTCCCACTGATCGGAATAGACAGGCCCCCAGTCCAAGTGGGACAAGAATGCAGGTTATTCTCCCTGCATTGGAAAGGGACATATTTTCTGGGACACATATCAACTTTGGATGGTTATGTAAAGGGCCACTCCATAAACCGGTGGTTGGGACCAGGAAAAAAGACTAAATTTGTTTTGATTTCAATTACATATACAATTGGGTGACTCCAAGTCCTCCAGGTTCTAGTGAAACTACCATTCGCTGGCATTTTATGGAGGTGTGTAACCCTACAATTCTTAACAAGAGTTTTCCGCCATGTTCAAAGCCAACCAAATGCATTCCAAGTCAACATCAATGACATATATTTTCTATTGAGAGACAAAGAAAGCACTCGTGACTTTGACATCCTTTCAAAACCAGCTGTTTCTTGCCCAACCTGCTTGGATGGTAAAAGCTCATCAGAAGGAGATTCACCCTGGAAATAAGGAAGAATTTCCTGACATGCAGAATGATTAATCAATGGAACAGCTTGCCTCCCAGAGTCATGGGTGCTCCATCACTGGAAGTTTTTAAAGGTTGATTTAAATACTGGACAACCATTTGTTTGGGATAGTGTAAGGATTCCTGCCTTGGGCATGGGGTTGGACTAGAAGACCTCCAAGGTTCCTTCCAGTCCTATGATTCTATATTCATAACACACAAATGCAAAACTGAACTGAAAGTAGATTAGGATCTACAGACACATCTTTTACTTCTGGAGTAGTTCAGTAATGATTTTTGACACCCAAGTGTTTAACAACAGAAGCGATACTGTACCAATACAATTCAAGCAACTGGGGGATAATTGGAAGTGGATTTTTATCTCAAGGACCAGATGGATTTATCTTATATTGTTCTTATTATTATTTGCACCACGCTCCTCATACAGCATGTTTGGCTTCTAGTTACGACTACTACAAAAGGTCTGGAAATCTAAAGTCTGCTCATGTTTACAGTAATGGACCCTTGCATTTACCAGATCTTTAACCCACTGTGTACTTTATTCAACATGAGTATGTAATCCTGGAGGTGTAATCCTGGAGAAAAATCCACTTTGTTCACAAGTATTTTTAAAGTTGCCCACTGCTGCCCCTCATTTTGTTATCCTGAATTTCAGCCAGTTGTTCTGAGTTTGCTCTGTGTCGACTTGAACACCACAGAGGAATAACAGCATTTGGACTCTGGCTGACCCACAGCAGATTTAACTGTTGCCGTTTTCAGGGAAACAAGTACAACAGCATTCTCCAAGGCCTGGAGAATAAGGAGCTCCCCAAACCTCTGAACTGCAGATTCAGTCCATACAAACATTGTGGTGTCTGGACATATTGTCAAATACCAGCTGGGAGAGAGAGAGGGAGAGAGAACTTTGGAGCGTTTCTACAATAGGAAGAAGTCTCTGAGGCTTTTCTTCTTCTCCTCCCCAGATTCACACCCTAGTAGAGAGTGGGGAGGGAGGAGACCTAAGATGGTGACCTGGTTACAATTATTATTATAACAAGATCCTCCTAAAAACCTTCCATTTAAGTTAAGAAAGTGGTGCCCTCTGGGTTAAAGAACCTAGATCTAAGCTTTAGAGCTAATTCTCTGTCGTGATTTGATCAAATATTTACTGTTCTTCAGAGGCAACTGAGAAGTAAAGCTCTCTTGGACTGAGGGGAAATCTAGTAGGACAAGAGATTCAGAGCAGGGGTAAAATCCAGCAGGTTCTGGAGAACTGGTAGCGGAAATTTTGAGTAATTCTGAGAACCGGCAAATGCCACTTCTGGGTAGCCCCAGAGTGGAGTGGGAATGGGGATTTTGCAGTATCCTTCCCCCAGGAGTGGGGTGGGAATGGGGATTTTGCAGTATCCTTCCCCTGCCATGCCCACCAAGCCATGCCTGCCACGTCCACTAAGCCACGTCCACAGAACCGGTAGTAAAAAAATTTGGATTCCACCACTGATTCAGAGGCAGCTTGATGAAGATTATTCAGCTTGAATCCAGAACGGTGAATGTGCTGCATGCAGCCTAAGGGAAGCCATGGAAGGCTATTCAGAAAGTTGCATGTATTTTACATAGTACAAACCTGGTAACCAGGGGTGAAATCTAAAATTTGTTACTACCAGTTCTGTGGGTGTGGCTTGGTGGGAGGGGTAATGTGACTGGGTGGGCATGGCCAATTTTTTTTTAACTTTTAAAACCATTTTTTACATGTGAAACCATGTAAAAAAAATGCTTTCAAAAGGCTCTGACGATCCCAGCTGAGTTGCTTGATGGCAGGCAACTCAGCTGGGATCATCAGATCTTGGCTCGTCAGAGCTTGGCTTGTCAGAGCCATTTAAAAGAAAAAAAAGGCTCTGATGATTGCACGGCTCAGCCAGGCATGGGGGGCGGGGACAGGGATTTTTGCTACCGGTTCTCCGAACTGCCCGCCACCATCGCTACCTACTCACCCGAGCTGGTCCGAACCAGGAGCATTTCACCCCTTCTGGTAACCCTCATGCTGTCATGGCTGCGTCTCCACCTGCATTGATGAGGGCCCTCGTTCTCCATTATCTTAAGGTTTAATAGCCTCTACATACCAGGGCGATAGTCCAGGTTCAAGGCCTGATCTCATGCAATGGGGAGGGTTCTTGTTACTTGCCCCAGCTCCTGCCCACCTAGCAGTTTGGAAGCATGCAAATGCGAGTAGATAAATAGGTACCACTTCAGTGGGAAGGTGACAGCATTCCGTGAGCCTTTGGCATGTAGCCATGCTGGCCACCATGATCATGGAAATTATCTTTGGACAATACTGGTTCCCTCAGCCAAGAAATATATGAGCACTGTGCCCTAGGAGTCGGACACGAGTGACAGGAAAACCTTTGTCTTTACTTTCTGGGGCAGGATTGTGCAGGTTTTATTGTCCCCAGAGCCACACTAGCCATGGAGTGCTATGTCAAAGGCTGCATTTCAGAACACAAGATAAGAGTAAATCTGTAAAATTTTCAAAAGTGGGTTAGGGACAAAATTGAATAAATATCATTACTCGTAATTAATTCATTTAACACTCTACTCTCACATTTATGATTCCCAGATGGCAAATAAAGGAAGAAGTTGGTGAACAACCAAATTCTGTTCAAACCCTATGTACTCATATACAATTCTTCCCCAGTCATACATGCATAAGCACAAGGGCTGGGCAAAGTATTTGAAAGAGGTGTTTGCAAAGCACTTTGGCACAAGCGAAGCAAAGCTCTTGGAAGTGTCCTTTGCTAGCTCCAAAAATCATTTCTTGTCTCACAAGCAAGATTTCTCTGGAGGCATCAGGACAAGGCAGAGGAAGGCATACCAGTTACTTGATGTTCTCCAACATCCAGTTCATGATTGTCCCAAGGGTGCTTTTTCAAAAGGCAATTGGACTTTGTTTTGTTTTTTCTTTGAAAACATTTCACTTCTTCAGCTGAAGAAGCTTCCTGGATGAGAAGTGAAACGTTTTCAAAGGAAAAAAAAAACCCAAGAAAGTTCAGTTGCCTTTTGAAAAAGCACCTTGGGGACAGTTGCTTGATGGGGACGATGGGCAACAGACCCTGGGAAGTGTGTACTTACATTCCAGGGCATCACCTCACCATCCATCACAGCTCCTATACTGAGCACAGTGTAAAAATCAAACATGAGGTTTTGTGTGTCGGTGTGTCGAGAAGGAAAGTCTTCAAAGGGTGAAAACTACTGAAAATCTCAGGCTGTTTGTACAGAACGAATTATAGTAATCTAAAATATAAGGGGAAAACTAGCAGCCTTCCTCAACCTTTTAGAGCAAAAGGTAAACCACTATTATTTCCAAAGTTTTACCTTTTAGCCAGGGACCCTTAGTAGCCTATAGGTTTGCATCCTTCTGTAAGGAGTTCCCCAGTATAATTTTAAAAAGAATACCGTAATTCTCGATTCTAACTCCCTTCTTCCCAAATTACCCATTCTCCTCTCTTTTGCAAACAAAAGCAATATTTAAACAGCTTATTTCTCACTGCAGTATACTTCTCCCTGAAAGAAAGAAAAAATGCATCTGATTTTTTTTTTTAAAATGTACATCTGCAAACTGCTGCCAAATCATTCTGATTTCACAATATTCTCTGTGTACCAGAAGACTTGGGGCCTGGCTGCACCCTTTGTCCAAATCATCTCCTTGGAAGCCAGGTTCCACTCTGATAATCAAACATGATAAAGCCTCACACCTGGACAGCAGCTGTTGAATGAGCTGCATCCACACCAGCAGCCTTAGCTAAACACTGTAAGAGCTCAGCTGTGCGGCTGACTCACGGTTTGTTCCTGGAACTGACTGAAGGAGGGAAGGATGCTGTGGGTAAGCTCAGGATCATCTGGGCCAAGGGCTGGTAGCAGACTGGCCTCAAAGCACACTTCCATGTGGGTTAAAATAGAAAAGCACCCATAATCAGCTGAATGGGGAAATGTGCAAACGCCTGTCACAGGAAGAAGAAAACTGCTGCTACGAAGGCCTTGGATTCCCAACGTGTAAGCCGGCTGGGTGACCTTGGGCCAGTCATTTCTCTCAGCTCACGACTCACCTCACAGGGTAGTGGTGGTTGTGGGGGAAACAGGAGAAAGGAGGAGGATTAGATATGCTCACTGCCTTATTTATTTAAAAAACAATAAAAGTAGGATATAAAAATAAATAAAGCGTGCAACGTTTTGATGTTGCAGAACATGTGGTAAAGTATAAAACCATCTGATTTGAATTCCGATTCTGATTCCACCCTGGGGATTTTTGACATCAGAATTATTAGCAGTTTAAGGAAATGCGCCTATCTACTAACTTAATGTCATAAATCCTTTGAGTCAATACAGACACAGGTAGTCTCTACTTATGACCTCAACTGAGTCTAAAAATTCTGTTGCTAAGCGAGACATTTAAGTGAATTTTGCTCCATTTTACAACCTTCCTTGCCACAGTTGTTAAATGAATCACTGCAGCTGTTAATTTAGTAACAGGGTTGTTAAATGAATCTGGCTTCCCCATTGACTTCGCTTATCAGAAGGTCACAAAATATGAGTCAGTTGCCAAGTGTCTGAATTTTGATCATGTGATTATGGGAATGCTGCAATGGTTGTAGAGGGGAAAAATAGCACTTAGACTTATATACCACTTCACAGTGCTTTACAACCCTCTCTAAGCGGTTTACAGAGTCAGCCTATTGCCCCCAACAATCTGGGTCCTCATTTTACCCACCTCAGAAGGATGGAAGGCTGAGTTAACCTTGAGCCTGGTGAGATTCGAACTGCCAAATTGCATGCAGCTGACAGTCAGCAGAAGTAGCCTGCAGTACTGCCCTCTAACCACTGGGCCACTGCGGCTCTTGGTTATTAGTCACTTTGTTCAGTGCCGTTGTAACTTCAAATGGTCACTAAATGAACTGCTGTAAGTCAAGGACTATCTTTGCTGGACTCCAGCTGTAATTTTGTTTTGCTGATCAATTATTGTAAATAAAGCAATCTACTAACTTAACACAAAACTATTGGGTTGAATCAATAGCTGACACCGCAGATTAGTTTTAGATCAATCTGTTTCAAACAGTGACAATGGCTGAAGGGGATCCATACTTACTATCGTTGCACAGTAGCAGGGAGTAGAAAACAAGAAAAAGAGAAACAGATTAGCTTTTAGTGGGATCTTAGTTTCCTGCAAAAACAAATCCTGGGAACTGCTGGAACATAACTTTGGTCTGTATAGTGGTTCATGTTTGAATGTTTTCTTTTAAAGTGTGAATGGGCAACTCATGATGTGTAGGTCACACATAGTCCCAATTTCCTCTTCTGTGTCTTTTGGCATCTCCTTCTCAGAGCACTAGCAAAATTTAGCTGCAAAATGCCAAAATTTGGGAAGATCAATAAGAGTTATAGAAATGAGAAGCAAACCAGAGGGATTAAATCCCCATCATTTTAAGGTACATATTTTATTTAATGCCATTCAGCTCCTCACAAATAAAAAAAGGGCAATAATTTCAGCCTGGCATATGTAAACCACTGGTTAAGTAATGAAAGGGGAGAAAATTCTACGCTCAATTTAACCACTGAATTAAATTCAATTTACGCTCAGGGATCTGTGTTTAAGAGTTAAGCCTTATCCTATAATCCTATGCCATATTTACTTGGAAGTAAATCTAACTTCATTCAAATAAGATTAATTTTAGGAAAATGAATGGTTGCACCTTCTGTTTATTATTATATTTTTCCTTCACTAAGAAGGATAGCAATTGGGCCCTTTTTTTTTTTTTTTTTTTTGGTTACAGGCCTCAAAAAATTTTTTTCCTGGTTAAGCTAAACACAGTTTCTACCTGATCCCAGCCATCAGTTTGAAAAGTCAATATGGCATCAGTCAATGCTGAACATATTTAAAATCAACATTATTTATAGAGTATTTTTACTATTTAAAAATTCGTGTTATATGGACGCTGAAGAGATGTTCTAATCTTCTGCTATCTGAAAGGTGCTTTTTTCAAAAAGCAACTGGACCAGTGGTGAAATCCAAATTTTTTTACTACCGGTTCTGTGGGCATGGCTTGGTGGGCATGGTGTGGCTTGGTGGGCATGGCAGGGGAAGGATACTGCAAAATCCCCATTCCATCCCGATTCCTGGAGGAAGGATATTTCAAAATCTCCATTCCCACCCCACCCTGGGGCCAGCCGGAGGTGGGGTTTGCTGGTTCTCCGAACTACTCACAATTTCTGCTACCGGTTCTCCAGAACCTGTCAGAACCTGCTGGATTTCACCCCTGAACTGGATTTTGTTTTTCCTTGAAGACGTTTCACTTCTCATCCAAGAAGCTTCTTCAGTTCTGCTAATCCTCTGCTAGTTAAATTAATTGCCTTCCAGAAATACTTGTTTTTTCCCTATCCATTTATATAAAAAATGTATCCACTGGTATTGATCAAATAGATCCTAGAACTTGCAAATACCAACACATTAGACACCAAAATCCTCTGTAGGTTATTTGGATACTTTTTTTATGAAGATAGGGCATTTCCCACTTGTTGTGAATACTTCTAACAATTTAAAATCCTACTCCTTTAAAATATTAACTGCAGGCAATCTCACAATCCAATTAATGAAACAATCTTAAATCCAGTTAGATCTAACAACATTGGATTTTAATTCGATTTGTATTAGGCCTTCTGTGAAGTTTAGAAAATTACAAGTTGATGTTCCCAAGACTAAAAGTGTTTTTGATACCTACCTTTTGAAAGATTAGGATAATGAAATCTTTAGTTTCTTATTAATCTTTTAGGAATTTTTCCAATTTCGGAAAACATTTTGGAATAAGGTAAAATGTGACTAAAATGATTCTAGTCATATATCTTTTGAATAGGACTGCATGCAGCAAGACTGGAGAGAAATGTATAGGAAAAAGGAACTACAAAATCCATGAGGTTTCACCTTAAAAGCAGGGGTGGGTTCTACTTACCTTTACTACCAGTTCGCAATGGGGCCGCGCGAGCGTGCTTGCTTTGCTCACGCGCTCTTCTGCGCATGCGCGAAAGCATTTTGATGATGGTGGGGTCAGTGGGCGGAGCTCCCTGCTGGTTTTACTACCGGTTCTATAGAACCGGTGCGAACTGGGGGCAACCCACCACTGCTACAAAGTCATTGCTTGGTCATAATGTTCAATTGGTCTGGAACTCATCAGAGGCCGAATGGTTTCAATAGATGGGAGCTGAACTCCAACTTATTTGGAGGGCCCCAGGTTGAGGGAGGCTACATTATAATGTTGGAACAGCTGGGGAGTTTATGATCCAGAAAGTGCCAATCTTAATCTCAACAAGAATGAATCTGGAGCTTACGTGGCTCATTGCTCTCATCATCTAGCAGGGAAACAGGGAAACTTTGAGCTGCAACAAGCATAAAATACTCTCTTGCTTTTTTATTTTGTGAAGGCTCATTAGCACAAAAGCAAAGTGTAAATATTTACAAGCAACAAGCTCCTATGTCTTCCTTCCTTCTCCTGATGATTATTTAAAGAAAGTCAGGACCTTGCAGAAAAATCAGATGCTGTGTCTTAACTGTGCTTTTTTGGACAAATAAATATTACCAAAAATAAAATGAAGCGTAAAATTCAGTGTATCATCTCTGCCGAACAACAAATCATGCTGGGTCTTTGGCACTTTTCTCTGAGGGAAAATCTCAGAGCATATTAAAGTCATATGACTAGGCAGAATGGCAAAAATAAGAGAGTTCTGCATTGCAAAGCACCACCCCTTTCTAGACAAGACCTATTTCTCTTTACTTGGGAGTAAGCTTCATAAACAGGCATTCTTACTTTCAAGTAAATGTGCACTTTTCTTGCACAGTTAATGAACTTAAAGATAGACTATATTGGTGAATGGGGTTTCCTCATTTACTCCTGCAGAAAACTTATGTTAAGCAAAGGTAAAGGCGTCCCTCCATTTTTTTCTCCACTAGTTGTTGCCGACTGTAGGGGGGTGGTGCTCATCTCCGTTTCAAGGAAATTGAGCTAGTGCTGTCCAAAGACAATTCCATGTGGTCATGTGGCTAGAATGACATCATGGAGCGCTGTTACCTTCCCACCAAAATGGTATCTATTTATCTATTCAAATGTGCATGCTTTTGAACTGTTAGGTTGGAATGAGCTGAGGCAAGGGTGGGAGCTCACCCCGTCACATGGCACTTGGGTCTCAAACCTGGGCTGCTGACTTTCCAGCAGACAAGCCCAGCTTCTTAACCACCAAGCTATCGTGCTGCCCCTCTGTTAAGCAAAGCCAGAACTGAATAGTTTTAGCAATAGAATTAGCTGCCTTTAAGGACATGTTCTAGAATTGCAACACTTTCCCCAAAAGGATCTTTCTTAATAGATGGTCCTCCAGTGATGCTGGGAACGCAACTCCCGAATTTCAGCAACCAGCATAAATGCATAGGCTGTGTTGGTTGCGGAATTTCAAAAGCTGTAATCCACCTTATCTGAAGGGCACCAACTTGCAGACTGCTGTTCTGGGACAATGAATGCATTTTAACATTATTACTGGAATTCCAATTTACCTCCTAATTTCTCATGAAAATAAAATTTGGCAAAGTAAGTACTAAATGCTGAACTAGGAAATCTGAATACAGACTAGAACTCCCACTCAGCATGATGGGGATATGTCAAAAAAGAAAAACTTGACATATTAATGGATCCCTGGTATTTTTACCTCACACCGTAGTTTCTAGCTACCATAAGCAGCTAAGAGTCTTTTAAAAAAGTGGAAATGAAGGGAAGAAGCTCTTGCATCAACTTACCCCCAAAAGTAATGGTGATTTTCTTCAAGTGTTTATACCTTGGAGAAAAAAAAAGCCAAGGATTGTTCTGGGTGAGAAACAGGATGGAGCAAGGGAGGAGTGGTGTAGAGAAATGGGAAGAATTAAAAAAAAAAAAAAACAGAACTGCCACCAAACATGAGTCACTCTCATCTTGCCACATTTATGGAAATGTTAGGTAAAATATGTTTGCTACAACTGTATGAAAGAAGCCAAATATGGATCATTAGAGCACCCAAAGTTCTTACCTGAGCACCAGCATTACAGATCTCCCTTCTGCCACATCCTGTAATGCCCAGGTGCCACGTGGGAATGGCAACAATACATTCTATGGCAGAAAGGGTACATTTTGTCCTCAAGACAAACATTTTGGGGTAGAAACCCAGAAAGCACCCTAAGGAAGAGCCAGGGCCGTATTTAGATGAAAAGAGGCCCTAGGCTATTCCACTTATGAGGCCCTTTCACCTATAGTGAAAGTGTAATTTTAATTTTGCTAACAATTTGAATGTAGGCCCCTCTTGATCTTGAGGCCCTAGGCTGAAGCCTAGTTAGCCTATAGGAAAATCCGGCCCTGGGAAGAGCCCATCCAACAGAGCAGGGCTGGTTTTAGTAATGAAGTTGTTATGGTCCTTCCCAGCTGTTAGCATTCATATTCATTCTAAAATCGGACTGTGATCCGCTGTGTTAGCAAATAGTTCAGGTTTGTTATTCCTTTTCAACAACAGCCACGATAGCTCCTAGGATTTAATGATAGAAATCTCAGAGGAGAACCAAGCCAAAACTTATTTGCAACTGTTGATTTATCCTTGCTTTTCAAATTCCGTCCCTTGGGAAAAACTAAAGTTGAGATTGTATTTTCTGTTTTAAGATGTGGGTGGGATTTGTCTACTGTTCTACTCTTTTTCTTTCTTCCAGTATTTAGTTGTTAATAATCAATTCAATCATGAATTGTTATGTCTGAACTAGGGACTTAACTTGCAACTGTTTCATTGATTCCATACACACATTCAGGCTTCACATTAAGGATGGCCTAAAGCTTCTTTTTTTAAAAAAAAAAAAAATCTGATTGGAATTGGCAAGCCTAAATTGGACTAGATGATGGACATAATTGTATGATGATGTGTTTTTATTTCCAACAGGGTTACCAGGGTTCCAATCTAACAGGATTGCAGAAATCCTGATCACCAATAGATTTCAGAGTTTTCTGTATTTTTTTGATGCCATCTTGTATGAAAGAGGGAGAAAACAGGAGTTAGAAGTGGGAGTTTAATTGTAATGCACAAACACACACATTGCACAAATGCTGGGATTAGTTCGTTTTGACCTGTTTTCAAAATATTTGTGAAGTAGGAGCATTCAGATCCCTATTCCCTAAAATGGGGTCTGCCAGTGAGAAGATGAAAACAAACAATTTATTAGTATTCTCCAACAATATTAGAAAGCGAGATGGGCTGTAAGGGTCAGTAGGATGCTTTGAGTTTTATTGCTGTGAGTCCTTATACTCAGAATTCTGTATTACATTTTAACAAAGGCTAGTGATTAGCAGAAGCTACTGATGTAGCCAAACATCTAAACCTCAGTTTGCCCAGGTTGTAGCAGAAATGGCTGAAGTATTCAGCTTCTTCATTCACTTAAACAAATTGACTGTGAAACCTGCAACCAGAGATTTGAATATGGTAATGTTTTCCGTGGCAGTTTGAGAGTAATATAACAGCAGTTTTAATTCTTCACTTCACTATACTAATTCAGTGAATGTGGTTTAGAAGAGAAGCCTGTATCAGTTAGGGATCTGTAATCCATAAAAATAAAAATGTCTATCTGCAGTTTCTGAAAGCAGCTGTATCTTTTCTTGAGGCTTCTGTCTGTCTGCTTTCAGAAATCAGTAGATATTGACATAGGACATAGAGGAAATAAATCCAAAGGACTGCACAGCTCTTCCTAGATAATGTTAGCAATTTTACTAAAGCAAAGGAAAAGGGGCCAAGGGAAGTGCCCGTTACCCATAGTATATTGTATGCAGTGCCCAACAAAATCTAAGATCTCAAGAGTTAAATATATGACATTTCCATATACTTTCCTTGGTCATGATATATAACAGTGATGACTAACCTTTTTGCCGTTGCATGCCAAAACTGGGGGAGTGCAGGGGGGTTGCAAAAGTGGAGGCCACACCCATAATTCAATGTGCCTCGCCCCCCCCACAGGTGAGCGACCCCCCGTGCTCCACCTGCTTTTGGCACGCGATGGCATGGTGGGCCCAGTAGGCCCGTTTCTCTCCCTCCCCAGTCTCCAGAGATTTTCTTGGAGCTTGGAAGGGCGAAAACGGCCTTCCCAACTCCCCTGGAAGCCCTCTGGAGGCTGGAAATGGCCCGTTTGCCGACTTCCGGTGGGACCGGAAGGCCCGTTTTTCGCTGTCCCCAGGCTCTAGAGTCTAGAGCCTTTCTAGAAGGGCCTGGAAGACCTGAGTGCGCCAGAGCTGAGCTAGGGCAACACTCGCGTGCCCACCAATATGGCTCCGTGTGCCACCTGTGGCACGCATGCCATAGATTCGACATCACAAATATATAATATTAGATATTATTCCAAAAGAGAATAACATGTTTTAAAGTTAATGTTTTAAATGTTTTCAAAAAATAAACAAAAATGTATGTTCTGGACAACCTCTTTTGGGTTAAGAGTCTTATTTAATTTCTGGCACACATCAGTCAAGAAAAGAAAGATGGCTATCACAACCCTATCCCTTTGGATATGCATTTGACGTCAACACAAATACAAAAGAAGCAAGACTTTGATCACCACCCTCTCCCACTCACAGATCCCCTTCCGCAGTGACATACTTAAAACAACAGTCAAAAAACAGATACAATAAAACTAAAAAGAGAAAACTTGGCAGGAGAAGAAAAAAGGAATTATATGCATTAACAACAAACCATTTTATGTAAAACATAGCAGAGATCCCAACTGGGCATAGCCCAATCACAATTAACACGATCTACTAAGCAAAAACAAAAAATAAATTTGGAAAAATACTATATAATCAAATACTATATATTTTTATCATTTTACGACCTTTCTTGCCACATTTGTTAAGTGAATCACTGCAGTTGTTAAGTTAGTAACACGGTTGTTAAGTGAATCTGGCTTCCCCGTTGACTTTGCTTGTCAGAAGGTTGCAAAAGGGGAATATATGACCCTGGGACCAGTGGTGAAATCTAAATTTGTTTACTACCGGTTCTGTAGGCATGGCTTGGTGGGCGTGGCAGGGGAAGGATACTGCAAAATCTCCATTCCCACCCCACTCCTGGGGGAAGGATATTGCAAAATCTTCATTTCCTCCCCACTCTGGGGCCAGCCAGAGGTGGTATTTGCCGGTTCTCCAAACTACTCAAAATTTCCGCTACCAGTTCTCCAGAACCTGTCATAACCTGCTGAATAGCATCCCTCCCGGGGACGCTGCAACCGTCATAAATATGAATCAGTTGTCAAGCATCCAAATGTAAATCACATGACCATGGGGATGCTGCAACGGTCATAAGTGTGAAAATTGTCACTTTTTTCAGTACCATTGTAATTTCAGCAAGGCTTTCTCAATATATTAATAATAATTGACACGTTCAATTGATTAATTGCTAATACATTAAATAGAGTCATAAATTTGCCTCCAGGAGATCAGAAATAGGGTACGGAAGCCTGAGAGGAGATGAAAGTAAATGGTCACTGATCTTTTGGAAAGCTTGTCTTAACTGAGGTTTACTGAATAAAAACACTATTAGCTGTATTCACATGAACTGTCTTAAGAATCAGCAAAAACACTGGGTTCTGAATCTTGAACTGTGTGCTGCTGTAGCTAAATATTTCCCATTTGCCACTTGATATTAAAATTTTAAATAATAGCTATCTCAATTTATCTCCAATGTTTTAGAGATAGGGCAAATCTTTCAGCCAAAGCCCCTCGCACCATTTTTATAAATGATGAAGAAAACTTTTATAAAGTGTCCCTCCATTTCTTCGCCTTTGCTATCTTAAGATACAGTTCCATCCCCCTGACTCTGTTCCTTTCCTTTTCTCCTCATACAGAATTCTTCA
Organism: Arizona elegans; assembly: GCA_022577455.1. Lineage (NCBI taxonomy): Eukaryota > Metazoa > Chordata > Lepidosauria > Squamata > Colubridae > Arizona > Arizona elegans. The sequence goes on along the minus strand of JAKOOJ010000001.1, from coordinate 199,774,043 downwards.
AAGTCAGCAATGTGAGCTATGACGGAAACAGAAATAAATGAATCCTAGAGGCCACTATTCCTCCTATAACATATGCTTGGCAATTGCCCTGTAATGCTCAAAGCCAAGTAGATGCAGGTGGATTGTCTCCAAAGATAAAAAAGTGCCTCGGAGGCCAATTGTTAGCTCAAGAAATGGGATTTGGTGGTGTAGAACCACTCCGGCCTCACAGCTGAAAGTTGCAACCTTTATTTTGTTCCCTTGGCATGTTGGGGATCAGAATGCCTGATTGTTGAGCTTATGAACTCAGGTGTTCCTTTGTTCCCCACAATTAATCTAGTTTCCAAGAAACTTCTGGAAAACATAGCTTAGTGGCAGGGTTCCTTAATAGAAATGCTCAAATTTTCAACTGATTGTAATGGTCATTATTGGGAGGGAGAACCATGGTAATAAAAATATAAATTCAAGATACATTTGTAATACAGAATTGCTCTAACCGGAGTTATTTTATCTCAATAAAAAAAGCCCTGATTCCCCCCCCCAAAAAAAAATTGCATCAAAATTATGTAAGAATGTTTCCAGTTGTCAAGCCATGTAAATCATCCGTCACTTCACAGGGACAGGTATTTTCTATGTAAATGCCACAATTCATCCAGCAACGGTTGCTTTTTTTCCTCCTTCTTCTTCTTCTGAAAGCAAAGTCTGCACCGAGGAGCAATGAAATGAAGCAATCATTATCATCATAATCATTTCTTCAGTTTTCTTTAATTTTGCAGCTTGGTCACCTGGAAACACTGAGGGTCTTTCTCAAACGCTTAAGCAAATTAAAGTTTATGCATTTGGAAGAGCTAAATGATTCAGAGACACCTTTGCGTTATTTATATACTTGCTAGGATGGGTTGGGTTTTTTTTTCACCTATTGTGAAATAATCCTGAAGTGCTAAATTTCACCTGCATTCATAAAGTTATTTAGCCTTGGGTATCTTGAGAAAAAAATGTTTCACTCTGTGTTCTATTATATAACAGGATGCAAATGTGCTGATACATGAGACACAACTATGAAGACATGACAGCTGGGATTACTTAAAAAAAATGAGTTTGATGCAAAAAAACAACAACAACAAACCATTCCCAGAACTAGAAAGATAGAAAGCCATTACTGTCCCATCTCTCTTTCTCTCCCACTTCCTTTTAAAGCCGTAGGCACATAAGGCTCAGTGTGATGTCACTGTGCTCTGCATAGGGATGGGGAACAAATGAGTTTCCCCTTGCATGGAAATTTAGCTAATTTCATATTTTCAAACAAATTGATGAACTAAACACAAGTTATAATTTGACATTTGCATTTCTATAAATCTGCAGTGCATTTTGCCAGGAAAATATACTACCGTTGGCATGAAAATGTACATATTCATGAAAAGAGTCAATAAAAATGCATTATATTAAAGGGAAATTGGCAGATCTGTATACCATAGAATCATTGCAAACGAAATACATTTGAGAAATGTATGCAAGTTGCATATAAATTTTTAATAAATGTATTTTTTTAAAAAAAATGCAGTTCATGAACGTACTAACCTTACAAATGGAAAACCAAGGAACTGAGAAAACTCAGAATGATTCATAAAAGTGAGAAAAGGAACAAAAATGGGCAAATTGACCCATCTCTGGTTACACAAGGGTTACACTTCATGTTACAAGCAGTTGGCGCATGAGATGGGGCAATATGTATGATGACCTATGCACCTTAAGTACAGGTAGTCCTTGAATTACAACAGTTCGTTTAATGACTGTTCAAAGTTACAATGGAAGTGATCGTGACTTATGACAGTTTTTCACACTTATGACCATTGCAGCATCCCCATGTTCACATGATTTACATTCAAATGCTTGACAACTGACTTATATTTATGATGGTTGCACTGTCCGGAATCACTTTGGTGACCTTCTGACAAGCAAAGTCAATGGAGAAACCAGATTCACTTAACAATCAGGTTACTGATTTAACAACTGCAGTGATTCACTTAATAAATGTGGCAAGAGAAATCATAAAATGGGGCAAAACTCACTTAATAAATTTCTCACTTAGCAACCTAAATGTTGGGCTCAATTGTGGTTTGTACATTGAGGACTATCTGTATTATAAGGAAGAGAAGGGACCAAGGTTGGGAGTAGCAACAGATCATTGTCTTATCCAATCCCAAAACTGGTACATGCTGAGGATGAGGCATTCTGGTCTGTTCTTCAGAAATCATTACACAAAATTTCCAGTGGTTCTCTGATTAAGTAATATTTCAAAATGATGAACTATCTCATTGTTATGAATTCTGTCCAATTACTGCCCCACTTTGCTACTAAAGCACAAATACCTATGTTATGTCCTTATAAGGACATCCGCCCGGATTGGCTGCCAGCCACCGGGCGGGAAGATTTGAATCCCTGTCAGGGGGCGGTGCGTCTGCCGGAGCGAATATAAGGAGAGCCCCGGCAGCGCACAGCCAGTCTTGCTACTGTTTCTTGTACTCAATAAAAGTTACTAATGTAACGAGCTGGTCACGTCTTCCTTTCCTGCGCCGATCTAACACTGGCGACGAAGGACTGAGAGAAGAACGAACCTCGCGGCACCAAGCCAACAAGACAAGACTCCGGCACCGGGAACTACAGTAGGCATTTCCAAAGGCATGGCATCCGCTGAAGTCACTTTGCCAGCCCTTGCTCCTTTCCGCCCAGGGAAGGACAAATGGAAATCCTACGTAGTGAAATTCCGGCAATACCTGAGAGGCAACAACATCAGGGATGCCGATGATGACCGGAAGAAGGGCATCTTCCTGGCCAACTGCGGCTCCGAGGTCCTCGACATGGCAATCGATCTCGTAGCACCACGAGACATCGAAGAAGTGCCATGGACAGACCTGCTGCAGATCCTGGAGGACCACTATGCCCCAACAGGAACACCGGTGGCGAACCGTTTCACCTTCCACCAACGGGACCAGAAGGAGGGTGAGACGATCAAGGAATTCGTGGCCGCCCTACGCCAGATCGCAGCCAGCTGTGAGTTCGACCACGTGGACAATGCCATCGCTGACCGCGTGGTCTTCGGCATGAGGGACAGAGGCCTGCAAAAGAAATTCCTGAGCAGGAAGAAGCTCGTGCTCAAGGAGGTGGTGGAGGAAGCCACCGCATCCGAAATCTCGGAGAAAGCAGCTGCCGCAGTAAGCAGAGCCAAGGGAATCCACAAGATTCGCTCCACAGAGCAATCTTCAACAGAGGATTCCACGGCTGGATCCGAGTCGGAGGGAGAGTCCACCGTCCACAAGGTATCCAGACCCCCAAGGCGGGAAACCGCCCAACGGAACTACAAAGGGGAGCGCTGCGCCAGCTGCAGAGGGGACCATGCCAGAGCAACCTGCAAGTGGAGAGATGCGACCTGCCGACGCTGCAACAGAAGGGGTCACATCGCCGAAGCTTGCAGAGCTGAGGAACCAGCCCCAGAGCCCTCCAGCCACCGTCCCCGCGAGAATCGGAAGGATTACCAGAGGTCATCCAAACGGTCCTCTGGCCCTTCCAGACGCAGAGACGACGAATTTCCCCGGAGCGGAGCGGTCCACCAGACGACCATCGCTCACACGACGTCAGACAGTGCCACCAAGTTCCATGTGACCATCCACGTGGAAGGAGCACCCTGCAAAATGGAGGTAGACTCCGGCTCGGTCTACTCCATCATGGACTGGCAGCAGTTGAAGCGCCTGCAACCCAGCATCACCAAGCGAGAGCTGAAGCCACTACACTCCAAGCTCGTCGACTTCGGGGGAAACCCCATCGGAGTGCTAGGAAGAGCCAACATCCGGGTCACCTACAAGCAGTTCGAAGGCAAGCTCCCCATCACCGTCGTACGGGACAGCCGACCGAACCTGCTAGGAGTGGAGTGGTTCAAGCCGCTGGGGCTCTCAATCGAGGGCATCAACCAAATTGGCAGGGACGAACTCGACTACCTCATCGAAGAGTTCAAGGAAGTCTTCGATGGTAAGCTGGGGAAATTTGTGGGGAGGCCAATCTCCTTCAATCTGGACAAGGGAATCACCCCAATTAGGCTCAAGCCCCGCCGAGTTCCGTTTGCCCTGCGGCCCAAAGTAGACGAGCAGCTGGATAAGCTGATCGCCCAGGGCGTCCTGGAACCGATCGATCATGCTTCATGGGAGACCCCCATTGTGACCCCACTGAAGCATGATGGGTCTGTGCGCATCTGCGCCGACTACCGTTGTACCATCAACAAGGCGTTGGCACAGAGCGCATACCCAGTCCCAGTGGTGCAACACCTGCTGCATTCCCTGGGATCTGGATCAATTTTTGCGAAACTGGACCTGGCCCAGGCTTACCAGCAACTGTCAGTGGACGAAAAAACGGCGGAGGCTCAAACAATTGTCACGCACAGGGGGGCATTCAAATGCAACCGGCTCCAATTTGGAGTCAGCGCTGCCCCCGGCATCTTCCAATCCATGATGGAACGCCTCCTCCAAGGCGTTCCAGGGGTGGTGCCTTACTTCGACGATGTGCTCGTCTCCGGTGACTCAAGAGATCAACTCCTTGAAAGGCTCAGGCTTGTCCTGCAGCGATTCAAGGCCAAGGGCTTGAGGGTCAGGCGGGACAAGTGCATCATAGGAGTACAGGAAGTCGAGTTCCTGGGCTACCTCATTGATAGCACAGGCATCCACCCCACCAAATCAAAAGTGGAAGCAATCCATGAAGCTCCAAGCCCAAAAAACAAAACGGAGCTTCAGGCTTTCCTTGGGTTGCTCAACTTCTACGCCATTTTCTTAAAACAGAAAGCCACAGTTGCTGAGCCACTCCACCGCCTGCTGGGGAAATCGGCTTCCTGGAAGTGGGGCCAGGAAGAGGAAGCAGCGTTCCGGGCCATCAAGGGACTACTGACGTCCAAAAGCATCCTCATCCAATACAGCGAGACGCTCCCCATCAAGCTGACCGGCGACGCGTCGCCATACGGGGTGGGGGCAGTCCTCAGCCACGAGCTGCCCAACGGCACGGAAGCCCCCATCGCCTACTTCTCGAAAACCATGTCCGGCGCAGAGCGGAACTACAGTCAGCTGGACAAAGAAGCCCTGGCCATCGTGGCAGGAGTGAAGCGTTTCCACGAATACCTCTATGGAAGGCGCTTCACCATAGTCACCGATCACAAGCCACTCCTGGGACTCCTCGCAGGCGACCAACCCACCCCGACCTTCATGTCCCCGCGGATGACGAGATGGGCCATCTTCCTGGCCGGCTACTCCTATAGGCTCGTGCACCAGCCAGGCACAGCCATAGGAAACGCCGACGCACTCAGCAGATGCCCATCGAAGAACCCGGTGGAAGACCCAGCCCCCACGCTCCATCTATTCCACATAGATGACGACGCCAGCTGTCCAGTCTCCTCCGCAGATGTGGCCGCGCACACCCAGAGAGACCCCACCCTCCGCCAAGTAAAGTCCTGGATCCTCAGGGGGTGGCCATCGAAACAGACGGAAGAGAGATTCAGCCCGTTCACCAGGAAACAGACGGAGCTGTCCACCATAAAGGGCTGTCTGCTATGGGGAGACAGGGTGCTGATCCCAAGCACTCTGCAACGGCGGACGCTGGAGACACTGCACAACGGGCACCCAGGCATCGTCCGCATGAAGGCCCTGGCACGGAGTTACGTCTGGTGGCCCTCACTGGACAGAGACATTGAACAATGGGTCTCCAGATGTGACCCGTGCCAAGAAGTCCGCCCAGCACCGCCACAATCCGAAGTCACGAACTGGGAGACCCCCAGCAACCCATGGTCGAGGGTCCACATCGACTTCGCGGGCCCGATGCAAGGGCGGCACCTCCTCATCGTGGTAGATGCCTTCTCCAAGTGGCTCGAGGTGGTACCCATGGCATCTACCACAACAGAAGCGACGATCCGAGCCCTGCGCTGCCTGTTTGCCACCCACGGACTACCGGACGTGCTGGTCTCGGACAACGGCCCCCAGCTCACATCCCTGGCCATGGAGTCCTTCCTGGCAGGACTGGGCATCCGCCATGCCCTCTCCGCTCCGTACAGGCCGGCCGGAAACGGACAAGCGGAACGGATGGTCCGGCTCACAAAAGAAGCCCTCACCAAGATGGGCCCGGGAGACTGGCAAGAATGCATCGACAACTTCCTCCTCACCCAGCACATCACGCCGCATGCCACCACCCACAAGAGCCCGGCCGAACTCCTGATGGGCAGAAGGTTGAGGTCACCCTTGGACCGGCTGCACCCCCAATACAGCCCGGAAGTGACCGCAACCGCCAGCCGCCCGCTTCGCGCCTTCAGCAAAGGAAATTCAGTTTTCGCGCTGAATTTCAACAGCTCTCCTAAGTGGCTGAAGGGGAAGATTGCCAGCACAACCGGCCCCAAATCCTACACCGTCGAGTTGGAAGATGGACAGGTCGTGAGACGTCACATCGACCAACTCCGGAAAAGGTGGGGGGGAGCACACGAAAACCAGCCTGACGAGGTAGGCCAACAACACCCAGACGAGGTAGGCCTGCAACACCCCGGCGGGGTAGGCCTACAACGCCCAGACGAGGTAGGCCTACCACACCCCTGCGAGGCAGAGCAACGCCATCCCGACGAGGTCGGCCCAGCACACTACCAGGCACTGTCACGTCGGCAGTGCAGCGAGGTAGACCGGGGCCAACCACACGGGGGATGGCACCACCAACCCAACCAGGTGGGCACCCGGCACAGCAGGGCCAGGGACCCCCGACCCAGCCCGCAGGTAGACCGGGACCTGCCCAGGAGGGGAGCACCGCACCCTACCAGTGAAGGCAACCCACGGCAGCCCTACCAGGGAGACCTCAACGCAAGGCGAGTAGACCGGGGACCTTCACAGATGGGCACACCACAGCACATGGGCGAGGGTGGCACACGACTCCCCGGCGAGGGGGACCCCCGCCCAATGCAAGAAACAACCCGGCAACAACAACCCAACCCAGACGACCCCAACCACCAACTGGCGGTAGACCAGGGACTAGGGGGAAGGGAAAGCCGACAACAACCCGGCCAGGGAGGCCTGCGCCACCCTGGCAGGGGAGACCTCCACCAGCCCGAGGAGGAAGCCCCACAACGACACCCCGACCAGGTCGACCACCACCAACCCGACAGGGAAGGCCAGCGCCAGCCCGGCAAAGGAGACCTGCGCCACCCCTGCAAGGTCGGACACCGCTACCCGAACCAACACCACCCACAGCGAGCAGACCGGACCCAAGGGCACCGGCCCGAACCACCCTCCGGACCACAGCGAACCGGGCCGCAGCAGAACCGCGGCCACCGGGAGACCCAGGAAGAGCAAGTGACAGCCGGGGTCTTACCGAGACTCAGACGCTCTTCCCGGGTCGAGACCGAACAGCACCGCCGAGGCGAAAGATCCACAGGCCAGGAGGAAGACCACCAGAACCAGCCATCCAAGGTCTGCGGTCCGGCCGGAGGCGCTGAGGGGGACCCCGCACACTCGCCAGCCGAACCGAGCCCGGTTCCGGGGAAGGAGCCAGGAGCCACAGGAACCCCGTCTGTCCAGGGCGGGGACGCGGAAGAAATGAGACTGCGCAGGTCAAGTAGGGTGCCTAGGCGTCCTACGTATCTGCGGGACTACGTCACGTTTATTGACGAACTCTGAACTGTTTTTTTTTCTTTGGACTAGGGGGGAGGAGTGTTATGTCCTTATAAGGACATCCGCCCGGATTGGCTGCCAGCCACCGGGCGGGAAGATTTGAATCCCTGTCAGGGGGCGGTGCGTCTGCCGGAGCGAATATAAGGAGAGCCCCGGCAGCGCACAGCCAGTCTTGCTACTGTTTCTTGTACTCAATAAAAGTTACTTTTATTGTATGTAATGTAACGAGCTGGTCACGTCTTCCTTTCCTGCGCCGATCTAACAACCTATATTCTTTTTTTCTGAGCTAAGAATTTGACCCAAATATTTAGAGATGTACGCAATCCGAACAAGAACTCTACAAGTAGTCCTTGTCTTATTATCATAATTGAGCCTGATAATTACAGCCATAAATCACTATGGTCATAAAGGGGATCATCTCACAACCAACCCAATTTTATGGCCTTTTTTTTTTTTTTTTTTTTTTGCAGCGGTTGTTAAGCAAATGCCATGGTCCTTAAGCAAATCCATTCTTTGCTACGGGGCAGTTTTTGCCGGAAACTGTAAGTAAATGCTGGTTTCTGGTAACAGTGTTGTATATCATGGCCACATGACTATGGACCGTAAATTCAGGCTGATTGACAAGTGCCCAAAATGCAGTCATGTGACAGCAGGGGAGGGGGCTGGCTGTCCAAACTTTGGAACTAGGTTGCAAGTAGCTTCGGGGGGGGCAGTCTGTTATAACTTTGAATGGTTGCTAAGTGATTGGTCATAAATTGATGGGCACACCACAGCACATGGGCGAGGGTGGAACACGACTCCCCGGCGAGGGGGACCCCCGCCCAACGCAAGAAACAACCCAGCAACAACAACCCAACCCAGACGACCCCAACCACCAACTGGCGGTAGACCAGGGACTAGGGGGAAGGGAAAGCCGACAACAACCCGGCCAGGGAGGCCTGCGCCACCCCGGCAGGGGAGACCTCCACCAGCCCGAGGAGGAAGCCCCACAACGACACCCCGACCAGGTCGACCACCACCAACCCGACAGGGAAGGCCAGCGCCAGCCCGGCAAAGGAGACCTGCGCCACCCCTGCAAGGTCAGACACCGCTACCCGAACCAACACCACCCACAGCGAGCAGACCGGACCCAAGGGCACCGGCCCGAACCAACCTCCGGACCACAGCGAACCGGGCCGCAGCAGAACCGCAGCCACCGGGAGACCCAGGAAGAGCAAGTGACAGCCGGGGTCTTACCGAGACTCAGACGCTCTTCCCGGGTCGAGACCGAACAGCACCGCCGAGGCGAAAGATCCACAGGCCAGGAGGAAGACCACCAGAACCAGCCATCCATGGTCTGCGGTCCGGCCGGAGGCGCTGAGGGGGACCCCGCACACTCGCCAGCCGAACCGAGCCCGGTTCCGGGGAAGGAGCCAGGAGCCACAGGAACCCCATCCGTCCAGGGCAGGGACGCGGAAGAAATGAGACTGCGCAGGTCAAGTAGGGTGCCTAGGCGTCCTACGTATCTGCGGGACTACGTCACGTTTATTGACGAACTCTGAACTGTTTTTTTTCTTTGGACTAGGGGGGAGGAGTGTTATGTCCTTATAAGGACATCCGCCCGGATTGGCTGCCAGCCACCGGGCGGGAAGATTTGAATCCCTGTCAGGGGGCGGTGCGTCTGCCGGAGCGAATATAAGGAGAGCCCCGGCAGCGCACAGCCAGTCTTGCTACTGTTTCTTGTACTCAATAAAAGTTACTAATGTAACGAGCTGGTCACGTCTTCCTTTCCTGCGCCGATCTAACAACCTATATTCTTTTTTTCTGAGCTAAGAATTTGACCCAAATATTTAGAGATGTACGCAATCCGAACAAGAACTCTACAAGTAGTCCTTGTCTTATTATCATAATTGAGCCTGATAATTACAGCCATAAATCACTATGGTCATAAAGGGGATCATCTCACAACCAACCCAATTTTATGGCCTTTTTTTTTTTTTTTTTTTTTGCAGCGGTTGTTAAGCAAATGCCATGGTCCTTAAGCAAATCCATTCTTTGCTACGGGGCAGTTTTTGCCGGAAACTGTAAGTAAATGCTGGTTTCTGGTAACAGTGTTGTATATCATGGCCACATGACTATGGACCGTAAATTCAGGCTGATTGACAAGTGCCCAAAATGCAGTCATGTGACAGCAGGGGAGGGGGCTGGCTGTCCAAACTTTGGAACTAGGTTGCAAGTAGCTTCGGGGGGGGGGGCAGTCTGTTATAACTTTGAATGGTTGCTAAGTGATTGGTCATAAATTGAGGACTAAAATGTGTGCTTCAGTATCCACGGTAATCCAGGCAATGTGGATCATAGAAGACTCTGCCTGCATTGGATTGTGGTGTCTGCCCCAAACTGGCATAAAGACCTCTAGAAGATCTTATGCCTTAGAAGTTAAAAGTACACAAACCAGGCTTAATAGCAGTAACTGTGAGAGGGATCTTGGAGTCTTAGTGGACAACCAATTAAATATGAGTGTGCGGCGGCAGCCAAAATTAAATTGCATTAACAGAGGGATACAATCAAGATCAACCACTTCTATAAAGCCTGAGTAAGAACACACCTAGAACACTGGATCCAGTTTTGGTCACCACACTATAAAAAAGATGTTGAGATGCTAGAAAAAGTGCAGAAAAGAGCAACCAAGATGATTAGGGGACTGGAGGCTAAAACATACGATGAATGGTTGCAGGAACTAGGCATGGCTAGTCTAGTGAAGAGAAGGACTTGGGGGAGACATGATAGCAATGTTCCAATATTTGAGGGGCTGCCACAGAGAGGAAGGGGGTCAACCTATTTTCCAAAGCACCCGAAGGCCAGACAAGGAATAATGGATAGAAACTGATCAAGGAGAGATTCAACCTGGAAATAAGGAGAAATTTTCTGACAGTGAGAGCAATCAACCAATGGAACAGCTTGCCTTCAGAACTTGTGGGAGTTTCACCGCTGGAGGCTTTCAAGAAGAGACTGGACTGCCCTCTGTCAGAAATGGTGTAGGGTCTCCTGCTTGGAGGGAGGGGGTTGGACTAGATGACCTACAAGGTCCCTTCCAATTCTGTTAATCAGTTAAGTTGATAAGACAATCCTTGGATGGAGATCTTTAACAGCGCTGTAGGTAATAACATTCAAAGAGATCAGGGTTAAGCCGTATGGCTCTTCCTGTGCTGTTTCACTGTGGGAATCCAAGTTGTTCTGAGTGAACTTTGCTTCAGCTAGCCATGAATAACATGCTGACTCAGGATCAGCTTTTAAGAGGGAACTTCCAGGCTGACTATACTTTTCCCAAGAGACAGGCCCTCCATCTGTTTCAAGGAGGCCTTTAAGTGTATGTATGTGTGTGGGGCGGGGGGGTCGGCAGGAATAAGCAGTAGAGGGGAGGATCATGAGGAACACAGGATGAAGAGAACACCAGAGACCAAAAGAAGAGAGAGACTTGGTGAAAAGCCCTTGTTAGCAAGTAAATCCTCTCAGCACCAAAACACAAATGCTTGAAAAGCCTCACTTTTTTTTTTTACTTTTTTTTTGTGCTCTAGTTATTGTGATACCAGATGTCCAGCATTAGCAACGATCCGCTGGTAAATGCATCGTTGTTTAATCACTACAAAATTGGGGAGCCTCTGCTGTTTTGTAGCTGGAACTGGGGTCATGGTCCTTAATACAGGTGGTCCTCGACTTACAACATTTCATTTAGTGACTGTTCAATGTTCAGTTCAGTGGACCGTTCAGTACAACAGCACTGAAAAAAGTGACTTATGATCACCTTTCACACGTTTTTCAAGTTTTTCACACTTATGACCACTGCAGCAACCCCATCGTCATGTGATCAAAATTGGTAACTGACTCATATTTATGACGGTTGCAGTGTCCCGGGGTCATGTGATCCCCTTTTGCGTCCTTTTGACAAGTCAATGGGGTTTCTTTTAACAACCATGTTACTAATTTAACAGCTGCAGTGATTCACTTAAAAACTGTGGCAAGAACGTTCGTAAACTAGGATAAATTTACTTAACAAATGTTTCACTTAGCAACAGAAATTTTGGGCTTAATTGTGGTCGTAAATTGAGAACTATCTGTACTCTTATACAATAACAGTTCTTGCTCTTTTTTTATAATCTATAGCATTTCTGATATTATTTTGCTTTTTTTAAAAAAAAAATGATTTATATGCCGCCCTTCTCCAGAGACTCAGGGCGGCTTACAGTGCGTTAAGAAATAGCCTTCATACTTTTGTATATTTTATACAAAGTCAGCTTATTGCCCCCACAAACTGGGTCCTCAATTTACCTACCTTAGAAAGGATGGAAGGCTGAGTCAACCTTGATGTGCTTGAAGTGCTATTAACAGGGGATTGTGGGAGAAAGTACCCCAAACCCATTAATATATTGGTCAAAAAAAAATGTGCAAGTTGTCATTTTACTATTTAGTTCCTTTGCTTCTGGTTACAAACTTATGTTCTAGTTGAAAGGAGCTAAAAAGGAAAGGGTTTTATAGCTGTTAAGAGATTAGAAGAGAGGGAGAAATAATAAAATTTAGCCTTACTCTAACCCTTTCTGTGAATAAAATATTACACTAAACGTTATCCTCAGAGAGTGATTTATCTATGAAACAATTACAGTATTCCTGACTCATCTAGTAAAGATGACCTGTGGTAACACTGAACATTATTTATTGCACAAACACACACTCAGCCTATCTCCAAATCCATCTCAGATTTTATCATTCTATGGGGCAATAGGTCCACCTTGCAGTTGTGGAATAAACACTGAAAGACACCCGTGACTTGAAGTCAATTTCCGGTGATCTCAGGAGCACAATCATGCAGATTTATTTTTATTTTTATTTTTTCATTCTTACAGAAATGAGATTTTTAAAAAAAGAATAAAACAAGAATTTTTATTTATTCTCTTTGCAACTAGAGCAGATTAAAAACAATATGAAAAAAACATTAGCAGCAAAAGCATAACATCTATATCATGGCTGGCAAGAACAAACCCAATGATGACTCATCAGTAACAATTATATCTCACAGGCCACCTAATCTGCCCACCCCCATGTCTTCAAGTCTGTTTTAAGGCCTACAGAGTTGGGGTCAATCTCAAAGTATTTTCAGGTACTATGGAAAGTACTGTGACAGAAGAAGTGTCAGTCCCGCTAAGTGGACCAGACCATGAAATCAATTCTACAGGAAGGCTAAAACTACTTCTATTGATATTTCCTGTAATGATTTGCAAGTCTGACTGTGCTGTACCGAACAACAGAATAACAGAGTTGGAAGGGACCTTGTAGGTCATCTAGTCCAACCCCCTGCTCAAGCAGGAGACCCTATACTATTTCTGACAAATGGCTGTCCAGTCTTTTCTTGAAAACCTCTAGTGATGAAGCACCCACAACTTCTGAAGGCAAGCCGTTCCACTGATTGATTGTTCTCACTGTCAGGAAATTTTTCCTTATTTCTAGGTTGAATCTCTCCTTGATCAGTTTCCATCCATTGTTCCTTGTCTGGCCTTCGAGTGTTTTGGAAAATAGATTGTCCCCCTCATCTCTGCAACAGCCCCTCAAATATTGGAACACTGTTATCATGTCTCCCCTACTCCATCTCTTCACCTAGGATTATGATGGAAATTAGGACTGGGATTCCTGTCACTAAGCGATGCAGTCAAAGTATACATCATCTGACCACATTGCTTAGCAAGGGCAATCCGGAACAGTCCTATTGTCTTCATAACTCCAAGATGTGCCAGCCACTAAGCAGGAAGAAGCAGGAGTCCCAGGCAAGGAGCATGGGTATGCTGTGGGGGGATGGGGGTCGGGTGGAGGAAGCTAGGGGAGAGTCTGGCAGGGCTGATACAGATTCTATGTGGGCATGGGGAGTGTTGCAGGTGGGGAAAAAAAGCAGGAGTAGCTTACTAAAATGAGTTGTGACTTTCATTGCCACTTTCCCATTGAGTTTGATTGTGAAAAGCAGGCAGGGAAGGTCACAAATGCTGATCTTGTGACCATGCTTCCTTGCATATAAAGAATGCAGTGCTGCATTCTTTATCTGTTGCAGTTTCTGGATGGGCTTCAAGGGCAGTTCCAGATAGAACATTTTGCAGCAATTCACTGTAGAGCAACCCCTATCCAGAACCAAAGATGGAGAATCAATCTTTAGGTCCTAAAACCTAAACCATTTCACTTTCCTAGGATTGAGCTGTACTGTTTTTCCCCAACCAGACCTCCACAATCCCCGGACATTGAGATAGAACCACCATAGCATCACTTGGTTGGCCCAGGTAGAAAGGAAGAGCTGGATATCATCAGCCTACTGATGATACCTCACCTCATGCCATTGGATGATCTTACCCAGTGGCTTCATGTAAAGGTGTAGGGAGAGCATCAAGCCATGAGGAACTCCACAGAGAAGGAGTATGGGTTAGATCTCTCCCCCAACCATGAATCATGAATACTGACCCACAGGAAGGAGGAAAATCAGTCCAGAGCTATACCTCCCATGCTTAAGCATCATTCAAAACCAGTCCAGAAGGATACTATGATCTGTGTTAGCAATAGCCACTAAGATATCAAAGAGAGTTAGAATGGATGTACCACCCCATCCCTTTTCTTCCACAAGTCATCTACAGGTGTGGTCTATATTGCATTGGTCTGTGCGTGGAGCTGAAGAGTCTAGATCATTTCTCCAAGATTCACTGAAGCACCTTCTCAATAAGCTTTTCTGGAAAGGGAAGATTGGAGATAGGACAGAGGTTATCCAAAATGGTCACATCAGCAATGGTTATTTCAGGAGGTGTAAAACCATCAACTCTTTAAGAAGTGATACACTCACCCCTTTTCTCAAGAACGGGGTCATGAATTCATTCACTACCACCAGGATCCAATCATGTGTCATCTTCCAGAAGCCTTGGCCAACTAGGAGAAACGTAGCTCCAGTCTACGGGTGGCCAAACTAACATTTCCAAGAGCCCTATCCACTTTATCAGGATGAACAGGTTCAACCTTGTCCCAGATGACCAAGCAAGACAGGACTTCAATCATCTCATGGGACCTGTTTGGCAGATTTCTATCCAGGTTCTAGCCTCAGTCCATCTTTGCTGAGCTTCTGTCTTGACAAGGTTACCCAGGTGCTTTGACACACACTATCAATTATGACATGAAAGAAAAATACTACAGCACGTAGCATTAATTTAGGATATGACAGTTAACATTTGCCATATTCAACGTACCTGAAGATCCACATGCTCTCTCGCCAAACAAAGCCATCCTTCCTCCTCGTCAAAAACAAATCCACATTAAAACATCTGAGGACCTCAAAATATTTTGGGCTACAATTCCCATGCTCTTTGCAAATTCTAGAAGTTACGGTGGAACCTATCCAGAGAACAAGAGGTTGCTCAAGGTCTAAGAGGCAAGGAGCTGCCAATGTGAGAACAAAACCTTTTCGTTGATGGGTCCCCCCGCCATTTTCAACAGCTATAATGGGGGGGGTGGAGGCTGTGGGGCTTAGAGAGGGACCATTCAGTGCTAGGGCTTCCATGTCCTCATAAAGCCACACATCCAAACAAGATAACCACATACTGCTGAGAAACATAGTCAAAAGAATAGAAATGTACTTCATGCCATTTGTTAGGAATGCAGTTTGAACATCTAGAGCCAAAACAAATCAAAATCAAATGGCAAAAACAAAGTTGGTATTCTGCAATGATTACCAAACACACTCACAAACCTATATGGAAGAGAAGGCATATTTTCTACAAGGATAAGTTGTCCTGTGTGTGTGTGTGTGTGTGTGTGTGTGTGTGTGTGTGCCTGCGTGCGCGCGCACAAGTGAGCGCGTGTGTGCTGGCAATTAATATATTTCATTTTCAAGTTCCTTCCTCTTCTCTTTTCTGCCTGGAATAAATATTTATTTCCTTCCTCCAAATTTATGTTTGCATTAAATAAATCCATCTCGCTTTATAGTATATGATATATGCCTACATGCAGCATATGTATACAGCAATATTTGTAGACTAGTGTCAATCAAATGATTCACTGAGAATAACATGAATTACAAATCTGACAAAGAGGAGGGGGGAAAGAGAGAATGTGCCTGGCGCAAAGCAAAAAAAAACAAACACCAGTTTCTTTTAAAGCACTGTATATAGTCAATTACATCATATTAGATTAAAAGAAGCACCACTTTTTAGGGCAGGCATATTGCATGCACAAAGTCTTCTATGCTTTAGTAGATGCTGTACCTGCATTCAATGATGCCACGCTGTACTTCAGGAGAGGCACCTATTTCTGAAATGCATCTACAATAGATGGAAGAGTCCCACTTTATCTTCTCTCCACCCCACCTTGCAAATATTGTACAAGGCAAATATTGAAGCAAGGCTGGTTCTTTTTAACAGAGGGGCCCATGAAACCATGTGGTCCGGCTGACTGCAATGCAAAGTCCAACAGAAGCTCACAAGTAGTCCTCACTTAAAGACTAGTCGCTTAACAACCATTCAAAATTACCATTCAAAGCAATTCCCAAGAGCTACTTATGACTCAGTGCTGGAGTTCTGAAGGCCGTGCCATCCCACCACTCCTGTGGTCTCCAACAGCTTGAATTGCATCAATGGGGCAAAGAAAAGTAGAAGAAAGATACTCCCTTTTCCAAAGGCATCAGTTTCTTTGTCATTCAACAGAGTTCTTAATTTGCAGAATAGTTAATTGTAACAAAGCAGTGAATCTAGACTTCAAATTCATCCTCCCATTTACAATTAAACATCACCAGGCTGAACAATAGCCCAAGAGATCAGCCAGACAGCTCCTATCAACAAATCACAAATATCAAAAGACCGAGTGAACATGTATCTTCTCAACAGAAGACTGCAATGGCTCTTGGTGAGTTATTATAATGCAGTTAAGAACATGTAAATTTGGACACTTCAAATGCCTCATTGGTTGGACACAGAGCGGTACATGAAGAACACTGAGTTGGCTGTGGGATTGAGGCAGGTTTTCCTTTCTAGTAGCACTTCGCCTCCATTTCTCCAGCCCCTTGAGCCCCAACAAAAGGCAAAGCAAAAATCACAGCAATTCACTGTGAGAAAGAATGCATATAGGCTTCAGTAGCAAATCCCTTGCTTGAACCTGATTTATACTGTATCATATGCCAAATAATTTGATCGTCACCACTTTACGCCAAGTGATCATTTAAAACACAAAAGTTAGCAAACAATCAGCAGAATCTGCCATCAATCAATGTCAAATTTGGATGAAGCTTGACCTAGAGTTATGATATTTTATGTTTTGGGGCAATGGACATTATTTGAATAAAGTATGCATCTGTCTATATCTGATCCTATTTTGGCATAAAGGGAGTCATTGACATAAGATAGAAATCTGTGACCAGTCTCCCTGAAAGACAGAGGGAGGAAAGGAGAAGGAAGTATGATTTTGCCATCACATGATGTTTCGTGACCTTTTTCCCTCTTTGCTGAGCTGGGGTGGGCTTGGCCTGCATGTGATGCATCCAGCCTGTGGGCCACCAGTTTGACACCTGTGTAGGGTTTAATCTCTTTCTTCAGATTTAAAACATACAAACTGAGTGAAAACGTAACACTCATTTCCTTTTTTTTTTAACGTTTTTTATTATATTTTTATTGTTAAGGAATAACAAAAAGGAAAAAAAATCAATACAAAAAATCAATAGTAAGGAAAGAAAAAAAAATTTTTTCCCCCCAACGTGCTATACAAATGGAACACTCAGTTCCACCACAATCACGTTCTATTGGCAGCTAGTGTTGTGAGACTCAGCCAATGAAAAAGGTCATCGATAACATGATTATCTTCAGTTTTTTTGTTCACACCGTTGATTTCAGGAATTTGGGCTCTGCAATATAACAGAGGCTTTTACAGTGAACAAACAAGCAGATTCTTAAAGTTGGTGACCAAACTTGTCCTTATCCTAAAGGGACAAAAACAAAGAGACTGGGAATGATTTTTTTTTTTTAACGTATGGATTTCTTTTACTGGACTCATGGGCTATTTCAGTTGTGACCAATTCTAAATAGCACACATACCCAGCCTTCATAAAATAGAAACAAAAATCTTACAATGGTAAAGAACAGACTGTAAAACAGCCTGTACTATACTTATTCACCTGGAAATACAAATGATGGTTAATCAAAACAAATACCTTACTGTGAGAGAGAAAAAAACTGCAGAAATGTTGCCATCCAAGGCTTTCAGCGCTCCTCACCTGAAGTTATCAGTTGATCCTGGGTGAAGTTCAAGGTGCTGGTTAACATCTTTGAAGTGCTGGATCTGCATATCTCTGAGATCATCTCTGAGATCATCCCCTTCCAACTATTCTGCCTGGGCAATGAGATCTCTGTTCCTCAGTATCTGTGTGCTCTAGAAGCAATGGGGTTAATACAGGCTGCTGCATTTCCATCCTAAAGGCCTCCAGGCACCAGGCCAATGAACAGGGAGGCAAACTCTCCCTCCTTATTAACAAGTTGCTTGGTTCTTTAAATTTTTTTTATTTGTGTACATCCTGCCTTTATTATTACCCAAACTGCCTAGCACTGATTGATGCCTGCAAACGCTCTAGATCTTTGTAACCATTGGCTCTTTTTTTTTTTTTTTTTTTTTGGTGCAATCATTCAGCTGACAAAACACACAATTCCTCAGCAAACCAGAAGCTTCCCCGATTTCGGAATTACAAGCGCAAGGCTCCCTCTGAGCAGAAAGCCCTCCAATCTACCAAATATTTTTGGAGTTTTACTTTTGAGGAAGTGCTTTTGGACTGTTGAATTCCCCTCCAAGAGTCTCATGACAAGAGAGGACAAAAAAATAATGGACACCTGCAAAGAGCTGAACTTCCTTCTTTGGGAACTGGAATTGCATTTTCTTACTATATATATATAGTATATATATACTCTGTGTGTGTGTGTGTGTGTGTGTGTGTGTGTACACACACACACACACATCATGATCTCCTTTTTTACATCTTCAAAGCATGTACAAAAAAGTAGCAACCAGAGAAAATATTGTTAATTAAATTATATTCATCAGAGGCACAGGAGGGGGCATTCCACATCCTTTATATGGCTCTAATTACTTTTTGTTTTGGCTACAGTCAGATGCACATACCACTTTCAGAAATGAATTCAGATTCAGAGCTATATTCGGATTACCTTTCATTTAGTGAACGTAGGCACCTCATTCCATCCATTGGCATATCTTTTTCTTATTTTTCTTTATGAGTAACTTCCCTGTATCATGGGCAGAATTAAAAAATGCAGCAAGCCAATGAGCTTTATGATCAAGAGGAGACTTAAAAGAGAATCAACACTTTAATTGCTACACTGATTCTGCTTCAGCCTATAAAAGTCTCTATTTGGAAACTGGAAGAAGCAAAAGTCCGTTCAAATGGATCAGTGCCAGTCTTGGAGCTGGATCATGCAGAGATGCTGCTCAACATATTCCCTGAATGCCCAAGACTACAATCCAAAAGTTCTCTCTAACTATCTTGAGCAACTTGAAGATACTTAGATGGCATCTACAGCCAAGAAAGCTCTTCTTATCTTAGGATGGTGACATTAACTATGGACACTTCCATTCCACTTCTACTTTCACTCCCCAAATACTCAAAAGTAGTTAGAGGCAAGCTTGAAATGCTAACAAACTTAGAGCAGGGGTGTCAAACTCAATTTCATTGAGGGCCGCATCAGGGTTACGTTTGACCTTGAGGGGCTGGGGTGGGCATGGCCAGCATGACATCACTTGTGTTGGGGGTGTGTGCCTGTGGTGGCCCGAGCACTCTGCCAGCGAAAACGGGCTCCCGAGTTCCGTTTTTGGCTGCGATGGGCTCCTGCAACATTCTACCAGTGAAAAAGGAACTCAGGAGGCCACACACGGCCCTTGCGAGTTCTGTTTTCACTGGCAGAGGCACTGTGGGCCAGACCTTTGCTATATCCAGGGCAGCCCTGTGGGCCAGAACTAAGCACTCTGTGGGCCAGATCCAGCCCCCGGGCCTTGAATTTGACACCCCTGACTTAGAGCAATACTAAAATACCTCTCATCTCTCACAAGAAAATCGAATAGTGCTCAAGGCAAGAAAGACTCAGTAAAATACTTTTCAGTCAGTTTCATCCCTACTTTTTCAATCAAACCAGCCAGCTAGACTTCTCTTTACAAGAGCAGAAGCTCAGGACCCAGAAGAGAGGCGAGACCAGAAATCCCTGCAAAAGGGAAAGCAGGTCATCACTTCACAACTGCAAGTGAACTAAAAATAAATTAGTTCGCTCTCCAGCACTGTTGATATTGTGGGAAATGCAAGAATCCAGAGCTGCAGCCAAATTGGCACCAATTCCTTATGTGGAAGTACCTTATTACTCCATCTAAAGAAAACATTGGGTCAGCTACCCATGCATGAATTACCGTAATGCAGTCTTTCATACAGGGCTGCCTTTAAAAGACCATTCAGAAATTTTAATCAGAGTAATATTAAGATGATGTAGGAATGACCTTGGAAGACAAGAGGAAGAGCTGCAGACCAGCCAATGATCCGCTGCTGCCTCCACAGAAGGAATGCAAGTATGCCAAATGTCTTAGAAGGGACCTTCCCTAGTTTCTTGGACTGTAAAGATGAGGGGGAGAGATCAGTGATGAAATCCAAATTTTTTTACTACCGGTTCTGTGGGTGTGGCTTGGTGGGAATGGCAGGGGAAGGTTACTGCAAGATCTCCATTCCCACCCCACTTCAGGGGAAGGATACTGCAAAATCCCCATTCCCTCCCCACTCCTGGGGGAAGGATTTTGCAAAATTTCCATTCCCACCCCACTCTGGGACCAGCCAGAGGTGGTATTTGCTGATTCTCCGAACTGCTCAAAATTTCCACTACCGGTTCTCCAGAACCTATCAGAACCTGCTGGATTTCACTCCTGGGAGAGATGTACTTTCAGACTTGCAAGATTCTGTTTCCCTAACCTTACAATAAAGTTAGAGCTTCTGTTTCTGGGCACGCTTCATGTCTGTTCTACCTACAATACCAACATCATTCACTATTGGTGGCCTTCAGGCTGATGAAACAAACAACGTCTAATATTCTGTGAGATACACACGTTCCCATCTCTTCCACTTTTAAAGTTTTAGGAGACGATTATCTTAAAGTCTACCATCATGGCTGTCAAGCTGCTTAAACTTTGAGATCAACCTCAGACTCATTGTTCCTGTGCCTATTTGTAAAGTTATTGAGCAGCAGGTAGTTCTGAAGGTTAAACTGGCCAGCAGATTTAAGGTTAAGTGCTTCAAGAAATGCAATTATGGATCCATATGGCTACAACCATGTCCTATGCAGATGTTTGCTTGCAAGTGAGTAGAACTAAATTGTGATGCGGAAATATCAGCGTTCACAAGACTCTTGCCTCATATCCTTTTACATCCAGCTCCTTGGGAAAGTCTGGAAGAGCTGAACATATTTTTTTAACCATATCAGTAATCGTGAAGCCTAATAGGAACCAGCTATGAATTGCCCAATGCTAAACTCACTCACAGGGTTGTTGTAAATACAAAACGTTTGTTTGTTTGTTTGATTGATTAGATTTATATACCGCCCTACTCCCGAAGGACTCAGGGCGGTGAACAGGCACAAAATGGAAAGGAAACACATTTACTCCTAGGGATAAATCATCTACAGACCTCTGACTCATTCCCCCAGAAGTCAAATTACATATAATGTTCAACTGCATGAATGTTTTCCATACCAGATTGATTTTTCACAGAAAATAATTGCAATCTGGATTTGAAATGTGCTCGGGGAAAGAAAAAATGTTAAGAATAATGGTGCAGAGGGAATGAGATGATATCCCCCACCCTTTCAGATACTCTGTACCCCATGGGAGAATTCCTACTCTGGTACTTTAGATTAAAATGTGTGGGAGGGGCTCGTAGAAAATATTCATATAAATATGATATGTAGTTTGACTTTCAATATCTGTTAAATTATGAAAATTTCCTTTTAATATTATTAGGATCCATCCTATCTTCCTACTTCTTGTCAAGTTACAATAACCTTTTTGATGGCCTCCTTTCAATTCTTTTTTCCCCTCTCATATTTCAAGTAATTAATTTTTTTTTCTTTTCCTGTTCCATCATATTATTCCTATTGGGTCGTATTTCAATTGGTAGCATGTTCTATTCCTACCCAAGGTATATATCTTGGTGGGCATATGTAGCTACCGTAAAAATAGCTCATTACTACTGTATTGTTAAATTTGTATACAGCTCTTCCAGAATTGATGCACTATTTCTTCAGTTGATGTTGAAGGACTAAGCGTTGGTCAACCCTGCTGATCACATGTTGTCACACTCAAACTTTCTGGAATTCCTGACAGAATGGCACGTATATAATTCTATAGAAATTGAACGCCACTTGGGTAAACCTGTAACCTCAGGCATTGGTTGGAAGCCTACATAATACTCTTATTATAAAGCTTGAAAATATGATTCCTAAACCTAGATTTGGTGTTTATTTATTTATTTATTGGTTCGATTTATATGCCACCCTTTTCCGGAGACTCAGGGCGGCTTACAATGGTTTGACAGCTTGGATATTACCTATGGCCAGTTGTTAATTTTAGTCATCTGAATTTGGATCCAGCTCTCCTGTTGTAAATCCTGTTTTGTTTTTATTTTTTGTTTTTTTGTTTAAGAAGCTGAGAAAGGATTATTGCACAATTCCAGTGTCAATAACTAGACTTGATTTCTTCATACAGTTTCAGGGAGAAGGATATTAAGATGTTTTTTATGTGTTTCAAAGTTTTTTAACATTTTTGCTGTACATAAAACAATTTATTCCATAGGAACCTGAGCTAAAAGGAGCACCAAAATTCCATATTGCTTGACATCTTATGCCAAAATATGAGGAAATCACAGATAGATATCTCAAATGTTTTAGATTTTCATTTATTCCAGGATAGGAGGGTTATTTTGCAGGATTTAGTAAGGGAGCGGGGAACATAACAAGATCGACAATTTATAGAACAAATGAAGCAATGTGCAGTAACATATTTAATGCAGTTGTTTATAATCCGGACTGTGATCCCAGTTTGGGGATTATTGTTGTCCAACACTTTTTTTCACTAGAAAAAAACAAAGAGAAAGGGAAATACATACTGAAATTCTGCAGTACAAGAATACCTACGCAGGACAGGTACAGCAGATTCAAGTTTCATGCCAACAAATGTTAGGGACGGAGTGTAAATATATCAGTATGAAACCACAATTGCGCTGCATTCAGCAAGAGGATATTGGTTTGGGCAGCCAAATAGGCCACATGGTTTTGCCTTGAACTTTCAATGAACCTGACAAAGCAATCTGTTGACCAGTGACGCTAGTAAGAAAATAGATGGCCTGGCTGCCTCTATAACTTGGCAAATGCACTTCCTTTCACAATTTGATACGGACAAGGCAGAAAAATCCACAGGATCCCTATGACCAAATCTAAATTATTCGCAGGATCAGGAAATAAGCATTCTCTAACTCGGCACCCTCCAGGTTTGCTTCACTATCAATCCTATCATCCCCAGCCTTTGGCAATGATCATTGCAGTTATGGGAATTGGGATAGAATAAATCTGGAGGCCATCAGATCGGAGAAGTTCGATCCAAGTAGTTCATAGGACCATATCCAAAAAGAACTTAGGGCTAAAAAAATTTAGAGAGTTCGTAGGACCACATAACCTCCAGGGACTCAGAATGAACGATACACCAGCTGGTTGCTAAGTCAAACTGTGGTTTATTCCATCTTTGAGAAGAATGAAGGATTCTTTTTTTACTCACAACTGAACCTCAAAGCATTTAAGTGGGTTTGAAATTGTAGAGAAAACAACTTGATATTTAGATGCTGTATCATCTTAGAAATTATCTGTCTTATTCACATGGACATCTGTCCTACCACCCACCATGATCTTTGTTTTCTTTACATGGACAAGGAAGAGAGATGACTGTACTTCCAAACGCAAAACACCACTTTGCAATTTCAGACTTCATTTGAAATTTCCTTTCAAGAATACCAATTATTCATCTATCCCTTTCCCCACCCCCTCCTTCTTGGCTTTCCCATTGCCTGATATCCAGTTCTCTTAAAAACGTCAGTATGTTCATCCACATCCCAAAATCACTTTTATTCCAAATTTATGCTAAGGAATGCAAAAGCAAAGAGTCAAGCGAGATTGAAGCCCTAAAGAAAACTGTAAAATGTCAGAGAAATCCATGTTTGGGGCTTGCACCCCTACGTTCTACTTAATAAGAAAGCATTCTTTTGCTCTTTTTTTAATCACTAGATTCAGCTTTATGGATTATTGATCTGCATAACAAGTAGGCATTCTTAAGTTCACCTAGAACATGGGTGTCAAACTTGGAGCATCACATTGCCGTCATGTCACGTTTTTCTCCTACACGGAGCTGGGGGGCATGGCCTGTGTGTGATACATCTGGCCCGTGGGCTGCCAGTTTGACACTCCTGACCTAGAACCATTTTCTCCACAGGTTGCCCTTTCTAGGCCACAGTTTCTTTGGATATTGTTTTGCCATGCATTAAGTATGGCAAATGATTTTTGCCATACTTCCCTAATGATTTGTTGACCCTATTTGCACATCTAGAGAGGGTACAGAACAGTTTAAGGAAGTATACAAATGTGTTGCATAAAGTTAGAGGCCCCTCATTTTAATTTTTTTTTTACTTGAGTATGATATCAGAGTACAGAAAGCACATATCATATTATTTATGTAAACTGCATGTGTGTTTAAACTGTAAGACTTCCCTATTTGTATTCTTCCTATCTGTATGGATTTTTAAAAGGCTAAGCACATCAAATATACTTACTGTACATACATTGCCACAGCTATTGCCACAGTCCAATTTCTTTAGAAAAGGCAGATCTAATCTTTTTAAATACATGACCTTTGGGTCAATCCTGATATAAAATGCTAATTGTCTGATTTCTGGTCTTTCCATGATCGGCAAAAGCTTTGGCATGGGAACTAATCTTAAGATTTATCCGAACCTAATTGTAGGTATCATTACAATAAAAAAGTTATAAGATATGTTTTAAAAACACATAAGGATATACCCATACAAAACATATCTGTCGCAAGCTTTAGTATGGCCTAATAATTAATGGTAAATAATGGTTACTTATAAGCAGCCACTCTCTTAAAGTAAATTAGATTAAATTTCCCAGCTTGAGGAAAATAATAGGTAGCGTAAGGAAGAGTAGTAAACAGCCATGCAATGTTAACAAGGTTAACATGACTCTCATTTAGATTTTAAGGAATAGGAGTAACTAGCATTGCTAGTCCAGCTATTTCCGCATATTCGCACATAAATGTATCTCTACTTATTTGTCAGTGAACTTCTATGTTTCCAGTGCTCTCAATTCACCTTGTGCAGTCTGCCTGTAACCTTTTACTGCTTTGGAATGAGGAAAAGGTAGACAAAATATATTATTAAAAATTCATATGGGACTAGTAGACCATAGGGAGAATGTTGGGACTCTTGTATTTGATGTCTTTTGTTAATTGCTGCTTTTTAATTAAACCAGTTAAATGAGACCTGAAGAGAAAGGAGAATTTTAGAGAAACAATTCCAGCTGCATTTTATGTTCCTGAAGTTGGAAAACAAAACCCATTAATTCATACCACATTTTTTCCAGCAAATTCTTTGCAAATTGTATGGAAAATATGATTTGTTCACAAGCTTTCAACAAGGATCAAATGTTGAGTCTAGCTCTTGGTATTGTACACACTATCCCTGCATGCTGAGAGAACAAAACCTTTTAGAAATGCATTGACCAGAGGCTTACTAACTTTTCCCACTCTCCTCCATGAAGGAGGAGTTCACAAGCCAGACTGCGTGCAGTGCGGTTTCTTCCTATCCCTTAGAGAACAGTGTCTTAATAACACTGATTTACGGGCACTTTGCTCACTAATTAAAATCCAATTCTTAATCTCATCATGAATGTTTCTCTCTCTCTCATCCTGTAATTAGTTAGTGTAGAGTTGCAGCTACAGTCAACCCAACTCCTTGTCTACCATTTCTACCATACGTAAATTAGAAGCACAGAAACAGCTTCCTTCAAGGGACGTGTACTCATTCCTGGGAGAACAGTGTCTTAATAACACTCTGATTTACAGGCACTTTGCCTACTAGTTAACATCCAATTCTTAATCTCATCATGAAAGTCTATGTATGTCTATGTATCTATGCAATTAGTAAATGTAGAGTAGAGTTGCAGCTACATTCACCCAACTCCTTGTCTTCTATAAACGTTAAGTATTTCTACCATAAGTAAATACAAGTACAGTTTACTTCAAGTGACATTTCACTTCCTTAATAGTAATAATGATCAGAAAAATGCTAATCTTCATTATCATCACTATAATTTCCTTATATTATTCTAATAATTGGCAACCTGGTGTCCTCCAGATAACACACACACACCCGTACAAATTCCTTATAATTAGCTAAGTAGTTTGTCTAGAAGACACAAGATTGTCTCACATAAGCCAATTCCAATAGTTTTGCAATTAATATCATTAATCAAAATAAAAATCAGAAAAAGAACAATCTAGCTTTCAAGATGATACAGCTTGACTATCAATGCACAAAAAAGATACAGAAAAAGATGGGAAAAGATGGAAAGTATGCAATGGAAAGTCAATTCTTCTTTGTTCAAGAACCTAACTTAAATCTGACTTCGCCATACTTGGGATCCTTCCAACTGCATCACTGAATATTGATGGTGAAGCTGAACCTCGGTAAGATATTTTCCTGCTATTCTGAAGAAACATAGAAGTTGTCGTGCATGCAAGAATAGTGGTGAACTTTTGATTTTTACACAATCCTGGACGTTTGCAGTTTGCTAAAGAGGTTGGGAGGAAAGGGTTAGAGAAAAAAAAGTGTTTTAAATAAGCCTAACCGTGGGATTCCTCACCCCCAACTGTTCTTTCTAAGAGAAAATGTTTCTAAAATATAAGTAGTTCTCAATTTATGATGACAATTGGGATCAGAATTTCTGTTGATAAGCAAAGCAATTATTACAGTTGTTAAATGAATCGCATAATCATTAAGAGAATCCAGGTTTCCCAATGACTTTATTTGCCAGAATCCAGCTGAGACGGTGGCAAATGATAATCACGTGACCCTAGGATACCGCGAAGGTGGTAAATACCTGCCAATTGCCAAACACCCAAATTTTGATCACATGACCATGGGGATGCCCTGATGGTTTTAAGTACCAGGAGCGGTGCTATGTCACTTGTTTCGGTGCCGTTGTAACTGTGGACAGTTGTTGTTGCTAAACATTTGCTGAACGAACGGTTGTAAGTCTACCTGTAGAGTAAATTAGTGCAATCATAACACAATCAAATCAGTACAGTCATCATTGGGATTGATGATCTGGGAACTTCAGGGAAAGCAACCAACATTTTTACATCAGAGATCAGGAAGTTCAGAAGACACCTCAACCCTGGTATGTTTGTCTTCCCGTATTCCTGAAGCAATATGATGTGCCAAGAACCTGATGTATTATGCTGTTTCTTTACTATAAGAACAGGTGAATTTAGAGGAAAATAAAACTTCCACCTCTATATTTGGAATTAACACAAAACGGGAGAGACACATAAACTATGAAAATTATCCAAATATAAATACATCGAAGCCTATGTGTTTCTTTAATGTTTTGGGCCAATTTTCTTTAACAAATTTAAACAGTAATATCCATAGTTGTTTTTAAAAAAAAAACACCCTAAACCTTGGGAAACGTTTCAGCCTCGTAAAATGCTTCTGAATTGCCAAATGCCAATGTTAAACAAAATTACTACAGCACACGCTGTAACTTATTTCCTTCAAATTGAGCCAGAGAGGAACTTATAAAACTGTCAACTTACATTTGTGCTGCAAAGTTGCTGCTAATACAGAAACATGGCCAATACCTTTGATCTATTACATGTTCGTGCATAGGTGAGTCAATATTATTACTCTTGCCATCATCACTGAGTGTGGCAGTCAGTAGGAAGGGCATAATCAAGACAGACTGGATTTAACAAAACATCAAAAATATTTATACTTTCCTCAAAGGCTGAATGGTTAGGGGAAACGGAGGGAAGATTCAAAGTGCAAAAACAATGCTGTGACAGACCATCACTTGGATGGGGATCATTCTGGTATATCTTTCAGAGTACTAAACAATAAAATAATGCAAATATGAAGTTACATATGAAATGCCTGGTAAGCAAAGCCTAATTGGACTCAGCCAAAAAAAAAAAAGAGTGATGCAAGCAGTCCTTGATTTCTAATAATTGCATTTGATATTTACAATGGCACTGAAAAAAGTGACTTTTGATGTGTTCTCCCACTTAAGACTGTCAGAGCCTCTCCATAGTCACATGATCAAAATTTGGCACACTTGTATTTTTGACAGGTGCAGCATCCCAGGATCATGTGACTGCCATTTGCGACCTTCCCAGCTGGCTTCCGACGAGCAATGGAGTCAATGGAGGAAGCCAGATTCACTGAAAAACTGCAGTGAATCACCTCATAACTGTGGCAAAAACAGGGGCCATAAAATGGGGTGCAACTCACTTAATAACCAACCACCTTGCCTAACAGAAATTCTGGTCCCGTTGTAGTTGTAATTTGAGGACTACCTGAACTGCACTGGATCATTTGGGCTGAGTAGCCCAAAACTATAGAAAGTACAGAGCTTTAGCAGTGATTCTACTGCCACTATTCAGCTTTTGGGGAGTGTGATTTGTAATTACCAATCCTCTCCCTTGGGTCACATCAAATTTGCCAACACCAACAAAACATTGGCTGGATGGAAGAGCAAATTGGACATCAAATTTTGATAAGTTAGAGAAATGCACTGAAAACTATTCAGTGAAATTTGCAAAATCAATATAAAATACCGGCATGATGTAGCTACAACCTAAAAAGCAAATAAATGCATTTTAGGCTGCATCCACATAAATATGATTTTCAATATTGCTGCACTTCCATCATCTTTGGTAGGATTCTTCTTGATGTACTGTGTTGGATTATGGAGAAAGTTCATGAGGACAAACAAGAAATTAAGGGAAGAAAGACTGAAAAAACTAGAAATGCTTGGTCTTGAGAAAGGAAGAGTTAGAGGGGGAATATGATAGCACTTGTCAGGCCTGGACGCCATCTTTTTCCATGGATCTTCAGGTCTGACACATTTACTACTGTGGGAAACTGGGAGGGGGGATTGTATGGAGCCAGGGGTGATATATAGTCATAATAAGATTCCTTCCTCAGAATGTCAAGGCTCATTTGCCCTGCACCTGGAAGGCTGGATTTGGGAGGCATTTCCAGTTGGGACGATGCTTGGATTAGACCATGTGATGGACTTGTGGGTGTTGGGTAGGGACTTGACCTTTCCTTTTGGTGGGGAAAACCCGGAACCTTTCAGATTCAGGTTTTCCCAAATGTGCCAATATGACATCTCTAATAAAATGTAACTTTGAGGAAACTCATGCCTTGGAGTTTTCTTTTGTTGGGGGTGTACCTTGGAACCCTGACAGTTACACTCTTCAAACACTGATGTCACAAAGCAGAAAACCAGAAGCTGTTCTTCCTATAATTAAACATCTAACTATAATCTTGCAGGGTAGTCAAACCGGCAGCCCATAGGCCGGATGTGTCACACACAGGCCATGCCCACCCCAGCTCCGCAAAGGCAAAAAAAGGCAATACGTCATGTGAAGTCATGTGACACGATCGAGTTTGACACCCGTGATCTTGAGGAAGGCAGATCCCCATGTAATGTTAGTAAACATTTCGTAATCTTGGTGCAACCACTCAGAGAGAGAGCGGGATCCCCTTCACTTAGATGAGATCAAGTAAAGCAAGGGTGTCCAACTCGCAGCGTCACGGCAGCATCACATAACGGAGCGGGACTTTTTCCCCCTTTGCTAAATCGGGTGTGGGCGTGGCCAGTGCGTGACGCATCTGGCCCACGGGCTGCGAGTTTGACAGCCCTGAAGTAAAGGCTAAACCTCAGTCATTTGTTGGGCATGATTTTTTTTTTTATTTGATTTCTATACCGCCCTACTCCCGAAGGACTCAGGGCGGTGCACAGCCAAACAATAAAACACATACATACAAAATTTAAAAGTAGAATTAAAATCAAATTAAATAGTTTTGGCCCAGACAAATTAAAACCCCAAACTATTTAAAATTTTAAAATTTTAAAATTTGAATATATAAAATACTAAAAGATATTTAAAAATTAAAAATCTTTTATAAAAGAGGGAGAAAATTACGCCAGGCCCGCCTGGTGAAATAATAAGGTCTTTAGAGCGCGGCGGAAGGTGCACAGATCCGGGATCCTCCGTATCTCCGGGGGGAGCTCGTTCCAGATAGTAGGTGCCCCCACAGAGAAGGCTCTCCTTCTCTGATCAATTTAATTTGTATTCCTGCACTGAGCAAGAGGATGGATTCAGTAGGCTTTTCCTATTCTAACGGAATAACCCTTGCATTAACAATTATCAATGGTTGTATTGTCCCAGTTGTATCAAATTTAAGAAAGACAGCTTGAAAATAAATATGTTTTGAACTCTATTAAAGTAATTTAATTAATATGACTTCACCTTCTTTTTTTCCCCAACTAAGTACCTTCCAACATTTTCAGTCAGCGTGCCTAATTCCTGAAGCTTCAGTTCAGGTCTAACATGAGACGGTGTCACGCTGGTTTAGGCTTACCCATCTCCTGTTCACACATACTCAGGTTTCTCTTTAAGCCTGAGTTCCAAATGTTATGAATCCTTTATAAGGTCAAAAGCCTATGTGCTAATCTGGGACAGAATTATATTAATGTATTCCCTACAATCCAGATATAGGAGATAAGCAGGGATAATTCAATGCTGATGATATATTAAGTTAAAAAACAGCTCCTTTTTCTTTTTAATAATAGATTTTAATTATGCATTTAATTAATCTATATACAAGCCATCTGTCAGGACCACCTTTCATTATTTAGTTTATATAAGCAATCTGGAACTCATTGAGGGATTATGGGCTAGTCCTTCTCTCTCAGCTAAACCTAAATGAAATGATTGCTGTTGGGTTAAAACCAGGCAGCTAACCCTTCACTGAGTTTTGGGGGGGGGGGGGAAGGTAAGTTATAAATCTAAGCCATAACTGGATATAATTAAAACAAAACTGGATTTAGCTTGTTGACACCAGATGAACACCAGTGAGCTGTTTATCTCATCCAAATAACATCATAACAAATGAAATTTACTAGATTTTTCCTCACCCATAAGTCTGTAAAGATAGACAGCAAGTTTGAGCTTCCTGCTCTACAATATAGCTTGTCCAAAATTAATCTGTCCTCAGAATGTCCTTGATAGATCAGGGAATTACATTCAACTGTTTAGCACTGTGAATAACACCAATCTGCTTGTGGTGCTGAGTGTTATTGGCTCAGCCCATTTTCTACCTTAGCTACTCAACAACTGAAAAGGTAATGCTGTGTTTCAAAGGAGAAGAGGATGAAAGGAGAAAGAAGTTGATCTGCTTCATGGGTGTCAAACTTGTGGCGTCACATTGCGTCACATGACGTTTCATGACATTTTCTCCTTCGCGGAGCTGGGATGGGCGTGGCCTGTGCATGACACATCCAGCCCTTGGGCTGCCAGTTTGACGTCCCTGTAAAAATCTGCTCTACTGAGAAGCCATACACTACTCTCTCCACTGGCTCCTGTCCTTATCCAGCAGCCATTTCCATGCAATCAGCCTGGAGCAGAAAGAGCATTCAAAATGAAGATCGTTCTATTGGTTCCTTGTCTTCTTCAACTATACCCATC
This sequence comes from Arizona elegans, assembly GCA_022577455.1. Taxonomy (NCBI): domain Eukaryota; kingdom Metazoa; phylum Chordata; class Lepidosauria; order Squamata; family Colubridae; genus Arizona; species Arizona elegans. The sequence continues at coordinate 199,742,496 of JAKOOJ010000001.1, read as the reverse complement.
ACTGTTGGTGATGATCTTTTCATAATAGTTGCTACAATAAGTTTAAAAACTAGTTTTAAAAGTCATACCTGGGCCACCTTCTTCCAGTCAATCTCTTTTCCTTGCGTGTTACATTTGTCTTTTAAACAGGACAGTGATGGTAGGCTTATCACTAACTTCCAACCACTCTAGCGGCTTTTTTCTGAGCCAAAAAACAATAAGCATTGTGAATTACCCACAGTCAATGATGGAGATGTGCGGCTACAGAAATAGAACAAATTAATTTAAATACCTTATGAAATTTTAAATTAGCACATACTCCATTGTACTAGGCAGTGATTATATTATGCAGGCGGTGCATGAAATGTGCATTTAAACCTATGAACCAATGGAAAGGTCCAAGTTTCTTTGACAAAAAAGTATATACTGTGGATATCAATCTACTTCCTTGATGTCACTGTAAAAATGCGATGGACGCATAAAGACCACATGACAAGCCTGCATATTGCCATGAGATACCATGCATATCTCCGTGCTTCCTGAACTCCCCAACAAATCTATTATCGATAACCAGGCACTACAACTACATTCTGACATAGTTGACAGAGATAATTAAGGGAGCTAAAACAGTATCAAAGAAATTCAGCCTCCCAGGACACTCGGTAACTTATCTCAAAGTCACTGTTTTGGAAAAGCAGGATTTTACAGCAATATCAAATGAGAAATGATTGATTTCACATCACATTTCAGGCAATCTCCGAAGAATCTCTAAGACTGCCCCCACCCACACAGACAGGCAAGACACCAGGATATAAACTGACATCACTTCTTACTAGCACTGATGATGTTGCCTAGTTAGTGTAATGAAATTTCTGCAAGAAAACAAGCAAGCTCAGAGAGTACCAAGGACCCCTAATATCAGAAGGGCTCAGCACATACAATGGATTTATGTACTGTAAATTGGTCTGTCCCCCTCCCCCCCTTCCACCACCTCCCCCCAATTTAAATCCTACATCAGTCTACCTGCTCTGTGCATCTGATGAAGTGGGATGCAGCTCGCAAAACCTTATGCCTTTTAATAAAACTCATTCGTCAGAGAAGGTGCTACCAGAATCCTGATTTGCTGCCGCTGCTGTTGTGCTTGAGTTTGGTTGACTAGGAGACAGCCATGCAGATGTTACCCAAATGCTTCTATTAACTTAATCTTCCTCAGAAGGCCCCTTCTGCTGCCAAGTGCTTAAGAGTGCCATTCGGGATTTAGAAGCCATTTTTGTTCACTGCCAAGGACTAGTCATGTATAGGAATCTGCAGGCTTGATAATAGAGCTCAGAAAAGCATGCATGCTAACCATTACTTGCTGCAGTGAATGAAACACAAGATACAGGCAAGCTAAAACAGTACTACTCCTTCATATCTAATTCTTAAATATTGCTCTGGCTGTTTTTCATAAAGCAACCAAAATCCCCCAAAAAAGTTGTTATCCCTTGTAAAACTGTTTCTCAGCCTCATTGGGTTATGCTATGACTTTGGGTCATGCAAGACATTAGTTAATTAGGAAGACCTTTTATTCCGATTTGTAATGAATCAGGAAAAACGCTACAAGCGTAGTCCCTTTAACAAAATAACTTTTAATAATTTTTCTACAAAGCAAATGCATACGGCTTTGTCCAGTTGTCTTGGCATATGGTGTTGTCTACGCAATGAAGCTTGCCTTTATATGTTTCTAGTTCAGTTGTTATGTGGGAGGAAATAATTGTATAAGAAAAGAAAAAGAAAAAAAAACATACAAAAGAATGAATGTTAATAAATTTAACTGATTGTAATCCGAGTCACTGTACATTCAAAATGGACACGGCAAGATGGTAATACCTTATCCTCACCAATATACAGGGAGTCCTCGTATGATTGCCTCACTTAGCAACCATTTTCAGTTATGCTGATCAAAAAGCTTCACAATATGATCTTCATAGGTCTGTAAATTGAACTAAGATCATAAGCAAGTTGGAGTTTTGCTTAGAGATTGCCTTGCTTAATGACAGAGCTCCCCATTCCAATTGTAGTTGCTAAATGAGAACTACCTGTAATCCCTCTGGAGATGGCCGAAGAATTGGGTGGTAAAGTAATAAGCTTTCTTCTATGATGTAAGGAAATACAAAATGAACAGTGAATGAAAAGGATTTTTTTTTTCTTATCACAATCTTTGTGCTGGATACACTGGCATAAATCTAGCATACACTATAATCCTCACCATCTTTCAATTTTAAAAAAATGAATAAATGTTCAGGTTACCTCATGCTACCTCAATTTATGACCCTGCCTCCCTTTTATTTATTTATTTAATTTAGGCACTGTCCAACTCTAAATCAACTCTGGAAGGCACTCACGTTGAAACAAGCAGGATAAAATCCAATATAAAGAAAAAGATACCAAATCCAGCCAATAACTGAGATAAATATAAATACTAGGAGATGGATGCCACCTTAGCCAGGGCCTGGAAAAACAGCCAAGGCTCTCCATAATGCTATTAGGGTGGGAGTCATTCAGACTCCCTTCTCTGCCCTTTTACAGCTACTTATGCCACAGCTTTCAAAAACACCCTAATACAGATTTCAATTAATCTGTCAATTGCTAATACAGATTTCAATTAATCTGTCAATTGCTAAATAAGATGGCCTACAACTCTGAGAGTCTCCCAGTCAACATATCTGGAGGATGCCAAGTTGTGGAATACTGAAGTACACCCAAAATCTTCTGAATAAAAAGCTCAACTACCATTTTGGCAGCTTTTGTATTCTTCTCCTCTCCCACACTTGCTCCATTTCATGTGCTCTCTTTTGCTTCCTGCTAAACCAGGGGTGTGAAACTCACGGCCTGCGGGCCGGATGGGTCATGCACTGGCCACGCCCACCCCCAGTTTAGTAAAGGGGGGAAAGTCGCAATATGTCACGTGACAACAATGTGACACCACGAGTTTGACAGCCCTGTGCTAAGCAAACAATTTGAACCATTCAATCAATTGCTTATCTTTTTTGTAAAATATTGGTTAGTCCTGATGAAATCCTCTTGCTGTACCATCTGAATGGTTATTGCAGTATTAGAGTTCCTAGACTAGGGTCTCTAACGCAGGGACTGGCTTCCTTTGAATTGCCTTTATTTTTTTTGGAGAAGCACACATTTAGACAGGGTCGCCATCTTATATTTGTCCCCCCCCCCACCCCCGAATTTTGTCAGTTCTTTCCCTTGTTTTTTCAAAACTCTTCTAAGACCATTTTAGTACTTAACACTTTGATTCTTACATTTTTTTATGTCTTTTCATCTCAAAATGGAAGGAAACCATGCCAACAGTTTTGACAATTGTGACTAACAGAGGCTCTAAAGGCCACCAAAACATGGGTCTCAAGTAGCTCTGAGGGTTCAGATTGCCACTCTGCTACATACATGGCGTGCTGCATGAGCTATATATAAAGATTACATCTAACACAGTAGGACTTGCCTGCAACTGTTGTCGTCGTGATTTGACTTCAGCTCAACCTCCTTCAACTTGAGGCCCTTCAGATGTGCTAGCTGTTGGCTGTGCTAGCTAAGAATTATGGAAGCTGCAGTCCAGCACATCTGGAGGACAGCAGGGTAGAGAATACTATTTTAAGCTATCAATGTGGCAGCCAAGAAATTAGAAGCAACATGGCACAAGAGAACTTTGCCTCTCCCTTGCCCCCATGAGTAAGAACCGCCTTCAAGCCTGATTTTAGGCAATAATTTGTCTCCCATTTTCTCTCAAAATATTTAAGAAACACAGCATTCCAGCCAACAGCGTCAACACCATGGAACTCTTCTGGCCAACTGAAAGTCTATGCTCTGCTCCTGCCAATATTAATAAATACCATTTGTGTTATTGCTAAATATTAAAAAAATCAACAAAGAGGCAGATATGCCTGATCTGCAACTATAAAAGAGGAGAAATCTGCTTCTTTATAAACAGCATATACCATGTTTTCCCCGAAAATAAGACCCAACCAGAAAATAAGCCCTAGCATGATTTTTCCGGGTGCTCATAATATAAGCCCTACCCCAAAAATAAGCCCGTTAAGATCACCAGTCAAACAGACGCATTTCAGTAACATATTTACCTGAAAATAAGACCTAACTGGAAAATAAGCCCTAGTGAGTCTTTTGGAGCAAAAAATAATATAAGACCTGGTCTTATTTTCGGGGAAACACAGGGTATATTTACGATGTGAAATCAAAACAGAATTTGGAACTGAAGTCCTATTCTTTATATTGAAGTAACAATGGCCTACACATGGGCGGGGGGTGGAATAATGAAAAAGGCAATGAGACTCATAGCTCAGTGTCATAATTTTAGTAGGCCTGCATGCAACAGACCATTACAGAGCAATAATGTACGTAAATGATTATACCTTTAGGGGTAAAATCTGGAACATGTTTGCTGGGTTTAACTCTCATTGAATTGAAAGCAATTTACTCTAAAGTAAATGTGTTTACATTCCCGCATGTCGGTTGTACTGATCTATTTCTCTGAAAGGAACTCAATGAAAAGTCATTGACTATAATATATATTTCTACATTACTAATAGGGAATTAAAAGAGGCAAAGAAAACCTCCAAACTTGAAGTGACTTTGATGAGATACTGGATATATTAGACCTTAGCATTTATTTCTTACCTGCCCTCAAAATTATGGAATTACTATAAATTACTATGCCAAATATTAAAATTCTGACTGTAATTCTAAAAGCTTCTTAAATTTAAACATTTAAATTTAACATATTTGAAATATTCCAGGATTGCCTGGAACGCTGACCTGCTGAATAAAGAAGCTATATATAATGCTATACTATACTATACTATACTGTACTGTACTGTACTGTACTGTACTGTACTGTACTATACTATACTATACTATCATACTATACTATACTATACTATACTATACTATACTATACTATACTATACTATAACTATAACTATAACTATAACTATAACTACAGTATAATATAGCTAGACTATAATAATACAATACAATACAATATATAAAATAATATAATATAAATGAATAAAGAATTCTATCATACTGACCCACAAATCTAATCCAACTCAGAGATACTGAAGGACAGAACTCAGTGGAATTAGAGGGTTCATTAGGTCTAACTAATTTCCAATCCCCAAAAATAGATCACGAACAATGACAAAGTTCTCCTTATCCAAAACCAAATCTACATTTTGGACTTGAATGGATTCAAATACTCTGTAACCTCCTGCCCTATTTGGATTTCAGACCCAAATTTCCCAAGCTTGGCCATCTGAAGATATGTGGACTTCAAGTCCCAGAATTCCCCAGCCAGCCACACATCCACGCATCAAGTGGCTAAGGTTGGGAAACACAGGTTTAAACAAAAAACTTCTTAATGGACAATCAGGGTTGTTTCACAAATAATCTGCCATACCTACAACGTTATATGCTAATCCTCTTTTGGAAACTCTTACTGACAGAAAGCCACCTAACTGGACTCAGAGAACAGATGAGTAAAAGGTAGTTTTGATTCAAACATGTATTTTCCCTCTCTCTGAGACATAAGCACACACTTAGAATATCAGACATTCAAACAACGCAAGTTCAAATAATTCAATTTCTGTCTCTGCTAGAGTCTCTTTGCACAGGTGTCCAAATGCAAAGCAGTGAAAGCTTGGCCCGACTGAATCCCCCAGACAAGTAGTTAGTCTTTCCGTTCCTATAATAAAATAAATCTAGATGTGTTGTCTCTGGTACACATAATAAATAGTTCTTTTTAAGAGTATACTTTTGACATATGCTTTTATTGGCTTAGCAACCACAAATTTAGAATTTCAAAAAGAAAATAAAAGACAGTTCTTCAATCTGTGAGTCTTTAGGGCTTTACTAAGGGATCATCCATTAATTTTTCTTCTGCCTCTTTATTTCTTTTTAAAAAATTAAGCATTTTTTTTAATCACTAAGTTTAAGCTTGTCCGTCTATTTGTAAGGGGTTTTTTTTAGTCATACCAGTCCTGCAGCTATTTATGTATAAGGGCAATTTCATGCATTTGAATTTGATTGTTGTTCATTTTTTGCAAACTATATGCTACTTTTAAACAGGTGTTCCTCTTCCTATGGCTATTACTAGTATTTTGCTTCTTATTTCTTTAAGTCCCTTCAGCAATCAGGGACTGGGTGGATTAATTTACTTCTCAGGAACGTGATAACCCTCTGAATGAACAAAATCAGAATTGGGGTTCAGAATCTCTCTGGTTAGTGGAAAACATGTATGGAGATTCCAAATATGAACACTAAGCTTTGCTACAAGTTTCACCAGAATTAGCAGAAGGAAAATTACATTAAATACTGTGGTCCTTTCCATAAATTTTTGTTCTTGCTGTTCCTCAATTGTTGACAGCAAGTTCAGGTTGCATCACGTAGCTGAATTTGGCCAAACTTGAGGAAAGCTAGACAGGGTTGTCCTGGGTTAGCCCATGGCTGGGAGACCATGAGAAAATCTCAGGCTGAATAGTGAACTGGGAATTGTGAGTGTGTGTCTCGGATTAAGACAATGGCAAACCAGTTCAGTATTGCTGCGAAAGAAAACTTTCGCCATATAAATCACTTAAGAGTCAAGCTCCATTGGGGGAAATATTTACTTTTAATGGGAATGTTCACAATTCTTCTATAGGATGCATTCTTAATCTTTATCAGCAATAATTTATTGCTAGATTATGAAATTCTTTCCTTTTTCTTTAAGCATACATGAACTAAGATTTAGTGTGCTGCAAGCAATGTATTTTGATCATCTGACCAATTTCAGTGATATGCGACACAATTACTTTCTCCAATCCATTTTCCAAAGATATGTAAATATTACTTTAATTCAATTTTTACCAAACAAATGCTCACATCCTACATTGTTAAATAAAAATCCAATCAATTAACAGAACAAAAAGCAATTAAGAATAGCACAGGAACAATATTAGGAGAAAGGTATAGTCTACCTGACAGCAGAATTTACACTAGTACAAGCAATTTAGTGAAGAAGGCACTCTCTCTCTCGCTCGCTCGCTCGCTCTCTCCTCCAATTTCACTTTATTTACAAGAACGTCTCCAGTCTCCAATCAGCCTTAGAGGCATTTTGAGAAAATAAAAATAATAGGCAACGCTTACCGTACATATTGATATAGTTATATATGAACTAACCAATCAAAAAAAGAGAAGGTAGAGACCAAGATCTGGTAAAAAGAATGCCAAAGAGAAACATCAGTAGTTTGCCTTCTGGTATATAAATAATTTGTGACAAACTATGCCCAGCATAAGAACTGTTTTCTGATTGAAAAGATAGAGAACACTATGGTCATAGAATCATAGGGTTGGGAGAAGCCTTCTACTTCAACACCTATTCACCCATTCTTCCCTGTACAGAAGTCCCAAACAAATGGCTATCCAAGTTTTCTTTGACAACTTCCCAGTCATGGAACACCTATGATTTCAGGAAGCAGGCTATTCCCCTGCTTAATAACTCGCAGTCAGGAAATTCCTTCTTATTTCAAGATTGGATCTCTGTCTCTCTCTTAAATTTCCACCCACTGGTTCTTGTCTCGTGCTCGGGGGATTGGAAGCATAAATGTACACCCTCTGCCCTATGACATCCCTTCTCTTCTTTATCCTGAATGTTCTTCAGACGATTTAGCTTCAATACATCTTTCCATCCTTAACACTCTTCTCTGCGTTCTTTCCAGTTTCTCGGGGGCTGTAATTTAAAATAGAAATAGGTAATTATCATTTTAAAAAAATAATGTTGCATGTGTGTGTGTAGATAGATAAATGATAGACAGACAGCTAGACAGAATCATTAATCCATAACAATCCTGAAAACAGATGGTATATGGTACTCATATAATTTAAAGTTAAGGCCTATTCTTGTCCTACCCTCCAATAGTTATATTTGAAAAATTATGGAGCTTACATATCAAATCCACTTTTAGATGAAAAACAAATAAAAGCTAAGTGGGAAATTACATTTCCTGGTTATTTTTATCATTTTTTACCAATGAAAAATATACAACACATTCTGCAATATTTTGCTACCTCAGCATAAGAACTGACTGGACATTAATAAAATGCAAGAGTGAGAATCAAAACAAGAAAATAAAAATGGGGGTGGGGGAAATCATTCTGCAAACTGAATCTTGTGAGACTCCTAATTTAATTTAAAATCTCTCCACCCCCCTCCCCCGACAATAAAGCCCTGTATTGTCACAAAAGGTAATATTTTCTGCCTCTCCAGAGCAAGCTCCTCGGGAGACTGTCCCTGGCACGACAAGTGACAGAACTAATCTGTCTTCACTTGGACAGCGCTGCAAATATGCAAAACCCAGGTGGCACTAATAGGTTTACAGTCATAACTATGGAATTGGATACACTATGTTACATGGTGTAAAAATTCCCATAGATCAATTTTGCAGTAAAGGTTAAGCAACAAACAAGGAGCCCAAATCTTGTTGCGGGCTTGCCTTATCTTTCTCTTTTTTCATGGATCTGTTAAAAATATTAAACATTTAAAAGAAAAAAAAAGATTATCCCACATTTAAAGCACACAACAGCATAAAAATCAAAGCGCCAGCTATCCCATTCTATCTAGTTAGATTCTCCAGAGAAGTAAAAGTCCTTCTGACTTTGAAAAGTCTGCTTGAACTGCAGAGTTACTGGAAGCATTTTGCTGCATTTGGTATGAGCCATGTGCCTAGTCTTGGAAGGGCAAGGCGATGTCCTTTAGATATATGGGAACTAGGGGTGCTATTCAGCAGGTTCTGACAGGTTCTGGGGAACAGGTAGTGGAAATTTTGAGTAGTTTGGAGAACCGGCAAATACCACCTCCGGCTGGCCCCAGAGTGGGGAGGGAATGGAGATTTTGCAATATCCTTCCCCCAGGAGTGAGGAGGGAATGGGGATTTTGCAGTGTCCTTCCCCTGAAGTGGTGTGGGAATGGAGATTTTGCAGGATCCTTCCCCTACCACGCCCACCAAGCCACGCCCACAGAACCAGTAGTAAAAAAAATTGAATTCCACCACTGATGGGAACTACATCGCCCAAAATTCAAACTACTGCGGTCCATAATAGAGATGACATGTCTAACAGACTATGGGACTGCACAGGAGGAAAAAAGGACCACTGCAAAAGAGACACTTCAGCCCAGAGGAGGGAGAAACACATGAAAGAGACTCACAACAACTTCACCTTAATTTTGCAAGGTATATTTTGATTTGGGGAATTGCTTTGGCAGGCTTTCGGGATTCTGTTACTTTATCCTCCAAACAATATAGGTCTTCCAGAAATCCAACTTGTTCCTGTCTCCTGAGTCTCTTAGGGCTTGACAATGGACTAGCAATTCTGGGAGCAGTTGAGGGCAGCTGGTATAAGATGACGTCACTATGGTGATCACTGCATCACATCAGGTTTTAACAGGCATCTCCCATGCAAAGAGAATGCACAGAGATTACTGCCAAACAATCTGCAATTCAGATATGCATGTCTTTATTTATTTACAGGGCCACTCATCTGTCCTAAAAACTCTGGGAACAAGATAAAAACAAATACTTTATTAAACCAAAAATTAAAACAAAAATCTATCCTCAGTAAAACCACAAAACCACTTATCACATACATTCGTGCTGGATGGACGACCCCGCCCCCAATGCTAACATCCAAACCCCAATGCCTGGGGGAAGAGCCAGGTCTTCACAGCCTTCCAATAGGCCAGTAGAGTAGGAGTTGTTGGTATTTCAGGAACAGGCCCACATTGGTTGTAGCCAGTGGTGGGGTTCAAATAATTTAACAACCGATTCTCTGCCCTAATGACCAGTTTGGTGGGCATGGCCATGGTGGGCATGGCCAGGGGGTGTGACAGGCAGCACTTGGCCTCTTGCACCCCCCTGGGAGCAAAAACGGGCACCCCCCATGCCCCGTTTTGGGCCTAGTAGGCCTCCCTGCACTTACCTGGGAGCCAAAACAGGGCGCGTGGGGACTCCCGGAAGAGCCGGGGAGGGGAGGGGAGGGGCCAGCCAGTAATTTAATCACCGATTCTCCCAAACTGGCCTGAACCAGCTGAATACTACCACTGGCTACCCCCATTGCCTAGTTGAAATCTGTTCCATCTACTTGAGTCACCATAAAATTTAATTATTATAGACCACTTACTTTCAGGGACTCCAGGTGGTTTATAACATACAAAATACAAGTCATAAAACTATGGATATAGGTTTGGTACCGGGGTGGGTTCTACTTACCTTTACTACCGGTTCGCAGCGGGGTCACATGCGCAGAAGCGTTTTGGTGACGTCGGGGTCGGTGGGCGGAGCCTTCCACCAGTTTTACTACCGGTTCTATAGAACCAGTGCGAACCGGGGGCAACCCACCACTGGTTGGTACTTATGTCAGAAGAAGCCCCTTTGGGAAAGCTGCCTTGTTTCTCTTTCTGGCAGCTGGCTGAGTGAGGTGAATTTGTTCACCACACCTTTTCTGTATTTAGAAGAACGTTAAAGATACCACTGTTTTTGACAAGTTTTTAATCATTCATTGATTTTAAAAAAAAACATTTCTGATTTTAATGGTGCTTTAAAATCTTTGCTTGAGTATTACAAGATGCCTTATCTAGGTAGAAATATAGGCAGCACATAAATGCATAAGTTTCATAAATTGTATTTTAGATAGATGCCCAGCTCTGCTGTGGGTCTGTGAAACACCCTATAGCTCTGAAGGAAGAAGAGGAAAAGGAGTAGGGCCGTGGAGGGAAGAGGAAAGAACACACGGCCCGTCAAGGTTACAGACCCTCCAACTACTCTGAGATGGCACAGCTGTACCTAACTCCTCCTTGTCTGCCTTTCTACAGTAATTTTTTTTAAAAAACCAGTATAAAATCCAACACAGTATATTTCTAACTGCATCCTGGGATTTATCTGGCTCTTCATCCAAAAATCTTTAGGAGGGTTGAAGGCAACAGATTTGTATAAAGTTGATGGAAAAGGACCAATTTCTCCAATTCTGTTGACAGAAATCATTTTATTTCACTACTGGAAATGCAATTGATTTTCACCCCTTACTTGGCAAGAGAGTTAGAAATGCATAGGTCCATCATAAAACCCAAACATAGTAAAGTTGGAGTATAGATTCAACTAGAATTTCTTCCATAAATTAAGACGAGGTAAGCCAATTCTAGAAAGAGGCACCATCATTATTACTTGAACAAATCCAGAAACAGGGTCCAAGGCTCTTTCCTTCATGCCTTCTCCCTCCCCTCCTCATAAATGCTCTTGCAATTAAATGATCTCCGGTAATTCTTTTGCCTGTATCACTCAAGGAATAGCTGGATATCATCCAACTCCATAGGATGAGTAAATTTATTCTGCTGGAGTATCTGTGTATAGGTAGTCCTTGACTTACAACAGTAATTGAGCCAGGAATTAGTCATAAATTGTGCCATTCATTAAGTAAGTCACTACTGACAGTGCCCAATTTTGCAACCCTTTTTGTGGCCGTTGTTAAGTGAACACCGCAGTCCCTAAGCAAATGCCACAGTCTTTAAGCAAATACCATGGTCACTGAGCCAACCCATTGACCCAACAGTCATTTTTTGCTGGAAACGAAAAATAAATGCTGGTTTTCCACAAAAAAAGTTGTAAATCATGGTTTAAGGGATGCTGCAAATGGCCATTAATGCAGGACAGTTGCCAAGTGCCCAAAATGCAATCATGACAGTGGGTGGCCATCAGAACTTCAAAACCACATCATAAGTAGCTGTGGGGCATCCATTGTAACTTTGAATGGTCATTAAGAGCCAGTCATAAATTGAGGACTACCTATATATCTATCTAAGAAGCTCATGGGACAAGACAAAACTCCCTGTGTGGATTCTGAGCATTTTAGTGAAATAGATGCACAAGATTTACTTGAAGAGTTGTCAAGAACAATCCCAGAATAAACTGATAATATACCAAAGGGAAAAGAGGGGGTTGTTTTTAATTGATCCTTTGCCACAAAATGGATTAGTTATATTTGCAAGGCCAGCCCATTAGGCACAGCGAAGTGTATAACCTGTCTCAGGTGGCAAATATTGGTGTACAATTAAAAAGCAGCAAATTCTCAATTAAACAACACAATCTTATGCAAGTTTAATTGGAAGTATTTTGACAGATGGCTGTCCAACCCTTGTTTGAAATGCTTCCAATGAAGGAAAGCTAAGCACCTCCCAGGACAATCTGTTCCATTAATTTTTCCTAATATTTAGTCAAAATCTGATTCCTTGCAATGTCCATCACTGGTTCTAATCTTGCCCTTTTTAAAACAACTCTGAGCTTCACAAGCCATCATTCAGATTGATAACCTTGAGCTGAGATTGCAGTGTGGTTAGAGTGCAGTACTGCCGGCTACTTCAACTGACTGCTAGCTGCAGTTCAGCAGTTCAAATCTCACCAGCTCAAGGTTTACTCAGCCTTCCATCCTTCAGAGATGGGTAAAATGAGGACCCAGATTGTTGGGGGCAATATGCTGACTCTGTAAAACCACTTACAGAGGGCTTTAAAAGCAGTATGAAGTGGTATATAAGTCTAAGTGCTATTGCTATTGCTATAACTTCCAGGCTACTTCAACTGTTCACTTATTTTCCAGCTTGCTCACCCTCCCGGTCACTCTTTTTTGGAAGTGCTTGTGAGGGTTCTTTGCTTTCCAGGAACTGGACACACCACAGTACAGCAAATCTATATGCTTTATTGCAGCACACATTTTCTCCAGTGGTGGGATTCAAACATTTTTACTACCAGTTCTGTGGGCATGGCTTGGTGGATGTGGCATGGCATGGCATGGCTTGGTGGGTATGACAGGGGAAGGTTACTGCAAAATCCCCATTTCCTCCCGATCAGCTGTGACTCGGGAGGCAGAGAATAGATGGGGGCGGGGCCAATCAGAGGTGGCATTTACCGGTTCTCCGAACTACTCAAAATTTCCACTACCGGTTCTCCAGAACTGGTCAGAACCTGCTGGATACCACCTCTGATCTTCTCCAAGAATAGATTATTGCTCTGGGTCAACTCCACCCTACTAGGACTTTCCAAGATGATTATGCCACATAAATATGCCTTTAATACTCCATCCTTTATGCTCAGTTTTTCTAATACTCAGTTCAAACAAAAGGCTCAAAGTCTATAAAATAGCATAAAACCTTTGCCTTTTTCCAAAAGTTCTTGCACTACTTGGCATAAGGTGCTGTTTCAGTGTGGTTGTTCCTTCTCTGGTTGCTGCAGAGATCCAAAGCTCCAGGATATGTTGTTCACCATAGCTTGTGGTCATGGCAATTGAATAGAAATCTTCTTGCCTGCTTCTAAGAACTGCCAATCTCCAGACATGGCCTCTGTTAGATCGGCGCAGGAATGGAAGATGCAACCAGCTCGTTACATTTGTAACTTTATTAAACAGGAAAAACAAGACTGGCTGCGTGCTGCCGGAGCTCTCCTTATATTCGCTCCGGCAGTCGCACCGCCCCTGACAGTGATTCAAACTTTCCCGACCGATGGCTGGCAACCAATCCGGGCAGATGTCCTTATAAGGACATAACACTCCTCCCCTCTTAGTCCGGAAACAGTCACTGTTCATTAATCAAAGTCACATAGTCACACAGGTACATAGGACGCCTCGGCACTCTAGCTGACCTGCGCAGTCCCACTTCTTCCTCGTTCCCGACCTGGACGGACGGGGCTCCTGTGTCTCCTGGTTCCCTCCCCGGAACCGGGTTCGGTTCGGCTGGCGAGTGTGCAGGGTCACCCTCAGCGCCTCTGGCCGGACCGCAGACCTTGGATGGCTGGTTCTGATGGTCTTCCTCCTGGCCTGTGGATCTCTCGCCTCGTCGGTGCTGCTCGGTTCCAACCCGGGAAGAGTGTCTGAGCCTCGGTAAGTCCCCGGCTGTCACTTGCTCTTCCCCGGTCTCCCGGGTGCTGCGGTTCGGCTGCGGTTCGGCACGTTGTCGTCTGGGCGGTGGTTCGGATCGGTGCCCTCGGGTCCGGTCTGCCAGCGGTGGATGGTGTTGGCTCGGGTCGTGCTGTCTGACCTCGCAGGGGTGGCGCAGGTCTCCTTGGCTGGGCTGGCATTGGCCTTCCCCGTCGGGTCGGTGGTGGTCGACCTGGTCAGGGTGTCGTTGAGGGACTACCTCCCCGAGTCGGTAGAGGTCTCCCCTGCCGGGGTGGTGCAGGCCTCCCTGGCCGGGTTGTTGTCGGCTTTCCCTTCCCCCTAGTCCCTGGTCTACTGCAGGTTGGTGGCTGGGGTCATCTGGGCTGGGTTGTTGTTGCCGGGTTGTCTTCTGTGCTGGGCGGGGGTCCCCCTCGTCAGGGTGTTGTGTGCCACCCTCACCCCTGTGTTGCGGTGTGCCCATCTTGGATGGTCCCCGGTCTACTCGCCTGGAGTGGAGGTCTCCCTGGCAGGGCTGTCGTGGGTTGCCTTCGCTGGTGGGGTGCGATGCTTCCACCCTGGGCAGGTCCTGGTCTACTCGTGGGCTGGTTTGGTAGTCCCTCGCCCTGTCGTGCCGGGTGCCCACATCGCTGGGTTGGTGTTGCCATCCCCCATGCGGCTGGCCCCGGTCTACCACTCTGGATTGTCAGTGCGATAGTACCTGGTAGTGTGCTTGGCCAGCCTCGTTGGGGTGGCCATGGTCTGCCTCGCCGGGGTGGGGTAGGCCGACCTCGTCGGGGTGTCGTCGGCCTACCTCGCAGGGGTGTTGTAGGCCTACCTCGTCGGGGTGTTGCAGGCCTACCTCTTCAGGGTGTTGTAGGCCTCCCTCGTCAGGCTGGTTTTCTTGCGCTCCCCCCCACCTTTTCCGGAGCTGGTCGATGTGACGTCTACAGACCTGTCCATTTTCCAGCTCCACGGTGTAGGATTTCGGGCCGGTTGTGCTGTCTATCTTCCCCTTCAGCCACTTAGGAGAGCCGCTGAAATTCAGCGCGAAAACCGAATCCCCCTTGCTGAAGGCGCGAAGCGGGCGGCTGGCCGTTGCGGTCACTTCTGGGCTGTATTGGGGGTGCAGCCGGTCCAATGGTGACCTCAACCTTCTGCCCATCAACAGTTCGGCCGGGCTCTTGTGGGTGGTGGCATGCGGCGTGATGTGCTGGGTGAGGAGGAAGTTGTCTATTCTTTCCTGCCAGTCGCCCGTGCCCATCTTGGTGAGTGCCTCCTTGGTGAGTCTCACCATTCGTTCCGCTTGTCCGTTCCCAGCCGGCCTGTACGGGGTGGACAGGGCATGGCGGATGCCCAGTCCTGCCAGGAATGCCTCCATGGCCAGGGATGTGAGTTGGGGGCCATTGTCGGAGACCAGCACATCCGGTAAGCCATGGGTGGCGAACAGGCGGCGCAGGGCCCGGATCGTCGCTTCCGTTGTGGTCGATGCCATGGGTACCACCTCGAGCCACTTGGAGAAGGCATCTACGACGATGAGGAGGTGGCGCCCTTGCATCGGACCCGCGAAGTCGATATGGATCCTCGACCAGGGGTTGCTGGGGGTCTCCCACTTTGCTGTTTCAGTTTGTGGTGGCGCTGGGCGTACTTCTTGGCACGGGTCACATCTGGAGACCCATTCTTCGATGTCTGTCCAGTGAGGGCCACCAGACGTAACTCCGTGCCAGGGCCTTCATGCGGACAATGCCTGGGTGCCCTTTGTGCAAAGTCTCTAGCGTCCGCCGTTGCAGAGTGCTTGGAATCAGCACCCTGTCTCCCCATAGTAAACAACCCTTCATGGTGGACAGCTCCTTCTGCTTCCTGGCGAATGGGCTGAACTTCTCCTCCGTCTTCTCCGATGGCCACCCGCTGAGGATCCAGGACTTCACTTGGCGGAGTGTGGAGTCCTTTTGGGTGTGGACGGCCACATCTGCAGACGGGACTGGACAGCTGGTGTCGTCATCTATGTGGAAAAGGTGGAGCATGGGGGCTGGGTCTTCTACAGGATCCTTCAATGGGCATCTGCTCAGCGCGTCGGCATTTCCTATGGCTGTGCCTGGCTGGTGCACGAGCCTGTAGGAGTAGCCGGCTAGGAAGATAGCCCATCTCGTCATCCGCGGGGACATGAAGGTCGGGGTGGGTTGGTTGCCTGCGAGGAGCCCCAGGAGTGGCTTGTGGTCGGTGACTATGGTGAAACTCCTCCCATAGAGATACTCGTGGAATCGTTTCACTCCTGCCACGATGGCCAAGGCTTCTTTGTCCAGCTGGCTGTAGTTGCATTCTGCGCCGGACATGATTTTGGAGAAATATGCTATTGGGGCTTCGGATCCATTGGGCAGTTCGTGACTGAGGACTGCCCCCACCCCATATGGTGATCCATCGCAGGTTAGCTTGATGGGGAGCGTCTCATTGTACTGGATGAGGACGCTTTTGGAAGTCAAAAGTTCCTTTACGGCTCGGAATGCTGCTTCCTCTTCTTGGCCCCACTTCCAGGAAGCCGCTTTCCCCAGCAGGCGGTGGAGTGGCTCAGCAACTGTGGCTTTCTGTTTGAGAAACATGGCATAGAAGTTAAGCAACCCAAGGAATGCCTGAAGCTCCGTTTTGTTTTTTGGGCTCGGAGCTCCATGGATTGCTTCCACTTTTGATTTGGTGGGGTGGATGCCAGTGCTATCTATGAGATAGCCCAGGAACTCGACTTCCTGTACTCCTAGGATGCATTTATCTCTCCTGACTCTCAGCCTTGAAGCGCTGCAGGACAAGCCTGAGCCTTTCAAGGAGTTGTGCCTGTGACTCTCCAGAGATTAGTACATCGTCAAAGTATGGCACCACCCCTGGAACGCCTTGGAGAAGGCGTTCCATCATAGATTGGAAGATGCCGGGGGCAGCGCTGACTCCAAATTGGAGGCGGTTGCATTTGAATGCCCCCCTGTGCGTGACAATTGTTTGTGCCTCCGCCGTTTTTTCGTCCACTGGCAGTTGCTGGTAAGCCTGGGCCAGGTCCAGTTTTGCAAAAATTGATCCAGTTCCCAGGGAATGCAGCAGATGTTGCACCACTGGGACTGGGTATGCGCTCTGTGCCAACGCCTTGTTGATGGTACGATAGTCGGCGCAGATGCGCACAGACCCATCATGCTTCAGTGGGGTCACAATGGGGGTCTTCCATGAGGCATGATCGATCAGTTCCAGGACGCCCTGGGCGATCAGCTTATCCAGCTGTTCGTCTACTTTAGGCCGCAGGGCAAATGGAACCTGGCGGGGCTTTAGCCTAATCGGGGTGATTCCCTTGTCCAGATTAAATGAGATTGGCCTCCCCACAAATTTCCCAAGCTTACCATCAAAGACTTCTTTGAACTCTTCGATGAGGTTGTCGAGTTCCTCCCTGCGAATTTGGTGGATGCCTCCGATGGATAGCCCCAGCGGCTTAAACCACTCCACTCCTAGCAGGTTCGGTCAGCTGTTCTCCACAACTGGGATGGGAAGCTTGCCCTGGAACTCGTTGTAGGAGACTCGGATGTTGGCTCTTCCTAAGACTCCGATGGGGTTTCCCCCAAAGTCGACAAGCTTGGAGTGTAGCGGCTTCAGGTCTCGCTTGCTGATGCTAGGTTGCAGGCGCTTCAGCTGGTGCCAATCCATAATGGAGTAGACTGAGCCCGAGTCTACCTCCATTGAGCAGGGTGAACCTTCCACGTGGATGGTCACGTGGAACTTGGTGGCATTGTCCGAGTTTGTGTGGGTGATGGTCGTCTGGTGGACCGCTCCGCTCCGGGGAAAATCATCGTCTTTGCGTCTGGAAGGGCCAGAGGACCGTTTGGATGATCTCTGGTAATACTTCTGATTCTCGCGGGGACGGTGGCTGGAGGGCTCTGGGGCTGGTTCCTCGGCTCTGCAGGCTTCAGCGATGTGACCCCTTCTGTTGCAGCGTCTGCAGGTCGCATCTCTCCACTTGCAGGTTGCCCTGGCATGGCCCCTTCTGCAGCTGGCACAGCGCTCCCCCTTGTAGCTTCTCTGGGTAGTTTCCCGCCTTGGGGGTCTGGATACCTTGTGGACAGTGGACTCTTCCTCCGTCTCTGATCCAGCTGTGGAATCCTCAGTTGATGATTGCGCTGTTGAGCAAATCTTGTGGATTCCCTTGGCTCTGCTTACTGCGGCAGCCGCTTTCTTCGAGATTTCGGATGCAGTGGCTTCCTCCACCACATCCTTGAGCACGAGTTTCTTCCTGCTCAGGAATTTCTTTTGCAGGCCTCTGTCCCTCATGCCAAAAACCACGTGGTCAGCGATGGCATTGTCCACGTGGTAAACTCACAGCTGGCTGCGATCTGGCGCAGGGCGGCCTCAAATTCTTTGATGGTCTCACCTTCCTTCTGGTCCCTCTGATGGAAGGTGAAATGGTTCGCCACTGGTATTCCAGTTGGGGCATAGTGGTCTTCCAGAATCTGCAGCAGGTCCGTCCATGGCACTTCTTCGATGTCTCGTGGTGCTATGAGATCGATTGCCATGTCGAGGACTTCGGAGCCACAGTTTGCCAGGAAAATGCCCTTTTTTCGGTCATCATCGGCATCCCTGATGTTGTTGCCTCTCAGGTATTGCCGAAATTTGACCACGTAGGATTTCCACTTGTCCTTCCCTGGGTGGAATGGAGCAAGGGCTGGCAGAGTGACTTCAGCTGATGCCATGCCTTCGGAAATGCCTACTGTGGTTTCTGGTGCCGGAGTCTTGGTCTAGTTGGCTTTGGCGCCACAAGGTTCGTCTCTAGGTCCTAGTCCTTCGTCGCCAGTGTTAGATCGGCGCAGGAATGGAAGACGCGACCAGCTCATTACATTTGTAACTTTATTAAACAGGAAAAACAAGACTGGCTGTGCGCTGCCGGAGCTCTCCTTATATTCGCTCCGGCAGTCGCACCGCCCCTGACAGTGATTCAAACTTTCCCGCCCGATGGCTGGCAACCAATCCAGGCGGATGTCCTTATAAGGACATAACAGCCTCCACTTCCTCCTCGGTAGGCCATTTGCTTTCATCTTTCTTGTCCCACACATCAGAGGTGGGATTCAGTAGGTTCTGACCAGTTCTGGAGAACCAGTAGCGAAAATTTTGAGTAGTTCTTAGAACCAGCAAATGCCACCTCTGACTGGCCCCGCCCCCATCTATTCTCTGCCTCCTGAGTCCCAGCTGATTGGGAGGAAATTGGGATTTTGCAGTAACCTTCCCCTGGAGTGGGGTGGGAATGGAGATTTTACAGTATCCTTCCCCTATCATGCCCACCAAGCCATGCCATGCCACGCCCACCAAGCCACACCCACAGAACCAGTAGTAAAAATTTTTGAAACCCACACTGCCAAACATCCTTCTCCTTTCATTCTGACTGAACATTTGCTTTTCTAAATTAAAGGCCTAGGAGGGCTCTGGATAGTATGCCCTTGAAAACACCAGTGTGTGGCTCCGTTATCACAGACCAGAGCAACGTAGGCATGGATGCTTGTGAGTAAAGTTGTGAGTGAATGTATGAATGTATTTTTCCCAAGCACAGACAGCAGACAACTTCACTCCTTTACAGCGCTGTTCCTGCTTCTCAATTTCCTTCTTAAAATGTAATATTTAGAAACTGATATAGTTCTCCAAAGATAGACTCTGAAGAAAGGAAGGGGAGCAGTGACTTCCTGTAAAGTTCCAGCTAAAATAATCTACTGTATTTTTCGGAGTATAAGACGCCCCAGACTATAAGATGCACCTACCTTTTTTGGTGAGGAAAACAAGAAAAAGAAATCTGCCTCTGCCTCCCAGCAATTTTGCCTCGTTGCAGCAAACAGCAAATAGCCTGCTTTACTTTCATTTTCGTTTTCAGCATAGCTTGATTAGCACAAGAAAAAAAAATGCTCCCAGCAATTTACCTTCTTGCAGCAAGTAGCAGAGGCCCGTGCAGCAATAGGCAATGGCAATTCCTGCAGCCTGAAACAGCTGAGAGTTGGGAGGCCGATCCAAGGGACAATCAACTTGTGCTAATTAGGCTGTGCTGAAGCTAAAATGGTCTGTTTCTTCTTGCTGCTTGCTACAAGGAGGTAAACTGCTGGGAGGCAGAGGCTAAAGGGTGGGGGCCAGTGGGTGGGCGGGGATACATTCGGTGCATAAGACACACCCAAATTTTCACCCCCTTTTAGGGGGGGAAATGGTGTGTCTTATACTCCGAAAAATACAGGGTAATCACTAAATCTTAAAGGAACATTGAAAAAAAACGCTAATGATGAGACTCAGATATATACATAAACCAGGATAAAACTAAGCTTGATTTAAGTTATTTTTCAATTTAAATTTTAATATTGTTAATTTTTTTAAAAAAATTAGTGTTTAAAGTTTAATTTAAAACAAATCATTCACTGATTTGCTTACTATATCCCTATGTATTTAATAATTTGCTCCTCCTGTCACATTTAAAATTTACAATTTAATGGTAACTTTTTGAAGAGCTTTAAATTTGCTCCCTAGCTTTTGAGGCATGCAAATCTAGGGTATTAGTTTTTTTTCCCTTTCTTCAAGCCATTGAGGTTTTCTGAGGATTGCTCCCAAGCCGGGTACGTGTCATGTTATTCTTGCTTCTAGACTTCTCTGGTGGCCGTCATCTTACTGATTTGGGCTCAAAATTCCAGTCAAAACATCTCTGAGAAGGTTGTTACAGGTCCAAGTTAAGTTTGCCAGAGCTTAATTTCAAGGCTGCCTATCGGAGATCAGAGTGGCAAAGATCACCTCAAAACTGGAGCCAACCGATTGTGCAGGTTCCCGTATTAATTTTAATGTGGATTATTCAACACCCTTCTCCACTGAGGACCTATCTGGGTTAGTGGTTTGTCTAATGCTTAAGGCACCAAGGTAGAAACAAGGAGATGTCCTGCCTTAGGCAAGAAGCCAGGTGGGTGATCTTGGGCCAGTCACTCTCTCAGCCCAACTCACCTCACAGGGTGGTTGTGGGGAACACAGGAGGAGGAAGGAATATTAGGTATGCTCGCAACCTTGAGTTATTTATAAAATAAAAAAGGAAGGATATAAATAAGTACGCGTATACGGTAGTACATGCCTTGCCAAATGTGTAAATTGAACTGTACTGAGTTCCTCAAAGTAAAAATAAAATAAAACTAAGTAAGGCTTCTGCTCTTGGACAAAAGGACAATTATTTTTCCTCTCTGTAGTTCAGATTCTGAGTCTATAGTAGCACCTTTTCTGATGAATGAATTCTGTTAAGTAAATTTTCACCATGGACTTTTTAACATTCCAAAGAGCACTGCAAAATAATAATAATAATTTGAGAGAATCTTATCTCAAGATTCAACCACATTGCTTTTTTTCAAAAACATTGTACTGTAACTGTACACTTAAATTATTGACAGCATAATTTTGAAGGAAAACATGTGCTTTACAAGGTAGACAAATAACAATTAAAATCCCTTCTCAAACAGGATCAGATTCGGTAAGGATCTTACCTGAGAATGGAGAAAGACAATATATTTAATCACTCAAGTAAACAGAATGAACAAAGGTCATCATAACCTGAAAGAAATCCAAGTTGTAGTGCTTAAACATAGTAACACACAAGCTCTTTTAGTTTAAAGGAAGTCTTAAGGATCTTAGAAACATAACAAAATGCATGATAATCGTAGGTTAAGACATATGCCCAGCCTTACTCCAGGATGGAGGAGGTTTTCAGAGAAATTTGCAGAAGTGCTCTCTCTGATTCATTCCTGCACTGATTCCTCTTCCCTTCTCCATGCACACAGTCACACACAGTCATACATGGACACACACATACTGAAAACATTATCCCCAGAAATGGCAGGAGGCTTTTCCTCAATGCCCAAGAGTGACACTGCATTTGTTGTGCTATAGGTAGTACAGTATATGGTCCATCTAATTTTAATATTTTTGAAGATATTTTCATTTTGCTCATTATCCTCTAGTATTATCTAGCATTAGCACTAATGCCTCTAGCAGTATCTTGCCTTTATTTAGAGAACTTCCTCAAATTTGGAAGGATGATTTCAGAATTTCAGGAGTGCCAATAGGCATATGGTTGCCAGACCACTGGGAGAAACAAAGAGGTTCAGGAAGTCACATACTTGTAGGGTGACAGGGGCCAAGATAATCTTGTTGGGCGTTGTGGGGTCCCTGGTACTCCCTGAGCTTGGTTGTTTTCTTGCAGTTGTTTCACTCCTCAACTAGCTTACATTGGCAGTCTAGAAGGGAATGGCGTTTGCTCCAGGGGTGAAATCCAACAGGTTCTGGAGAACTGGTAGCTGAAATTTTGAGTAGTTCGGAGAACCGGCAAATACCACCTCTGTCTGGCCCCCGAGTGGGGTGGGAACGGAGATTTTGCAATATACTTTCCCCCAGGAGGGGAGGGAATGGAGATTTTGCAGTATCCTTCCCCTGGAATGGGGTGAGAATGAAGACTTTGCAATATTCTTCCCCTGCCACGCCCACCAAGCCACACCCATAGAACCAGTAGGGATAAAATTTGGATTTCACCCTGGTTTGCTCCGTTTAATATACTAATGGCTTGCCCTATCAGTGTTGTGGGGGTGTTCTTGGTGGTTCCTTGATTAGATTCCTTGACTCAAGAACACCCCACCAACACCATCAGGGCAAGCCATGTGTAGAGACAAACCCCACTCCCTTCTAGCAGAGATGATGCTATCTAGCTGGGTGATGAAATGTCTGTAAGAAAACAACCAATCTCAGAGACCATCAAGACCCCGCATCTCAACCCTGAGTTACAAATATTGTCTTCTATTGTTGGGCCTTGATAAATCAATCAAACCCCAACCTCTGCCAGAGAGCGCTAAGTAGTAACATCCTCCTCACACTGGATTAATTTAACCCTCTACATGGCAACGGGCCAGTTTACTGTGACATTATCTTTGCCCCATTATTGATCAGGCAGGAAAAGTATGCTCTGGACCCAGTCAGTTGGAAGAACTTTGACCGTCAGGGTTCATGAAGAAAACCTTCTCAGCCTTTGGCCTCATCTTTTGGAATACCACCCCTCCCCGCAGGTGAGGCAGCTTCCCACACACACACTTTCCTGGCCTTTTGGAAATGATTGAAGACCTGGGTCTGCTGGCTTGCTGGACCCACAGAGGAGCATGAAGCCATGGGGCTGGTTAGTGCCCTGAAGGCCTTCCCCTGTCTTTTTAGTTTTAATGATTTTTTTTCCTGTTTGTATTATAATATTTTTAATATTTTTACGTCTGCTTCAATAGGCCCAGAGTTATTCTATGTGGGAGATGGGCAGTTTCTAAATATAATATATAAATAAACTTCACCACCACCTGAAAAACAACAACAAAAAAGTTTCATTTATTGTGCTTGAGGAAATCAAGCCTCCCCTTCCTCATTCACAGTGCCCTTGGTCTTTCCTCTCTGTCGTCTTTCTCTGCAGGCTAAAAGCAATAGTGAGGGGCTGGTCAAGGGTCTACCCTTGCTTTTAAATTTTACACTGTTAGGAGAGAAGGCTTCACAAACTCATATGAGCCATTATTTCACAAGGTCTTTGGGATGCCATATTCGACATCAGTGGTACCACAGCAAGGATTACAATGGAAAACCAAGGAACCACAGTCACATCAGGGCATTTAAAAACAGAGAATTTTAATTATATTCCAACTCAGTCAAATAAATCCAAAACCCTAGCAATCTTAATTTGAAATTATTTTTGACTGGAATATATTTGTTTTAAAAGTATCTTGCGCATAATAATTTTGACAGTTACAAGTTTCTCCCATTTAAATATTCATAAAATCATAGCCATATGTGAAACTATATGCTTTACAGCTCAGAGATAGTTTACAGAAGTCTCTACATATTATTTGCATTAATGTCAAACTAGGTGAGCAACCATAAATGCAAGTGATATTTCAAGAAAATATTTAAAAGGTTAAAATATGGATAATGAACATAATACAACCAAGGTTAACTACACTTAAGTTAGTTCCCTGGGGAAAAAATGAGGAAGTCCATTTATATACAATAAGACCCACTGGTTTTATACAGCTCATTATTGATTATCACAATTGGCAATGAACCCAGATCATGTGAGATACACAAGCATTTCACAGCCCAGAAACTCTTCTGTGGCATGGAATCAATACCTCGACCATGGCACACCCCTTAAAGAGCAATGCAAAATCAGTCTCCCATTTTATTCTCCAAGAATATAGCAGGATTATTGTTACAATACACAAGTGCTTCTCAGCAAGAATAATTACCCACACATTACCAGTATTAGAATGGGCAGTCTTAGGTTATCCATATAGATGCAACCATTCTAACAGAGTTTAGATAAATAACATACAGCAGATTAGAATTACTGTAGTATTAGATGCTCATCTGCATATACAGTTTTAAACCAGTGCTAAAGCTATAAAGGTTTGTACTACTTCAGATTTTAGAAGAGGCTCAGAATACACCTCCATGGAAAAATATTTCTTGACATAGGAAACAGAATATTTATAGAGAAGACTTCATCCTGAGCAGTCCTTATCCTTAATCTAAAATAGTCTAAAATGGTTCAAACTAGGGCTAAACTATCATAGTTAGCTAACCCATGGTTAACTGAATTGTGGTTTTCTGAAGAAACCCAATTGCTAGGATTTGCACAATACACTGAATCCAAAATTAACTGCATCCTCAGAGTTTGCACAACTACAGACTCTTTTAACCCCAATTTCTTACAAAATCTAGGTAATTCAAGGAGAATGAATCCTAAATTCAACTTTTTGGACTAGGGCATTAATAAACACATCCATGTCAACAGATTTGTTTCTTTTTACTCTTTTTAGAATGGAAATGGAAATGCAATATATCAATATGGTAAGAATAGAGATACAGAAATCTCTTGCTTAGAACTTGGCCACACCCTTGAAGCTAGGTCTCAAAACAACCAAACTTTTAAACGAGGGCACAAATGAAAGTAATGTTCTCCACAGAGATCTTCAAAGAACTCTGAGAAACTATTACATCTCTTGCAAAAGGTGACACCACAGAGCATTTGAATTTGCAATCATTAAGGGAAATATGGCCCACCAGATTTATGCTGTGCAGCCTGCCAATTTCTTGACAATCCATCCCCCTCGTTTTTACGGGAAGGGAAGGGAAGGGAAGGGAAGGGAAGGGAAGGTTATCTAACACTTCACAGTTCACATATATCATAGTTTATGCAGGCCTGCACTCTGCTAATTCCAGTCAGATTAAACCTACTCCAGCAAAGAAGGCTGAAAAAGAGAAAAGCCTTTTTGTGTATAGCAAAACACTGAGCTGGCATAGATCGTGATGATTTGTAAATCATCTGTGATTTATAAATTAATGGTTGTTTTGTCCTTGAGGACATCCCCTTCCCTTTTTCATTTGCATGAGATGAGGTTAAGTCAAGAATTCTCCACTTAACCAGTATGTTCTGCTCCAGTTAGGTCAAAATGGGAAATTACGGTTGGAGATACCCTGCTTTTATCATGATTTACACAAAGGGGCATAAGTGTGCTCAAGAGGTTAATTCATCTTTTAGTCTATGAAACTGAAATAAGAGCTGACCAGTCCCATTGTGTCCTTTATTTTCAAGGTGGTTTGAAGATAACTCTTATCTCAACATTATTGAAACGGCTCATCTCTAAAACCTATGGAAAAATGCTGACTCTTTCATCCATCCAAATAAAGGGCTAGGTTTCTTGCCGGACCCAAGGCCAGTGTACTTATGTGTTTAATGGTTCTGCTTACAATTCATTTACTCACCCACTATTCTTACCCGGTTAACAGCTTTGCTTTTCTCAACCACTCCCTGCCCTGATATGGGTCAACAATCATATCCCATCTATTGTCTGATTTACGATCCCTCTGTACATTCCCAGCTACCTAATGTTTACCATTTCACTTCAGAGTCCAAAGGTTAGTGTGAAAGGAGTGTTCCTCATTCTTGTAAACATTTCACCGAGATAGTTTTGGTATAATAAGAAACCAAAATATTTTGCACTTGCCGTCATCACAAAGTCTACCCACTGAGTCCTTTTGTGTGCTGTTCACTGATATGTTTTATAAAATTAACCCCCCAGCGTCAGCTGAAGCTGTGGATGCTCCATAGCTTTCTATAGTTAGTGTTTAATTCTTGAGTTGTATTTGTTTACTTATACAGTATATGGTTATTTAAGCAATTCATGTGAAAACAAATGAAAAAGGTACAAAGGGAAATATAAAAGACAATGTTAAAAATGGAAAAGCTGCAGTATTATAACAAATGAAGTTCAAAGGCCATCTGAAGTTGACCCCTTCAAGTTCATTTGGTAAATATTGCAGCTTTCAACTGACCTTTTTGCGTTGATAGAACTACAGGTAGTCCTCGACTTATGATCGCCACTGAGCCCAAAATTTCTGTTGTTAAGTGAACCAGTTGTTAACTGAATTTTGCCCCATTTTGCAACCTTTCTTGCCACCGTTATTAAATGAATCACTGTAGTTAGTAACACAAATTGTCAAGTGAATCTGGCTTCCCCATTGACTTTGCTTGTCAGAAAGTTGCAAAAAACAATGACATGACTCTGGGACACTCCAAACATCATAATTATGAGTCAGTTGCCAAGCATCTGAATTTTGATCACATGACCATGGGGATGCTGCAATGGTTGTAAGTGTGAAATACAGTCGTAAGTCACTTTTTCCCATGCCATTGTTAACCTTGAATGGTCACTAAATGGACTGTTGTAAGTCAAGCACTACCTGTGGCAGTTTGCACTTGGTTACTCAAATGTACTTGGGGAGGGCACTGCCACAGCTGGAGAACTGCTGGAACAAGGCAAATCACTCGTACTGAAGTCATCAAGTAGCTTGATGGTTTTAAAAGGGACAATCTCATTAGACTCTTAAATAAACACAACAATCTTGTGGCACCTTAAAAGGCAAAACAATGTGCTATTGCATAAGCTTTTATGGATCATAGTCCTCTTTGCATCTGATGTGAACTATGATTCACAAAGATTTGTCTAACAATAAAACATGTTCTGTCTTTAAGATATCACAAAATAATTGAGCATTTTGAAGAGGCAAACATCATAAAAAGTACTAGTGTTTCTATCTTAGAATAACAGTAAAGTTGCCAATATCCTGTTCTACTTTCAAAATGCTCTACAGATAATCCTCGCTTACCACTGGTTAACAACTGTTCAGACCTACCACTGATGGCCTCAGAAAGATATTTTATGGTTTGTAAAGCATTTCTGGTCATTGTAAAATGTCAGGTTGACCCCTCCTCAATCCCACGATCACATAAATGCACTTGGCAATTGGCTCACATTTACAACTGGTTGCAGTGACACATAATGGCAATTTTCTTCTTCTTCTTCTTCTTCTTGCTAGTTTCTGGCAAAAACAACATCCATTTGGGAGACTTAAAACTGTGAGATCCTGTGTGAGAATGGATTCTGACTTACAGCTGTGCGATTCAGTTAACAACTGCCATAAAAAGGGTGGTAAAATCATATCTGGTCATATGGGTGCCTTGATTTATGGGTGCCTTGATTGTCATGACTTATGGCTGAAGTTAGGACCCAATTGTGGTCCTAAATCAAGGATTACCTGCATTGGGAACAATCCTATTGCATAATACAGAACAACAAAGAAATGCATTGTCAAAGCCATCATTTTCCCAGTTGAACAGTTTAACTCTGATAGTGGGACTATCAGGAAAGCTGCAGAAA
The DNA here is from genome assembly GCA_022577455.1 of Arizona elegans. Taxonomy (NCBI): domain Eukaryota; kingdom Metazoa; phylum Chordata; class Lepidosauria; order Squamata; family Colubridae; genus Arizona; species Arizona elegans. The sequence goes on along the minus strand of JAKOOJ010000001.1, from coordinate 199,714,804 downwards.
AACTGATGCCTATGAATTGTGAAGAAAATGACTGCAAATATCTTTTTTTTTTATTGAAAAAGTTTTTCAAATACAGATTTTTCCCCCCTTTCCCCCCCTCCTCCCTAACCCCCCCTCCCCCTCCCCTCCCCCCATGGCTTCTTCAAAATAAAATCATTGATATCAAATTAAATAATACTTTACCATCCTTTTACACCACCCCCCACATGCTAACCATTTCTTTCTAACATTGTTATTATATCCCCCTTATACTATACATTTCAAAGCAACCTTCAGCTATAAAACTATATAATAAATCCTAATTTGGCATTTATTCAACTCATATTCTACCCATTTCCTCCACCCCCATACATATATCTCTTAATTCAAATCTTTTTTTTTTTTAATTTGATTTATATGCCGCCCTTCTCCGAAGACTCAGGGCGGCTTACAATGTGCTCAGCAATAGCCTTCATCCTTTTGTATATTTATACAAAGTCAGCTTATTGCCCCCACAACTGGGTCCTCATTTCACCTACCTTAGAAAGGATGGAAGGCTGAGTCAACCTTGAGCCTTGGCGAGATTCGAACCCTGCAGTAATTGCAGGCAGCTGGTCTTAATAACCAGCTTAATAACAGGGTGCCTTAAACCCCTGTACCACCAAGGCTCTATTTTATGTATATTAATATCTGAACCTAACATCCCTTTTCCCAAACTAGACAATCAGTAACCTAACCTATCTCCACCCCTTTTCCTACAGGTCTACCATACATAGTATTTTAATATCTTTATTCTTCTGCCCACACCATACCACTAAGAAATATTTCCATATATAAACAAAATCCTCAAATAACTTTAAATAATCCATATAATATCTTCTGTAATGTCTTTCAACTAGATTATTAATTCCATCGCCCATGTAAGGGTAACATCAAGTTCTAGTTCCAACAGTATGTTCAGTATCTTCAATTACCATCTGACCCCATCAATAATGAATGTTTTCATGTATAAAAAACCACCCGAGTGACTTTATATTTATATTCCATATAGTATCTTCTGTAGTGTCTTTCATCTAGATTATTAATTCCAACCACCGTGTTAGGGTAACAACCAGATCTTCTGCATGCCCCAATCCCATAGTTCTCGTGCCTTATAGCTCAACATATACGTAATCGATTTTTCAAAGAGTCCAGAATAGAAAGTTCCAATCCACTCAGTTGGAGGCCATCTTCTACATCCCAAAAGCACAGCACTGCAGAGATCTGTTATTCTTCTCAAAATAGTATAAGTCAATAATTTGCCTCAGCTATATTTTCATGTATCATCCATCTATAAGTCCCACTTATAATATTTAATCGTCTCTTAAGTAACTGGCATTAGACTGTTGTTTAGTCTAAAATTTTTTAGTTTTGTAGAACCTGCTTCTTCTCTTCTTAACTTTTTGTGGTTTAGATCTCCATCCTGGTTGCCTTTCTAGGACTGGTATATCAGCTGATTGATTTCCATGCTGGTCTGTAACTTGATAAGACATCACATTAAAATCGAAAGCCGCCTCTCTTGTGTTATAGGTGATCCAGCTATAACCTCTGAAGGAGAATCCAAAAGCGACTCGTCCGAAAGGGCCTCTGTGACTTGTTGTTTTTCCATTACCTCCATCTCCATCTGCTTAGCCTGGGTTTCAATATCTTGTTCATTTCGCATTTCTTTATTCCCCTCCTGTCCTAACACTGATAGCCTACATGGAGATGTTAAATCCTTTTTAAGAACCTTGTAATAAAATTCTTCCGCTTTTCCAACAGTATTTAATTGATATCTTTCTCCTTGGTATCTCAATATTATACCAACTGGAGCATCCCACCTAAATGGAATGTAATGGAAGAAAATGACTGCAAATATCTTGAACTGCAAGAGCAAAAAAGAGCATTCAATATCAGATGAAGTGAAACCATCCTGCTTGCTGAAAGTTCTAACGATGAAGTTAAAGCTTAAATATGTTGGACAGATACACAATGGCAAGGAGAAGACCCAATGCTGGAAAAAATGAAATGCAATCAAAAGAGGGTGACACAAAACAAGGTAGCTAGATGCTATGAGTAATGGCAAGCAGGAGCTTCATAAGAACCTCCAGAAGCACATACTGACAGGCAATCCTCAAATAATGTCCACTTAGTCACATAAAAAATAAGTGACAACTGGACAACGGTTTCCATTTTAAAACCAGAAAGGAATATTGCTGGTCAAAGCAGTAGGAGGAAAAAGATAAGGGGGAAAAAAGAATCCTTTGTTTAAATGCTAACTCACCCAGTTTCCAAATTGTAGTCTTCCCTCACCACAACTATACACGCATTCTGAGAAAAGGCCTGAGACTCCCTAGAATATGAGTTTGATTTGATGCCCAGGTGAGTAACAAGAAGGGAGATGAAGAAGGTATCCATGTGCCATCTTAGCATCTCGCCAGAAGCCCACCTCACCAGGAACAGTTCTGAGAAACCATTATTGGCCAACAGAGAAATGTAGGACTATCTAAAGTAAGCATTTTCAATACTGCATCCATTTTATACTGCAGGGAAGAATTTCCTTTTGCTTCTTTGAGTTTTTTACAGTACATTTCAATTTAAAAAATAACTAAACTGTTTGGCACCGATTTTAAGAAAGACACACAATAAAAGTCTGTGTGTGTGTGTGTGTGTGTGTGTGTGTGTGTGTGTGTGTGTGTCCCTCCCTCTCTCTCCTCTTTTGGAGCAGAGGTAGAGAAGACTTCTATGTTCTGCTATTTCAGAGACATATGTTCTGTATCCCACCAGTTATGAAGTGATTACCAGAGTGGCACAAACAGATTTTTTTGTTAACAACACAAAGGTGCTATTTTCTCAGGTTCTGTGAGAACACACACACTTATTTTTACCAATTCAATCTGTTATCTAGTAGCTCCATGTCCACAGGGTTTGTGAGGCCATCTTAGGTGTTGAAATCCTAGCAACGTACAGAGTGCTACCTGATAGTAGTGTGGAGAAAAGAACACAAGTTTTTAAGTTTGTGGGGAAATTATTCAAAGTTCTCCTCCTTCCCTAGGATTTGTGCTTTAATTAAGACAGAAGCCCTATAAAGTTTATAAATTTGAAGCAACCATTAAAAAAACAGCTCAATCAATAATGTCATCTTTTCAATCCTCTGACTTGTTTCTAATATCTCCAAACTTTATTTTATTTCTCTCCTGCCATTCAGTTTGTAAGGATTCCCAAAGGTGTTTATATAATGCATTTATTTAATAGTTTTATATCTTATTTTTCCTCTAAGGTTCTCAAACTGGTGCACAAGATTCTGCTCGCACATAGGTTAATAATAATAATAATAATAATAATAATAATAATAATAATAATAATAATAATATAACTTTTAAGCAGGTCACCACTTTTATTTTCTAGATAATAAAGAGGCTCGAGATTATACCAGGGGTGAAATCAAGCAGGTTCTGGAGAACCGGCAGCGGAAATTTTGAGTTGTTCTGAGAACCGGCAAATGCCACCTCTGGCTGGCCCCAGAGTGGGGTGGGAATGGGGATTTTGCAGTATCCTTCCCCTGGAGTGGGGTGGGAATGGAGATTTTGCAGTATCCTTCCACTGCCACGCCCACCAAGCCACACCACGCCCACCAAGCCATGCACAGAACCAGTAGTAAAAAAATGTGGATTTCACCACTGGATTATACCCATCATTCAGAACTGCATACTATGGATGACCGTTTATGCATCTTCACTTCAACTGCCCAGATTCACTGCAAGGGACTGGCACCACACACCAGGTATGATCCACTAAACTCTACACCTTGAAGCAGCTTGACACATCACCCCAAAATAATACTGCATCCATGACTGGCAAACCTCCTTTTAATTCCTCCCCAATATCTTTGGATTGTTCTAGAAGAAATCTACCACAGAGTTCAGTGAGAATAAATTTGCAAATTGCCACACACAACTGGCTGGCACAGCATTGGTAGCATCTATGAACAGTGTCTACTTGCATTTTCTTTCTCAATCAATAATCTAACAAACTGCTCATCACTGATATGTCCAGGAAAGTATATTTCTTAAAGATGTGCAGAAAAGCAGAGAATTAGGTGGATCAGACTTTTCCTTCTTTGTGTAAGGGAAACTGAAGTAGCAACGAATGTCATCTGGGAAATTTGTATTAAAAAACATTTGCACTGGGAAAAAAATGAAACACTGATTTTGGGTTTTACTGATTAGATTTGTCAATATAGAAATGGCTAGTTTATACTATTATGTAAAAATAAGAAGTTGAGGTTTGATGTTATTATCTTATTTTACTGCATGAAAGACAGTCGGATATCAATGCCTTTTCTTTCTTTTTCCCTTCTTTTCTACACTCTTCCCTCCCCTATTTTTCCTATTATTTGTTTTCGTATTTTTGCATTATATACTATAAACTAATAAAAAAGAAAAATCAGCATGAAAAAAAACATTTGCACTGTATTTATATCAACAGCTGTGTACATTACTCCAAGTTCCATATGTTAAGGAAAGTTCAGAATGAAAACATCCAGATTTTTTTGTTTCCATTTTTTGAAAATCTGAAAAAAAAGTGCAGCTAAGATAAAAATATTTATAGGTTATGTTATTGTGTTTGTATAAAATGCTTAACTAACCAACAATACACTACCCTTGGTTAGTTTTAACTTTAGTACTTTTATGTCTTAGTATATTGTGCAATCCCAATTCTAACCTAGAAAGTGTCAACCGCCCTGGGTCTTCAGAGAGGGGCGGCATATAAATTGAATGAATGAATGAATGAATGAATGAATGAATGAATGAATGAATGAATAAACTTGCAAAGCATCCCTGGCCTGCTCTCGAGTTGCCATAGGCAAGGGGGATGGCAGAACAAATTCTACAGCTGCGGTGAGGTAGCACGGCAGTAAAAACAAAAGCACATTCCAGCCATATCTCTGTCAAGGTTGTCTCTGCGGTAACCCACAGTGGCGAGAGGGGAGTGATCTCTACAACACCCAAAATTGCTTCATTGGAGAATGTGACTGATGACACACCTTGGGGGGAGAGGGGAAACAGAGGTCAGAGTTGGCTTCACTTGGGACGTGCGGACATGAAGCTCCTAATAAATAACTGGATTTCAAAAGGGAGAAAGAGAGGAGGAGAGGGAGAAAGGAAGGGGAAGTAGAGAAGGAGTAGGAGAAGAGGGAAGAAGAAAGTAGAAAGGAAAGAAGGGAGGGAGATAGAAGAGATTAGAAGAAAGATTGCTGTACAATAAAAAAGATGAAATGGAAGAAAGGCAACCCCGAACATGCATAAATGCACTAGTATAAAGAATGAGTTATTAAAAAATAAAAGAGAATAAATATAAGTTAAATCAGAAATTAGAATCTGAGGGTGAATAAAGATATTGTTTATATAAATAAGCATAGAAATTTTAAGACATGATCAAAAAATGGCAAAAATTGTAACTGAGCAAAATGTATTTGAATATGTTAAATTGTATAAGTTATGATATGGCCAATACTCTGTTCATAAAATATGTGGGGGGAAATGGGGGGGGTCAATAAAACTTGATTCAAAAAAAATAACTGGATTTCTTTTGAAGCTTGGCTCGAGGCTCATTATTTAATTAGGGCATCAGTTGGAACCCTGACAAATTTAACCAAATTACTTTGGTTAATTTGATAACCAAAGTCAGAGTATTGAAAGTGGACCATATTTGTTTCAGCATCCCTACAACTAATCCCAATATAGCGCTGTGCCAGAGAGATGCCACATTGATTGAACCACTACAAGAGAACTGAAATGCTGAGTGCCTCCATCAGTTCTGTCCAACTAAATCAGGGGGATCAAACTCAAGGCCCGTGGGCTGAATCTGGCCCCTGGAGTTCTTAGACCTGGCCCGCAGGGCCGTCCTGGAAACAATGAAGGACTGGCCTGCGGTGCCTCTGTCAGTGAAAACATGAGAATCCAGGAGAATCCATGACCTCAGTGCCTTCCGCTGTGCCCTTGTTTTTCCAACAAGCCGGGCTGGCCTAACTCTTTTTAAGTGTTTTTAATTGTTTTTGTTTATTGTTTTAATTAATGGGGCCAAATTTATATATATATTTTAGCTGTATTTTAATATTTGTATTTGATGTTTTTATTTGCCTGTTCACCGCCCTGAGTCCTCAGGGAGAAGGGCGGTATACAAGTTCAAAAATAAAATAAATAAAATAAATAAAATAAAACGGGCTCCCAATCTCCGTTTTCGGCTGGGACGGCCTCCTGAAATCCCCTGCCAGCAAAAATGGAGCTCAGGAGGCCGCATTCTGTTTTCGCTGTCAGAGGGTTACAGGAGGCCATCCCAGCCGAAAACGAAGATTGGGAGCCCATTTTTGCTGGCAGAGCAGTTGGGCCACAAGTGCCCCTGATATGAGTGATGTCAAGCTGGCCACGCCTACCCTGGCCACACTCATCCTGCCACCCACCCCCAGGTCAAACACAACCCTGATGTGGCCCTCAGTGAAATTGAGTTTGATACCCCTGAACTAGATCAACCACGCTCTTCGCATTTAAAGTAAGGCAGATGCAGATATAGCCACCACTAAGAACTTTAGAAGGCCATACCTCAGAGTGGGAGGCAATAGTCTGGCTGATCTTAGTCCTGAATTTGTCTTTCATTATTTGGATTTTTTAAAAACACATCAACCCTAAATCCATAGTTTTCCATGTACCTCTGCAGGCTAAATTTGTAAAGGGCATTATGATGCTAGTAGTTTTAATTTTCATTCATTAATTGCTTCTAGCATGAATGTTCTACATCACAATCCTTAGGTTTTTTCCTCAGGAACTAATTCTATCATGCAAGCAGGTAACTTGAAGTCCAGAGATGTATGTGCCCTCCTTGCCAAGCCTTTGAGTAGTCCCCAAAATTATCCTAAAGCTAAATTGCTGTTTTTCACATGGCAGGAGAACAATTCTGCTAATTGTGTTTAATTAATTTGCATAAATTACACATGTCAGATTAAATGTTTATTTAATGTGTGTGTTATATGTGTATTTCTTTAGGTAAACAATTTCCCTTTCCTTCTTCTGAGAGATCTTTTTGTCTTCCGGGTCCAGCCTACAGTCCATTTGGGGGTTCTACTGAATCATGTAAAATTTGGCTACTTCAAGATGGAAGCAAGAAAGAATTAGGTGGGGTGCGGAGGATGGGTGCCTTATTTGTTGCAGTTGTTTTTTCTCTTTATTTCTCCTCTCTGCTTCCTCAATTATAAGACATGTTATAAGATATGTGTCATGTTATCTTATGACTATTGGGAGCCAAATTACACATTGTTAGTCACACTTTAGAAGAAAAGACTTTCTTAATATTGGCACCTTAAATATGAAGAAGTGATCCATGGACTTCATTTGGTCTGATTTTGAGCCTTAAATTGGCTTTTTGGCCAGAGTTATCCCTATCTCTACCTTTGGGGCAATCAATAGAATTCAGAAGAAACCACTGTCAGCAATTGAGTAACAAGTATATTGCCATAAACTCCTTTAATCTTTGAAACATGGGAAATGTAAAAAGAAAAATGTTGGAGGACAAGCTGAAAAAGTCCTAAAATAAAATATTTAATAATTCAGCTACATCCATATGTTAAGCACGTCAGGTGAAAATATGCTAACAACTATCTGGTACTGCATTTTGTAGTGATTTACTTTTTAATCTTGATATAAAACAGAGGTCAAACTAGTTTTTTTAATTAGGCTTCTTTCAGTTCAAGGTGCCCTCTAAGGTATCTGAGGTAGTACATAATGGATTTACCAGATCTCAGTTACAAAAGCTGGCAGAACGGCTGTTAGTCTTTTTGTAATCCAGCTATTAGCATAGTCTACTCATCAGCCAAGTGAATTAAACCATTCTTTATTAAGGGGCTATCGGAGGATTAGCAGAGTATTGCTTTAGCTCTAAAATTCTGGCCATGTGGCCATAGCTTAAGCTTATTTGCACAAATGAAATAGTGTAAAATACGTTCCTTAATTTGCTGAGCAGGTTTTTGACCAAATGAAGTATACGCATTTCCTTAATTGCTTAAATTATTATCAACTTTTTCCTGGCATGCTCACTGTTTCCATAACTTTAACCTCAATCTGACAAACAGAAAATTAGCAGGTTGTATTTCTTATCAGATAGGTCAGGCGCCAAGACAAATTTCACTTGCTTAATTTATTTCACAGATCATTTTAAAGATATAGAAGCAAGTCCAATTAAGACCTTGCAACACTGAATTAAAATGTGTATTTGAACCAATTGCAAAGACTTGTGGTGGGTAAGGGCAATGTAATCACCAAAACCTCCCACGTAGAGGTAAACAAGCCAATCCAATAGCTTGATTCTTTGAATATTCAAAAGAATGAGCAAAATTAAAAAAAAAAAAGAGGGAGAGGAAAATATAAGCCTAATTTAAAAAACGAGATCAATTTCTCTGATAAAACTAAGAACATCTTCAGAATGAAATACTTTAGCTGCCAGAGGAAAAAGTATTAAACCAACATTTCCAGAAATAGGTTTACACTGAGACAAATATACTTACCACTTCCTAATAAAGAATGTGCAAGAAGCCATTTTTCTCTTCTGTCGAAACACCTCCGCAGATCTTCTTAGAAAATTTAACCACAGCTGCTATCAGCTTCTTAAACTGGGCTTTTTTTTTTCTTTTAAACTGTCAACTCAGGAGAACAGTTCTGCAATTTGCCAATCTAATCTAGCAAACCACTTGAACATTTATTTATATACGTGCTTGAAGGCAGAGGACCCAGTGAGAGCTTACTCTGTACAATTTTAGTATCTTTAGCCACCAAGGTTTGCACAGATGAGCTTCAAGAATACTTATTGAGGAACTTATATACAACCCACAACTTACAACCCATTGTAAGTTACTATCTTTTAGCCATGAGAGGTGCAAGGAGAGGGGAGTCCGTACTAAATTGGTTTTGCACACTAGAGAAGGAAGTGAGTACACTGTAGCCCCAAATCAGATGGTTGGTATTGTAGCACCCACTCAGACCAATATGTTTTATTAAAAGGCATAAGCTTTCATGAACTGTAGGCTCACAACGATAAAAAACACATAAAATTCAATATTCAAATATAAAAACCAATAAAATCCCCTTTAAAAACCCCTTCAATCCAATCCGGCCAGGCCAAATAGCCATGTTTTGAGGTCATGGCGGAAAGAGCGAAGGTCAGGGGCCATCCAGAGCTCTAGGGGGAGCTGATTCAACAGAGTAGGCGTGCCCACAGAGAAGGCCCGCTCCCTGGGAGTCGCCAGTCGACACTGTCTGGCTGACAGGACCCCAAGGAGGCCCTCCCTGTGAGAGCGTACCGGGCGATGGGGAGCTATCGCTGGCCGCAGATGGTCCGCCAGGTACCCCGTGCCTAAGCCATGTAACATGTAATGTTTTGGGGGAAAAAATTTTAAGTCCTAAATAGCTATTAACGTCCTATGTTTATTCAATCAATCACTTTTATTTTTCCCTAAATTAACCTGGTTTTTTTTTTCCTCAGAGATCTAGAAAAAGCAGGAATGGGAGGCGGGAGGACTACATTTGCCCTGTATTTGACTTGAAACCATCTGAGCTCTAAGACCTCTAGTTCTTTACTCTCAATTGACATTCTGGAGCTGATCTTCAAAGCCAAGCTTGCAATTGTTTTTCAAAACCTCGAATGTTATGACAGATAGCGCATACTTGTGCTCGAGGGGAAATCATCATCTATTCTAGATATTGTGAAGGCAGTGGACCAAGACACAAAACGGGGCAAAATCTTTTTCAAGTGATTTCAAGTGTAATATTAGCCTTAGTAGTATCAAGGAAATTCAACAATCCCGATTTGCTGAAATAAAATTCCAGGCCATGTCTACTTCACAGAAATGATTATTCTGTACAGTCCTAAAGAGTACCTAAAGAGTACCAAGAGCCTTGGTAGTGCAGTAGTCTAAGGCACCCTGTTATTAAGCTGGTTATTAAGACCAGCTGCCTGCAATTACTGCAGGTTCGAATCTCGCCAAGGCTCAAGGTTGACTCAGCCTTCCATCCTTTCTAAGGTAGGTAAATTGAGGACCCAGTTGTGGGGGCAATAAGCTGACTTTGTATAAATATACAAAAGGATGAAGGCTATTGCTAGCACATTGTAAGCCACCCTGAGTCTCCAGAGAAGGGCGGCATATAAATCAAATTAAAAAAAAGAGAGAGAGAGAGAACAAGGATTTTTCATGTGGTTCATAGACAGAATCCAAGCACATACAGTTTGAATTCTTATGGGGTAAATTCAAACTTTTAGAGGCAAAGGTGGAAGGACAAAGAAGAATTATATTGTGCACTATTAAAATAATTTGTGGGATGGGAAATCAAAAATGTGTTGCCTTAATTTATTTCCCACCCTCATGTTTCCCGTGACTTTAAAAATACTGCCACCAAACATTTCCAGTTTAAATTAATTCTTAGTGTAATGTGTGCAATATTATGGATGCACCTTAAGCAAAGGTAGTAAGATAAGAAATCAAGCTTGCTGTCTCTGAAATCTATAATAAAGCATCCATTCTCAGGCTCACACTTTGAAACCAGAGAACAGAGATACACTGAATAGGAGCTTGTTAATAGGAATCCATTGTTCAAATGGGTTCCATCAACAAAATAAAAAAGACCACTGCTCCATTCGTCCTGACTTAAAAGGAAGAATAGATCCCTCTTCCTTCAATTTGGGTTTTTTCAATCCTATATTTTGAAAGAAAAGAAATAAAATTGCACCATATCCAATATGAAGAATTGTGACAAGAAGGTAAACTAGAATTCTAATTTTACCTTAATTCAATAGAGTGGCCTTGTAATACATGCCACATTGTTATCAAAATTATTGGTTGTTTTTATTCTTTCTTCAATCTCCGCAGCAGGTTACCACAGAGTTTTCCGTATCATTTCAGGCTTTGTTGCTGAAGAAATACATTTCCTTGATCCATAATGTATGCAGCATTTCACAGGGGTGAAATGCTGCCGGCTCTATCCAGCTCATGGGAGCCAGTAGCGGCGGCGGCAGGTAGTTTGGAGAACCGGTAGCAACGGCGGTGGGAGGCTCCGACCCCCCCCCCAAACCGGGATGTCATCACATCCTGGTTTTGACCATCTGCACATGCACAGAAGGCTTTGCGCATGCACAAATTACGGCACGCGCACATTAGCAAACCAGTAGGAAAAGTAAGTACATTTCACCCCTGGCTCTTTCCCCTCTCTTTTTCGGGGATGAGGGCTGTTTGTATCCATGGGAGCCACACAAACAAGGTATATTAGCATTCAAGGCAATCTTCGTGAACAGCAGCAAGAAAATTTCCTCTTCCTGGGCAATACCCGTTTTGTCATCTCTTGTGATCTCTCTTCTAAATTTCCAAGGCAGAAAAGAAACCAGATAAGATCAGATGGCCTTTTGATTTACTCGATTGGTACTCGCAATGAGGTGCCAAACTTAAAAGCATGTAACCCTGGTGGAAATGGGAGACATCTGCACATTTTATACGGTAGGGAGAATGGAAGAAAGTTACAGAATTCCCTCCCTGCTTTGTGTCATGGTTGTTCCAATCCACTAAAAGCCAAAATAATTTTTTACCCTGAAATAATGCTGCATTCCAATATAGAGTTGTTGTTTTAAAAATTAAAAACAAAATCAACACTTGCTGATCAGAGTTTGGCCTTAATCATTTATAAGGTAGGTAAACATCCTCTTTTTTTTTTTCTTGCAATCCAGGGTAGGTGTGGATGATCATTTATCAAGCCTTTAACCTACCAAATACCACACGGTGAACCCTAATTAATCACATTACTTTTGTAGGCTTTGGATATAAAGAAGATGGTAAAATAATTGTCTGTAACCTCCAGAAATTGGGGGGAGAGGAACTTTGGAAAAGGCATTTCAGCTGAAGCACACAGAGGAGAAAAGGGGGGGGGGGGACAATGCAGAAGAAGAAACTAAATTTAAAGCCTGTAAATTTCTTTTTTCTTTACACCATCTGTGCTGTATAGCTCTTAGGTCTATTACATTGGTCATCCTGGGAACAAAAACTGAAAGCAGATTCCAGCAGTTTTTCCATTCACTATTCATTCAAAGGTTCATCAGCTCCATATGGATTCAGCCAACTGCTGTGTTAAATCAGAGGCCTTTCCCAGAATTGACATGGTAATGAAGTAATGGTTCTGCTCACAGAAAAGGCCTCCATAGGTATTCCTCTCATTAATACACCAGTCCCCCCATCCTCCAAAATGATTTCTAACCTTTGTGAATTGGGTTTTTGCCTCTGGATGAGGACTGTTCTTTGCACTGGTTAATAGGACTCCTATGTAAGCGATCCACTTTTTTTTCTAACACACCATGTGCAAATCAAATGCACACCGATAATTGCCCTGTTTTCCAGTGATTGGCTTGTGGAAGTATCTGTTGCCAGTTGGATTAGTAGCTGCATATGCAAAAGCCATTCATATGAAACAATAACCTGTTTCAATATACAAAAGCAGAATAAGGCACCCGATGGATGAAAACAAAAATAATTTATTTTCTGATATTCAGTGAAGGTGGGATTTTGCACAGAAATTCTTTACAAATTTGAATCACAATTCAGTACAGGACCAGCCCAATGCATTTGCTGGATGGCATGAAAAGAAGAATCTATGCTGTAATTTCACTGTTACATTATTTCAATGCACCCCCCCACCATAAATCAGGCCAATTTTGCCACTGCTCTTTCTCCCTGCCCCAACAAATTCCACCCGATGAGGCAAGTACTTCATTCTACCTAATGATAAAACCAGCTTTGTTTCGTGAAAGTGATATACGTATAAATTGACAAATTACATTCTATCAATCAAAGCAGGGGTGAAATTCACTTACTTTTCCTACAAGTGTGCAAATGTTTCTTGCACCATGCGCGCGCTCGCGCCGTTATCTGTGCATGCGCAAAGCCTTCTGCACATCCGTAGAGGCTGAAATCGTCGCAAAAAAGGAATGTCATGACATCCCTGTGGGTGGGCGGAGCCTCCCGCAGCTGTCGCTACCGGTTTGCCCGAGCCAGATAGAACTGGCTGAATTTCACTCCTGAATCAAAGGTTTTGTTGCATTACTTCCAATTCCATATGCACACAATGCTAAAGATGTTAAAAAAAACATTGAAAATGTGCAAAGGATATCTAGAAAACTCAGTTGATTGAAGTGGGATCCAGAGCGATTACTTGGACAAGATGTAGAGATTGATGGTTATCTGTTAACATCAGTTCTGTTTGAAAACTGGAGATAGGAACAATTAAAAATCATTGTTAAAAGGTGTGTGTGTGAAATTATCCAAGGCTTTTTCTTCTATACATAGGGATCTTACAGTCAAAGGAAGGAAGGAAGGAAGGAAGGAAGGGAAAGAGAGAGAGAGAGAGAGAGAGAGAGAGAGAGAGAGAGAGAAAGTAAGAAAGAGAAAGAAAGAAAGAAAGAAATCTATTGTATCTATTGATCTTAATTTGGTTGTCTAGCTTATCCTGTATGAAATATCAAAAAGAAAAATCCAACTAATTGCAAATCATCAAATAAAACCATAACAATCTACATATAACAAGTAACAAATATGCAAAGTATGTAAATGTTATGCAAATGTATTAATTAGCATAGAAAATTCCTTTACCACAATTTATGGAATTGTTGGCATGAGTTGCTGGCTGTGGCACATTCCTTTGTGTACTACAATAAATTATATTTCTTCAGAAGACCGAAAGTTTTCTATTCAGTATCTTTTAATTCTGAAATGTAGACTTGGTATTTCAATGCCAAATTAACATTCCTAGGGCAAATTACTAAGGTATAAATATACAAATACTACAAAACATCTAAAACAACAAAATAATGAGCAAGATATAACTTCAATCTATTAATCAATCAAGCCCCATGAAGTACCATGAAATATTCATCAAAGGAGGGAGGGCAAATGACAAAGCAAGCAAAAAATGTGACCAATGCATTTAATTGAGAAGTTGAAATGTAAAGATGTAAGGATGGCATTTAAGTCATAATGTTCCTGCATACTATTATTATGACCATCTTGTTTGCTGAAGATGGCTATCTATTAGCAAGATCATTTCACAGGAGGTGTGTCCTTACCAAAAAGGTGTCTCTTTGGTCCACCACAAGATCAACATAGATCAACATAGAAGTGCTGTCCCTAACCTGGTTTTTTAAGCCTTCCAATGGTGCAATGCCTTAAGTATTATTTTGCCAGTGTGTGAAATTAAAATATTGTACATATCCTTAATGCTTAGCACTCATTCAAAGCCATGACGGACAGACCCCCACCCCAATAGGTACTCATGAATCGATTCCAAAGTTCCAAAAGTCACCACCCTACCCCGCCACAGTCACATAACCACATTTTGAGTTAGCAGCTACCAGCTCGCATTTATGACCATTTGCAGTGTCCTGCAGTCACGTGACCATGATCTGCTATGTTTCTGCAGAAAACCAGGGTTTACTGCTTAACAACCATGGATTCACTCAGCAACCATGTGGTTTACTTCACAACCATGTATTTCACTTCACAACCATGGTGATTTGCTTCACAACCGTTGTAAAAATGGTCATAAAATCAAGTCAATTCCAACACAATACAGTTCAGCAGTGAGAAAAATAAGGTTTTAGACCTAGGCAAGGAAAATACAAATGCACAGGTACAGAATAGGTGATACCCAACACAACAGCGGAGAGGGAACTAGGAGCCCTAGTGAATAACCATTTAGGTACTGTATGAGTAGCAATGTGTTGCTACTCATGTGCTGCCAAAAAAGCCAATTCAGCCCTAGGCTGTATTAACAGAAGGATAATATCAAGATCATGTGAAACATTAGTAGCACTTTATACTGCACTGGTAAGACCACACTTGGAATACTGCATCCAGTTTTGGTCACCATGATGCAAAAATGATGTTGACACTCCAGAAAGAGTGCAGAAAAGAGCAACAAAGATGATTAGGAGACTGGAGGGTAATAAAACATATAATGAATCATTGCAGGAACTGGGTTTTTCTAGTCCAGTGATGGCGAACCTTTTTGTCATTGCGTGCCAAAATAATGCAATGTGCTCGTGACCCACCGCACATGCCCCACCCCTCGCACTCCCGCCACCCCCTGCGCATGCGTGCATGACCCTCTGCGCTCCCCCACCCCCCCTGCACATGCGCACTCCCCTATGCTCCTGCGCATGTGCACGCAACCCCCCGCATGTGCCCCGCCCCTGCGCATGCACGGCAGAGACATGAAAATCAGCTGACCAGCAGGAGGCACGTGCACATGCGCAGTAGAGCTGAGCTGGGACGATGGCTCGCGTGCCATCAGAGAGGGCGCTGTGTGCCACCTCTAGCATGCGTGACATAGGTTCACCATCACGAGTCTAGTCTAATGAAAATAAGGACTGGGGATTAATTGATAGCAGGCTTCCAATATTTGAAGGGCTGTGACAGAGAGGAGAAGGGTTGAACAATTCTCCAAAGCACCTGAGGGCCAGACAAGAAGTAATGTTTGGAAACTCATCAAAGAGCTCCAACCTAGAACTAAGGAGAAATTTCCTGACAGAACAATTAATCATTGAAAAAGCTTGGCTCCAGAAGTTGTGCGTGCTTCATTACCAGAGGTTTTTAAGAAGAGATTAGACAGCCATTTGTCCAGAATGGTATTTGGTCTTTTGCTTGAGGAGGGGGTCAGAATACAAGACCTCCGAGTCCATTCCAACTCTGTTATACCATTATTGTTATTATATGCTGACCTGTTTAATGACTGTAACAACCTATGACTAAAATTCTGGGCTTAATTATGGTCATTAAGTAAGGTCTTCCTGTACCTTGTTCTGTTTCTTGATCTTTGGCAGTGTCATCCTTAACAACTTATTTTATTTCATTCCAGTTCTGATTCTCTATCAACCAGATTCAGAACCTCAAAATGATTACTGATGTTGTCTCTGAAAGGGTGGATATACAGTTTATGCCTAAAATCCTATTGTGGAGACCTGTGCTTTTTTCTTCAGCTTTAACCTGACATGGAATTTATACATGGGTATTCATGATCTGTTCCACAATCAACTCCTGGCTACCTTTTTGCTATTATAATCGAGTTCTTCTATCTCCTTATACTAAAAACATTTGGGAAAGACTGAAGACAAAAGGAAAAGGAGATGGCAGAGGATGAGATAGCTAGATAGCGTAATCGATGCAGTGAACATGAATTTGGGCAAACTTCAGGAGACAGTGGAGGACTTACTTTCTATGGTCCATGGGGTTGCAAAAAATCAGATACAACTTAGTGATTGAACAACAACAGCCAATAATATAGTGAGTCTGATTTCTATGTACTCATCTAGTGATAGCCATGTATCACCGGGCATTGGTTTCGTTATTGGAAGACTGTTAGCAATGAAGAAATTTCTGGACTGGCAAAAACTGATAAGTCATTCTATTTAATTTTAGTTTCCTAGGCCAAGCAGTCCAACTACATTTTCCTTTTTAATATTTCCAACTTTGACATTCCATTCTACAATCATAGGCAGGATATCTTACTTGCATGTTTTGTTGATTTCAAAGAGGAGTAGTCCATAAACGTTGTCAGATTCCTTTTCTTCTGCCCCAGTGGTTGGAGCATAAACATGGATAAATGTTGTATTAACTTTTATACAACAGCCGAATGAAATCCAATTGCATTGATAATCAGGTGATTTGTTCCACTTTCTTATATAGCGTACAGCCCTAGTATTCTGTGGTCATCTACCATTCTGGAATAGGGAGTGGGATAATTAAAAGTGCATGATAATTTCACAGAAACATGAAGATGCAAATAGGTACAATATTTGCATAATACTGCTACCATCCATGTATTAACCACTGAGCACTACTCAGTTTTCAAGTACCGTGTTTCCCTGAAAATAAGACCCTTATATTTTTTTGAACCCTGAAATAAGCGCTTGGCCTTATTGCCATGTGCTCAAAAGCCTGATTGGGCTTATTATCAGGGGATGTCTTATTTTGGGGGAAACAGGGTAATATCAGCTGCCTGAGACAAAAATTAATCTGGCACAACTTTCCAGTCACAAAATATATTTTGCAAGAATATTTAAATATTTTCACTATTTCCCAGTATGCCCACCTGCCCCAAAAATGTTAAGGAACCCTAGTATAAATTCATTAAGTAGCTAAATCCAACAGACTGAGTTTGTTTGTCCCTGTGTAGTTTTTAAAAATATTTTAATGTTCTGATGTTTCCTAACTTGTCTGACAAAGCTCTATTCATGCTTGTATAAAACAATAATTTTAATTTTTTATAATATAATTATTTTAATAGCTTATTCTGCATATATCATCAACTTTTGCAATATGGCTGTATCCAGTCAGCTGGAAAAAGTCACAAGAATGTGCAAACTTCAGCATATCATGAGGACTTAACTGAAACTGGATTTAAAAACATTTGTCATCTATTTCATCTTTAGGATTTATTCTCAACTGAAAATCACCCTTTAGCATTAAGCAGATTCATCTGAAGCAATATGTTTTTCACAATTAACTAATTAAAATGTACTCGCTATCTTTCCTAAATAGTTTAAAATGGCTTATAAGATTTAACAGTGAAGAACCAACATCAAAATATCATGTGTGGCTGTAGTGTGTTATTGAAGCTTAACATTTAATAACTTATGTGTTATATTTGAAGCGAAGGGATATTACTGTATTTATTTTCTCATTTGTCTATCTGTCATAGTCCTTTCTTTTTTCTGTTTTCCATTAGAATCCCATTATCTAGTTTGACAAACTAATGCCATTTAAAATAATTTTGGCTAAATTGACTGATTGCCCGAGATACATTTACTTAGGTGGCAATTGTAGTTAAGGTGCTTTAAGAAACTCAGTGGTTGCTACAGAGTAAAACTCTATAAATATATTGTCTCACTTTGATCTTTGATCAAAAAGTGTTGCCAGAATTTTGACACAATACACTTCCTCTCCAAGAAATCCAAAAGTGAACCGTGTTAACCAGAAATGACAACAGGATGACACTAAAAGCACAAATCAATCTTTTAACCCACTTTGTTTATGGAAAATAATTTCTTCCCACTAAAGCATGCATTAAGTTGCTAACAATGGCTGCATATTTGTTGCAATCACTCCATGTGAAGTTTAGAAAAAAATTTAAAATTTTGCGGGTCTCAGTATTCTACATACTGAATTTATTTCAGCTTCAGTTGACCTTGTCTGGAAAGTCCAAACATCAAAAAAATGCATACTGAAAACTGCATTGTTCTATTCCTGTGAATAATTCATAACTCCAAACCATTAATTATTTCAAATTTGTACTCTTAATTTTAATATTGTTTGAAAAATATTTTCCTACCAATTTATTCCTGAATTGTGCAAATCCATTTGTCATGAAGAGGTCTGAAGAAATTTATAATTATATGGATCATTGTGGGTTCCAAAGCATAGTGCATTTGAAATTTACTACATAGTAAAAACACCGCAGATATTCCCTTAATACTGGTAATAGCAGTAGTCATTCTGCTTAAAAGCATCTGTTTTATGTTACTCGCCATTCCTGACCTGGTGAGTCAAAAGGGAAAGTAAGGCAATACCAGTACAGCGAGCTTCCAAAGTCTCTATCTGTTAACTCAGACATAATCTGGAATCTTAAACTGTCCTTAAACCTTTAAATTGTTATGCTACACAACACAAATTGTATGGCAGTATATCCAATTCTACATCAATCACCTGCCCCCAAGACTCAGTAATAAAGGTCAACTCCTTCTCCATCTCAACAAAGGCACCTGGAAAACATTTTCAGGATATTCCTGCTAATCTGATTTCCTCATTCACCACCCCAAATCCCTTCAACACACTTAAAATTGCGTTTAAGAATCTTTATTCACTGGAGTCTTCAAAATTCAACATAAGGCTGTGTGTACGTAGATCAGAAGAGGCCTTTTAAAAGAAACACATTATTCTTTTCAAGACAGGTATCCCCCAAAATGTACATCTTAAAATTCAGTTTAGTTTGTTTGAAATATAGATATTGGTTTAGGGCATTTTACAAACCGAAATAAATACACAAAATGATGAAACTCCAATGCTTCCCTATACACCCAGCATACAATTCATACATACAATACAGTTCACATACATGTAGTACCAGTACTCCACTTTTCAACAACAAGAAGTTTCAAAGATGCCAAGTTCAATGTCCTTGAAATGAAATGACTAAATGATTGTTGATATGTGAGCAGCTATTATGTTAAATTTAAGATGGTCAAATGTTATAATTAGCATTAGTAGGTTCCTGCTCTCCATCACTTCTGAGAGAAATTTGCAGCATTCTGCAACTCCTTTCTCATTCCAACCTTGACTTTTTGTGATATGAATATAAACAAATCTCATAAACAAATCTCCAGCTACATCTACATGCATAGAGTTAGTCATCAGGATCACATAATTAACAAGTTTTGGTACTTGCATGGTATAAAAATATGATTCTGAAGCACAATCCTTTTGATTTTGCATTATTTTATGATATTGCAGATCCACACAAAATAACTGTTGGCCTGCATATGCTGAACCCAAACAGTTTAATGCCTGTTTCTGGCATCACCGTTCTATAAAAATGTGGATTCAAGATATGAGCTTCCTGGCTTCACATGATTTTACAGTCAAGTCTACATGAAACCATCATCAAACCACAGAGCATAGCTATCTACATGCAGTGACCAATTACAATCATAGACGCAACACTTTTTGATGCTGTTGCTGTTATGCTAATACTTGGCTTGATGATATGGATAACATGCTTTTTTGCATGAAAGAAAACTATCGTAATGATGGAATCAATCATTTTTCATACAGTACTGACACAAAATGAGGAACATGGTTCTTGCATAATACGATTTTTACATGAGATAATCATAAAACCACCATCAGATGGAATTATCCCTGTAGTTCTATCTGCTTGCTTATCGTTTTGCTTGCTTGCAACTTTCATGTTGTCCAGTGTGCTTCTATAAGAAATTAGATCTTCATATATGAAAGATACTCAGTACAAATAAGGAAGTACTAGGTGAAACATGGGAGTGCTGAGGAAATATGTTCTGATCACTTCAGTTAATCAGAGTAGAGTCCATTCAATAGTGATAAGATGACATTTTTAAAGGAACATCATCACTGCGGTCTAGGCTACTTGTAACGAACTTTATATTGACAATAATTTTGGCTCACATAAAAAAAAATACTAGCTTCTAATGTATGTTGTGGGTTTTTTCCATCACAGGTGTGCAAAAAAATGACTATGATGGCTCATTGCTTCCAAATGGATGTAAACTATAATGTGATAGTTTCATGCAGATCCCATGAAATAACAATATAGTTCCCTTAGGATCCATGTATCAGATCCCTATTTTTGAACCAAAACAACACAAAAATAGATGAATCTGCAATTGTAATGTCTCATCAATGTACAGTACATATGTATGATATGTATGATATGTACAGTACATATCATACATATCTAAAATTTAAGAGAGAATCCTTGGTTTTAAAGAAATTTGGATTACAATTGTTTGGGCTCAGTGCACATAAACCAATAAGTCTCCTACCTGATGTCAGATTTATGGATGTATACCATGGTGAGGCCCGAAACCTTCATATTCATGATTGAGGTGGCTTACTACATGCTGACAGAAATTATCTCTGATGCTGACAGAAATTATCTCTGATGCTGTGGTGTTCCATTGTAAAAAGCATGCAAAACCAAGAGAGTACTTTTGCACTACAAGCAGGGGTAAAAAAGATGCTAGGGCTTGGTTAATAATGGCTCACTGCATGAAGATAGGGGCTATAAAATGCTTTGGATCTTGATTATTAAAGAAAAAGACTTCAAAATAGACAGGAACAGCTGTTTTCAGGATGACACAGCTGATGCAGCTGCTTTAATAAATTGATTGATGCTGCCTTTGCATTCCCACATGTTCCATAGCACCTTTTCGATCTCAAGTCTGATGCACTGCTCAACTCTAATGCATATGGATATAATGCATACTTTAATTGTGTTTCTGTATTGATCCCATGTAAAAACTGTGGATTTATGGCAATCCATGATTTAGATTGTTTCTGCTCATAGCAGTTTTAAAATTTGTTAGATTCGTTATTGTGATTGCTATTTGCAGGAGGACTGATCTACTTTGTGATGGTTTCATGCAAATGTTATATAAAATCATGTATAATTATGAGAGCTAAAAACCAAAACACTGAGTTTTAATCTTGCTTTAGGCATAAAAAACCGGCTGGGTAACTTCAGGCCAGTCGTTCTATTTCATCAAAATCCAACTGACGAGATTAGTGTTGTGGGGAAAACAGGAGGAAGAATTAAATGTTTGTTGCCTTGAGTTATTTATAAAAATAATAATGGTGGGATAAAACTATCTTAAAATCATATTTTTGCAATGTGGCAACACATGGTCAGATTCATGCTCTTTAGATCAACACATATATTATTTGATGATGACTTCATGTGTGAAATCAAGAGAATCTGTGATTGAGAGCCATGCTTTTGTTGTATTGGGGTTATTTCAGGGGTGAAATGCTCCCGGTTGGGACCAGATCGCCCGATCCGGTAGCAATGGCCGCGGGTGGTTCGGAAAACTGGTAGCAAAAATCCCTCCTCCCCATGCCCAGCTGAGCTGGGCGATCATCAGAGGCTTTTTTTTTTACAAGATTGTAGAAAAAATGCTTTTAAAAGGTAAAAAATAAACCTCTGACGATCACAGCTGAGCAGCTCAATCAGAGGCTTTTTTTTACTTTTAAAAGTTAAAAAAAAAGATTGCGTGCCACAGCTGATCAAACCCTCCCACGCGCTGTTCTACTTACTGCATGCCTCCTTTTGGCATGCACTGCATACACGCACCTTGCATTTGGTGTGTGGTGCGCACTGCGCATGCGCAGCCAGCGAACCAGTAGTAAACCGGTTCAGATTTCACCACTGGGCTATATGTGATAGTTGTGATATCAAAATAGATTTGATAATGCTTCCATATGGCTCCCATGTAAAAATAATGTAAAATCAAGAAATCCTGTGACTTACATCAATGTTCTTGCAGCATGGCGATATCAAAAATAGTGGTATCTGTGGTGTTTAGGTGTGTTCCATACTGACAGCCTATTATGTGATGGTGCTTTCAGATGAGATATGTCACATGTAAATCATATGAAATCAACAGAATTTGTATTTTGATTTCATTGATCCAAGTTTTGCTTTTTATCCTTTTTCCTACTGAAAAGAACTGAAATGGACATTGGACTGGAAATACATGGGTATTTGGGGAAAGCTCTATGCTTATGGAAGGCATTAACGTGGAAAGACTATGATCTCAAAGACTTTGAATTTGTATTTTGACCTACTGTTCCTTGACTAGGTGCAATTCTTTGCTAAACAAATATTTGTTGCAGTCTAAATGGACTTCCATGTGTTACCACCTATATATGCATCGAAAGTGCATGTAATATTCAAACGGAACCATATTTTGGTCCTTTTTACACGTCTCCCAAAATTTATGAGAACTTTTATTGGTTTGGTGGTGAGAAATGTGATCTGTCAATTGATGGTAGTTTTGACCCAACCTGGTATGAAAACTAGTGAGCAATCTATTAAGACCCATGTATTGATGTAAACAATTGCAGGCTCCACGATTTCCCTGTATGTGTAAATAAGTGAATTCCACAAGTTTAAGCTTCCATGACTTATGACCATTTTTCACACCATGGCAGCATCTCCAGGATCATATGATAAAAATTCAGATGCTTGTCAACTGACTCATATTTATTACGGTTGTGGTGTCCCGGTATCATGTGATCCCTTTTTTGCAACCTTCAGACAAGCAAAGTCAACAGGGAAGCCAGATTTGCTTAACAACCGCGTTACTAATTTAACATTTGCAGTGATTCACTTAAACAACTGTGGCAAGGAAGGTCGTAAAATGGGGCAAAACTCCCTTAATAAAAGTCTCACTTAGCAACATAAATTTTGGGCTCAATTGTGGTCGTAAACCAAGGACCACCTGTAGCAACTCTAGGGGTCTTGACAAAGTTGCTACTACGGGCTTTGTTCCCCTCACCTCTCTCTCTCTGCCTGTCAGGCTTGAGTTTGTCCTTCGGCCGCGTCCTCTTAAAGGGTCCCCGAGGGCCGCCCACAAGAGGTTCTCCCGGCTAGCCGCCTGGCGGGAACTGGACAAGGGTGGCTGCTTCCCGCGAAAGGCACGCCTGCGCTGCTGCTGCCTCCCCCTCCCCGTCCTGCAACTGGGAGCCACCGGCAATGTTTACGCACAGCAGCACGCGACAGGCGTGAGGCCGATAGTTTACAACAGCGGCGCCTGGCGTTCTGCAGAAACGGGCGCAGGGGCGGGCATGGAGGGGAATACGACTGGGGCGGCGGGCTTGTATTTGGAAGTCGTAGCTGGACAAGAGTCAAGCAAAAGTGAAGGGGCTTCGGGAGGCGGTTTCTCTGCACGGTTTGGCTTTCCCTCCCCCCTCCCCCCTCCCCCTAGGTGCAATCTGCCCTAAATATCTCGAGGTGAGGAGTGCACCGTGTAAGAAAAAAAAAAAGGAAAGGAAATGCGTTTGAAGCATTGCCAATTTGAACTTCGGGGGGGGGTCGCGCAGGCAAATTTGCAACTGACAAAACTATATCCTCTTATCAAAGGAGAAATGCCACTTCTTCGGGCTCTGCAGAAGACCTCCTAGAATCATACACACACGCAGCCTCCCTTTAAAACAGCATGTTGACAAGCGAAGTTTTCAAAGCCAGCTATCCCCGCGCTTTTCACTCCACGGCACCCTACCCGCTTTCTATTTTTTTCCCCTCCCAAGAGAAAGAGCGCACACAATATGTTTCTTGTTATGGGGTCGGGCTTTTTTTTTCCTTTTTTTTTTCTGTATGGGTTACATCGAAATATTAAGCTGTAAATTTAGTTCTAGACAAACAATCTCTTGTTGCATGTCTGGGATAGGGAGGGGGGGTTTAGTGAATTCCCACAGATGATGTTGCCCAAACAGTGATCGGCTTGTGACTTGATTTCCAGCATCATGATGTGGTGTGTGGAAAAGGGGGGGCGTGGGGGGGAGGTCAGTACAGACAAGCGCTTTGAAGGGGAAAGGCTGCCTACAGCAGGATTGTTTCTACAAGCTAATTGTACGGAGTGCAGCTGCACAAAGCTGGATCAACAGTAATAGAAGGCGGCGCAGACTTTCTGACGCCAGCCCTGTAGAGCTCCCACCAACACTGGCAATTCCAGATTGTTTTGCAGACCTTATCTCTCCCTAGTTAATTTCTTTCGCTCGCTGGCTTGCTCTAATTTTGTGACCGGAACAAAAGTAACAGGAAAACCATTTGGGAAAGCAAAAAAAAAAAAAAAAACCTGTTTGAGATCAGTGCACTTCACAGATTTCTGTAACACTGTTTCCATATATTGTTTTAACTCCCCCTCCCAAGCTTTCTATAATTTTTCGGGGGGGGAGGGGTGTTGAAAATCATTCAGTGAACTAGAGAAATGTTCCCACGGCATTACTGCAAGCCGATTTGTTGGTGGCATGTAGTTGCAATCTAGTTTACGAAGAACCCAATTCTGAATTGACCTACGTAGGATTTTTCTATTAATGACTCGGCATAGGATCAAAGGACAAATTTACGTCCGTCAATAATCCCACATTTGAATTCGTGCCTGGAGAAAGCATTCTACGAGGCGTTGGATATGTCGAATGAACAAAATTGTTGCGATCTCCTATTAAAAGGAGGCAAAATGACAGGTAAACGTGAGGGGGGCTTCAGATATCTTTTTCAAACAAATAGTTGGTCGCTATCGTTTTGTTCTCTCGTTCCATCTGTCGGTAAATCACGTAGAGGTCAGCGGGACTGCTCCCCAGATGAAGGCGACCGCAATCTCCCAACGTTTATTTTGAAGTGTCTTCAATATCCATCAATCCAAACAGCACTCTGAATTGTTGACAAACTTAAGATCATGTGTAAGAAACATGAAAGGCCACCGATTACATATAATTTATACGGGGCTGTAAATCGATCTTTAACTCACTCGAACACACACACCCCTAAGAAATTTCACACAAGTTTCCTTTCCCAAAGTAGGCGCACGATGCCCCCTACCCTTATCTCTCAGGCATTTGCGCAAGTATGGGTTGCACCGGGGAATGTAATCTAATTATCTATTTATGTGTCATCCTGTCGTTTTTTCGACTCGACCACACAGATGCAATGAAATCTGCCAACTCAACCAAATCTTGAGTTACAGAATCCGGACAGTCAAGAGATGGTAGGAAGGAGAAACAGAATATGGTTTTTGCTGCCACCTCATGGTAGTCCGGATATTTGCAGCCCAAATCTCCTGCAATTTTCCCTCGTGGTTGGATTCTCCGATGGGAATGATCTGGTGCCAGAATTACAATGGAGTAGCGGCAAGACAGTTAATAATAGGCGTCCGAGTCCGTCCCTCCTTCACGTAGGTGCGCTCTTAAAAGCAGCCACCGAAGACAGGCCAGGAGAATCCCGGGTTTGCTGCCCCGCGAGCTCGTTGCCAGAGCTGGCCAGCTCCGGTGCAGGTGCGGCCCGGGAAAAAAGACCCGCCGCCGCTGCTGCTCCCGCCGCCAAGCCGAGCCCTGCAGCAGCCTCCCACAACCCAGGGCCGAGCCCCGGTCTCCATGGCAGCCGCCTGAGAGGCGCCGCCGGCCCGAACCGGGAGGGAGGCGAGGCAGCGGGGGGTGACGTCACGGCGCTGGCGCCGAGGAGTCGGGCCCGGCCTCTGGAAAGGGAGGGAAGGAGGTGGGCGGGGGCGGCCTTGAGCTGCAAAGGGAAGAGGCGCCGGTGCCCTCGCGCTGACTCCGGGAAAGCTTCTCAAGCCGCGGGCCGCGCCAACCAGGTGCAGGAGCCGGGCGCGCGGGAAGCGAGGGCGCGTGTGCGCGCTAGAGGGCGGACGGGCGGGGGTTGCGCGAACCTGCCGCGGGTCGTGGGGCTTCGCTTTCTTTCCCTTCCTGCGCCGGGAAGCCTGCGCGTCCTTGGACGGAGCGAGCGGACGCATCTCTGAGGCGCGAAACCAAATACCATACCCTACCCCCACCCCCACAGTGGCGGGAAATGGGAGCATACCTGCAAAGTTATTCCTTCTTCCCAGGTACGGCATCCCTGGGCAACCTCCTTCCCGCCACCTTCCTGTAGTAAGCAAACGCCTAGGGCTAGGCGTTCCAGTTTAAAAGGGCTAGCCCAGGTATGCCCTGCCTGCATCTTTATCCCGCTCTCGAAAGGCTTACAGGATTTGCCTTGGGTTGTTGTGTTCCTTCAAGCCGTGTTAGGAAGGTCTTACTTCCCTGCAACCCGAAAGGAAAGAATTGTAACCCACTTCAAGTTTCCCAAATCAGCAGAGCACACACGCAGGAGGAAAAAGTAGATTGCGTTGGTTTGGGCAAGGGGTGTGAGGGAGAGAAGTTGAGCAAGGGTCGTTTTTTCTGCACTTGCAACATGGTTTCACCGTGTTTGGCTCGGCCCAGTTTTCCGACTTCATATGATCTGTTTGGATCTTACATTAACCATATGGATTGAGTTTTGCACACAACGCGATAAAATGGATGCCATGCCCACCTTTGCGTCTGTTAAATACTTGGTTTGGAGCATTAAAATAACGATTTTTACTTGTTCTTGAAAACTGGGGCCACAAAGAAAGACTATCCCGCCCTATATTGCAGTACTGTATAAACTTAAATTGTATTGTAATTCTATCAACCTTATTAGGGTAAGTATAATTGTAACTGCAAAGCTGACATTGCTAGTATGTAGTAGGAAAGGTAACAAAAGTTATCAAAAGTGTAAAGTTGAAAATGTTCCTACTGCTTTAATTCTCTCCGTCCATTATGACTACTATACTTCAAAATGATAACTATGTATTCCGGGAGATAGCATGGTATCTATGAATATGTCCAATTCTGATTTAAAATTCATTCACATAGCCTCTGGACATAATTATCACTGCAATTTGTTATTGTATTAGGGCACGCCAAATTAAAAACAATGAAATTACAAGCCTGATTGGAGAGGGTAGTAATTCAGAGTCTTAAAAGATCTGCTGGCAGTTGGGCAGTTTTTAAATACATGTCTAAGTAATTGAACAAATAAGGTAAACTACTTAAGATAAATGTGTTCAAGTCTATGGGAATGATCTTTTGTAAGTATTGTAAGTATTTAAGCAATATTTGTCATAGTGGAACATTCTTTGGCAGTAAATGCTCAGCTGGTTCTGATCAAGCATCCAAAAAATATTTCACAGAGAAGTTCAGTGAACTTCTAAATAAACTTACCTAGGACCACACTCAGTCTTCAGTTGGATCCTAGCCCTATGTTGTACTTTCTTACACTGCATGCTCTATTATTTGAATATTCCTTGTAACATATGTAAAATTATATTACGTATATTCTAGTAATCTACTTTATAAAATAAAAGTAAATGGATGAATAAAATATTGTAAATACAAGAACTCTTGTGTATCTTTTCAAATATTGGTTCTCTTAGGTCAACTTCCTCTCAGTGAGATGAACTAGACAATTTTCATCACAGCCATTTTAGTATTACTGGGTGAGAATGAAAGTAATCTGAATTACCAGTTCCCAGAACTTTAAAGAGAACAGTGTTTTGTGGCACCCACTAAGAGTCACTGTAGGTGAACTCTGGGTCTTATTGCACATGAAGTATACTCTATCATAATATTCCAGACTTCATTTAACTAAGTAGGACCTTAGTTATGATTTAATTTGTCCAGTCAGTGCTAATAGGTATGCTCTCAAGTCTACATTTAATCCACTGAAACAATGACATACTAGTGGAAAAAAGAACAAGATGGGAAAAAGAATAAAGTTTTCAGGTTCCAGAAACACAGAAGCCAAAACACTCCCCAATTAGTCCCAATCACTAAATCCCAACCTGGGTGATTACTTTTTTCATTTAAAAGGTTGAAGAGAAAGTGAATAGCTTCCATTTGCTTAGGTATGTTTATTCAATAAATTTCAAACTGGTTGCATTAGCCAACAAGTTCAACTTAATATTTGTAGGAACCATAACATCTGGATTTGCACAACATACAATAACAGCCAAGCAAATTGATTCCTCCTCTTCCCCCCTCCCTATCGTCATTGGATGAGTATCACTGTCTCTAATGCCCATCTACTAAAGAACAAGATTTTATTTGTGGCAGGTGGAAGTCAAACTACAATAAAAAGTATATTTGAATGTACTTTGTAATCATTTGGGAAAAAATGCCTCAATTGCTGTGCCTGATCAGATCTTGAATCCAGAGATGACAAAGTGATGAGGAACTTTTGGTAGAACAAACAAGGCAAAAGGCAAGGAAGCATATAAACTTGCAAATACACATGATCGTTCTCTCAAAGCTAGCGATGTGGTGGGATGCAATTTGCGGGTATTGCAAATATGCAACTTAAATGTTAGAATTTAGTAGGGGACTGTTAATGAACTGTCATCTTGTAATTACATGTTATGATTACATTGGAATGTTCTAGTGATGTTTAGGGATTGAGTACCTTGAAAAACAAACTTGCATTCTTGTTTGAAATGTTTCTGGCTGTGGTGATCGTACTTACTGTATGCCTATATAATTGCTCTACACGCCTGAAAGAAGGCGTTGATAGCACCTCATATTATATACGTACTTATAGTATAGGTATTCAATGCGCGGTCTCCCAATTAACCGTACGACTACTTTAGCATACTTGTGAAATTCAATGACTGCCTTGTCCTGGGAACGGACAGGCCTTTTATTCTGGAGCAGTTCCCACAGTTGTCACTCTGCCTGCCTCCGAAGGTGGTAGCTGGCATTGTAGAATCCGGAGCGCCCTGCATTTTCATACATGGCAATGAACAAGATTGACAGTATTGTAAGCAGCCACTGTTCTTTCCTGTCCTGACAATACTTCGTCTGTTGTCTCCTTTCTCTTTTGGCACACAATGCATCGGAAAAGCCATGCCTACAGATCCGAGTTTTAAAAGCAAGGTTATTTCAACCCACACTCTACCCTGGCTATGGTTGGGAAGAATGCCAGCCAGAGGCGCAGAATGCCCCGACCTGGATTTCCCGCGTGGAATTGATTGAATAAATTTGTAAACAAATGACCACTTCGCTCCCTTTCCTTCTTACAGTCCTTTCGAGATTGCCTCGGGTTGAACCGAGGCTCAGCAGATCCCTCTCTTCCCCCCCCCCCCCCACCGCCGCCTTTCCCGGCGCCAGCGTACTGTATATTTACTAGCCACAGCTGTGCTTTGGGCACGCCTCCTTGGCTAAGGATTGGCTCCAAACGCGGAAGGTCCGGACCGCCTCTTGGGTGATACTTGTACCAATGAGAAGCGCCTTGACTCTTGACGGACGTGTGTCGTTCCTCCAATAGCAACGAATGCAACCCGGATTTGTCAGCTGAGAGACGAGGGCTATAAAAGCAAAAGCAGGGGGGCTTAACTTCATTCTGACTGTAGAGTGGGAAGCCGCAGGGAGGAAGGAGAGAGGCAGGCAGGCAGGGCTGAAGGCGACGTAATAATTCTCCGTTCCGGAGTGTGCGGTGGGCTTAAAAGCAAGCAAAGCCGGCCGGCTCTTCCGTCTTCTGCAGCATGAAAGCCTTTAGTCCGGTGCGATCCGTCCGGAAAAACAGCCTTTCGGAACACAGTCTGGGGATATCCCGAAGTAAAACCCCAGTGGATGACCCTATGAGTTTGCTCTACAACATGAACGACTGCTACTCGAAGCTGAAAGAGCTGGTGCCCAGCATTCCTCAGAACAAGAAAGTCAGCAAGATGGAAATCCTGCAACACGTTATTGACTACATCCTGGACCTGCAGATCGCTCTTGACACGCACCCCAGCATCGTCACCCTCCATCACCAGAGACCGGGACAGAACCCTTCCTCCAGAACTCCTCTGACCACCTTGAACACAGACATCAGCATCTTGTCACTACAGGTGAGCTGCTTCCCCCGCCCGCGCTCGACTCCTTCCTTGGCTTGTTGCTCCTTTAAACGGGATTAGATTAAGGGCATTGTTCTAAATCAGTTTGCTGGGTTTGATCAGGGTTGCCTTTTCAGGGTCGTGATTGGCCTTAAAAAAATTGGGAAACAAAATCAATTATAAGGTACCTGCGGCTCTTTGGCGGTGTCGTCTTATTAGCAATAATTGCTATTTGTTGATCACGTTCGAAGTAACCCCGAGTAGTTTGCAAGCTTCCTTGAAATGTTTAGGGTTTTTAACCCCTTCTCTTTCTCTCCTCTCCCCCCCCCCCTTTTGCAGGCAGCTGAATTTCCCTCAGAATTAATGTCAAATGAGAGCAAAGCACTTTGTGGCTAAATGTGTTTGGTAAGTGCTCAATTCCTGTTTTTTTAAAATACTTTGTACATGAAAGGGAGAGGGCTGTTATGTGAAAATTGAGGCATTTTGTTGTCTTTTGAGGACTCTGCATAAATCCAGGCACAGTTCTCTTAATATTTTAATCTAAGTGAAACTTGCGGTGTAGCCCAGGATCACTCATGGGATCAATTGGACAGCTTCTAATTAAATTGTTGCTTTAACTGTTATGCCGCTCCATCTCTTGTCCCTCTTAAGAGTTGAAGCAAGAGGAGCCACTTTCAGATCATGTTGTCTCATGAATATGCTCATTTCATTGGGGGTGTGTGAAAGGGAGCACGCATTTGCATGCACATGCTGCATCTGGACGCCAGGGTTTGCCCAATCTTTGAGTGTTTGGCTAAATGCTCAAACTGTGGTTTCCTCTCTGGCGCCAGTCTGTCCGGATCTCTGCCCTGTTAGCATTCTTCTAAATATGCTTCTCTTCAATGTTTTGCAGGTGTTTGCTGAATTTTTGCACAAGAAGATACATTCCCCGCCCTCCCACGGCAACTCTGTTTCCCCGGCTATATCTGGAAGGGGGAAATCCATATTCAGTTAAATGAACCTTTTAAAGAAAAATTAATGGATATCATCTTCCACTGTTCTTCATCTTGGACTAATCTTAATTATTTATGAAGAGACTTCTAAAATGCCCTTTCCCTAGCTGGAAAGGCTTCATTTATATGCTATCCCCACAGTAGGGAGCAAAATGAAACTTTTTTAAAAAAGCCCTCTTTAAGGAATTTTCCCTTTTAAAGCAGACTTTGCCTTTTTTTCCTCCAAAAGGTGGAGCGTGAGTATTAGAAGATTGAGTGTTCAGTTTTCTGTGAAGTCTTGGTCAAAAATTAGCTTTTTTTTGACATGCGTATAGGACTGAATGCTGTGTACATATTTATATATAAATATGGGAATGAAACTTTGAACTCTTTAATTAGAGTTTTCTTGTATAGTAGCAGAAATGTATATTTCTGCAAAAAAAAATGTTATGATGTACCTAATCATGCTGAACTTTTTATAAAAGTTTAGTTGTAAACTTAACCTTTTTATACAGAATCAAAATAAATTGTGTGTTCATTGAATAGCTTGTTTGCCTTCTTTGTAAGTGCCAGCTGTTTTGTGGCAGAGCAGCTGAATTGGCAACATACCAGTTACATTCTATGTAGATTGTCCTGGAAGTTCTTTATTTTCTCTGAGGAATTGTGTTTGAAAGTTGCTTGTTTAAAAAAAAAAATCCAAAGCTGTTTGTGAAGAGAAACTTTAAGTTGTTCATTACCTTGAGAAGTTTGAACTTTAGAAGCAAAAACTTAAGTTGTGCACAAATAATTCCTTTGCCTGTTTTCTCTTCACCCTATTGATTGGCTATGTGAACTTCTAAAACCAACTACCCCACCTCTGATGAACTTGCTTTTGATTATGCAGAAATTAAGAATGGGGCTAATAATTTCCCCAACTGTTAACTTCTTGTTAAAAAAAACTTTCATGTAAAAAAACTTTCATGTAATAGCTAATGATGTATGTACACTGGAAAGTTTATATGAATCTCTGCAATATTTCATGAAAAAGGGTATTAGTTAATAAGTTGCAGCAGCTTCTCTATATGACTAAGCTGCTGAGAAATGAAAGTCACTCTCATGTTATTGATTAAATTTTGGCTACTCTAAGCATCAACCTATCCTAAAAAGAATTAAATGTCATTTTCTAGTATTCTCTTAAGGTTGCAATGCCAACTATAAGAGTAAGATGGACTTCAGCAGGATTTAAATTATAAGCATATGCAGAATTGCTGCTCTTCTGTCAGTTCTCATCACTACACAACTAACTCCTTTTTTTCAATCTTGTCCTACTATAACCCTAATTTCCTAATTATACTCTTTGTAGCAGTCATCCTAAACTTGCTCTATTGTAAGATAATGAAGATGTGCTCAGTCCCTTTGCAGCTCGAAATGATGTTTTAATTTCCCACTTCAGCCAACTTGCAGGCATACTCAGCAAAAGCAGTTCGAAGCAAGCTAGTAAAATCCATTGCAAAAAAAAAAAAAAATAGTTTGCCAAGCAGTGTGAAACTGGGCACCTGGGTGTGCTCTGGAGAATCTTACGGGAAAAGGCAGAAGCTCCACCTGAGGCCTGTATAACATTTGCACCAAAATGAACAGGTGTGTGGGTGGTGCAGTGCAGTTCAGTGCAGCTGTCTTTTTTTTTGCCCTCAATATCAGATCTATGCAGAGTTACTGGGGAGGAGGGGGGGGGGATGGACGACTGGTCTTGTTCTGAACAGAAAAGCTGCTACAAGCAATGTTCTATGCAGGTTTTTCAGAAGGTGTAACTCTGTGCCAACTCAGATGCTTCCTCATTTCTGTTAAAAGGGGGTGGATTTGAAAGCCGTAAACTCTGCAGTAAATACAGGTAGTCCTCAACTTATGACCACAGTTGTGCCCAAAATTAATGTTGCTAAGTGAGAAATTAAGTGAGTGGGCTCCAATTTATGACTTCTCACCACATTTGTTAAGTGAATCACTGCAGATCTTACTAACTTGGTTAAGTGACTGGTTTCCCCATTGACTATTTGTCAAAAGGTCACAAAAGGGGATCATATGATTGGGATAGTGCAACCGTTATAAATGTGAGTCAGTTGTCAAGCGTCTGAATGTAAATCACGTGACTAGGGATGCTGAAATGGTCATAAGTGTGAAAAATGGTCATGTTATTTTTCAGTGCTGTTGTAATTTTGAACGGTCACTAAATAAATTGTTGTAAGTCAAGGACTACCTGTAAATATTCTTTCAAGAGACTGCCATGCAGCATAATACTTTCAAAAGCAAAATCTTCAAGACTAAATGAGATTAGTGATCTTTTCTCCATTCTGTAGAGTAATTGCTCCAGAGCAGCCTCAACAATTTATGAGTCGCTTGTTTCTCCCTTCTTTCGAAAAGATGTTGCATTTCATGTTGCATTTTAAATGCATGCTCATTAACAAAGGCAGAACAAACTTTTTAATCAGATTTTCACTACTTAATTTTGGATTAGTCATGCCAGTCTAAAACATAATTATTATTTCAGGTAATAAATTATGTTGATTTTTCAGACTCTTATTAATGGTTGCACTGTTAGTAGTTGGAGAGAGAATGGGAAATTATTTTATACCCAGCCTGCCTAAAATAAATTGATAACTTATTTTTGCATACTTGAAGATTTTATTATATCACAATCTAAACACATTAGGATCTCTAGTTTTATTGCGTATTTGCTATATTTGAGATTTTCATTCTTAACCATTTGGTTATTCAGTGTATTTTATTTTATAAAGTGATAAAACAATGCACATGATTTATAAAAAAAATAAAATAAATAATACTAATAGTATAAAAAAAATACTAAGTTACTATCATGTAAATTCTTGACTGTGAGGTTATTAATCCTCACAGTCAAGAATTTACATGATAGTAACTTAGTATTTTTTTTTATTTTTTGAATATCTGATCTGTGAGTACATTCTTAATTTATGCAGACAACTCTTAATTGCATGCGGTAATTTAAAAGTACTGTATACTTTTGCACTTAAAAAGGAACATAGAGGAATTGTGGAAAGTTTAGGTGTGCTTCCGTATAAGAGGAATATATTATTTTTATAAGGTAAAAGATACCAAGTATTTTTATGTATCTATTTGTATGTTACCTTAATTACCGAGACAATTAGAAATACATATTAATCAATACAGTATTTTTAACCTATACTTAGTATATTAATTTGTATTACTAAGTAATTACAAGATGTGACTGCCACTAATTTAGCTTATAGAAGGAATTAAATTCAAGGAGACTTAGGCTAGGCCTCTATTGAAACTCAAGGTTACTATAGATAATTTCTAGAGTTGTATGGGAACAACAGCATGAGGAAAAGAGGATGTTCTGATCAATCATTGTATGTCAAAAAGATTATCTAAAACACTAAAGCAAATTTATTAAAGTTAAAAGTATTAAAAGAGAGTAACACCCTAATAATTTATCGTAATAATCCCTATTCTGAATATAAAAGTGTGATAAGAATTCATTAAAAGTTTATTAAGCAATTGTGAGAGCCAATACATATTTGAAAGAACAATATGCCAATTTCTGGATTCTAGCCTAAGGTAGCCAAGTACTAGTACCAATTAAATTTTACAGATTCAACAGCAAGCAGAAAGTGGATCTGGATAATATTGGGAGATGGGCGTTAGCTGAAAAGAATTCCAGTCTCATAAATTTTACCTGTATGTTTGAGTGTGCGTTCTAAAATACAAACTGCAACAAAATTTGATGGAACTAGCCAATCATAAAATTTGTTATTAAGAATTTGCGAATGCCTTTCAGAGGGGATAACATAAAATTGTCTTTAGGAGGATTCCTACACATAAAACTGAAGAAATAAAATAATCGTATCTTTGATGCGTATTTGAGAAAATATATGCAAATATTTAATGTTTATATTTTTGAGCAACATTCCATTCATACCAACCTCTTAAGATCCCATAGTTAACATATGTGGAAGACGAGTGCCACCTTCTGGCCTATGCATAGAAGACATTTACCATCAAGAAACTTCATTAAAAATAAGAGTATGTTTGCATTTTTAAACCAAACTTTGTCATCTTCAAAGGTTTAAATTAAGGCAAAATTAGTTATTAAAATGATCCCAATATTTTAAAAATCGTGTTTGGTCCTAGACTGTCAATAAATTTTCACTTATTGAGTGAAAGAATTCCACTTTTGGATTAGCTTTATTGTCAAATGTTTTTAAATACGTTTAAAAATAAATAGCATTTATTTTATTTAAAATGATATTTAATGCCATTTTCAAGTAAAAAAAGGAATTCCTGCATTTAAATAGAATTATGAAATAAAAATTTTCAGAACTAGGATATATAAGAATACAGAACATTTGTTGCCTTCTTCCAGATAAGGCACAGCTAAAAAGAAAGTTTCTAATTTAAATTCTTCACTAAACCTGTTCACTGTTTATCCACCATATAAACAGGCTTGGTTTATGGCTTTCTATCTAACTGTATATCTAGGAAAGATGTCACAATATATTTGGTTCTTATTCTCTAATATCACAATATATAAGTCCATAAGTAATCATTCCAGTAGAATTATAGAATTCTAAAATCTGTACATTTTTTTTTAATTTGGTACCCAAGTTTGCTTACTTTCTTTTTATTCGTTATTAGTAAGGTAAGGACTTTGATAATAGGTTGAGTTACTCTGAATTATTGGAAAGTGCCCAAGACATGTTCACTAAAATCAAAAAGGGGGGGGGGGAATCCAACACTTTTTCACCTACAAATGGCTTTAGGAGCCGGGGAAAAAATGCCATTAAAAGAACAAACTTCTCTAGTTCTTAGGTGGTTCCAATCAGCAATGCCATCTTCCATATTTTAGCACTTGGCAAAATGAGAAAAACTGAGAGGCAGTTTTCATTGGCCTTTTTGAAAGTTGTTCCTAATTTTCTTAACATTTTTATTTGTGTCAGTCCTAGCCCAAGAATGATACAACACAATCTAGCCAAAGTTCAGTTCATTTGCTTAAATCATATAGACCACAGGTGTCAAGCTCGCAGCAGCACGTTGCCGTCATGTGATGTATCGTGAAGTTTTTCTTCATGAAGCTGGCCTGCATGTGATGCATCCGGCCCGCAGGCCGCCAGTTTGACACCCCCGATATAGACAGAACCTTGCCAGATTAAACTGATACAGCTCTTACCCTGATGGATATGCCCTGGAAGATTCTAGGGAGTGGACATCCTAAATTTTTTCCTCCGACTCCAGCTCTGGACTGTGCTGCCTTTTGTCTTGGGCATTTCTTCGTGGGAACCTGCTGCATTACCGTAGTCCATTACATTACCTCTCGTCTCCCCATCACAATTTGAGGACTATTTTGGTTGTTCTATTTCTCACTTGAAAATAGATCCTGGCATTTGGGCTACATAAGGATTTATGTTTGGAAAATAGGTTCAACATTTAAGTATAGTATGAAGAGCAACTTATCACTCTTAAAACAGACTCCTTTGGCATTTGAGTGTGCTTCTCCATGAAAAGCTGGGATTTACAGTCTCAGAACACTGAAAATGATACACATAACCCTTCTAGAGAAATGTTTATTGTTATGTGTTTTTGCTGACTAGCTTTGCTCTGGAGACCTTTAAAAGTTAAGTGCATGATGGACAATGGGAGGGCAGGGTGGAGAGGAGGATGTGGGATCTGGTTGGGTGAATGACTATGGGGATGCTGCAGTGGCCATAACTTCAAAACCAGATCATAAATAGCTTTTCTGCAGTAACTTTGAATGTTCGCTAGATGACTGGTCGTAAGTTGAGGACTATCTGTCATGTCCTCAGCTATGCTTGAAGGCCGATATAGGAAGATTCTATTCTGGAGAAAGAATGCCCATCGCTGGACATTTGTACCAGCCTCATCTCCCCATTATTGCATAAATATCCAGTGTGCACTGGATGATTCTACATGTTCCTGCTGCTTTCAGATACTAACCATGCTAAACATGTGTTTCCAGGTCCAGCAGATAACCTATGCTGTAAACACACATAGAAATACTTCATAAGCATCTAGTTTGACATACTATGCTTTGTACCATGACAGTCTGCCACATACTAACACCTATTTTTAATTCCTTTGATTTTTTTTTATTTATACTGTTTTATATCTTTTAACTTTTCATATTTTTAGATGTAGTTTCTATGTTTATAATTAACTGTACCCCACCTTCCTTATGCTGATATTTGACTGTAATAAAGAGTTGACTGACAGCTTTACTGCAAAACACAACACTGGAATTTCTCCTGCACTACTTCACTTGGAAACTGCATTTGGACCCTTTCTCAGACTAAGAAATAGTTGCATCTCTTTTCAAAAATCTTTCAATTATTGATTTTGGCACTTTTTGTACTTAATTTCTTCTATTCAATTTTTAAATTAAAATTTTAATTTAGCCAATAGGGAAGAAATATAATCAATATAAATCAAGTCAGTAAATAAATATAGGATGTTTTCACAAGGAAGTGATCCGACAGGAAGAGAGAACCAACCATCCACAGAATGCATTAAATGGATGTAGTAGTGAGGGATGGGATGGTAACCCCCGCATCTCGCAATAGAAAACCTGACTTCTAAAATCATTATCTTAAAAATAATAGTTAACTATACATGTTTTTGTTGCTCTAGAACCATTGTTAGAATCAGTAGATTAAAACATTCAGTATGGTCATCTAGATTTTTAATAATGTATCAAAGCAGGGATTTGAAATATTGAGTTCAGAAAAGATCTTTAGAATAGAATAGCATAGCATAGCATAGAATTTTTTATTGGCCAAGTGATTGGACACACAAGGAATTTGTCTTGGTGCATATGCTCTCTGTGTACATAAAAGAAAAGATACTCAATTCAGCATAGCATCATTGAAGACATTTAAGAATCTTTAAGCCAACGATGTCCACCAACACAAGTTTTCTTATTAATACTTTGCTTTTTGCTTCTCTGCGAAGATTTCTGTATACTAGTAAGCTCTGAGTACGTGATCAGATTTTCAGTAGCTTTACCTTTACTTGATGTTTTATTCTGATTGACCTCAATTTACAGTTAATGCTGTTCCGGTGTTATTAGCTGCCTTAAAGACTCAAGAACACACATACTGTAATGAACAATTCATGCATTACTCTTGAAGGAAAATGTAATTTCAGCAAATACTCTTACTACTTTTACTGCTTCTTTCAACTGGAGATAAAAATGCAGGCAGTAGGAAAAGTGTCTCATCTATTTGTATTAGCCTAGTGGTATACATTTGTTTTGTTCGAAAACAAAGTCAAATATCAGCCACTACATTTGTTCATGTAGAATTTGTAATTTGGCTCACATCAGTGAATTTATCCCATCATTTCTTAACCTCTGCAATTTTGGTGTGTTATATCATGTATGTTAAAACCACCTGAATCTAATCTAATAAGTAAATGCTCCTGTTATATCAATTCATGTTTATTAACTCTTAAAGCCAATACCATTAGTCCTATGCCACTGTTATATTTGACCAGTTCATATACGCTACTGTAGTTTATACAGCACTATCTTATTCCAGAGATCTCAGCGGAGATCAGAGGAGAGTTGAGGGACAAAGAAGGGATCCCTAAAGAAGGCCATGCTTTCTCAGATGCACCTGGCCAGAATTATTTAAGACTTTTTCTGAACTGCAACGTTAGCAATACCAATGTTAGGAAATGAAAGTTTCTTTAAAAAACAGATTCTAGAGAATTGCCCAATACATTAATTTATGCCTGAGTTATAAATTTGTAAAATAAAAAAGAATGCAGAATTTTACATCCAGAAATTCAGCCATCCACTCACATTCCTAAAAATCAGAAAGGCAGCTCTTTATCATCAGTTTTCTTCTGGTTCTAAAGTCTTTCCTTTGTTCCACTTCCATATTGAGCCTGTTGTTTTTAATTACAGATAGCAATTTAAGCAAGTGAAGAGTGTATTTCTTACCTCTGAGTAAGTGCAGAAATTAGTAGAGTTATGGTGGAAATTTACTTTGAGACACTTATATCCTCAACAATACCACTCTCAATACCCAGGTTGACCAAGACAAAAAAAATCAGAATAAATGTGAAAAAGCCAAACATTTGAGTAGCTACTCTTCTGTTGAATCAGATTCAGATCAATAGCAACAGAAACCATGCACATATCTATGTAGTTTAAGAACATTTTTATTTAAGTAAACTTCCTGTCATCAAAAAGAGCAGGACATGAGCAGAGGCTTTGAAATATTTACTGAGTGTCAGATGTAAATCTAAGTGTAGGTCTGTGAAAGTCTATCAAAGCACATTTTCTAGAAACACTAGTCTATTCAGGTAATGGGGTGGTGGTGTATATACAACATAATAAAAGTCTAATCCTTTTTAAAGAAGTAACCAATACAAAAAAACTTGACTTGCTACCAACAACTATCATCAAGTCCAAACATTTGGCTGTTGGCCTGTGCCTCTACATAGAGACAACAGATGCCTATGAATTGGATGCAGTGGAACTAGATTATTCAACCTGAATTTTCTCTTCAGATGAATGGGAGGGGACTGGTCACAGCTGTTTTATAGAAGAAAACCATTTTCTATCATTCTGTGCTCAACTTCGGCAGATGGGTGCCTTCAAAGCTGGTAAAAATGGAAATATCTATTGCCTCTCTAGTTCAGACTTTTCAGCCCAAGCCAAATTGGGGGAGGATCTCATTGAAGCAAAATAATCATGCCATCCAGAAATGTATGTAAAGCTGAAAATAGAAAGGAAACATTAGGAAACACTAGTATCAAAATAATTTTTGTTCCTCTTTACATGAGTAACTGCAAAGAGGAGAATCCCGAGACCATGTTTCCTGATAGAGATGGAAGGGAAAGCAACTGATAGTATTCAAACCTGGAGAGATTTAATAAAAACCAAAAATTGCTATCCAATAAAGCTCTAGGCGCAATGGAGCACCTGCCTTATTGGCAAATAAGTCACTTAGTCCTCTTAATATTCCAAGAAAATTTAAATTTATTGTTGTCACGGTGTACAGTAATTTCATATATTTCTTTGTTCAAGATTGAAGCTCAATATACTGTATAGTCAATAAAGAAAAGTGCAGATTCCATACATGGCTTCAAGAAGTTTCATACATAAGCTTTAACAAGCTAATCTTGTTTTAGCTATAAAATTTATGGACTGTCTCAGGTCATCCTGGAGATCTATCTGGTTGCTAAAAGTCAACATCAACTTGATGGCCTATAAATAAAGTTTCAGCAGTGATATAAATGTAACACAAAGAAATTAAAGACACCTAATTCAAATATTTGAGCTTTTTCAGTTTAGGTCTCTGCTCTTGATGTTCTGAAATCTAATGTTTGCAAATTGTAAGCAATTTGTTTATGCGGCCTCCATCAAATACAAGTATATGGTAGAAAAGGGAAATAAAAGCATTTGCTTCCCTTTACTACAACTCTGCTATATTTGATTTAGGGGAAAAGGTGATTAATTTGAGTTCTCATATGGGAATAAGTCAGTATCAATTAAATCAAGTAGTTTACAAGACCTAACCGGGAATTGCAGTTGGTTAAAAGGAAGTAAGATGGGAATAGCTGTTCAAATTCAAAATGTTTTGCACACCACTAGTCCAGATCTATTACTTGGTTTTGGCTTAGCATGTTACATAAATCCAGCTGACTGCAATTTATTTAATAAATCATGGTTTAGGGTAATGAAGTCCTCATGTATGATAAGATTAGATACAATTTTCTTAATAAAACCAAAGTATATACTTTCTTATTCATTTTCATTCTTTTTCTAACCAAGCTTTTCTTCCATATATTTCATGAATTGTACTTGAACAATTCAAAATAAAAGTGGATAATTGGTTTAGATTCTTAATATCTAAAATATTTAATAACCATTTGGAATTAGTTCAGATTTTTTATTTTCTATCTGAGGACTCATCCTAGTTTCAAAAATTAACATGAAGTATGACAAATGATGAGTTTAAGGATGTAATCCAACATTAATTTAGCTAGATATACTGAAATAAATGAGACTGGCTTCTGAGAATTGCAACATTAAAAATTCCTTCTGCAACTTCTACAGAACTTTCTTAACTTCTAACTTTGTAGGCCTCTATGATTCTCATGGTATTATAAAAGAGTTCCATCACTAGGAAATGTAACAGCCTTTTCAGAAGAATATTTTATATATTATATCATTATCATTTAATACTTTTGAGGGGGAGGGGGAGAAAAAGAAAGGTTAAATATCCATTGTAAGCTATGTCAGACCTGATATCTTTTCTCTTGTGCATTTGGTAGCTCTCTTTCTCTTTTCAGCCACTGTCTTCTATAATTTCCCCCATTCTCATTATGAGGATATCCTTTCCTCTCTATTTTTGTAAGTATTCTGCCTGTAAATATCAATAAAGACTTTCAATAAAAAATATACCCAGTTCTTTTAAAAAGTATATTGAAAGTATAGCAACTGTTGTATTTAACATTAAAATTATCTCCCACACTGCAGAATTAAATACAAGCTATATATTGAACCTAATACAAACTATTACAACCTAATGCAAACTATATATTGAAATGAAAAGCCCCCGGACATGGTAAAGCTTTGTTGGAATTTTGAGGTTTTACATGAAAACAAGTTTAATGCCAAGGGTTTTGATTCAACAGTCTACCCGTTTCAGGACTTCAAAGAATTCTAGTATGTACATAGAACTAGACAGCACTCTATTTAAAAAAGGAAAAGCTCTAGGCAGAATCCATCTAATTTCTTTCCTTCAGCAAACTGGATGGGTTTTATTGTGTTTTCAACTATTTCCCATATACTGTGAAACAGAAAATAGCTGAATTTCATTCTCTGGGAAAACCCATATTGCACATCAACATTTGAGCAACACGGTAAGATTCTTTAAGCAGTTAGGAAAATGGTAAAAATAAATGATTCAGCTTCTCACTAAAAAAGTATTTACACAGCAGAGATGATGAAGAGATCAACAGATGATTTTAGCTCAGAGATATAAAAGATGGTGAATTCATGCTCTTTACAGAGCACTTAACAATTCCCACCAAAGTTAATGGAGACACAAGTGCTGAATTCACAGTAAGATTAATTCTACCATAATCCCCCTTTTTAAAAACTCAACTGTTTAATCCCATCAAACAACTGAAAAAATGTTTATTAAAATTAAAGAAAACATCCAACACAAAAGAAGCATGCCTGTGACTTTATTATTTTCATTGTAGTGGAATGTATACAATTCATAAATCCTACTTAAAATGATGCATTTTCATCTGCATATAAAGTACTGATACTTTATCCACAATGCTAAAAACAGAATGGACATAATTATACGCTACATTGCTACATAAAGGCAAACATTACATTTTTGGTAAGTACTAAGGCCATGAAAGCCACCAATTCTGTTTGCTCTCCACAATCAAGTAAAACACATTAATCAAAGGCCACTATTGTTTAAAAATTAGAAATACTTTCAAAAGATTACATGAAAGCACTCCCTTGAAAATAATACTACAGAACACCACAATCACAGTTACTCTTCACAATTACTTTAGAACTATTGTTATACTATAGTCTATGGTAAACAAAAAAAAATCAGACAATTTATTCTTAAATCTTGAGTACAATTATCATTTCAAACATGCAGTATTCTTTCCTCAAATTTGCAATCACAAATATAGCATTCCCAAAGACAAAATCATTTAAATCAGCAAAAAATGAGTTTTAATATTTCAATTTCAGTGATTTAAACATCAATACTTTTTAAAGTGTCACAGGACTGAAAAGTATAAAATCATAGGTATCAAATTTGTAGACCTCTAGCCAGTTCCTTTATTTGATAATTAAAAATGTTAAATCAAATTGGTACATTGATTGGTACATAGATATACGATATTCATTTTTATCTCAGCATCACTTTTCAACATGCAAACCAAAACATGTATACTTGCCCTAGAAAAATTGAACACCATCTTTACCTGATCAATGGGTGTTCATTTATGCTGGCCATTATTCAACTAATTTTCAATATATTGTGTATTTTTTCTATTCTAAACCATGAGATTTTGACTGGATTACAACCCTATTTTTTTTTAGGAGAAGAGCAAACACGAGCAGAGGACAGAGAAGCAAGCTGCAGACTGGAATGATGAAGAAATGTGTAAATCTGATGAGGAAGGCTGTATAAAAAAATAAAAATAAATAAATCAGGTAGATGGGGGCAATGTGGTAACTTGGATTACTTTCAAAGAATACTCTCTCTCTCTTCTCCAAAGCCTGCAGCATCAGAACCAGTAACGGTCAGAAGCTCAGAAGAATCTTTTGAAAGCCTTGAATAACTTGAACGCTGACTACGCTTATGGGTCACACCTTTAATATTATCATTCTGAACTGCCACCGAGTTAGAACTCGATCCAGGACCCAGAATGATTTGAGGAGGTTCTACTATGATACCGTCAGTCTCCTCAAAATTCTGATTGGGTCTATTGGTTGGTGCACTGTTATTATTCAAGGTGACTGTGCTAGGCGTTCTATTTAAATTGTAGACTTTTTGACATGCTGGCCAATTCTCTTCCGGACTGCTTGCTATTAAGCTGCTGTCTGAAGGACTTTTCTTATCTTCTGAACAAATTGACATACGTGCAATTGTTGGATCTTGAAGGCCACTCAAGCTATGGGGAATTCCCCTTTTTCCACTGCGGCCATCATCTTCCAGCTCAATGAGATTTACTTTTTCAAGCTGTGAGTCATCTCCATCATTATGGAGAGAATGATTTGGAGAGCTTTCATTGGATCTTACTCCAGAATCAGAGGAATCCTTTTTGTCTAGAAGAGCATCTGTCAAATACTCCTTTGCTTTAATCAAGGTTCTGATGGGCTCAGAGCCATGTTCTGGAGATTTGGACTGTTTCTCTACTTTTCCTTCTATTTTCCGGTCTTTACCTTCCTTGAGGAGAGGTGTATTATCAGATTCTTCTGTTCCAGACTCATCTTCATCACTTGGAAGTTTCTGATAACGTAGAGCTACTCCTTTCAACTTCAGGTCTGCAGCTTGGAAAATGCTAGTTCTTTCTGAAGATTTCTTCCCAGAAAGAAGCTTGGATCCAGACTGATCTGATTTTTCATCTTCTTCAGTAATGGGATCTAATGGAGATGCATCATTAGTAGATACTGAACTACTGTAATCTACAACATCATTCCGCTTCATCAGGAAGGATTTCCTTCCATCATCTTGTTTCTGTTCAGCATCCTTTCCCTTATCTTGTTCCATACTGGAATGAAGAGAACCTGTAGATGTACTCTGGCCCATGTAAAATGCTGCTGAACTATGTGGTGAAGATCTACCACTAACTGTACTAGAACTTGCACCTCCTTCTAACTGTGACATTTGAGCAATATATTCTCTATATGCATCTCTATATTCTGCTTGTACCTTATCAGTAAGCTTTGAAATTTCAATACTAGAATCTTGAGAATTGAGACTTGAAAGACTTGGAGTCCGGCGGGCTTGTGACTGTTTAAAGACAAAGAAAACATATTAAAATATTGTCTGATTTATATCCATAATACATCTA
The DNA here is from genome assembly GCA_022577455.1 of Arizona elegans. NCBI lineage: Eukaryota > Metazoa > Chordata > Lepidosauria > Squamata > Colubridae > Arizona > Arizona elegans. Next base: position 199,670,165 of record JAKOOJ010000001.1, on the reverse strand, counting down.
AATAGGCACAAATGAATAAAATTGAACCTTAAGTAATAGTTATGAATAAAAACTGCTTGACATTTCAGAAAGGGGAACTACGTCAATGGTACAATATGTAACTAGCATGTGTTGAGATTGGTCCTGTGAGGGTAGGGTTCTGTGAGAATTAAATTCAGCAAATTCATTTATCATATAAATGGTTTCATGCTGGAAATTTTACATTTCTCAGTTTAAGTTCCTAACTTTAACAATATTTAGAATAAAAGGAAAAATTGTAACAATTTTCTGTTAAAACCAACAGCCTTTTCCAATACAACACGTTTTGTATTAGGAAAAGGTAAATTTGTCCAGAAAAGTCTATATATAACTCTTGTGTAACTGAAATGGACCATATAACTGCATAATTAGAATGGTACTTAAAGATCCTGAACTAGAAACAAATGTAGTAACTTTTACTTTTTATAGTTATTTCTGATGTGCTACATATACTCTTTTTAAAACTCTTTTAAGGAGCTTTACTCTTGTATGTGAATAATAGTTATGATTAAAACAGAAGGCATTGACTAAATGATATCTAATCTGAAGTGAAATTACCTGCCAACTTAGATTGCTATGACGTGGAGGGGCTTCCTCTAGGCCAATATTGTTCAGCTCTTCAAAGCTAAAATTGAGGGCATAAGGAGCTTGACCTGGAAGACCAGTAAGTTCCGTATGGGGTAATTCATTGTTTAGAGTTGGACGCCGAGTGAGATCATTGTGAGAAATTGTGTTGGCATGCTCATTCACTGTTCGAGAATCTTCATGGACAGCTTGACTTTCTGCATTTCTCATATCAAGTATCTAACATAAAAAAGATATTAGAGTTCAAGTTGAACATAACAGCACAACTAAACATGGTCTTATTTTAGCAAAGGACTATGAAGCACACTCTCTGTGACAACCTCAAGCTTTACATGATTCACTCAGTCTAAAGCAGTATTTCACAACCTTGGAAACCTCAGCTCCGGCAATGGCTACACTGCCTGGGAAATAATTTAGGCAATTAAAGTCTACATATCTAGTTGGCAGTTGTGAAACACTGTTTTAAAGCACATTCAGATGCACTTATAAGGAGTTCTTTGGATCTCATCTTGTATTGTATCCATATTTCATGCTAAAACACGTATTATTTATGCAAGGCCTAACCTTGAATATTTAAATATACCCAAATGGTTTAAATGTATATTTTAATTAATCACACAGATGCCAATAACAATTCTTTAATAAATATCTTTTTTTTATTGAAAAATTTTACAAAAAAGAAAAAAATTCCCCCCCCCGTTCCCCCCACCCTTCATCCCACCCTCCACCCCCCCCGACTTCCCAGAGCAAAATACAAGGTATTTCATTTAGTCAAACATAAACTAGATCAATCTACTTATCCTCAAAGTACTACCTCCCCCACTGAAACCTTAACTCCACTATCGATAACCAAATACTTCTAATACTAATACTAATACTGCTTTATATTTATTAAAGGAAAATTTCTTTAATAAATATCAAGCACCACTTTCTTACCCCTTCCTCTTATAGAAACCTAATATTATATTTCTGTTGATGGCACCGAGGCAAACAATTGTGCAAGGATGCAAGGACTCCAGCCTGATGGAAAGTAATGTTTCCAGGCACAGTTCCTGCCACTTTAAATATGAAACTACAAATTGTGTAGAAATTATTAACAAAAATCAGGTAAGGTAAAGTAAACCATTCGTAGAATGAAATCTTATGCAAATATAACATTGAATTTCACTGAAACTAAGTATGTAATATGCTTCAAAGTAAATATATGCAGAAAGGCAAATATAAGTTCCACCACCTAGCAGTCCTAATTATTAATACTAATATTTTATGTAATAATAAGTCTTACTGCACTCCTGAAGAGATGCCAGTCCCCAAAATTCATGTTCATCTCACGTTTTAGTTCATCAATGTTACACTGTGCTAAAACACGACCGTTTATATTAGCCTAAACAAATTATAGAAACATAACATAGGTATTACTTATAAACAGTAGTAAAGTAAACTTCAATCATTTCAAAAGTAATTCATGTACAAGTGCATCTATAATGCATACAAGGATAGTGCATGTTATATTTCAAAGGAAAATATTATCATTTAGGATACATTATATAATGTATTTTTTATAATAACTTTAGGAAGTTTCTGTATTATATGTTTATATTATGAGTAATGCCCAGTCTTCATGTGAACTCTCCAAAACTAAGTTATAAATTGACAGCGTAGATACTATAGGTTACCCCACACTGTGTCAGATTAAATAAAGGCCAAATTGAATTAAAGTCTTTTCTAGGAGGAACTTGACAGAAGTTTCAGATACAGTATTTCAAAATTGCAAATTTCAATTGATTTGGGAAATGGGAGAAGGACTACAGGAGGAAGTACTTATTCCTCTTGTAGTATCCATTTTGTTGGGAGATTGAAACAATTGTGTGATGTACAAATGAGCCTGCAGGCTAAATATTGCAAGCTGTCCTAAGTATTATGCTATCAATGTTCTTATTAAGATTGTATCCACAATCGTGGATATTTGATACAGGATGAATCAGAGCTAACTGTTGGGATGACTTGGGATAGATAAGAAGCCATGGTATATTTTCTACAAGTTGAAGAAAATAATAGTTTGTTAACAGAGGGTTTCGATGAGGCCTGTTTCGCAAGAGGTGGGAAACTTAATATGTTGTAATATATTTATCAGTATTCAGCTGGGGGAGGGTAATATTTGAATATGTGTTTGTGTTTTTTTAATGCACCTTTTTAATGTTTTGCTCATTTGTTATTTATTGTTTGTTTGAGTCTGTGATTTTTTTCACTTTGTTTGGAGTTTTGTATTTTAACGTTTGAATAAAATAAAAAACATTTTGGGGAAAAAAATAATAATTGAAGTTGCTCATTCCTCATTTAGGAGAACAACAGATCTACTACCCAGACTTGCTTATTTTCAAATACAAAAAAGGAAAAATAAAGCCTTCCCTAAAGGGAAAATTATATTAGCAATAGCAATAGCACTTAGACTTATATACCGCTTCACAGTGCTTTACAGCCCTCTCTAAGCAGTTTACAGAGTCAGCATATTGCCCCCAACAATCTGGGTCCTCATTTTACCGACCTCGGAAGGATGGAAGGCTGAGTCAACCTTGAGCCTGGTGAGATTCGATCTGCCAAACTCCTGGCAGCTGGTGATCAGCAGAAGTAGACTGCAGTACTGAATTCTAACCACTGCACCACAGCGGCTCATATTAATACTCTAACCCTTTTAAACAAAAAAATCTCAGGCCCACTTTACACATATATAATACTTTATTTTAAATATGATTTACCTTTCTATAGTCTTATCTATCCTTAATTCATTAATGGTATTTTGGCAGTAAAACAAACTTAGTTTAACATATTCTCTGCATATCCAATCTACTGAAAGATAATTATCCATTTTTTATTCTCCAACAGATTTTTTACAGACTAAGGAGAAGATGCACCATTTATGAATGCAGAAACATACCTTCTTTATAGTTGCAGAATACTGAGCCAGCATAGTCTGATCTAGTCCTTCTATTTGTTTCAGCTTCTCACACACGGCATCTACATTCATTGAGCTCAAAGGAACATGGGATGCTCCTGATCCAGGGACTGTCCCCTATGCAAAGGAGAAGTGCAATAGGCAATATATTTAAATGCTTATTGTGATTCCTTTGCAAACACAAACAACAGCTAACATGTTTTGAGTCACTATTAACAGTATCAGTAATTGGGAATACTGACATACCATCAGAGGACTCGCTGATTGAAGTATACACCATTATATAGTGTCGTAGGCAAGAACTTTCCCTGAAGGTTCTTAAAAGATGGAAAATGAATTTTTAAAGAAATTACTCCTAGCACAAAAATAAGGAAAATCGTGGTGGAACTCTCCAATGTATTCTACTCTTTCAGTACCTAATTCATTCACAGTAGAATTTAGTGGATGGAGCATATTGATCAAAAGCAAAATAATCATGGCTAGGTTTAAAATATGTAAATTTGTCTCAAAGGCACCTGCCAGTTTTAGAGTATAACAAAAGATGAAATAGTCCTGGAATCAGATATTGGCTTAATCTGCATACATTTAAGTCAGTTAAAAAGGAGGAGTATCACTTCTGTATAGACATGCAATATTAGCAATAATGCCGTGTAAGAGCATGTCATATTTTTATTGTGCATGTAATATATTTTTCATGGTATATGTACAATCTTAGCACTAAAGCCTAGCAGGCTGCATTCACTTTCTATATTCCAAATAAAGTTTGTTTTTTTTTTAAAAGAAGAGTAGAAAGTACCTCACTCAATTTGAATAATAATCTCTGATTTAACAACCAACTTGCTATTTTCATGAACTCATAAATCCTGATAAAAGCTAATATAGTTAATAAAAAGTCGTAACTGAGAAAATTGTATTCTGTTGCCTCATATTTTCTCTGAATGCGTTCCTGGGACTATTATATGCAATTGATTTTCAAGATCAGTTGGCAGATTTGAGTAAAAAAAAACACAAAGTAATTAATTGAAACTAATGTTATGGTACCAAAAACAAGTACCAGAAAAAAGTGTGAAGAATGGTGGACAATTCTGCCTGAGTCAAGTCAGAAATAAAGCAAAAGAGGGGGGAGGCACTAGTAGAAATGCTTGCTCACTCATATAATTAAATTCAATATGTCAGAAGCTGAAAGGTATCTTTCTAGAGACAATAAAAAAAAATGCCTGGCTAATATGGCCCACTTTTACATACCCTTGGTTCAAGAATACTCTTCTAAAATAAATTTCTACAAGATGTTGCATTCATCCCTTCAAATTCCAAAAACAGATGAGGAGCAATGAGTATCAATTATTTACAATTGTCTAGAGAAGTATTTAAAAGAGTAAATTGATAATTTCATGCATGTTAACATCAATGCAACATTAACAAAAGGGGTTTTTTAAATTGTCAAACACTATACATTTTTCACAATCTATTTGTATTGATAATCCAATCAAATGTAAAAAAAAAGTTGAACATGCTACTACGCTTTGGAATTAAAACCAAGGCGGCTTTAAGAGAGCAAGCAGCTTTACATTTATAAAGTTCAATGGAATAAAATAAACCATTCTATATATGTATTAAATAGGGACAGACCAGGGTGGATAAAAGTCAATGATTTTTTTAAAAAAATCAAAAAAATCGGATTTTTTAAATTTAAATCGGATTTTTTTGATTTAAATCGGATTTTTTTATTTAAATCAGATTTTTTTTAATTTTTATTGAATTTATTTTAATAAAAAACTTTTGGGGTAAAAATCTATCGTAAGATAGTTTTCTATTTAAGATACATAAATAATTTAGTTTATTCAGCATGAAATGGAGCTTAGTTATGTAGCACAAGTTGTATATTCTGCAACACTGGGACTATCAGTGAGTCAACAGCGGGTCAAAGGAGTAGCAGAGATGACAGTTGCTCTTTAAAAATTATGATTTTTTTTTTTAATTTGATTTATATGCCGCCCTTCTCCAAAGACTCAGGGCGGTTTACAATGTGCTCAGCAATCGAGTTGATTTAAATCAAGTCTTTTTACTAGTGATTTAAATCATGATTTAAATCGAGTCGATTTAATCCACCCTGGGACAGACTGAAGGATTTCTACAATTATTGATCAATATGTAGGAACAGAAATCAAACAGGCCTGTATCAATCTACATAGTTCACTATTTCAGAAAGGAAGGGTTTTTTTGGTACAAAAATCAGTATTTGCATAAGGCTTTGCATAAAGCTAGCTGTACTAGAACAACCACATTAAATAAAGTCTATATTATATCTCTGCTGAGGAATGTATCCAATTTGAACTGTTTCAAATTCAAATTAATCTGCTTCTCATCTAAAAGCGTTGTTTTGAGTTGAAAGCAGGCTGTTTCCATCATGTTGGATGTCGGTAAGAGGCAAGCAGCTGTTTCAAACCCATGGTAACTTCAAAATTGTCAAAACATTCAATTTTGAACGTGAAACACTTAAATTTCAAACATTTTGCACACATCTACTGTGTTTTTCAAGCACACTGTATCGAGAATTCTGCTTTTGTGATTAAACTGCATTCCAACCACACTAATATTTACATCATATAGGAAAAGAATAACAATCTAAAAGATAATACCGATGCTAATAATTATTGACAAAAATAGTTTCTTCATGCAGTGTAAGATAACCTTAGAAAATTTACATTAAACAAATTCTCTGTGTGAGTGTATTCACAGGATGATAGAGATTCACTGGAATCCAGAACATTTTTTTAAGAAAAGCAGCAAAAAGCAGTGGAAGTGGATCTTAGAGGTAACATATGAGTGTTACAATCATACAAACATTCTTTTCTCAGTTACAGTGTTTTTCAAATGTGTTGAGAGAGCAGAATTCTGCTACATTTTTGTCATGCAAAACCTAAGAAGCAGAACATCAAAAGCAAGCACCACCCCCCCAAAAAAAAGTGCATTAGTAAAGACAGCCAGCATGGCATTCCATCATAACAATAAAACATGTGACCGTTGTTTAGGAAGTTGCTGTACCTGTCTTTGTCTTTTAAACCCAGTTTTACATAGCTTTAAAACAAAAACAAAAGGGCACAATTTAACATAAATGAGTAAGGCAGTAGCTATAAAAAAATAAGCTAGGACGGTTATTTAAATTTCCTCTTTGAAGTGGGTAAAAAACACCTGCTAAAAATGAATGTATTCTAATTAAAATGCCCTGATCCAAGAACTACGTATATAACTAGATCCTCATAAACTATATCCAAGAACATTTTGGGTCCCACGCTATATGAAAATTGTTGGGTTTCCCCACCCTCCTTACCTCGGGAGCACCATGGGATTTGTGATTCTCAACATAGGTCCTTTTGGATGGAGTCTACAGGGCCTGGTGGCTCAGCAGACTGATAGCATTGTGATTAACACCAGCTGTCTGCAATTACTGTAAGTCTGAATCTCACCAGGCTCAAGGTTGACTCAGCCTTCCATCCTTTCTAAGGTAGGTAAATTGAGGACCCAGTTTGTGGGGGCAATAAGCTGACTTTGTATAACTATACAAAAGTATGAAGGCTATTGCTTAATGCATTGTAAGCCGCCCTGAGTCTCCGGAGAAGGGCGGCATATAAATCAAATTTTTTAAAAAAAGTCATTTTTTTAGCGAGAACTCCTTTGGATTGTAAAAGATTTGCAAAATGGAGAACTTTCTCTCCCCTCTTTTCTCTCTCTCTCTCTTTCTTTCTCTCCTTTTTAAAAACTCGATTAGTGACCGGATCCTGCCATTTATGTATGTGTGACTTATTATTAATACAACGGTGTTTCGGTACGCATAAGAAAGGTGAGATGTTTGAGGGGGTGGGGGTTTTCTGGCTCCAATTTGGGGATGGGGACATCAGTTCTTGCAGCATACATTTCTCGATTTTTGTGACACTGAAAATAAAAACATGATTTAAAAAAAAAATTGTTGCGTTTTCAAAAAGAGTTTGTGTTGTCTCATTTGATGTTCTGCAGTTCAAAATAAGGTAAAATCCAACTACAGGGCCATTAGCCCTTTTATGCAGATAAGAATTCAACTACAAATTAATATCTTGCTATCCTAAGTTAATATCCTATTATTTTTCTATGGTATAGTGGCTTGCTGGAGTAAAAGGTCTGATGAAATTGGAGGCTATACCTAAGGCTACCAAAATATTTCAAAAATTTACTACAGCAGATCCATTTACTGATAAGAAATTAAGGAACAATTGAAATCAAAACAGTGGGCAGATTTTAATAATTTAATCAAATATGCAAACATAGCTTTAAAAATTTAGGATTAGTCAGTTTTGGGATTAGTCTTTTTAAAGTAATTATCACCCTTTTTTAATGCCAGTTAATGGAATGTGAGAATGACTTGGAAGACAGGACAAAGAGAGGCAGCCAAAGGAATAGTCAGATAATAGGAAACTTATCCTGCAGGAATGTGGGAAGAGAGGGGGCAAGTGGCTCACGGGGGACCCTCTTTAATAGCCCAAGAAAAGGGACCCAGAAAGAGGAATAAATCTGTTTTCAGGCGTACCAGATTGATGTTAACCTCATGAGATAGACACGGTAGGAAATACAGCCAGATGAGCTAACCCTACTTTATTGTAAAGTTACATTAACAGAAACTTGCAAGTCTGAAATACATCCCCCACACCCCCCTTCCATTTACAGTCCAAGAAACTAAACAGGGTTCCTTCTGACCTGCTTGCCCCACCCATATTCCTGCTGCAGGCTAATCTGCCTTTTATCTTTTTATTCTCTTGACTGCAGTCTCTTCGTCCTGTCTCCTAAATTCATTCCCACATACTACATGTAGCCCTCAACTCACAACAGTTCACTTAGTGACTGTTCAAAGTTACAATGGCCCTGAAAAAAGTGACCTACAACCATTTTTCACACAAGTGTGACCATTGCAGCATCCCCATGGTCATGTGATTTATATTTGGATGCTTGACAATTGACTCATATTTATGACGGTTGAAGTGTCCCAGGGTCACGACCCCCTTTTGTGACAAGCAAAGTCAATGGGGAATCCAGATTCACTTAACCAACCATGTTACTAACTTAACATCTGCAGTGATTCGTTAAATGTAGCAAGAAAAGTCGTAAAATGGGGCAAAACTCACTTAACAAATTTCTCACTTAGCAACAGAAATTTTGGGCTCAGTGGTAGACGTAAATTGAGGACTACCAGTATTACTTTTCTAAAATAGGTTCCCTCTTTTCATTACCACATTGGCATCCAGTGTGGTACTTTCTCTTGCATTACTTTCACCTTCCTTCCCTTCTCTTCCTAATGCTATCAAAGGAGATATAATGCATGTTTCCTCCCCTTGGTGTGAGAATGACTGAAATCTGAAAATGAAGAATCAAGTAATTTTAATTTTATAAATGGGATTATTTTCTTTTACAGGCAATGTGATTAACGGACAGGTCACTGAATGTAATAAAGAACCTGTCTAAAATGTACTTTGCAGGCAACTAATTGTAATTTGTAGTTATAGATTCAATTTCGTTTTTCCCCTGATCCTGCCCTTTCTTAGAATATGGCTTCTGGCTGATACATACACACATATGTACATGTACACATGCTTTGGCAAATATTTGGGAGATAGGAAGAAATTTCCAGGATTGGTTTCTGCTGAAACTCAGGTAGGAAGATGGGCAATGAACACAATTTTTATTGTGTAGATCTATCCATCTCTTTTTCCTTTTATTAGGTAGGTAATTTTAAATTTAGTTACTTTCATGTAAATACAGTATGGTTCCAAAAATGTTAAAACTTTTCATGTTATATATACCAGTGATGGCTAACCTTTTTCTTGTCATGTGCCGAAAGCACATGTGCGCGTGCAATAGCGTGCGTGCCAGCACCCGTGATGCAATGCGCCCCCTGTGCATGCGCGCACAACAGCTCCGTGCTCCCATGCGCATGGGCACACGACCCCATGCTTCCCCTCCCCCTCCATTTTTGGCTTAGCAGGCCTCCCTGCAGCTTCCGGGGCCCAAAAACAGGCCATGGGGGGGGCGCCACACACCCCCATGCCCCATTTTGGGCCTAGCAGGCCTCCATGCAGCCTCCTGGGCCCAAAAACGGGCCATGGGGGGTACCACACACCCCCACGCCTCGTTTTGGGCCTAGCAGGCCTCCATGCAGCCTCCTAGGGCCCCCCCACACGCTCCCTGACGTATGCGTGTGCGACCCCCCTGTGCATGCACACGCATCTCCTGCATGCATCCCATCCCCACATCCCAAAAATCAGCTGGCTGGCGGGAGGCGTGTGCATGCAAGGTGGAGCTGAACTGGGCAACAGCTTGTGTGCCCACAGAGAGGGCTCTGCGTGCCAGCTGTGGCACATATGCCATAGGTTCGCCATCACAGATATATACATTTAAAATGGCTGAGTTCATATTGCAAGCATGCAATGCAGTTCATGTAGCATAATATTTCACAGCAGCTATGCCTTTCCGATTACTTTTTATTATAGAAATAGACTTTTTTGAAGAGTTTGTGCACAAACTGCATCTTAGTTGAAGGCAAAGGGAGGCAATATGGTTCCTAGTGATTCAGCTTATTACAATCATTTCTGCAGGACTTATTATAAGAAAATGTTTTGTGTGTTACATGCACAATGAAAATAAGCCAAAAAGATAATATCATGTCTATTTTTATTGTGTTTCTACTTGAGAAATTTAATTTCTAATACAGAATAAATGCTTACTTTCATACAGTGCTAACCTTTTTAGGCACTCCTGCCTTCATTTTTGTTTTTCCTAAAATTAGATATCAACATCCTTTTTCTAAAGAGAAAATATAGGAGAAACCTGATTTATTCCAGTTTCCTGTTACCAACATTGATAAGCTATATGGTTTTGCAATAACAAAGGAAACTAGCAATAAAGGAGAATAGCTAAGGGTTGAAATGAGGAGTCCTTGATGTTCCCTGATCTTGGTGGTTTTCTTGAAGACACGTCATTATCCAAACTAAGTAATGCTAGAGTAGCACTGAAGATGTTATCTAGTTTGGGTAATGAACATCTGCAAGAAAACACCCAAGCTCAGAGAGCACCAAGGATCGCTCAAAGGAACCTAGGATTTGCTGCCATTAGAAATTGCAAGCACATATTTCAGGTTATTTAAAATCTATTTCCTATACACATTCAAAACCCTTTAATAATGCCTTACAAATTTAAATAAAATTCCACGCTTCCTTCAAAAAGCAGACAAATGAATTTACTCACATTTTGTCAAATTATCATTTGGAACAAAATGCTTAGATCAAATGTGTTGATCACTTGGCTTAAATATGAAAGAATACTCATAGTACATTTCTTTCAGCACTATGAGTTCATCTAAGAGGTGGGCCTCTTCTCAATAGAAATGAACTGCCTTACATTATACTTACAGCAATAAGGCTGTATGTCACTACAGTATACATAGAAATGTGTATGGTGTCCATCTGTTTAATGCTTGACTATGCAGTAGCATGACCTTCCATAGAGATACAAATCTATTAAAATGTAGAATAGTAGATTTTCCCATCCTAAAGCATGATAATCCTATTTTTTATTTTTTATTTTTTGTTACTTGTTCATAAGAGTCCTGGAAATGCAGCAGTCTATGAACGGTACCAAACATAATCCAAGAGGTTAAATCTGCTATCAAATGAACAGTAGGCAAACCAGGAGATGGTACAGACTGGATATGTCTTTGAAACATATTGGCAAACAATCCAACAGAGACTCATAATCTGCATTGCAGTGAGCATATTATAGCAGGATATAATCATTTTATCTGAAGTGTTTGCAAAGTAGTAAAAGACTAACTTTCTTTTTATAACAGTAATATTTAACGTAGAACTATAAAATCAAAATCATGTTTTAAAAAAACACAGGCTAAAATCAATAAAAGGATGGCCAACCATTTTTGCAGGTAATGTCAAGGATGTAGTTACGAACAGCTACAAAGAAGAGATTTCAAATTAATGTTTTTAGAAAAGATTGACATATGGGAAGCAAGTCTCATGTTTCATATAACCTATGGAAACATTTGTAAACCACAGTGTGACAATAATGTAAATATGTGAATCCAGCCTTCTGTGTAAGCTCAGCAGGAGTATAGTCTATCATCACTACTGCCTAAAATCAGCTTTTATGGTTTGTCAACTGCAGCAACTTCATGGATGTAACTGAGAAAGCACAGGTTTTATTTGACCAAATCATTTGGAGAAGGCATCAGCTAATCATTTCTACAGAACTGAATAGCTAATACAATTTTACAATTTTACAGTACGATAGTGTGTCATGGTAAGTGTAAACTGCCCAGAGTGTTAGAAGCTCAGCAGTATACAAATTGTTTGACAACATAAATCTAAATATATTAAATGTGTTTCATGAACTGAAAAAAAAACCTAATGAAGATGTAACACGCTTTATATTACTAAAAATAACTTTTTGACAGACTACTGAAAGGTAGCATGGAAAATGTAAATAATACATTCTATAAGCAGGATATTAGCCAATTCATTCACAAACTATGCATATTAGTCTTCATCTATACTATTTGTCCATCAAGCCACTGATGCAGAGTTAGCGAACGGCAGTTATAATTAAAGCAAATTCATTATTGTTGAGGAAGCAATGAGATGCTACAGTTCCACACACCACATGACTACTCTTTTACCATTGAGGGCTCTGTGGGTATCGGTAGCCACTCATCAACATCCTCCTTGATAATATCCTAACAACAACAACAAACCATTATGACTTGGATAAAATGTTGACACATACACAAAAATAAAAATAAACAATGGATGAAGATGTATCAAAGAATGTATCATTCCATACACAAAATATTTTTAAGCCAGGGTTAAAAATAGAACAGCTATATTTATCATTTTATTTGTTTATATTTTCTCCTCTCTCTTTTTTATATTCATGGCAATTCTCCATTTAACAATAAACCACAACTTTCTATTATATCTGAATTGGAAAAACCCATATTTTGTGCAAACTTCTATTTGTCTATAAATAAGTGAAGAAGAGGGGACACATATGATCAAAATATCATATCCTTGTTAGGAAGAATACTGTATGTCTTCCCAAAGAAACATGTCTGTCACCTGTGGTCCTCAAGCCTTGAGGTTATTATCTCTGATTTTGATTAATTTTAAAATAAAGTATAAAAGTCTGTATAATTTCACTCTAAAATCTGCATTTTTCCTAATATTTCTTATTTCTTTCTGAACATCAGTTGCTTCAATATTAATTCCTATAAAGAATAAGGAAAAATCTCTTCTGAGTCATTACTTTCTTGAATTGCAGCTTGTCAATATTATGAGGGTAACATGGCACAGTCTTCTTCTGGGATGTTTTTAATCTCTAATTGTAATCTACATTTCTGGGATGTCCTAGGGATCTTCCATCCAAGTAGTACTATTCAGGCCTGATCTTGCTTAATAATTTCAGAGACTAGCCAGGGATAGGCTGATGAGTTAAGTTGCTGTTAAAAGATTTTAAATGTACAAAAGTATGGCGCAATTATGAAAATGTGAGTAAGGCTCAATTTTTAACCTGACATAAAATCAGAATCAAACTAGAAGTAAACTTCACTATCTGATTTTAAATATAATATACAATTGTTTACTCAGCTGTTTGTCTTTACAGTTACTAATTTACTTACACTAACTTAAAGGTAAGCCTTTCTTTTCTTATTTAGAAATACATCAATTTTAATATAGCAAGTGAAACCTAAGATACAAATGTTTTAAAAGTGGAACAAGATACATTGTACTGTCTTAACTTACTTTTATTTTAAGTGTTCCAATAATATTTCTAAAGAAAATATAGTTTAGGTATACATGTGCCACAATTAAACATATCTATTCTTGTATTACTAATCTTATCATGTAAATTAATATGTTCATTTACTTTACAAGATACTTACTAGACCATTGCTTTGTTCCCTGGACAAATTCGGTTTTAGTGATGGACGGGAGGTGAGATGAGAACTGCCAGGGTAATACCTTGGCATGTAAACATATGGGGCAAAGAATGGCTATGGAAAGAAACATGTAACAAAAAGGGACCATTACAAAAATCAAAAGAACTTAATTCAACAAATGCTAATTTAAAAATGTAAAACATAAATGTTTAGTTCCTTGGGTAATTAGGCAGTCATATCTTGAAATGATCAAAATGTGAAATAACTAAATAGTTACCTACCCCATTTGAAATCAACAGGAAAGTTTCATATAGATTCAATGACAGACAAACATTAAAATGAAACATTTTTATAATGAATGATAACATGTACATAGCTTCAATGGAAAACTTTTAATACAGTTTAGAACTGCTAAAAAGTAATATAACAATGTAAATCACTTCTGTTCCTTTCCAATGCTAGGATTATCTCTATAAACAAATCTGACTGAAACCATGGTTAAGTATTTTGGAATCATTTTAGGTCTCTTAAAAGTGAAAATCCATGCAGTAACTTGTGTTTAATTTTTATACCAATTTTAGGACTGTATCTCATTCCCTATTAGATAAAAATTCAACAAACATTGTATATCCCTTTAAAAATTAACCTGTCTTGAAAATTATTTGAATTTGGACTGACAAAAGTAAAATATCTGAATTTAAAAGTGTGATACTATTGATATCATCTCTCAGTAAGTCCTACTTGGTCCTAACAAGACTGCAGCTTTAATTTTAGAGTGCATTAGAAGTTGAATTAGATTCCTTTAGAATACACACTGATAAAAAAAATGAATTTGCATATATTCACTGCATCTCAGTGTTGAAATGCAAATAAGCATTTTGTCCGTGCATACAATTTTTCAGAGAATAAACAATCAATCCAGGAAGTCCTTCAATTAATCAAATTGAAATTAAAAACCAGAATTATTGCCAGTTAATGAAAAAGAAATATATCTCATAATTTGAAACTTAATATATGGTACGCCCAAAAGATTATTACTGTCAGATAAAACAAAAAGCTATAGAAACTGCTTAGTCTGACTGTTTACACCTTGAAAAGAATGATTGGGCAGTTATATGTTTATTAATGTTTAGTTCATTTTAATCGAACAGCTGAATTGTTCAAAATAACAACTTTGTTCAATCCATTTTTCAAAAATGTTTTAATGTATTACACAGACAACATGCTGAGCTTTTGAGAAAGCTCATGACACTTAAATAAGTACCATGAGTCTATAATTATATACATGGGCAGTTTAAATAATCATTTTAACCTATGCTTGACTTTAAGATAAAAAAGACTTCTTTTCTGCAGGGCTAATTAAATCTGCAAATCTTAAAACTTTTGTTCATTTAACTGCCTATTGATAATATAAAAATATTAATTTCTACACACGCTTGCACTATGACACTGTTTACCAAATACAATCAATAGATGGCTATCGTTACTGCCTTTCTTCTGCTAAGATATAGGATTTCTAACCAGATATGGCACCCAAACTAAACAAAACAGTGCAGATTTTAAACTGCTATTGTTTCTTACTCTGTTATAAAATGGATGCTGAGGTCCTGTCATTCCACTGTAGTAGCTGCTATGAGGCTGTGGTGATACAACTCCTCCATTGAAAGGTCCATTAAAAGAATGGGTTGAAGAGCAGGCTGACGATGGCTGACTAAATACTGATGATGCTCTGGGTGCTGCATCTTGTATAGGCATTGGAGGATATTGAATTGCTGCAATATTAATTTGGTCTCTTGCAGCCCGGACATCTGAAATATTCAATGCACCAGTGTAATTGTCAGAGTAGTACAACTAATCAACTGATAAACACAAAATGAAAGAATGGATTAATCTGAAATCAAATTTCTTGCATTCTATTTTTAAAATAGAAAACTAAAACTAAATGATAGAATTCCTGAAAAATTACAGTTAACAATTTGTAGGTACAAATAGATAAAAGATCTCTTTTGTTTTATTGCTTAATACCATGCAGATTCTTAAGAGGAATTTTTTACTTGAGAAAACCCACAGTCAATTTCTTTACAAAAAATTTTTCTACATTATCAGTATGTAAGATTTTATATAGTAACTACTAGGGCTACATGAACTATATGCAAGTATGAATTGCTCTCAATTGCTTCACGAAGTAACTGATGCATCTCTCCAAAGTGAATAGTAAGTAATAGGAGCTAAGAGGACAACCAAAATGTAAGATACCTATATCATTAATTATTGGAAGGATAATTGCAAATAATGATTGCATAAAGATTTGCTCTGATATATTTCAGTAAATTTTGGGGAACTCAGAAAAAGGGGTGTTTTTTTCTAATAGTAAAATCATTTATTGTGAAATTAATTGGTGATATATTACCTGCAATAATTTCTCGCAGTTTGGGATCAAGATTCACTGTACATGGTAAAAACGTTTTTACATCTCGTGCTATAAGGACTGGAGTTCGTGATGACAAAAATACTTCAAAATTTCGAATATCACCATCAATTTCTAGTAAAGGTTCAACATCTTTAGTTGTTGGAATATTCTTTGAAATTCTGAAGAAAGCAAAGGAAGTTCCAGATTAGAAAGCCTTATCTAATAAAATTTACACATATATGTTATGTTTTAAATCTGGCTAAAGAAGTTCATTTCAGAATTCTTGTTTTTCTATCCTGATATTTTAAAAATTGTATTTGAAATTATAAACAACTATACACGTGAAACCAAGTTATCTATAAATTGAACCTATAAACAGAGTAAAAAATTCTACATCATCTATGCAATCATGCCTAAAATTAGTACAAATATAATTAAGTCAGAGAACAAAGAGTTAAATGTGTCAACCATCTGATTTTTGTCAAACAAGACTCCAAAAAGAAAAGGAGCTGAAGACTTTAAATGAAAAACCACAGCTGAGAAGTCACATGAAGCAAATTAGCTGAATTTTAATGCCAGCTCTGCTTAAAACTGAATGTGAATAGTGTTCTGCGTATGTCAAACAATGCTTCTGTTCAGAAGCCAATAGCCTACGGATA
This sequence comes from Arizona elegans, assembly GCA_022577455.1. NCBI lineage: Eukaryota > Metazoa > Chordata > Lepidosauria > Squamata > Colubridae > Arizona > Arizona elegans. Next base: position 199,653,570 of record JAKOOJ010000001.1, on the reverse strand, counting down.
GTTTATACATCAAAATCTCTATTTTAACCTTTTGAGCTTAATACATTAAGCTATTCTGCTAAAAGATATTAATGTAAATTATAAACTTTTGTAAAAAAAAAAATAAAAAATAAAGGCCACTTCTGAAAAAAAGAGTACCATAGTCAACCAAGAGAATACTTATAAAGGGATTTAGAGCTGGCCTTGGGAAGATATGAGTAAGCTGTTAAGGGAGAAAGGAAAGAACCATTAAGGAGGACTTGGAGAGGAGATTACACAGGCCAGGCTTGAAGAAAACATGAGAAAGAAACTCAACATAACTCTACCTTGGTTTTGCTTAATATACGGGGCACAATGAAATCTGAATAAGCTTTCAAGAGGCTATTAATATACCTTACAACCACAAAGCAGCATCCCTAGGATTCCTGTAGTATCTATTTCTTGACTTGGCCTGCCCCAAAGGGCTCACTATACAAAGAAAGTGGCATAAATCAGTCTTAATCACATAAAACCAATCCTCCCAGCCAGGGGTGGGTTCCAATTTTTTTTACTACCGGTTCTGTGGGCGTGGCTTGTTTGATGGGCGTGGCTTGGTGATCATGTGACTGTGCAGCCGTGGGTTGGTCATGTGACTGTGTGGGTGTGGCTTGGCAGTCATGTGACTGGGTGAGCGTGGCTAGGTGGTCATGATCCTAGTTCCCCCTACGAGGATTTCCCCATCCAGACCTTTTGCAATCCCCCAAAGGGTCAAAGGAAACCAGATTCCATACAGCTCTGAACCCTTATGGCAAACCAAATACAAGTGGTCCTCGCTTAATGGCCGGTTGCTTAGCAAGTGTTCTAATTTACATGTCTAGTTTAATGACAAGAAGGACTAGGGGAGACATGATAGCAGTGTTCCAATATTTCAGGGGCTGCCACGAAGAAGATGGATATTCAACCTATTCTCCAAAGCACTTCAGGGTAGAACAAGAAGCAATGGGTGGAAACTAATCAAGAAGCATCTTAGAACTAAGGAGGAATTTCCTGACAGTTAGAACAATTAATCAGTGGAACAACTTGCCTCCAGAAGTTGTAAATGCTTCAACACTGGAATTTTTTAAGATGTTGGATAACCACTTTTCTGAAGTGGTGTAGGATTTCCTGCCTAAGCAGGGGGTGGACTAGAAGACCTCCAAGGTTCCTTCCTGTTGTGGCCCGCCAGCGGCCTGCGCAGATTGTGGCTGATCCCAACGAGGAGGCTGGTGTGGGGTCGCGCCAGCAGCCGGCACTCGCATCGGACAGCAAGGAGGCTGAAGAGGATGTGGTGCCAAAGGCAGAGACTCAGCCTGGGCCTTCAGAACCTCCAGAGGCTCCTTCAAGTAGAGAGAGCGAAGTGGAGGAGCCTCTCCTCAATGCTCGAGCACGCAGGGCTGCCAAAAGGCAGAAGTGGCTACTCAGGAGGAGGAGATCTCCTCGAGAGTAAGGCTTGAGGATAATTGGCCACTCCCTTAGCCTATTTAAGTCACACGCAGTTAGTAATTTCTTGCTGGAAACAACGTGTAATTATTACAGAGCATTTTTGAAGAGTGAGTGTCTTATCGTATCTTCTTTTCTGGGCTGGCTGCCAACCTTTGCCGGACTGTTTATTCTTGGTATGTTATAACTTTGATAAGGACCGTTGGTGTGTGTCACAATCCTTGGGAATCCGGAGCTGGGGCAGAACACTTCCAACTCTGTTGTTCTGTTTTGTTCTGTTTTATTCTATTCTATTCTTCTATTCTATTCCCTCTCTTTCTCATCTCTCTTCCCCCCCCTTTCTCTCATCTTTCTCCCTCTCTTTCTCTTATTCTTTCTCCATCTCTCTTTCTCATCGCTCTTTCTCCCCCTTTCTCTTATCTTTCTCCCTCTCTTTCTCTTATTCTTTTTCTCCATCTCTCTCTCTCATCTCTCTTTCTCCTCTCTCTCTCTCTCTCCCCTTTCTCTCTTGTTCTATTTCTCCATTTCTCTCTTTCTCCCCACCCTTTCTCTCGCGTGTGAGCTTGTGTGCGCACATGTGTATGTGCAAACCTGATAGAGGATAGAACCATCCACTTCCCCGGCACAGGAAGGGGTTTGAGACCGTGTCGTGGCCCTAAGTACCAACATCACAACTACCCCTTCCTCTCCCGCCCTCTTGTTGCAGTCTCACTCTTCTTCTTTTCCCTTCCCCCACAAGCTTGCCATTCCCCACGCAGTACCTGCAGGTGAAGCCCCCCCTTCTCTTTCCCGAGACACAGGCTTTAACGGAGGGGAAGCAAAGCGACCAAATGGCACACATCCTCCCAGAGCAACAGCTGCTTGGCTTGCCCTGACAGATCGCCTTTTTTTTCTCCCCTCCCCCTTGTTTTTTTAACTCACCGCTTTACAGCAGAGGTCTTCAAACTTGGCAGTTTTAAGACTTGTGGACTTCAACTCCCAGAATTATCCAGCCAGCATAGCTAAGTTTGAAGACCTCTGCTTTAGAGGCAGCATATACAGACAAAGCCCAGGAGGTACACGCGCAAGGGGCACCCTGCCCCCTCCTCTCCGCTTTTTTTTCCCGCCCTCCTTTTCACTCAGGAGCGAGGGGAAATAAAGAGGCCAGCAGGTAAAGGTTCACTCGCTTGCTTTGCTCACCTGCCTCTGCTGCCTTTTCTCGGCTCCCCTCATCTTGCAGCCAGCTTCCTCATTTAGGGAGAAGCTGCAATCTCAAAGATTGGTAGGGCCATGCAGCAAGAGAAAGGGCAGTGGAACTTGCAAGAGCAGAGATGGGAGAGCAAAGCAAGCAATGCTTCGGACTGGCCAGGACCGCCTGGTGGACTTGGGCTACATGGGCTGGCTCGCATGACAGGGATAACCGCTGGTGTGTGTGTGCTGCCAGGCCTGGATGTGGCAGGCTGCCCTTGCCCGGGTGGCTCCAAAATTAAATGAGGAAAGCAGCATACCACGGGAGGGAGACCCACTCCGGGCCTGCCCGCTTGGCCAAAGGGCTGCCTCGGGGCAACATAGGAAGGCTTGGCCTCCTTTTGGGCCTGGCTCTCAGCTGCTGCCTCTAATCTGCAGTTTACTTGTGAGCACCATTGGCCTTTCTCCCTGCCTCTGCAGCTAGGATCTCCCGCGTGCTTCCCTCCCTCCTTGCGCGCATCAGTCCACCTGCTGGTATCACCCATCCGCCAGCTCTCCCTTCCCCGCCTACTTACCTTCCATGGTGGCTGGTCCAGAATCCAGAAGGCAAGCTGACTGGAGTTTTCGGCACCCTCCAGCCAGCCGCCGCTGCTGGAAAGCGGCTGGCAAAGAAGCCTCTGGAAAGGCTTCTTTGCCAGCCGCTTTCTCTGCAGGCTGCCGAAAAGTACCGGCGGAAAAATCTGCTGCCGTTGTCGCCATGTTCTTCACGCATGCGCATCCCATTGGACTTGCAAGGCAATGAGATGCACGTGCACGAAAAACATGGCAGCGGCAACCGGGAGATCAGTTCGGGGGTATGGCCGGCCAGCCATTACTACCGGTTCTCTGACTGACAACAAATTTTTACTACCGGTTCTCCCAAACAGGTGCAAACCAGTAGCAACCCACGACTGGCTATATGTAATTCAAATACTTGATATTGTTGCTTCAGGCAGTGAATCTTCATGAATGAATACAACTGAACTACTTAAGTATCTACCAACCTCAAACTTCTGAGAATAAAAAAATAAGAAAGAAAAAAATTACAAACTTCATACAAGATGAACTAGTATGCAATGTCTGAAAACTGTCTAAATTATCCAAGATAATGCTCTACCTATAAATTCAATTAATGGACAGTTATGGATATATTCCATCACATCAAATGCACACTACAACCTGCAAAAAAAAAAAACCTACCAAAATGCCTTGAAATATCTTGACACATCTGACAGGTGAAAGGAACTCACTGTAGGTAAAATGGAATTACAGGTAAATTTAATTGACGATACTCCTCTGCTGCAGAGTTTCCATAATGGTTGAAGAAACTCTATAGTCAATTATCAAATATTAGAAAATAAGAGAATGGGCCTAAAACCATGGATAAATTAATAATGCTAGTTACTGCAAGGTAAAAAACTAGGTATCAGTAGACCAAAAGGAAAGAGTAAGGATATACTGAAATAAAATAAGTAAAATGCATCTTGTGCTATACTGTTCAGAAAAAAGTATTATTGATGTTGAAGTCAATTTTAGAAATTCAATAAACACAATACAGCACAAAAATTAAGTAAATTAGATAGTTATCAGAACATCTGCAAGATAGGAATTAATGTGAGACATGTCATACCACTAAAAATATTAGAGTATAAAAAGAAGAAAGAGTAAAATAGCTCTTCTGTATTGTGTTGTGTTGTGTTGTGTTGGGTTGGGTTGCTTTGCATTACGTATACATACATGCATATTATTTCTGGTGGCTAAATTAAGCAATTCGTGAAAACTGGGTATGTTGGATCTACCTGAGGAAGAGACTGTGATGAACAAAAAAAGAAGCTGACTAATTAAAAAGTATACATCCATATCAGTGTCTCAATTTTCAGACACAGAGTAGAATTTCAACATAACAAATGGGACAGCAAACCAGAGTTTTAAATAAAAGCAGCAAGAGGTCTTTTATTTGGAGAAAGTAGTACAATGTAACTGATGATCACAAGAAACAAAATTGAGGCTTAAACCCCTCAGAAATGCTGCAGCAAGAACTGAAATAAGCAGCTCATGATAAAAAAACTTTACCTATCACTGAGTTGATGCAGTTCATCATCGAGAAAAGAACCAAATTTGTGACAGACTGCTCACCAATGTGAGAAAATGATTACAATTAGGAGGAGTCAGGAGGTATTTGGCTGCAGTTATTGCAGTTAAAGGTGGTATAAACAGTTACTGAAATTGAGAGATGATTATTTTTCCACACTAGCACACTGCATGATTGGATTACTTTTTTATGAGATTAAATGAAGCAAACATCTAATTCAGAGTTGCTTTATATATCACGAGAACTCAAAGCCCTGAAACATTCGGTGGGAAAGACATGCAAAATTCAAAAAATGCAAAAGTTGAATAGTTTTTCACTGAACTGTACATATAGCTGGAACTATACTGTTTTATTATAAGTTGTAAAGTAACTTGAAGGCAAGGAGCAAAAAAAAAATAAGATTAATAAAAAAATTCCCCTTGGGTTTTATATCAGGTTATAAAATATGGCACATATGAATAAACTCTTCCCATTCCTTAAATAATTGTCCCTGAAAGTGAAGTATTTTTCTCAATAGAAAATAAGTAAATAATCAGAAATTCCAACCAGTTTAGGTTGTGTCCACATTGTTTAAATCATATCAAAATTATTTTAATAAAATTCATGCACTTTCCCATCAATAGTTAAACAGAAGTTAGTTAAATAGTTAAACAGAAAACCAATTAAGTTATCTAAAAAATAGAAAACCACTACTACCATCTACTGGAAAGCAACTCATGATATATAGTATCTTGTCCACATGTTCTTTTTTTTAAACGGTATGCTAAAAATCTTTTTAAAAAAACAGTTTATATAGAATGCATAATTATTACATTTCTAAATACAACACTGCAAAAATAGAGAAAAATACTTAAATTTTCATTTCAGCTTTTTCTGTTATGTATACATTAACAACAGCAAAAAAATGAGACAAAAGCTTTTAACTGAAAACATAATTGCAGCAAAATTACAATAATTGTCCCAATTAAAGTAACCCTAAATGAACAGTTTGTCATCTTAATGTTCCAATAGTTTATATAAGGATCTACTTAATTAGATGAAATTGCTTTCTAATGTTAGTATCCAGTGTCATTTGTTAAAAGTTGAACAATTTAGAAAATTATTTAACAAAAGCAACTTCACTAAACACCAAGAACCAACATTCTTTTTTACAGATGAATAAGGCATATATATATATATATATATATATATATATATATATATATATATATATATATATATATATATATATATATCCTCAAATTACTGTAAGAATAAATGAGGCTTTTATGAAAAAATGAACTTTAAATCTGGTGATAAAAATAATTCTGGTTTTGTACTGATTCATATTTAATGAAAATTATATATTTAATCTGTCCCTCATTAGTGCAATCCCTTTTCAGATTATAATAAACCAACAGGATTGATCTGAATTAGAAATATTACAATTTAAAACCTTATGCAATAGCTAACAGAGCATAAGGAACATATATAAAAACAGCAAATACCATTTTTGGATTCACATGAACAGACATACACACACACACTCCTACATATGTATCCTGTCTTTCAGGATCAAGCTTTCAGAAGGCCAGTTAAAAATAAAGGAACTAACCACAAATCAAAACATTTTAATATAATCATTTTGTAATGGAAATGTGCCTGTGAAGACATTGCATTTTCTTGATAAATTACATGGCAAACATCATAAGGTTGCACCAAACTTCTTAATTGTTATTGTTATTGTGAAAGCAATGTTTTCAAGAAATCAACAACTTCTCAGAAATCTAATTGTTCAATCTGGATTACTTCGAGTGGGTGTTTGTTTCAATATCAAGAATAGTGATGTCCCCTAAAGTTTAATTATGTGATATTACTAAGAAGCCAAGGACAACTTTGTGCTTCATATTTAACATAAGTGCCACTATATCACTGGAGCTGGGCAGAACATTTTCACAGCTTCAAGCTTCTTACGAAAAAAATAAATCACATAGAAATATTCATTTCATAAGGGTCAAAAGGTGGGCTCATAAACAACTCCTTCCTCAATTTTGGCTTACCCCTAAATTCATCAAGTTGGACTTCTATTATTTCACTTCTACTGATAAAGAGAAACGTAACAGTTCCAGTACCAAATTCAGATTGTTACAAATAGAAATAATGCAAATACCAAACTTTTAGTTAGCCAGTAACCTGATACTTTCCCGAAGCTCTACATCCCAAAATATGTTTGTACTTTTTTCTTTTCCAAATATGGAGCTATTGTTACAACATTTGTGGAGCTACAATCAAATTCTTAATCAGCCATGAAGCTTATTGGAATACTAAACCAAACTTTTATCTCTCAGCCTAACCACTAACATGTGAATATATTCTACCACAGTTTCTTGGATAAAAGGCAGAACATAAATAAATAAAATAAAAATCTGTGAAATGAAAACATGAAAACACCAACTGCTTCTAATGCTCAGAATCTCAAAACCTTAAATGTCATGCAGATAAATGTAGATGACATTTAAATGTTTGGTAAATGAAATAATGTCTCATATATTCCTAGCTGTTCATGAAATATGATGGGTAACAAAAGCCATAGTAATCCAGCAACATAAAATTAACGCATTAGCCATCTGTTAACTAAATCACATGTCTCAAAAGTTATCTCAAGACTGACAAATCTTCTAATGTAACCATTGGACATCAGTAAGCACTCAGCTGGATGGAGTGCCACAGAAAGCCTGCTGTTTGAATCTAACACAGAAAAAGAAAACAGTCCAGAATGTTCCACAAATTGTAAATGAACTTGGTTCACCTTTGGTTTAAGATTTTCAATTTATGGTTTCCTTGAGTTGTGACATTGCATCTGCATAAGACATGTCTGTCAGCATCAATATTTTTAATTATTCATAAATTCTAAACCATAAAGGTAACCCTCTACAACAGGGGTGTGAAATTCGATCCCATTGCAGGCAATATCAGGATTTTGTTTGGCCTTGGGAGGCTGGGGTGGGCATGGCCTGGTCATTGCGGCTGGCAGGGTGGGCGTGGCTGGGGTGGGCCGGGGCAAGGACAGCATGAGCCAGTCCCTCGCCATCTTCGGGACAGCTTCGCGGGACAGCTCTGGGCCTATCGCAAGCCAAATCTGGCCTGCGGCCTGCATGTTTGACACATCTACAACACCATTTTGAGAAAATTTATTTGGGGCAGTATCATACCTAGAATCTCTCTTTCTAACATTCATTTGTCTATGACAAATAAGAATTTTGATCTTCCAGATTTTCAGAAATATTGCTAGCTTATATTTTAGAATCAACATTTTATTGTAATAATTGTTATAGGGGGAGGAAGGGGAATTGCCATTATTGCATTTAGTCATTTAAATGTTGATAAGTTTTAAATACAAAGTATACTTGCACTAAATTAGTGTTCCCAACTTTGCTAGAGGTAACACATATTTGGGCTGTATTACATGATAGGTTTAATTTTCATTCAGAATCTTATTAATAAATCAGTTTTTATTTAATGATTAAATTTTTTTGAGCCTCTGCAAATAGAATTTTATTTACCATCAATTCAACAAAGGACATATACCCATGTTTTGATGGCTCATTATGAACCTGATACTTTTAAAAGCTTCTAAAATATCTGATATATTATGAATACAATTCAAACCATTTTTTTCTTCTGTCAAAAAGAGAAATGGTAAAGGAACAGCTTAAAATATCTGTAACAAATATACAAGAAGCTTATAATCAAGAATTGGAAATTCGTCTTTTCAAGCCAATGGAGTCAAGTTTTGAAGAATACTAAGTTTATGATCTGTGATTTAAAGTTGAAATTAATCTATCAAAATATTATTTTTCATATCTACTTGACAACTTCTAGATGCTTTGTAAAGAATGGACTGATCATTATTTGTGTTGGTGTTGCAAAAAATGTAAAGGCACCCTAACACATATGTTATGGTATGTTCTTTTTACCTCTTTTGGAAAAATAGTATACAATATGTTCACATAATTGCTGAGTAAACTGCTTTTAAAGGTACACATATTGAACCAAATTATACATTAACTGCTGGAGAGGGGAAATATTACAATTCCATATATAAAGGACTGTATTTCAGAGAAGTGATTTAGCAATTCTGAGAAAATTATCTTTTCTGTTAATCAGAAAATGTCACATTATTGTTCTCTTTGGGGGGTGGGGGGAATGCACAGGTTTGGGGAATATTGGAAGTTTACTTTTCTATTTTAAAGACTTACAGATCAGGTGAACTTGGGATAGATACGCAGTTCCAGACCCTATTTTTTATGTTTATGTATTATGCATTTTTCCTTCCTCTTCAGTGACTGTTTTTATTTTATGTATTTTTGTTTGAAATGGATTAATAAATTATTAAAATATTAAAAAACAACAAAATTATTTTTTTAAAGTTTGAGATCTGAGATTAACCATACATTTTCTATCAAACTTGTAACAGTATTACATCAGTCTTCTTAATAAAAATAATCAATTATAGCAGTGCCATCTACTGGAAGAAGGAAATTAGTTACAATATTTAAAAGATTCATGGGATACTCATTATTCATATTTATTTTAAAGTAAGTTTCTTTCAACTCAGTGGAATCTTCTGAACAGATATGATTAGGACTGTACTGTATCTGTATTACAAAAAACCCTACTCAAGAATGACAATTTCCCAATAATGAAAGCAATGAGGTGGATTCATACCGCAAAAGAGCAAATACTGTTAGTTGCATTTTGGAAACCCTTGTTTTAATAGCTCTGTAACTGCCACATCTACAACATTATTATTTTCTTAACCTGTCAACACTTTTTTTTTACTTCTGCTAGAGAAAGGAAACAAGCTCCATCCAAAGATATCTCCTTTGATAGAAAAAGAACTGTTAACCACCAAAATAATTAAGAAATGCCAGTTAGAAAACTCATGTTAATGACCTATAACTCGTTTGAGCCAACTAAAAATTAATTTTGAGTACATAAATCAAGAAGAAATTACCTGATCCCATTTTTATAAAGTTGGAATAGATATAACAACCTATCTGTCTATGTGTATAAACTTTAACAGACATTTTTCAAGCTTTGCCAGTTTAGACTCATACTAAATTATGTTAAACATTTAATTTGGAAATATGACAGTTTCTTGCATTAATACTATGGATTAACAATTTCTTATTTTCCATAAGCATCACAGTATTCATTTCCCAATCTCTGTGTCCTTCAAAAAGCTAGAAAAAGTGCAAAAGGGGACACAGACTTAAAACAATTTATCTGGCAGGGGAAAAAAAAGTTAAATGTGAGCCTTAAAGCTAAGTGAAGACATAATCAAAGTGTATAAAATTATATATGCACGATATGAAGAAAGTGAATAAACGATATTCTTTCCTACACCACCAGAATCTAATCAATCGATGAAATTGACTAATGACAGCAAAGCAAAAAGCAATAATTGAAAAACTTAATAAGAGTTGCCAATCTGGGCAACATTTTATGGGGTCCAGGTATTGGTGGCTATCAGCATGATTTTATACATTAATCTCAATAGCAATATGTTTTTTAATACCACTTCCTAGGTGATAGAGCTTGGAAGGTTCTCTTGTACCAGTGGGAGGTTCTTCTGATAAAATGGACTAAATAAACCTTAGTTTCAACCAGCATGACTACTTTTTATATTCTTAACATATAACACAAATCAGTCAATCCTAAAGCAAAACCCTGACTGTTCTGTGGAAGGACAGATGCTGAAGCGGAAAGTCAAATTCTATGGTCACTACTTGAGAAGAGAGAACTCATTGGACAAGACGCTAATGTTGGGAAAGATTGAGGGCAAAAGGAGAAGAGGAGGGCAGATAATGAGACTGTTAAATAGTGTCATCAGCACAATGAACATGAATCTGGGCAAACTCTGGGAGACAGTGGAAGACAGGGGGGCTTGGCATGCTATGGTCCATGGGGTCAGGAAGACTCATATATGACTTAGCGACTGAATAACAACACATAACACATTTTAAAAGAAATTAAAATAATTCTGGATCTGAATTGTTGGATATTGGTTAAGCAAATTCTAAGACTTTGCTTAACTTACTAGGCTAAGGCACACATTTTAACATGAAACAACTATGTAATACTTTTTCCAGGATGCATGATTTCTGGCCCACTGTCGAAGAGAAACACCCCTTTCCAAGACCATTTAAAAAAACAAAATGTTGCTGTTTCATCTTGACAAAATATACATTTCGATTAAATCTTAGTTTCACTTCATTTTTATTTTAATCCCTCATTTATTACATTATAAGTAACTTACGGTAGGAAACCTTATTAATACTACTTCCTCCTTCTATTTTCCCCACAACAACAAGGTAAGTTGGGCTGAGAGAGAGTGACTGGCCGAAAGTCACCCAAGCCAGCTTCAGAGCCTAAAGAAGGGCTAGAATTCCTGGTTTCTAGGCCAGCACTTTAACCATTATACCAAAGTGGATCTCTATATTTGGATTAGCCAGTAGAGACACTTGTCGTTGTTAAATGTTGGCTTCCTAACTATTCCTAACAGATTTTACAGTTAAAACAACACTTACCTCTCATAGATTGTTTTTAAAGTTAATTGATCTGGAACACCTTCTGTTTCTTCCAAATACAATATAAGCCAGGATGTTCTGTATGGCCATTGCTCTGTCAAGTTGATCCAGCTTGCCAGCCTATCCCAGTTGAAAGTGATCTGATTAGCTCTCAATAAACGTCCTATAAAGTTGAAAAAGATATATGCTCAGCAATACGGTTCACATTCCTACAAAATGTCAGTTTAGTACAAAATCTCCTAAGAATCACATCTCAGCTTCTAAGTCATTATATGCTCTTCTGAATTAACTGTGTATTCTAACATACCAAAATCAAAGTATTTTAGCACAAATATATGATAGACTGTGTATCAATAAGGAATTTTATTTTACATTACTCATAATCATTAACAATCTAATTATTGAAATTTCATAATAGAGATCTGTCGTCAAAATTTATATCTTTGAACTATAAATCTAATGGATTTGTTTAACAATCGAAACATTTTAAAAATGTGGGAATATATATTTCGCATATTGTTTCTAAAGTTTAATGCAATCTCCAAATGTTGTATTTTGTACCTGCTATTTTTTCATTCAGATCCATGCTTCCATAAATGGAATAGCTTCATTGGAAAAGGGAGAAGCTATTCCTTCTGAGCATATACATAACCCCTACTGCAGTTTAATATCCTTCTGAAAGGACAGATGTTCAAGAAGTCCAGAAGAAAGTGACAACTATCTCCCTCTCTCTTTAAATCGGCTGAGCTTTTATTTATTCCATAAATAAACTTTCATTCACAGAAAGGAGTATTTATTATCTAGGTTATTTTCAGAATAATTTAAGAGGCTGTTTGTCCAACAAATAATTAATCCATAACAATTCTGTGTTGTTTTCAGCTGACTTCAATTTGTAAGAATTGAATTGATTCCTTATTCTTAACGAAGGAACAATTACACCAAATTACTCTTTACAGTGGTGTACTCCTTAAACAAAAGTATACTCTGCCACTACAATGCTACCATACTTTGGAAAGTTTGTAAAACAGAAGTATTGTTTGCAAATTTCTAATTTTAAATTGTCACGTGAATAGCTCCAAATTCATGTAATTTTTAATATTTCTTAATTTCATTACAGAGTGCAAAAGATTAGAAACAAATTATATGCTTATTCCCCAATACTGCACTGGCAAACTGCTTTCAGCATGAAGACCAAGATTATAAATGTTTGGCACTGATAAGTAAACATACCTGTCACAGAAACAATATTAAGCAATCGCCTCATTGTCTGTGGGCTAATATCACTGAACCAGTCTTCTGTAACCAATAGCTTGGTCAGATCAAAAGACATCTGACGTGTAATGGTACGCTGCATTTGCCTTCTTCTGTAGGTATCCTAATTTTTAAAAAAAGTGGTGAACTTACACTATTTTCATATACAGTGTGCCAGGAACATGGAATTTTTTTTCAAATCTCAGAATCCCTTTAAACCTTTTCATTACTTCTCAAATGTTATTAAACTTATTACTGGAGCTCTATATACCCTGTTTCCCCCAAAATAAGACATCCCCTCATAATAAGCCCAATCGGGATTTTGAGCGCATGGCAATAAGTCCAAGCGCTTATTTCAGGGTTCAGAAAATATAAGACAGGGTCTTATTTTCGGGGAAACACAGTAATTAAACTCTGCTTTATCCCAAATGTTTTGATTGGAATTTGCCTTATCAGAAATTCACCTATGATGCAGCATAGAAATGTATTAAATAATATTGCATCAAGTCAGATTCAGATCCCAAGGATCACTTTCAAGTAGTAATTTCATCAATACAGAAGCCTTTCTTTTTTCTTTTTCTACCCAGCAGGAAATAAAAGTTGTCAATAAAGTTGTAAGAGATACCATTTCCTCACTTACATGCCAAATCTGTAGAAACACTCCGCTTGAAGGGTTTTCATCACATCTAAATTAGATCCAACAAATCCCACTTAAACCTACTGGACAACTGTTTGGTAGAACATATTCAATGATTTTTCTTCCATAACTGCCAATTTCTTACCCTTCTATTGAGAGCTGTTTTACTTCCAAGCTTAGTCACATCTCCCAGGCTATTCTGTGAAATTCTTCGATCAATGTCTTCATGAAATCCTAAAAATATTTTCTGATTAAAATGCAATTCTAATATACTATAGATTATTAGCACCTTTTTTAATTCTGCCGTTTTATTCATAAAATGCTCAAAGCAATATAAAAATACAGAAAAATTAAAAACTACCTGTGAAAATAAATCTACTCTATATGCACATTCTCTCTCTCTCTTTCCCTCCCTCCCTCCCTCTCCAATTAATGCTAATAATCTTATTTCTTATTTATAATTTTGCTATCATACCTGAACTATCTGTATATGGAACATCTCCATTTGTGGTTGCAGCTACCATCATCTTTTTAGCACTACTGAGTCCACGACTATTAAGAAATACAGGTAAATGAACTATATTCCTCATGTAATCATGTCCGTTTATATTTGAGTCTCTTAATACACTGTTCAGATTCTGATTAATTGCCTTGATAATGATATGAGGATCACTAGCAAAAATGGCAATAAATGGACCTTTAGAAAAAAGGACTCGAACCTGTGAAAAGGAAAGAAAATTAATTAACGAGAGGGAGGGAGGATGACAACTAGTTCAGGGCACAATTATTAGGTAGTAGTTTGGGATGGAAGATGTTTCATTGCTGTTTTCTTCTGATTAGATATATTACAAGTAGTACATATCACAACTCATGCATTTTGCCTAGCACTTAAACATTTAAATATTTCTTAAAACATAAAATGTCTGGCAGGCAATATACGTGAAATATAGTTTTCATTACACCCAAGGGACTGCCTGGACAATGAAGCTTTTCTTGAACTAAATGCTGTCTCCATATTGTTCCTGAGATGGCTTAAGAAATGGCTCAAAGCACTGTGGCATGGAATGAGAAACAGGAGTGTCTCCACTAATCCATGATCACTACATTAATTGACTATCATTTTAAAATTAGCATGTGTTTGTGTTTATAATCTATTTTATAAATTTCTATTTAGGAATAAGTCCACTAAATCTATTGAGAGATCTCCAACAAAAACATGCACAGAATTGAGCTGCAAATCTCAGTGAAAGCACTGAAACAAGTAGCTATAATCTGTTCCATTGATTTAAGAATTTAATTAGTAGTATGAATTAAAGCAAATTAGAACATTTCCAATGTCTTGCCTCATAGTCATATTTGAAAGGCGAATCAATTAAATACTTACCGTATCAAGCATCTGTAAAACTTTATCCTGTTCACAGGCATCCAATCCATCAATAATTACTACAAGCCTGGTTTGATTCTGAGTAAAGCTATCTATAGTTTTTGCCATTTTTGCCATCAGCTCCACTTCACATTTAAGAACCTACAAAAATAAAAATACATAAATCTTAACGTCAATCCTACAAACATGTTAAGAGGCAAACTTCTAATTTAAATGCCACAGATATAGCTTTTTTCCCAGTATTTAAAGTAGCAAAATCTTTTGAGTCATTTTACTCATAATGTTGAGTTTTCTACTTCAGCGGTCCCCAACTTTTTTGGCAACAGGGACTAATTTCATGGAAAACAATTTTTCCAAGGACCGGGGTTGTGAGGGGGATGGTTTCAATTTCGCTCACTCACCTGCTGCTCACCACCAGCTGTGCAGCCTGGTTCCTAACAGGCCAGTAACATGGACCAGTACTGATCTGTGGCCTGTGGTTGGGGATCCCTGATCTTATTGATAAAATGCTTTATTTTTATGAGTCTTATGATCAATTACAAGTTAAACTCAGAAACTGATTCAGGAACATTCCAAAGAGCCTTAGAACATTTCATTCCCCTTCCATTCCAGGAAAGCTTGTGACAGTTTCCAGAACTGAATCCTCCAAACCAGAAGTGGTTCAAAGACTACTGAGAGTAGTCTGCCTCTGAAATGGGCCAGTTTCCTTTAGAAAAATATATGCAGAATGCTTTAAACCACTTCCAGTTTGGGGAATTTACTTCTGGAAAACTACCTTACTGTCTTCATAACAGCATGATCTAGAGGGAAACCAAATGTTCTGCCATTCTCTGGAACATTTCATACCTAAATTATGTGTTCTACAGGTCCTTAAACAAAACTAACATAATTCAGTTTTGAATTCAAAACTGCTATATTATATAATACGTACTTTCATAAACCCCTCACTCTTCAGTTTGTGTAGTTTTGAAGCAGCACTGTGAAGCCGTTTTCTCTGTGAATTTAAGATGGAGTCCAGCACTTGCCACCACGTGCGACAGTTCAAGATAAAGCTCAAACCCACAACGCATAAAAATGAAATCAGAATAGCATTCACTGTCATGTTTTCAGGATTCACTTTGAAATAGGCTATAAGAGTGATCCCAGCAACAATGCAGCTCAGAATAAAGAGGAAGATAACGAAAGATGGGAGACAACAAGTTTTTTTCCATTTCTTTTTACCTAAGAGACAAAGCAGCAATTGGTAAATACATAATTTATAACTTCAAATACATACATTTTACATCATTTATATTCTGCCTTCTTGCTTACTAGGCACCCAGGTTAACTAACTACAAAAAAATTTAAAACACACAAAACAATTGATTATTATTGTTAATCAAATTAAAAACCATGGCTAAATAAAAAGGTTTAAACCCTTTCCTGAAAACAGAAAGAACAGGGGTTGAAATTTATTCCTGTAAGTTGGATATGATAGAAGAGAAGGCCTACTTCTGGTTGCCTAATAAATTAGGATAATTTTAAGTGAAACTCTCCTGTTACCCTTGTAAAAGCCCAAGAAAAGCAGATTCTTACTTTAAAGTTTTCTAGAGTCCTTATCTGTGTAAAGAGTATCTACACAACAACATTCTGTATTCCTTTTGCTTAAAAGATGTAATGTCTCATCCCCTTTAAGTCATGGAAATTTTGCAACTCTGTTTCCCACTTGGCTCTAAATCATTTAGGATTTTGAACAGAGTAACCATTACTTATATGTCCTAGTTTTGCATTTTAACATGAAACATTAAATGCAGATGTATATTCTGCATTTGCTTACAAGAGCTCAAGACAATTCACAAAAGAGTTTAGCAGCAGTCCTGTGAATCCGGTGGTACTGAATGGACCAAAAACATCAAGAAAGTTTCCATAACCAAGGTTGGCCTTGAGCCTGTGGCTTCCCAATCCTAATCCAATGCCTTCATCACTTCACATTGACTGAATCATAAAGAAAAATGTATTTTGGGGTGGGGGAGGGGAATGTGCTGCTATCACTGTAAAACAAAAAAGCTCAATTGAACAACTTCATACATACCTTGAGTTTCTTCAGTTTTGAATACTCGAAAAAGACGTGTTGCTAAAAACCCAAATTCTCTCTCACAGGCATCTGAAAGGGTGGCAATCATTTCAGCCATTGAGGTTTCTCCACCTACACTGGACAATCTATTGTAATCTGTAAAGAGAAATCTTAAACAACAAATAATTGTAGATTGTTACTCATTGGTACAAATTGAGTTTTTCCTTTTATTAGGACATTTTTAAATTGCTGAGCTTTCATTGCTAATCTCATGGTTTTCATTTTAATGTATTATTTTATAATTAAAGAAATGATAAATTAATTCATTTATTCATTCAATAATTCCCCTGTTATTTATACAATTATTGAGAGTATTCTTCATAACTATGCAAGATATTTAAAACAAAATATAGAAATATTTTTGATTACATATTTAATCCTAATGCCATCTTTGTAGAGGTTGAGCAAATAGAGCAAATGCAGTAGTTATTGGTAGTTTTTAAATAACTTGGTAAAAGTCTTCCTAAGAATACATTTCTGCAATTGGTTACCAGTAGACTACAATGATAATTTTATTACAAGCCAGATTGACACTATGATACTAAAGAGTTTTCTGCATAATTTATAGCGGGCTAATAACTTTAATGCATTTGTATTTCTCCATCCTGGGAAGCAGAGTGTGCAAGGCACCTACCAATAAAATTCAAATAATGTATTAAATTCTGAGATAATAAAACTCAGAAACAAAAAACCTAAAACTCTACCAATAATAAAACTGCCTATTAGTTCTAACTGTAATTTAGTAACAAATTACACTGAACATCAAATGATTACCTGAATAAAAATATAATTATCTACTGGGGAAAGATCACAGAAGTAGATTGCTCAGCCACCATTGTTTTTCTAGAGCACAGAAACGGTGCCTTCTCCCATGGTCACATAAATTATGCTGGATACAAAAAAGAGCTCCTCTCAAAAATTCAAGTAGTTCTAGACTTATGACTGTAATTGAGCCCACAATTACATTTGTAGGATGTGATTATTGTTAAGCGGGTCATCACTTGATCACACCCTTTTTTACCTTTTTTTGTGGCAATCATTAAGCAAACACAGGGGCAGTAAAGCGAATGTGGTCATTAAGCAAATCTATTGTTAGCTATGGGCCATTTTCTGCCAGAAATCAGAAGTAAATGCTGATTTCCAGCAAAAACATTGAAAATCATGGTCACATGACTATGGGACACTGCAAATGGCAGTAAATGCAGACCAGGTGCTGAATCCCCAAAATGCGGCCATGTAACCACGGAGGGGGGCGCCATCGGAATTTTGAATCCAGCTCATAAATACCTTTTTCAGTAAGTGACTGGTGGTAAGTCAAGGACTACCCGTATGGGAGAATTAAGTCTTTTAAATAGAGCTTGGAAACAGTACACCAGTTCACAGTGAGTCACAGATTCCATGTAGTGAGAAGAAATCAATACTGCATTTTGGTTCTAGCACTCAGGCCACCTGCAATTTCTATCATAAGATTTACAAACAATCTTACAGAGCATAATATAAACACAATACAGATAAATTATCCATCACTGTGCCCACACTGGAAATATCCATAAAGAAGCACAATGGGAAGTAGTATATGTATTCTTGGCCTCTGCTGAAATCTAGGTTTAGAGATAATTTTAGGTATATCGCAAAACTGCAAAACTGAGTTCTTATTGAATCCCTATTCTTTGACATGTCTCCTGACTTATCAAAAGATTCCATTTCATCTAAGTTAAATTATAGTTTGTTTGCCCATCCTGCCCATTATTAGTATCAGATACTCTTGATTTTTGGAAAGCATTAAAATGTGCCTATTCTAGAAAGTCTTAGACACAAACCCATAATGAAAGGTGAGGCTTCTTGGTATGAGTTTTTCTTGTGTGTGACATGTGGTATTCTGCAGATATTGAGGATTTTTATTATGGATTGCTGATTTTTTTTACTCTTTTTACTGTAGAGAATAAGATAAGTCACTAGTCTCTTTAGACTCAAGAGGGATACAAACCTTAATACATAAATGAAATAAATTTAGAACTCAATCCACTTTCTTACATTTAAAGAGAAAGAGTGAAAAAGATCCTATTAGTGGCACTGAGCTCCAGGCAAGCTGCCTCAATATATGTATACATTAAATGTATGGGAATAACATAGAATCTTGAGGGACACAATAGGGGAATGACATAGTATCAAACTATTGAAATGACCTGTATAATAATAATAATAATAATAATAATAATAATAATAATAATTATTATTATTATTATTATTATTATTATTATTATTATTATTATTATTATTATTTTATTTCTATACCGCCCTTCTCCCGAAGGACTCAGGGCGGTGTACAGCCTATTAAAAGCACAAAGACAAACAACAATTAAAATTATTTAAAATTATTAAATAATTTCAGCTCAATATTAAAACCCCTCAAAATTTAAAACATCCAATTTAAAATCATTACATTATATAGCCCGGCCTGGCGGAACAGCAGGGTCTTGAGGGCACAGCGAAATACCCTGAGGTCGGAGATCTTTTGCATTTCCGGGAGCAGTTCATTCCACAGGGCTGGGGCTCCCACAGAGAAGGCCCTCCCCCTGGGTGTCGCCAGCCGACATAACTTGGCCAATGGCACCCTGAGGAGACCCTCTCTGTGGGAGCGAACTGGCTGGTGGGAGGCTACTGATGGCAGAAGTCAGTCTCGAAGGTACCCGGGTCCTATGCCATGGAGCGCTTTAAAGATGGTAACCAACACCTTGAATCACACCCGGAAGACCACTGGGAGCCAGTGCAGCTCGCGCAGGAGGGATGTCACGCAGACACAACGGGTTGCGCCCATAACCACCCACGCGGCTGCATTCTGGACTAGTTGGAGCCTCCGAGTGCTCTTCAAGGGGAGCCCCATGTAGAAAGCATTACAATAGTCCAGCCGGGAGGTGACAAGGGCATGAGGGCAAGGCCTCCCGGTCCAGAAAGGGCTGCAACTGACGAATCAGGCGAACCTGATAAAAAGCCCCCCTGGCCACGGCCGTCATATGCTCTTCAAAAGACAGCCGTGTGTCCAGGAGGACACCCAGATTGCGAGCCCTCTCTGTGGGGGGCAGCGATTCACCCCCAATAGTCAGCGATGGCACCAGCTGACTATATCGGGACGCCGGAAGCCACATTGTTTATAAAACAATGCTTCCGAAGAAATCAGTCCAATGTTGGTGGACTATTAAATAATGTTACTCATTAAAAGTTACGTCAGGATGAATAGACCCAACACGGAAAATGACAAGTTTTATACATAATGCAGCCATTTATGAATTTTCAAGTAAAGCATCAGAGTCCATAGCTAATACAATATAATCCATTTTAAAAGAGTATCAGGTAATATTTTTTAAAAGATTGCAGCTCAGTATTTCTAGCAAATTTGGGCAATAACGGTCTTACAACATTAAACCTTTTAAAAGCCATTATCTGTAACAAAACAGTATTATAAATGGTTCTAACCTGACAGGCAAGGCTTTAGTAGTTTGCTCTGGCAGCTCAGGTGGGTTCACAAACATGAGTTTAAGAAGTAATTCCATGTAGCCAATATGTCTTGCCAATCTTGTACTAAGCACCCATGCCCAATTCCAATTTTCTCCTTCTCTTCGGCTTCCAAAATATATTACAGCTAAAACAAGATGGTTTAAATATTTTAAATGTTAATATCATTTATAGAAAGTATTACAAGATGTTATGTAATACACTTTAGCCTACATCACTGCTATACAAGAAAATAATATATTTTCATTCAGTCCCACAGCATTTTTAGGGGATAAAACAGAAGGAATTTAGTTTATTAAATGTTTTCTTATGATACATACAAATCAACAAACATAGTGGGTTTTAACATATTATAGTTAATTAATAAGACACTTGCAATCTACAGTATCTTACATGTAACTTGCATGTCCACATGCCTTCCCCACCTCCCTTCCCGTTTTATCCCTATTTAAATACTAGATTAGTCTAGTCACTGTATGCATCTGATGAAGTGAATTCCAATTCTCCAAAGTTTATGCTTTTTAATACGTTAGTTGGAAAAGGTACTATCAAATTCTTTTATTTATTTATTTATTTGCTACCACAAACTAACATGGCTCTCCTCCTAAGTCTACCCAATATATCTTTTTGCATTTACAGGTGGTCCTTAATTTACAACCAATCATTTAATGGCCATTCAAAGGTACAATGGCTTGGAAAGGATGCTTTACTGCCCATAAAGCACTTCTGACCATTATAAAGTTGCGCCAGGCCCTGGCCCCTACAGTCACATGATCAGATTTTGTCCTTGGCAACCTGTTCACTTATAACCAGTTGCCACGCTATCCTGTGATCTCATGTGATGCTATTTGCAATCATCTCCCCTCCAGCTTCCCCAGAGTGTCAATGAGGAAGCCAGAGGGGGATGGTTGCAAGTTGCTGCCACCACCTGCCATGGAGCTAAGATTCCATTTGGCAGGCAGCTCTTTGAGAGAGAGAATCTGCTTAACTACCACAACTGTGAAAGCCAGGTTTGCAGGCATTAAGCGAAAACTGTCACATGAGTAACTTGCTTAAATGACTGCTTTGCTCAACAGAGATTTTAAGTGGAGGACTACCTGTTTGTAATTTCAGAATTTAAAAAAACTCTTTTTTAAAACTCAGGAGAAGTTTGGCAAACACAATAAGGATATGTACACTTTGGTTTATGTATATCATTATCTACAATGTCATTAACTGCACTGAAAAACACCACTGAATAATCAACAGCTGTCAACACTATAATCATTGCACATAGTACACGTAGTCCTCGACTTACAATTACAACTGAGCCCAACATTTCTGTTGTTAAGTGAGACATTTGTTAAGTGAGTTCTGCCTCGTTTTACAACTTTTCTTGCTACAGTTGCTAAGTGAATCACTGCAGTTGATAAGTTAGTAACATGGTTGTTAAGTGAATCTGGTTCCCCATGGGTTTTGCTTGTCAAAGGGCTGCAAAACATGAGCACATGACCTTGGGACACTGCAACGGTCTAAGTATGAAACAGTTGCCAAGCAGCTGAATTCTGATCACATTAGCATAGGGATGCTACAAAGGTCATAAGTGTGAAAAATGGTCATAAGTCACTTTTTTCAGTGCCACTGTAACTTTGAACGCTCACGAAATGAACTGTTGTAAATCAAGGATTACATGTACAGACCTCTCTTGCTTTATGCTCAGATTATGTTTCCTGAAAACCTCATATACTGTAGTGAATTCACGTAAGAGTGAAACATTGAACCAGTGGGAAAAACTGGTGTATGTTGTCAAATTTTGTAACTCAAATGCATTAATAAATGCACTCGTAAATTTTTCAAATATTATTCTTTAGTACTACCGGTGTTACTGAACTATATTTTATTCCTTGTTTCATGCTTTAGGTACAGTGAAAGCATTTTCTCCACCTTATCTACAGCTATATTTCTATTGTGTATGGTTATCATGACAGATAGAGACAAAAGAATCACAGTGATCCTGATTCCAATTTAGGAAATATTTAAAGCCTAATATTGTAAATACACTAAGTTACCATATCTTAATATATTTATTTATTTATTTATTTATTTATTTATTTATTTATTTAATTTATATACCGCCCTATTCCTAAGGGGTGGTGAACAGCGAACGAAAAAAATACATTTAATATATCCCAGTTTAAAATAAAATCAAAAAAAGCAATATAAAGGGAAAGTTAGGCCAGGCCGGCCTGCTGAAACAGGAATGTTTTGAGGGCACGGCGGAAAGTGCGCAGGTCCGGAATCTTCTGTATCTCTGGGGGGAGCTCGTTCCAGATGGTGGGTGCCCTCACAGAAAAGGCTCTCCCCCTGGGGGCCGCCAGTCGACATTGTTTGGCTGACGGCACCCTGAGAAGCCCCTCCCTATGGGAGCGTACTGGGCAGTGAGAGGCTATTGGTGGCAGAAGGCGGTCTCGTAAGTACCCCGGTCCTAAGCCATGGAGCGCTCTAAAGGTGGTAACTAAGACCTTGAAGCGCACCCAGAAGACCACAGGGAGCCAGTGCAGCTCGCGCAGGAGGGGAGCCACATGGGAGCGCCATGCTGCTCCCATAACTACCCGCGCGGCCGCATTCTGGACCAGCTGGAGCCTCCGGGTGCTCCTCAAGGGGAGCCCCATGTAGAGAGCATTACAGTAGTCCAGGCGTGAAGTGACGAGGGCATGAGTGACCGTATTTAACGAGTCCCGATCCAGAAAGGGACGCAACTGGCAAATCAGGCGACCTGATAAAAATACCTCCCGGCCACAGCCGTCAAGTGTTCTTCTAAAGACAGCCGTGAGTCCAAGAGGACGCCTAAGTTGCGAACCCTCTCCGTGGGGGGCAATGACTCATCCCCAATAGTCAGTGATGGCACCAATTGACTATATCGGAACGTCGGAAACCACAGCCACTCGGTCTTGGATGGGTTGAGCCTGAGTCTGTTCCTCCCCATCCAGATCCGTACAGCCTCCAGGCACTGGGACATCACTTTAAGGGCATCATTGGGGTGGTCCGGGGTGGAGATGTATAGCTGAGTATCATCAGCATACTGATGATACTTCACCCCAAAACCACGGATGATCTCACCTAGCGGCTTCACATAAATGTTGAACAGAAGGGGTGAGAACCGACCCCTGTGGCACCCCACATACAAGGGGCCTCGGGGTCGACCTCTGCCCCCCTGTCAACACAGACTGCGACCGATCAGAGAGAAAGAAGGAGAACCACCGCAACACGGTGCCCCCCACCCCTAACTCTTCCAACCGGTGCATATATCACTCATTCTTGAAATATAACATATATGAGTAGAGTTTCCCGCTGTTTTTTTTCCTATCATGTGATGTATTTTACAGACTGTTTTGATGGGGGGAGGAGAGCTGATACAGATGTAATTTCTATACTCTTTTCTAGAAAGTATTTCCACAAGATTACAGATCTTCCAACTAGTGACAATATTATAGTTTTCAATAAAGTGATTTGACTTTTGCTTCATTTATGCATTAATTAAAATATCAGCTCACTTCTGGTTTGCTGTTTGTCCCCGCTGGACGCTCCTTTGGGATCGTCGCACCCACTGCCTGTAAAGAGCCACCTTTATAGCGGAATGGCGGCTCGAAAAAACTCTGTTTCCATGAGGAAACGGAGATAGAGCAGGCTGGGGTGGGTTGAGTCCTCTGCCTAATCCCAAAAGTTTTTTTTTTACTTTTGGGACGGAGCGGAAGAGACTCCCCGTATCCCCAGCCGATGCTCTGGGCTCTGGGAGATCTCTGCTACACACAGAGCTAGGAGGCAAAAGCAAGCCTGTAAACTTGTTAAACTAATTAAAGAAGACGTGAGCTGGACCGCTGACCCTGAGGCGCAAGTATTTTTTTTTTTCTTATTTTAGAAAAGTTACTGAAGTTGTTTAAGAAGTGAAAGGAAAAAAGATTTTTAAAATGGCGATTGCTAAGGCTTGAAGAGAGGCTGAAAAGGGAAAGTCCTTCCGTTTTCTATTACAAAGTAGCGGAATGAATACTTCTGGCCGTAATTGAGGCAAAAACCTCACTCTCGCTCTTGTTTTTTTTTTTTTTTTTTTTTTTTTCCTGGGGATCTGATATTGATCTTGGTTGGAAACAAGCCTTTTTTTTTTTCTCTTTTCCACTAAATCTTGTCTGTGTGGGAAATGGCATCGGGACTCACACAGCTAGACAAACGGGGGGGGGGGGGATTTCCCCCATTAATAAATTACACCAACAAGTTGTAACTCTCCAGTGTCAGAAACCTGATTTTAATATAATAGAATTTCTTCTTGAAGAGATTGTAAGAAGGGATGAGATTGTGAACCAGCAACTCGAAAAATTTAAGCAGGAAATTAAAGAAATTGGTGAATTGGTGAAATCAAAGTTTGACTTTTTGAATCGAAAGATTTTAAATACAGCTAATGGTTTATCAGACTTTCTGATTCGGGTGGATGCAAAGACTAAATTATTAGAGTCTAAAATGAAGGAAACTGAGGAGAATTTGGATGACAAGATTCAAAAAATCAAAAAGGATTTGGTAAACATTCAGGATAATAGCTCAGAAGACAAACCTAAAATGGAGGTTGACCAAAAGACTGGTAATGAAGAAAATGTGCAACAGAGGATTGAAAGAGAAGTTTTAATGATTCAATATAATTTTACAGAATATGCAATTAGACTGAGAGGTCTGCAGGAAAATAATAGAGATGACTTAAGGAAAATATCTTCTGAAATTCTGGCTGGGATTTTAAAGGTTCAACCTGATGAAGTGTTTTGCAGGATTGATAGAATTTATAGAATAAACTCCTGGTTGGCAAAGCAAAGGCAATTGCCTAGAGATGTGGTGATCTATTTTACAGATAAAGAAATTAGGAATAATATTGTGCAGAACTCTTTTAATTCTACTTTGCAATTTCATGGAAGAAAGATTTGGATTTTTAAGGAGCTCCCGACTAAGATGCTAATGGAGGAAGAAATTTGGCTTTCTAGTGACTGAGTTAAAAAAAAGAAATATCCTATTTAGGTGGGATGCCCCAGTTGGTTTAATATTGAGACACCAAGGAGTAAGATATCAACTGAACACTGTTGAAAAAGCGGAAGAATTTTATCAAAAAATTTTAAAAATGAACTTAACATCTTTAGGCACAATACAGGATAAGCAAAAGGAGTTGGAAACAAAAGGAAAATATCAAATTACAGAGGCTGTGGTGGATAAATTGTCTTCGGACTCCCTGGATACCCCAGCTGGACTGTCTATAAATAAGAGAGCAGTGTCATCCGATTCCAATGTGATGAACCATCAAGTCCCAGACAAGTGCGCAAATCAACCAGTTGATATACAAGTGATGGAGAAGAAAGATGAGATGACAAAACTAACCCAACAAGATCAACTCATAAAGCAGAATGAAAATCGATCAGCCGACACACAATTGGTAGGCACGAAACGAGGATGGAAATTCAACCCGCAAAAGAAAAAGAAAAGAAATAGATCTCATAGAAACAGCAGTTTCTAAACCAAGCAACAGTGAAGCCAGGGACTTTAAAAAATGAATGAATATCTGAAAAGATAGTGGAGGCGAACAATTGTTTAATACTATCCTGAGGATTGTGGCAGATCTCTGTAATGCCGTGATTTTGGGATGTGAAAAGAGCCTTACCTTGTTGGATTTGAATTATCTACTCTGGATTTCTTTTACTGGTAAATATATTATAATTATTTTGAGTTACAAGGCAAGAGAGTCACGCTGGGGCATGCAGAAGATCTGGATGTTACCCATTAGGATGATGGGAATCAACAATCCTGATGAATACCACAACTATAACTATATGGATATAATTATAATGTCACTCGGGTGGTTGTCTTTACTTTTATATATATACGAGGATATCTACTACTGATGGGGGCAGAAGATGATTGAAAATTTTGAACAAAATGTTGCACCAGCATGTTATTTTACCCTATTATGGGTGATGGATTTAACAATCCAGTGGAAAGACACCAAAGAAGATATTATATGGATTATAAATTTAAAGTTATTGTCTTTTTTCTTTTTACAAAATGCAATGCATATATAGATATGTGTATATCTTAGTAAAGTGGGCAGTGGATTATATTTAGAATTGTATTGCATGATTTTGTAGGAATTGAAGGGTTGAAATAGGTTAGTTTACTGATTGATTAGTCTAAGAAAAAGGATCTTTAAGTCATATATTTAGGGGAGTGGAGGAATTGGATAGAACTGAATAAATGTTAAATTTGGATGTAGGGAGAAGGCCACTTTAAAATGTTATATTAATATATATAAAAGATTAAATGTTAAATTGTAATAATACACTCTAAGTTTAGGGGAGGAGAAAAAGGGTAGATTATCGTAAAAATGGGAGTTATAAGAATAATATGCTAAGGGTCAGTATTCTGAGGAGGGAGTAAGGGAAAGGAAAGATATTATGTATGTAATTAGTTATGAAATAGCCTATTGTTGTGAAGAAGTCACAGGGGGGGGATGGGTGGTGAGGGGGGGTTAGGGAAGAGGGGGGGAAAGGGGGGAAAAACTTGTATTTGAAAACTTTTTCAATAAAAAAAAATATCAGCTTAATTTTAAACATGCAATAAGTTAAAAATTAATTTCACTTAAAAGACAACTTACTGAAAAACACATATAGCAGTGCCAATAAACTCAGTGCCACTGCTATTCCAAGTTTTTCATCTACGGTAAATGTAAGCAATAAGCCAAGGCCGCCACACAATGAAAGTGAAAGTAACACAATAAGCCAGGAAAATTGGAACAAAGGTTCAATCTGCTGTCCTGCAAATGTTTTCATTTCATCTAAAAAGAGAGAAATAATTTTTAGTCAACATAAAATTTCCAAGATAGATACCATTTTCCTGAAAAATAACGGTGATTCATTTGATATTGTTGAAGTCTTTTGGAAATTGAAGTGAATTTTCCATAGAACTATAGGGTTGGAAGGGACTCTGGTCTAGACCAACCTGCCACCTTATACATGGATTCTTCATACCATCCCAGACATTTAAATGGCTGTCCTATCATGTCTTGAAAACCTCCAATGATTGAATATCCAGACTTCAGGAGGCAAGCTGTACTGTTTAATAATTTCACTCAGCCAAAGAGATTTATAGATGAAAAAAATTAAAGTACAAGAAAAAGAGATATAAATAAATGGTTTTCACAGTGGAACCTCAGAAATGTTTGTATTTGGATTCATGTTTTCATATTTGTTCATCAGTTATTTAGAAATTACCACAGACAACAAGGTGACAAAATTTACTAATCACAATAATTTAAACAAAAGGAAAGTATCTAAAATAATCTCTCTAGACCTACAAACAGTCCATTTTATACAAAATATCAAAACAAAGGCACAGCCAAGCAAAGAATCCCAACCACACATGTACCATTTCACTTGAATTGGAAATGAACAAGTAATAAAATTGTGCAATATACGGCTGTTTTAAAAAACAGATTAAAAGAAAAGGAAAAATACAATTGCGTTACATTCTACTATAAAAATGTACACTATAACCACACATAATTCTATTTAACATATCTACTAAAAAAAGGAAAAATCATTGTAATCATTTCTCTGAGGAAAATTTAAAGCATGTGAATAAGTTCACACATAAAAAGCAAGGTGTTTTTTTTTTATTTTCTCTTAATACAAAAGATAGATTTATCCAACATTACAAACAGTTAGAGAAAAAAGAGGGTTTTTTTCCCCATAGCAGTTTTAAATTTATGTTAGATATAATGATTGCTCTCCAATTTTCATATTCTTGCTTACTTTGGATCAAATGAACAGGACAAAATCTAAACAGATATTATTGTAATTTCCTAGTTGCTTATTAGTGTTTTGGATTACCATTGAAATAGTTTCTTTGAAATAATTATTTGAAAGTTGTTTTTTGTTTTTGAATTCACTGTTTGCTACCCACACCTGCAACATCTGAAATGGATGGCTGTATACATTCTTTAAATAAATACATTTTAAAATAAATAAAAACCAATTTACTTCAAACAGTGAGATGGCTAGCAAAGCAATATAATATTAATAGTAATAATAATAACCAACTTGTCTAGCATTCATAAGTATTCAAATCAAATATTTACCTTCAAGTTTCTTGAGCAAGAAAGATTTGCCACTTCCCCACTGGGCATACAGCCCAACACAAATCGGTGGCTGCATTGTTGGTTCACTAAGAATATCAGCTAATGCACTGCTATAGAGATCATAACCCAGCATATCCCCATCTGATTCAGTAGGAGACAAGTGCCCTGCAACACAAATAAACTTGTAAAATCATCTGCTTTTTTGCCCTGTTCTTTAATCACTAATACCAGATCATAGCCAGCCAGCTTAAGTAACTATTCTATAAAGTCAAATGCAATAGTTGCATGTTTATTTTCCATTCCCATACCAAGAATAAGTAAACAGATCAACCTAAAAGGTAATTCTTCTTGACTTTATAGCCAGTTACTCTACACTGGAAATGGCAAACTGATTGTGTGAAAACCCCCATCAATCCCCCAGCTAACATTGCTAATAGCAAAAAAAATTGAGAGATATAGAATATCCCAAAATATTTAGAGGTCATCAGGCAATCCACCTGTCTACATTCAATCTACTGCTAATGAATCCTCTCTTGGTTGCCAGATTTTTACGTGGTGCTAAAAAGCAGAAAATATTGGAACTAATCTAGTTTCCAAGAGAAAGACCTTCCAAAGCTGGAGTACCAGAATACAGAAAACTTTCTTGCTATTTAAAGCATGGAGGAAAATTCATGTTATACACCACCTGGAGTTGCCTTGTGTGAGATGGGTAGTCATATAATTGTGATATATAAATAACAAATGACATTACAGATTATCTAAGAGGACTCAAATACAAACTAACCAAACTAAAAAAGTTAGCATGTCTAAACAAAGCTAAATTAATATTTCTTTGATTTCAAATTGGTTTAGCTTGATAGGAACAATTTTAGCTTCCTCCATCCAAGAAGCCTGGAAAAGTTTATAGACTTTTGGATTTACAAAGTACTGTTTGGATCTACAAACTATGGATTGAAATCAGAAAGCAGATTAAAACCTATTTAATTTTTTTTTTTTTAATTTATATGCCGCCCTTCTCCGGAGACTCAGGGCGGCTTACAATGCGTTAAGCAATAGCCTTCATACTTTTGTATATTTATACAAAGTCAGCTTATTGCCCCCACAAACTGGATCCTCATTTAACCTACCTTAGAAAGGATGGAAGGCTGAGTCAACCTTGAGCCTGGTACCACTGTACTACCAAGGCTCCCACATATTGTCCCACACATATAAGAAGAAAGATATGCACAAGTGCGGGAAGAGGCTAGACTATTCTAACTTATTTCTAAAGCAGCATTTATTATTACATTAAAAAATAGCTACAGCTGGGCTGACATTTTTGCATATTTAATCATTAAATATTTTATGGCACTCCAGAAACATATTTTCCAAAGTATCAAAAATATTTATATTTTAAAAAATCCTAAATACTTACTAGCACCAAAGATTTGAGTTAAAATACTTTTCTGATGGCTGCAATCAATGTTGTAAGGGGTTTCACCACCTTTATTAGGCCTATAAAGTAGTCTGCCATCTTTAGGATTTCGTAACAGCAATTCTGCAAGCCTACGGCTCCTGCCACGAATAGCAATATGAAGTGGAGTGTCGCCTTTCTGTAAGAGTTGTTGTAAATTAATAGATGCAGAAGCATATGAGAACTATACAGAAATATAAAGGACAAAATGCAATTTGGAGCACAGTCGACATGATGTACGCTTGTCAAGAGTATCTTACAGCAACCGCATCTTCTCTATAGCTATTATTTTGTTTAAAGTGTTCCTGACAAGTGTCCATGCATGTGCCAATCATAATTTTCTCTTGAATCTGGATTTCTTTTTATAGTTTTACATGCGTAGCTCATATAGTCAAAAGCTCAAGTTATGTTTCCCCCATTCCTTTATTCCTTACAAGTTATTTAACTTATATTCTTTAAATCATTGTTTTCTCACATTATTATATTTTTACTAAATGAGAAAAATCTAGAAAGTCATTTTTTTAAGCAGATCGCTTTTATCAAAAATATTGAGGGTCAGCCCTCTGCCACTATTTTACTTTTAATTGTGCTTTTCACATTGCTCAATAATTAGACTTTACCTTATCTACAGCAGAAACTTTTGCTCCTTTGTCCAGCAGAAGCTCAACTATTTCAATATTTCTCATTTTGGTTGCCTTTATAAGAGGTGTTTCACCGTCCTAATAGTAAAAAGAAAAAGATATAGCAGACACTTGAAGAACATATAAAGAACATTTAACATATTTTTAAAAGCCAAATTATATTTCATGACAAAAACCTTTTCCAACAGAATGGTTTGAGATTCATTATAATTTTAGCCACATTATTTTATTAGCTTTTAATTATATCAATAGCTGTTGAACTATGTTTTAATCAATGAAAATATACAAACCAGCTGAAATTAATTAGTAATTTATATGCTATCAAGTTGGTGTCAACTCTTAGTGAACACTTAGAATTTCTCCAGGATGATATGTCCCCAAACCAGCCCTTCAAATCTTCCAACAGTGGCCAATGCCACTGTAATTGAGTCCATCTACTTACCTGTTAATCATTCTCTTTTTTTCTACCTTTACCAGAATTATGAACTTCTCCAGAAAGTTAGTCTTCACATAGTATATACAAACTATGATAATTTGAACCTAGTCATTTGCACCTTGAATGACATTCCTAGATCTGTTCTATGATCCATTTGTTTTCTGTAATTTTTTCCAATACCAAAGTTTAAAAATATCAAAACTCTTTAAACCCTACTCCTTAAAATCCCAACTTTTGCTTCCATAAAGTATTACAAGAAAAATCATTGTCTGTACAATCCTGTTCTCAATAATAAAACTATTTTCTATTTTCATTATATATAAGCTCTGCCTACACTGTTTTCTTTAAAATTCAACTTCACTATATTTTCATACCTTTCTGTTCTGTATCTCCAATATAGTTTTCGATTATTAACTTCTATAT
This sequence comes from Arizona elegans, assembly GCA_022577455.1. Classification (NCBI taxonomy): domain Eukaryota; kingdom Metazoa; phylum Chordata; class Lepidosauria; order Squamata; family Colubridae; genus Arizona; species Arizona elegans. Next base: position 199,622,272 of record JAKOOJ010000001.1, on the reverse strand, counting down.
TTCTGTTTTTTTAATCTCTATATATCTTTCTGGTCATGCTCTATAAAGCTAGCCATCTTTTTCTACAGTTTATCTTTTATCTTTTTTATTTTCTGTTTTCTATTTTTGTCCTGCCAAAGTCTTTTCTTTTTCTTCATTTTTTTTTCCTTATTTGTTCTTTGCTGCATTTCTTGATTCTTCTCTTTCAAATCTTTGCTCCATCTGAGCAATATGGCTCCAAGAACCTCTTGCCAGTCTGAGGGAAAGAAATAAACATCTCTGTCCTGTTTTCTCAACTGCTACATCTTTTCCTTTGGCCTCTTCTCCTCAGGTCTAACAAACTTTTAGTTCATTCTTTTATTTTGGGCTCAGTCTATTTATTCAGTCTTCATGAGACCTGTGGTTGCAGAGCTCTCAGATAGCCATCTTCTCTTCCCTCCTTCTTCTCTCCTGCCTAACACTTCTGTTTGATTGGCAGTTGGGTCATCCTCACAATGGGGAGGATCAAGAAGGGAGAGAGAAGATGCTTTTAATTTGTTCAGTCAGTCTTGCTCTCTATAATCCTCAATAAATTATTTGATTTTATTCCACAGATTCCATCAAAGAGATTGTGATTTCTGGATTTCAAAATAATTTCTTATGTTCTCCATAAAAATGCTGAGTATGTGCTCAAGATCGTATTTTGGAAACTGTTTGGCTTTCTTTTACTTTAACTTGACATGGAACTTGCACGTGAGAAGTTTGTCATTTATTCCATAGTCAAGCTCTGGTCATATCTTTGCTGTTATAACTGAGTGCCATATTCAAATCTAACTGATATTATTTGATCACTGGCTGTATTAAATCCAAATACTATCATTGCTATATCCTTCCCAATTATTTAAGTATAGGCTGACACTGGGCAGCCTACAATTAAGAATAAAAAAATTACAGAAGATAAAGAAGAAATCATATCAACTCCCAAAACAACATATAACCCATATGTTGTTAGTAGACTTGACTAACAGCTCTCAAAGTGGAAGCCACAATGAACAGATTTGGTTTTGGTAGTTAAGTCTAAATGCAAAGCATTCATAAGAAAAATTTTACTGTCTAGTACTATTCCAAAAAGTAACAAGCAGCAATTGGGAAATATATAATAAAGTTATTGGTAAATATAAATTTGATAAATACATATCATACTTCTAAGAAAACCAGGTTATTGCTGTGTAAACAGATTATTTAAAAAATCAAGTTTATTATTAAATAAAGTTTATTCGTAAAGTTCAAGAACTATAGTTTTTAAAAATAAAAAACAATAACAATATAAACCAAAACCACCTATTATAAAGCTTACTCAGGCTTAGAAACTATTAATTATATACTTACCTTTGTACATATTTCAGTGTCTGGATTACACTGCAAAATATCTCTTACCATGGTAGCATTTCCCTTTTCAACAGCCCAATATAAAGCTGTTTTATTATCCTATAAATGAATAACACACGATCAACATTTTAAAAGCCAGTTGGATTAATTTCATAAGACAGATATACCTTATATGTGCATTATTTAAATATGAATAACTCAGTGGGTTTTTATTTAGGATGGAAATGTATATGTAAGTAATCTGCCTAAAATGATAATATTGTTATTACTATGCATATACTTATTGTTATATTTAAGAAATAAGTTTGTAAGAGTACCTCCTATTCAGGGTTTTGAACCTAAACTTGATTAAAATAAATTGCATGCTATTATTTTCTGCATCCAGCTAAAACACATTGTTCACATACCTGATGTAAGTACAGGGTTGTCCTAGACTTATGTCCACAATTTAACCAAAAATAGTTGTTGCTAAGCAACATTTAAGTTAATTTTGCCCCATTTTACGACCTTTCTTGCCATAGTTGTCAACTGAATCACAGCAGTTGTTAGTAACATTGTTGTTAAGTGAATCTGGTTTTCCCATTGATTTTTCTGTCAGAAGGTCACAAAAGGTGATCATATGACCCCAGGATACTGCAACCGTCTTAAATATGAGCCAGTTGCCAAGCATCTGAATTTTGATCAGGTCACCATGGTGGATGCTGCAATGGTTATAAGTGTGAAAAATGGTCTTGTCACTTTTCAATACCATTGTAACTTTGAACAATCACTAAATGAACTGTTGTTAAGTCGAGGTCTACCTGTAGCTCATAACACCTAAGTGTCAAAACAATTACAGGTAGTCCTCAAGTTATGACCACAATTGTGACCATGATTTCTGTTGCTAAGTAAGATAGTTAAGTCAGTTGGGGCCAATTTTATGACCATTTTTTACCACAGTTGTTAAGTGAATCATTGCAACTGTTAAGTGAACCATGTGATCATTATGCAAATCTGGCTTACCCAGTTGACTTTGCTTGTCAGAAACCAGCTGGGAACAAAGCAAAAGGTAATCATATTACCCTGGGACACTACAGCCATCATAAATACAAGCCAGTTGCCAAGCACATTTTGATCATGTGATAGTGGGGGTGCTGTGACCGTCTTAGCGTGAGGATCAGTATCAAGTCATTTTTTTCAGTGCCACTGTAGCTTCAGTCACTGAACGAGTGGTTATAAGTTGAGTACTACCTGTACACTGTAGATAGAAATGAAAGTACCTATTCCTCATTCCAATGTAGAAACAATGTGCAGTAAAGTTTAAGAAATATACTTGCCAGAGTCAAATCTTGACAATTTGGTATGAATATTTTTTCCAGAATATAAATATTATCTGATAATATGTCTCCTATCTACAAAGGATGCTTCTACGTTCTCCAAATGCCACATTCAGAAGCATTAAACAGAGAATTACTTACCTGACCTCTAATGTCTATATCAGCATATTTATGAAGCAATGCTCTCACAATTTCAACATGACCACCTCTGACAGCCCCAATCAGCACGGTATCTCCACTCTGAAATTAGCACACAACAGAGTCACTATCTACTTCAGATAGTCCCAAATTAGCTTTCAAAGTGTCATGGTACATACAAATAAGGCAACACTTTTATGCCACGCAAACACATACTCACTCGATCAGGAATATTCACATAGGTTCCTGCATCTAGGAGATCTTGCACAATTTCTGTGTGGCCCTCCTTTGAAGCAATCATCAAAGCTGTATTTCCATCTTTATCTGTTAAGTTCACATTTGGATTTCTTTTCAGAATTTCTTTCACTGAATCTGTAAAGCCACCTTTTACTGCTACAATAAGTGCAGTCATAGAATTCTGTGAGAGAATAAAAAACACTTGCTAACATGAATCAGTATATTTTCTTCTAATGTATTCATTTCTTCAATACCAAATGTAAACATATATTTTTCTATTACTTTTTTTTTTTTTACAAATGCTTTATTTTGACAAGACAATAATAACAAGAAGCCTGTGTTTGACATGGACATCAAACCTCCACTACTCAGTTCTTGGCATTTACTTCCCTGAGGTGTTGCATGATGTCTAGATTCACTTGGATAACTGAGGGAACTTATACACTGAATACAATTAATAAATATGCTGCTTTTGATTAGAAACATATTTTAACTAGTATTTTTTTAAAAAAATAAAAGTTATACTCACAGCTCCTTCCTGATCTACATCTGCTCCCATCTGCAACAAATACTTTACACAGTCCAGATGTCCTTTTCTTGCTGCCCAGATCAATGATGTAGTACCATACTGGTAGAAAAAAAATACATATTTTATACCTCTGATAAACTATAGTTTGATTGCTAAATGCTGCTCAAAAACAGATGGCAAATATAAAAACTATATATAACTGGTGAGTGGGCAGAGATGAGACATTGTTATTAAGAGCAGGATTTTAGGAGGAAGATTAAAATCTTTACATGATGCAAAAATGCAGCATACAATCTCATTACCACCAAAATTTTTATAGGAAGCTAAAAGAACTACAAATCTGATTCTCCTCTAGCATAGAGATGGTATATACCTATATTATATATAATCTACATATATAGATAATAGAAGACAGATAGATAGATAGATAAGATAGATGAATGATAGAGTTCCAGTCTTAAGCAAATGCTTTCAAGTTTACCTTGTCAGAACAGTTGACTTTAGCTCCATGTTGCAGTAATAGTTGCACTATTCGAGAATGGCCTCGACCTGCTGCCCAAATTATCGGATACACACTATATTGCTAAAAGAAAAACAATTGAAAACAGTAAGAATAAAATGTTATTGGCTCACCTCAGTTTTCAGGCTCACTTCAGTTATCAGGTATGAGTCTGACTCAATCCAGTATAGTAGAAATAAAATGAACAACAAAGTGATTTCTTCTTAACAAAAGTTCACTTAATCATGATAACTGATATTAGGAAAAAAGTATAGAAATATATTTTCATCAATAATAGCAATTAAAGAGCAATATTCTGTCTCTATTGACAGAACCAAATTAGTACAAGTTTTTCAAGCACAGCTACAAAAAACAGTTAATCTACATGGAACAAGAACTCTGGAGCATGGAAGCAAATTCTCTTCTGCTTAACCAACATTACTTTTAATGTTGTTGAAAGCAGCAAAACATAGCTGAGTGTGCCTTTTTATATGGTTGAGAATTTCTATTATGAGGGTTCCTCAGTGCTCTAAGAGCTTGGTTGTTTTCTTGAAGACATTTCTAGACTAGTTAACACCATCATCTATAAATATTCACTTTTATTGGTAATAATTTCTATTATGTTAAATTAATTCTGCAGATAATTAGTTGTATCATGTTAAGTTAAAATTATTGTTTTAAAGTGCAGTGAGACATTTTTAAAAGCATTACAGGTAGTCCTTGTTAACAACTGCCTCATTTGGCAATCATTCATATTTACAATGGTGAGGAAAAGGAACTTTATGACCGATTCTCCAAGCAGCGCGCTGGAGAAAGGAACTTTATGACCTATCCTTGCATTTTCAACCTTCACAGGCCTGCAGGCCTGTAAAGCAAAGGAAAGCTGAAGCAAGATCATAAGCACAATTGCAATTTCACTTAGCGATCACTTTGTCTAGTTGGGAGTTGCCAGTCCCAATTGTAGTCATTAAACAAGAACTACCTATAGTCTTTTATGAGGAAATATTAATTTTACACAAACTAAAAATGGCTAGTACAGCTAGACTAATAGCCAACAGAAGAATTTCTACCTCACATTCTATAAATATCTGAATAATATCATTCAAGATAATTCCAAATGCAAATTGATATAATGTTAATGTTTGACTGCAAAAAGGGAAAAAATGAACTTACTATACCAGTGATGTTTGGGTTTGCTCCTCTTTCAAGAAGCAGTTCAGCTACTTCAGTAGAGCCTTTGTAGCATGCCCACATAAGGGCTGTCCACCCACCCTAAAACCATAAAGCAGAAAATCATAGCATTCCTACAATTAAACAAAGGGCTAAGCTACATAATTGATGAATTATCTTCAAGACACCAATATATATTCATTTCCAAAGGAACACAAAAAGTGTTATGTTGCAACAAAAACAAAGTCCTAAGAATCTTAAAGAATAATAAATGTCTTATTGTGTAAGATTTGGGATCCATTTCATCTGAAGCAGAGCATTACCCTCACTTATGATATCTATATAAATACAGCTGCACATATAGACATGCCAATGTACACAACACTTCTACCCAATCAACCTCAGTCTTGACCTTTCTACGTACTGTGTGACTTTTTTTTACACACACAGATAGTAAACAAGACAGAAAGGGAATATATGCAACAATAAGGCAAAGGAAATTGAAATGCAAAAAGTATAGATTTTATTCATATAAAACCTGCCCACCACACAACAGAATTCTGGGTGCTTATAACACTAAGTAGTAGATATCACCTTACTGATGGGATTATTCTCTGTTACTGTTGGACAGTGCATTTGTAAATTTCCTTTGAAATTCTCTTACTCAATTAGTAAATACATTCTATTATATAAAACATCTATATGAACTTCTGGCATTACACTTCAAGAAAGACAATCACCCAACACTGTTTATAACACACCCAAATGCAGTTCTAACATCAGAATTAAAAGGAGCTAAATAGTATACAGGCCGTTCTCAAGTGATGACAGCATACAAGTGGGGTTGAAGAGGCCACGACATGCACTGAAAGGGCTAGTGCATGAGTTGGGGGAAGGCTTGGAAGGAGGCCTAGTGCAGATTTGCATGAGTGCAGGATATAAATTAACAAATGAAGATACTGATAAAGATAAAGATATTTTCTTTTAGATAGCCAGTAGAAATTACGATAGCCAGTAGGAATTAGTGAGTAAATTTATCTAGTGTGGATTGGACATAGCGAAGCAAGAGTGAATTTTGATAATAGGCAGTGAAACCATTTGGTGTTTTATGATTGCCCAGAAAGACTTTTTAGGAATATCCAAAATGGCTACCACGACTACTACCTTGAAGAAGAAGGCAATCACGACCTCTTCAGCCTCATTTCCAGTCACCACCTCTGTGACGCTACGAAGATCATCTGAAGATGTGGCTATTCCAGGAAAAGCATCAATGCAAGATATTCTCCAGTCTATACAGGAGACGTTTATTAAAAATCAAGATTCAACGTCAAAGACATTGGAAGAGCTGAAGAGGAATGTCAAAATGTTAACTACTGAGACAAGGTTGTTTCATGCAAAGTTTGAGGAGGTCCAAAATACTTTGACTAATCACGAGGAACGGATTCAAGCTTCCGAGATAAAGACCGAGAAGGTGACCTGTAGGATGGAGTGGCTCGAACTCCAGCAAGCCTCGGCTAATAAAAAAATCGAGGAAGAGATTATCTTCCTCGAAATGGATAGATCTGGCTACTTCTTATGGTTTCAGAATGTCCCTGAAGAGAAAGGTGAGTGCTTGGATGTACTAATGGGAGAGATTGTTGCAGGAATTACTGGAAGAGATTTTGCAGAAGTTTCAAGAGATATTGACGATGTGTACCGAGTATATACCAGTTATGCTCGGCGCAACAAGCTCCCTAAAGAGATCCATGTTCGATTAACTAGAATAGTGCATGAGTTGGAACAGCACTAAGGGATGAAGTGTTTCGGAAAACGAGGGAAAAAAGGGGAGTTGTCGTTTACGATCGGAGAGGCCTGGTGAAACGTCAAGTATAGGCAGATACAGAGGGTAGGATACTGATGTTAGAGATTAGTATTGGCCAAAAAATAGTATTGTTAGTAAATATATATGCCCCTAATGTTAATCAAATGGGTTTCTTTAAAGGTTTGCATAAGAAAATTAATGAATTAAATTACAAGCATGTATGCATAGTAGGTGACTTCAACGCAATTGCTGATACTTCAATTGATTATGATCCAGGAAGGGGTCCTCCTAAATATAAAAAAGGGCATAGGAAGGTACTCTCCAAAACATGGGATAACCTAAGAACAGAAATAGGGTTAAGAGACGTCTGGCGAGACTGCCATCCTATGCAAAAGCACTTTACATATTTCTCCCCCAGGCATAGATCGTGGTCTAGGATAGATATGGTCTGGTCAACATCAGATTTGAAAGAAAGCATAAATTCGGTCGAAATAGGGACGAATATATGGGAAGAGCACCATCCCCTGGTAATAAAATGGAAGGGGTCCACTAGAAGAGCGAGATGGTCTATGAGGGCTGAAATCATGAAAGATGAGGAATTTATAAATATGATTAAAAAAGAATTAGATCATTTTTTTACCGAAAACAAGAGAGAAGTTACTTCCCTTCAAAATATTTGGGATACTGTCAAAGCAGTAGTTAGGGGATTGGTAATAAAATATACAGCTACCAAATGGAGAAAGGAGAAGGCCAAACGGATTGAGTTAATGGCTGAATTGGAGAAAGCTGAAGGAGAGCTGCATTTAGATCCGCATAATTATTTGATTAAGGAGAAAATTGACTTGATTAGGCATGAGTTATCTATCCTAGATCAAAACGATTTGGCAAATAAAATTCGGAAATGTCGACAAAATCAATTTGAGCATGCTAATAAACCGGGCCGGTGGTTGTCATATAGATTAAGAAAAGAGGCAGAATCTAGAAAGATTGAATTTTTACTGGACTCTATGGGAAATTTGGTAGGTACTACAGAGCAAAAAGCAAAGGTGGCCCAAGATTTTTGTACCTCCTTATATAGCCAAGAAATCCATCAGGAAGATAAATTCAAGAGTTATCTCCAGAATCTACAATTGGAGATAATTCCGGATTACTGTAAAGAAATTTTAAATGCAGAAATTACAGTTGGGGAAATAGCAGTAGCTATCAAGAAACAAGCCAATGGCAAGACTCCGGGACCGGATGGGATTCCTAGTGAATTTTATAAAGGAGTCTTTGACTCACTTAGTTTGTACATTAAAGATCTATTTAATGAGGTTTTATTACACTCTAAGATACCCCAGTCCTGGACGGAAGCCTACATTTCCCTAATCCCGAAACCCGATACAGATAAAACTCTGATCCAGAACTATAGGCCAATCTCGCTCCTGAATGTGGATTACAAGATTTTTGCGACAATACTAGTTGAGAGACTCCGGGTGTTTCTGTCCCGATTTATCCACCAAGACCAAAATGGTTTCCTGCCTCATAGGCACCTAAGAGATAACATAAGGGTAGTATTGAACGCCTTAGAATACTATGAGACACACCCTGATAAACCAATGGTAATGATTTTTCTGGATGCCCAAAAGGCTTTTGACAGAGTCAACTGGAATTTTATAATACAACAATTGGAAGTGATGGGTTTTGGGTCTCAATTTACAAGGGCAGTTCAAGCCATCTATTCTAAACAGTCGGCAAGGCTACTGTTTAATGGATCACTATCAGATGAGATACAGATTTATAAAGGTACTAGACAAGGATGCCCTCTTTCACCACTGCTTTTTATTTGAACACTTGAACCACTTCTTAAGACAGTGGTTCTTAAGGCAGGATTCGGAAATTAAGGGCTTAAAAATTAAAGGGGAAGAATACAAATTCCAAGCATTCACCAACGATTTGGTTTTCATATTAGAAGATCCCCTTATTACGGGACCAAAATTACTTACTAAATTAGATGAATACGGGGAGGTAGCGGGATTAAAAATCAATAAGGATAAAACCAAAATGTTAACAAAAAATTTGTCAGGTGCCCAAAAGAACAGATCCAAAGTATTATGGGGATTAATTGTGTCAAAAAACTTAAATATTTAGGTATTTGGCTTACAAATAGATGTTCTTCTATCAAAAAGCTCAATTATTCCAAATTATTAATAGACACAGCGAATTAAGTGGAGAGATGGCGGTATATTCAGATCTCATTTTTGGGTAGAATTGCCGTGATAAAAGCCCATGTTTTACCGAAATTGATCTTTTTATTCCAAACGGTTCCTGCAAGATTGGATAAATTTTTTTTTAGGAAATTAGACCAAATTCTAAGTAAATTTATTTGGCAGAGTAAAAAACCCCGTATAAAAAGAAAAATGTTGCAAGAGCACAAAACAAGGGGTGGCTTGGGACTCCCTATGTGGGAGCTTTATTACCAAGCTTCATCCCTGGTTTGGATAAAAGATTGGGTGATCCTCTCAAGAAAGCGCATTTTGGCAATTGAAGGATATGATTTGCAGCGGGGATGGCATTCCTTCTTGTGGTCTCAGAAAGACAAATAATCCAAACATTTTACTAATCATTATATTTGAGGAATTTTATTAAGGGTTTGGGAAATGGTGAAGAAGCAAGTTTACAAACAGATTCCTAAGTGAGTGTCTCCGTTAGAGGCAGTGACCCTTCCGACTGTGCACAATATAAAGAGGAACTGGGTTTATGATGACTTGTTGGATGAAGTCGGGAGACTTAGACCTAGAGCCGATCTCCAAACTAGAAGATTAGACATATGGTGGTCCTATGTGAAAATTCAAACTAGATTCACTAGGGATAAACAGAAACATGGTATTTCCCTTCATTTACAAACTTTTGACAAGCTTCTCCTAGGTGGCCAAAGGAAATTTATTTCCAAAGTTTACAATCTTCTTCTGTCCAATTTTATGGCGGAGGAGATTGTAAAGGACACGATGATTGCCTGGGGGAGAAATATTGTAACAACAATTCAGCTTGATGCATGGCAAAATGTATGGAACAAAACTATGAAACTGACCCTTTGTTCCCCGTTCAAAGAAAACTTTTATAAAATAATCTACCGTTGATATCTCCCCCCTGCCAGAATTGCTAAGATGTTCCCAGGATCTTCTGATAGATGTTGGAAATGTGGGTCGGCCGAGGATACTTTCTTCCATCAGTGGTGGATTTGTCCATCAGCTAGATGCTACTGGGGGAAAAGACAGCAGTGGCTGCTGGAAATAACAGGTGTGAGCTTTCCCCTTCACCCAGACCTCTACTTACTCGGAATAAGACCAGACTACATTGACAAGAAGGATTGGTATATATTTGTCCATGTCTCAACAGTGGCGAGAATGGCATTTGCTCAACTGTGGAAAGATGCAGATACGCCCCCTGACCATCTGATAATAAACAAGATTCTCCAATGTGCTGAGATGGACAGGCTAACATATATCTTAAAAGACAAGAAAGATTCAGTATATAATAGAAGTTGGGACAGATGCTTTGTCTGGCTCAAAAGAAGGTTAAATTTAGGAGAAGGGTGACAAGATCGTCTAATTAGATTAACTAGATATTTACTAGGCTTTATAACTCTTTATAATTTTGATAAAAACAGGCCAATTGTTTTGTAGTTAGTAAAAAGAACTTGATTGCATTGAAATGTTTGGCTAGGATGATATTAGTTAATATTAATTGGAGAGTGAGCTTAACTCTCCGTTAGTCATGTTTGTTGTTTCGTTTTAGTCTTGTGTTTCTGTGTTTCTATATTTTGTTTCCTATATTGCTTTTCAATCATTATTGTGTGTTCATTTTATTGTAAATATTTAATAAAGATTATTTTATAAAAAAAACAAATAAAGACACTGGAAAAGTAATTTTTTGATGTTATTATAAAAGTAAAAAATATACCATGTCTCGATGTTCTATATTCACATTGCATGCTAAGAGTTCTGATACAATAGCAATATGTCCCTCTTTAGATGCAGAGATAAGAGCTGTCCAGTTATCCTACAATAAGGCAATAAAAGAAGGAAAATGTCACAGTTTTATAAGTACTTAAGAACAGGTTTTTTTATTTATTTCATTTATTAAACAAATTTATATAGCTGCTCATGTACTAGAAAGAACTTTCAGCTAGCTGTAAACAAAATAAAAATGCAACACACCTTTTTTTTTAAAGTAAGGTTGAGGCCTTAATAATAATAGATTATTAAATTTGTATACCACCTGACTATCAACGGTTCTGGACAGCTCACAACAATCAAAGACATTACAATAAAATCAATAAAAAAAGAGAGAAAAGATAAAACTCGCATTCATCTATCTGCCTGCCAGCTCCATTAGTAACTTGGCCACAATGCCTGAGGAAAAAGCCAAGTCCTCACCACTTTTCTCAAGGGCAACAGGGTTGCAACCATCCATATCTCCAAGACAAGGATATTCCTTAAGGCCAGTGCCATGACAGAGAAGGCACACTTCCAAGGACCCATCAGATGACATTGTCTCACTGAAGGGGCCCAGAGCATTGCCCACTTCGCCAAATCTATTAGGACAGGCAGAAGCCACCAATCAAAAGATTGTTCTAGCTGAGTTAACTCCCTTAAACTATTAAGCTTTAACAAAGAACGAATTACAGGCATGACATCATACTTTATTACTGTAACAATGAACAATAAGACAACAGTCTTTATCTGTTATATATTTTGTGTTCGCAGGTCTGATTTCAAGATACCTACAGGCTGATAGCAAATTAAATGTGCTGGAGGAGAGATAAAGTATGAAGCAGGATAAGCTTCTTAGTACTTACTGAATCTTCCAAGTTACAATTGGCGCCTTTCTTTATCAGTTCTTGGACAATTTCTAAATTGCCTTGCTCTGCAGCTAGCATTAAAGGAGTCTGACCATTCTGCAATCATAAAAAATGCATATAGGAAAAAGCTAATTAAGAGGATATCTAATAATTCTTATAGCAGAAAGCCATGTAGTATTCAAGGTTTACTTACGACACTGAAGCATATCTCCTAAAACAGTACTAAAAAAAAACACAACAGGTAGTCCTCATTTAATAACCCTAATTGGGACCAGCAACTTTGTCACTAAGCAAAGTTAAGCAAAACATCAAATGACCACACTGGCTTACAATGACAGTTCCAGCAGCCCTGGTTTTGGCTGTTAAGCAAGCAATCAGATAATTGTGACTTACAGCCTCCTGCTGGGTTCATCACAACTTTGCTTGTTGGAAGCCAGCTGAGAAGGTCACAAATGGTGATCATATGACCACACAATGTTGCACAATGGTTGTTGAGCGCCTAAATTACGATTATATAACTGCAGGGACATCACAACTGTTATTAAGTGTGAAGACAGGCCATAAATCACTTTCTTCAGTGCCATCATGACTTCAAACATTTGCCAAATAAATGATTATTAAGTGAGGACTGTCTTGTTATCCGGATTCAATAAAACATTAACAGAAACAAGTTTAGGCAATACAGTATCTTGTAAAAAGGTCATATTTGTGAATCCAAGGATTTGGTTTTGAAATTCTAATTCATCTTATAGAACAGAGCAGCAACTATTTATTGATTGTAAAAATTCTTGTTAAAAATGTTTCATAATTTAAACATTAAACAGTTGCAATCCCTTTATATTAAAGCCTTAAAACATAAATACATAATTCCTATCCCATCAAATCAAGAGACTCTGGATAGCTTACAGTAGTGTACAAGCAAACAAAAATAAAGAAATAATTTATTAAATTAAAATTAAAACATTAATTAAATTAAATTAAATTAAATTAACCAAAACTAGAAGAAAGCCAACAGAAGTATTCAAACCCAAGGAAGTAATGAAACATCGTGGTCTCTTTCTAAAGTGTAGAGGTGAGGGAATCAGACACACTTGTTCCATAACACAAGGGTGGCTTCTTCCTCACTTCTATCCCATCCCCTTCATATTTTGGGAGGCAGATATGTAGATTGCCCCAAATGAATGACTCCCTTATTGAATGTGGTGATTCATTAACCACAGCGAAAAGGTTATAAAGTTGGGTGTGTCTCATTTAATGATTGCCTCACTTAACAACAGAAATTCTGGTCAGAATTGTGGTTATAAGTCGAAGACTACCAGTGTTCATAGTATTGAGAATCCTGCATATATTCTTAGAGCATACAAGCTGAAACATAAACCTGATTTCACTGCAGGAAGTTATCCCAACTGTCTTACATGAATCTTCCCAAATGAAATCCAAGTAAGAGCAACTGTGAGTCACTAGCACTCTAAGTTCCTGTTCATTGTTTATTTACTGACTCCTCAGTAAACCAAGCAACAGACCAGGATTAACTAACATAGAAGGACTTCTTGGAGATTCCAGACTAGTCTTGTGGCAGAATTATCTTTCATAGGGCACCAAAGGTTCTCAGCCTCTGCAGAGACTGGCAAAGGGGATAATTAGCAAAAAAGTAATCTGACCATGTCAACATCCCACATTTAAAGATTACAAATTAATTGCTGTAAAATGATGAACAGAATGAACATCAGATATATGCCATGCTCCCACAGGCTCTGCTAGTTTTCAAAGTATTCACTTCACAGTTTATCATACCTCATCCCTTTCATCCACATCTTTGCACTTCTCAAGAAATGCTTTCAAAGCAGGAACATTTTCTTCTTCCACATAAGTGACCAAACTCTGAGACATCAGATTAGCCATCCTTAATGGTCAGGTTCCACAATGCCAGTTATCTACATAAACAAAAGGAACCATTTAAACGTGTCAGTACCATACTGAAAGAGGCAGATGACTTCATGCCTATCACTAGAAAAAACAATTTCAGTTACATCTGTATACAGATAATGTTCAAGATCTCAGCCTTTTAGTGTCATAATAAAGAAATTATTAAAATAAATGAATTACAAACAAAATCTTCTGCACATTTCAAACTTTTATTTGGTAATTTGATACAGCAATAGCAAATTATCTTTAAAATGTCTTATTTTATACCACAGCTTTATTTTACATCTGACAGTAATAAAGAAACTGATGACAAATGTATAAATATTTCCTTTAACCATGTATTTACCAGCACTGCAGTATTTTGGATTGTCATAGCTCAAAAATATACACTAAAAGAGATCATTTAGAAAGAAGAAATATGTATTTCAAAAAAAAGTTCAACTAAGGCCTTCCTCAAAATATGACAATTCAATAGAGGTCATCTGTTAATATTTGAAATAACAAATAAATCTATGCATACCACAACCAATGTGCAATTCCCTCATGCTTTTAAGAGTTTGCCTTTAGTCTCTCTAGGAGAAATGTTGAGACACAAAGATGTTGAGACTCTAGAAAGAGTGCAGAGAAGAGCAACAAAGATGATTAGGGGACTGGAGGCTAAAATACAAAGAACGGTTGCAGGAACTGGGTATGTCTAGTTTAATGAAAAAAAGGAGTAGGGAAGACATGACAGCAGTGTTCCAATATCTCAGGGGCTGCCACAAAGAAGAGGGAGTCAAACTATTCTCTAAAGCACCTGAAGGTAGGACAAGAAGCAATGGGTGGGAACTAATCAAGGAAAGAAGCAAGCTAGAACTAAGGAGAAATTTCCTGACAGTTAGAACAATTAACCAGTGGAACAGTTTGCCTCCAGAAGTTGTGAATTCTCCAACAACTGGAGGTTTTTAAGAAGAGACTGGACAATCATTTGTCTGAAATGGTATAGGGTTTCCTGCCTGAGCAGGTGGTTGGACTAGAAGACCTCCAAGGTCCCTTCCAACTCGGTTATCCTATTCTATTCAAATATAGGCTGGGTTTCCAACTTTTTATTACCAGCAGTGGGACAGATAGAACCAAGAGATTAAATTTTCACCTTTATCTATCCAATTGTGCACAAACAATCTGAAGACCATGATCACCACAGAAGCAAACATGCATATGTATAATTATGTAATTTGTTATAACTGTCTTAGTTTCCTTAGAAAATCAATTTGAGATACTTTAATTATCTGAAAGAATACATATTAAAAAGCACGTGAGGAAAAATGATAAAGATACGTAGAGCAATGTAGAAAGAATTAATAAAGGCATACAAGTACAGATAATTCAGCTGCTGAGGCTGTATTTCATGCAAAGTGGTATATGTAAATATAATAATTACCATCTAACACAAGTAAGCCTCACTGCTCAGTGGAATTAGTTTAAGCCTTTACAGAATTTTCATCATGAAGCCTTTATACTCCAACTTTCCCACTGGCATACAAAATTGTTTAAGTAACATATTGTATTTATCCTATTTAATGTACAGCTTGCAATTAGATTGGATGTTGGTCTTACCTGATACGTCTGTTCTCTATGAGAAGGAAACGGCAGTCAGGCATGGGATTGGACTCCTGCACAGCATAGGACCGAGTTTGCAGCCTTGAAAGGCTCCGCCCTCTGCTGGAGTTGCCCAGTGTTTCAGCGAGGGCGCTGACGCAGACTGGCGTGTCTTCCTGGAAAGAGAGAGAATGAAAAAAACCAAAACCACCCACCCGCCTTCTACAGGGCCCTCCAGAGAGGGTGGGGCTGACTGCCGTTTCCTTCTCATAGAGAACGGACGTATCAGTTAAGACCAACGTCCATTCTCCTCATCGAAAGGAAACAGCAGTCAGTCATGGGACATACCAAAGATAAATGTCTGTCGGGAGAGAGAAGACGAGGCCCTGTAGCGTCAGACAGCATGGATGGCCTGGAGGACCCGACGGCCGAATGCCGCTTCCGATGATGCGAAGATGTCCACCTTGTAGTGTCAGATGAATGGCGATAAGCTCGTCCAGGTGGCAGCTCAGCAAACGTCCTCTACCAAAACCTGGGTAGCCCATGCTGTGGAAGTGGCGGTGCTCCTGGTCGAATGCGCTGTGATATTTCGTGGAACAGGTAAGGAGTGCCTCTGGTAAGCTGTAGAAATAGTAGCTCGAATCCTCCGCCCCAGCATAGGGGATGTGGCCTTGGCCACGATAGAGGTCGGTTGGTAAGAAACAAAGAAAGATTCGGTTTTTTGAATGGTCGAAGTACGGGAGATGTAGATTTTGAGCGCACAACGTACGTCGAGGGTGTGCCAAGAGCGTTCCAAACGGTGGACCAGGGAAGGACAGAGGTTCGGAAGAATCAATTCTTGTGCTCCGGTGGAAGAGGGAATTGACTTTCGGGACGAAAGAAGGATCCAAGCGAAGGATGACCCTGTCCCGATGGAAAACGCACAGATCACTGCAAGTAGACAGGGCCGCCAACTCCGAGATGCGGCGGGCCATTGTAATGGCAACTAAGAAGGCAACCTTAAACGAAAGGAAGCGACGAGACACAACACGAAGGGGCTCAAAGGGGGATTCCATCAGAGCTGAGAGGACCTTATTGAGGTCCCACGTGGGAAAGCAATGGACCGTTGGAGGGCATAGGTTGGAGGCACCCCGCAGGAAATGACGAATGACGGAATGACGGGACACTGGAGAAGAAGAGCCGCAAGTTAAGACGAAGGAGATGGCAGCCACTTGGCGACGGGGGATGTTGGGGGCCAAGCCCGACTCGAAACCCGCCTGAGGAAACCGCAAGATGTCGACGATTGATGCCGACAGGGGAGGAACCTCTGACCGACACCAAGAGACGAATGAGGCCCAGGTAGCTATAGATGCGGTTGGTTGACACTCTGTGGGACGCCTGGATGGTGGAAATGACAGGAACAGGTATGTTGTTATTCGTCAAGAGGCGTCGGAGGAGGAGGAAGCCAGAGAGATGGGGAGTAAAGATAGGAAAGGGAAAGTGTACAGAAGGCCCGAGGGCCAAGGGCAGCGGAGGGCATTCGTGGCCTCCACCCTGGGATCCTGGTACCTTGAGAAATACCTCGGGGCCTGATGGTTGGCGGCCGAGGCAAACAGATCCACGCAGGGCATGCCGAATCGAGTCACAATCTCCTGAAACAGATGAGGGGGTAGACTCCACTCCGCGTGATCCACATGGTGTCGGCTTAGGGCATCTGCCTGAGCATTTGTCATTCCGGAGATGCGGTCTGCGTGCAAGGAGTGAAGATTCGTTTCGGCCCAGAGCCCCAGGAGAAGGGTTTCGTCCATAAGGGCTCTCAAATATGTGCCTCCCATTCTATTTATATGGGCCTTACATTATCCGTGAGGATGAGGACATCCCGAGCCTCCACCTTGCTCCAAAAGTGGAGGAGAGCCAGACGAATGGCCCGCAACTCTAAGAGGTTGATGTTAAGGCACTGCTCAGAGGGAGACCGCTGACCTTGAGTCATGTGATGGTCCAGGTGGGCCCCCCAGCCCAGGAGGCTGGCATCCGTGGTGATGATCAGGCGTGTCGGTTCTCGGAAGTAGGAGGCCTTGGAGAGCACCGATGAGGTCCACCACTGGAGGGAGTTGAGAAGAGCTGGAAGGAGGGATACTCTGCGAAGTGAAGTGCTGGAGTGAGACTTCTGATGGGGAAGGAGAAACCATTGTAGCTCCCTGCTGTGGAGGCGAGACCAGGGCACAATCCCATAGGTTGAAACCATTTTGCCCAGGAGGCAGGATAGTCCAAGGACCGAGGAGGTCCGGTCCGTAACACAGCGAAGGGCAAGGGAGCGCAGGCTGACCTGACAGATAGGGAGACCATGAACGCCCTGGTGTCAATTACCGCCCCTAGGTGTTGAAGGGTAGTGGAGGGAATCAGGTGGCTCTTAGGCCAATTAATAGAGAAACCATGACTCTGAAGGACCTGGATAGTAGTGGCCAGGTCTTGGTGGGCGGTCCAAAGGGAAGAAGATTGTATAAGGATATCATCTAAATAAAACTGGATTCTAATCGGAAGGGAGCGGATATGGGCTACAAGAGCCGCCATAATCTTGATGAAAACCCTGGGGTCAGAGGAAAGGCCAAAGGGAAGGGCAACATATTGGTAATGCCCTCCGTGATAGTGGAAACGGAGGTACTTACGGAAAGCAGGATGGATGGGGACGTGGAGGTAAGCCTCCGTCAAATCAATAGAGGAAAGGAAATCTCCCGGTCTGAGAATCTCAAGGATAGTATGGAGGGTATGCATCTTGAACTGGTGAGTAATTAAGAACCGGTTCAGAGCCTTCAGATCAAGGATGGCCCTCCACCCCCACCCAAGGACTTCCTCGCTATGAACAAACGAGAATAGAAACCCTGACCTCGCTCGTTGGGGGGGGACGCGTTGGACCGCGTTAATGGAGACTAGGTGCTCAATAGCCTCGGAGACCAAGGCTCGCTTAACCCTGTCCCTAGAGAGGGGGCAAGTGAGGAAAACAGTCGGGGAAAGGGAGCGAAACTCGAGAGTGAGACCGGACTGGATAGTTTGTAAGACCCATGAATCTGAAAGATACCCTCCATTGGTCAGCAAAAAGGGCCAGACATCCGCCAATGGGAGCGGACAAGGGCAAATCACCTGGACCGACAAAAAGGCCTAGGCCTACCCCTACCCCCCCCCGAAAGGGGCGCTTTGGGGAAAACCTGTTACCCTGTACAACCTGGGAGTTAGGTTGGAGAGATCGGGATTGGAAGGGCCGCTGATAGGAGCCGGAATCCGAGGCACGAAAGGACTAAGCCCTGGGATAAGGAGAATATCGGGATTCGCTGCGCCTAGAGACAGAAGGCAATATCTTGCGGTGGTCCCTGGTTTCCACCAGAAGCGGTTCTAACGGAGGTCCAAACAGAGCATCAGCTGAGTAGGGTGAAGAAGCAAGTTGCCACTTGCTCCTGGCATCCACTTGCCAATTCCGGAGCCAGAGACGCTGCGAGGTAATAGTAGAACCTATGTCTTGGCAGTGAACCGAGCGGAGTTCAAGGTGGCATCCACCAAATACTCCAAAGCGGCAGCAATCTTGTTCAAGTCCTGATGCGGAGGCAACCTGTCCTGGAGTTGTTTGAGCCAAAGGAGCGATGCGCGGTTGAAGAATGAAGCCAAAGTAACTGTCCGGACGGCCCAAGCTGCCGCCTGGTGTCCTTTAAACAATGTCCGTTTGTCCTCTGGACGTAAATAGTCCTCGGGGGAGCCCGTTACCCGGGATGGGGATGCTAGAGCAGCGACAGGGGCATCCACCGGTGGGACCTGCAAGATGTTGGATAGTGCTGGAGCGGCCTGGTAAAGACGCTTGTCCAGACCATTAAGGGCAGGACCCGCTCCAGGTAGAGACCATTGTCGCTGAATGACATCTGTGAAAAGCTTTGGAGCAGGCACCAACTCAGGCACAACAGCGGGCTCGACAAATAAAGATGTAGCAGGGTCCGAATTTCCAGATGACATTCCACCAGACGCGGAAGAGCAGCCTAGTCTTGTAACTGCAAGGGCCTTGTAAAACAAGGACCTGAAAAGCTGGGGCTTAAAGAGTCCTATGAAGGCGGGCTGGTCAGAGCCCAAGCTCTCATCATCAGATAGAGCCATCTCTCTGGCTTCCTCCTCCTCCAACACCAAACCCTGTTCAGATTGCTCAGGAGAGTAGTGCCCCCCAGAAACGTCTTCCAGGGAGGACTGGAGATGGCAAGAACGAGCCGGAACCTGTTGAGGCAAAGGCTGGAGAAGACCCTGCTGTAATCCTTGGACCAGGCCCTGTTGGATTGCCCTGGCTATGATTGTCTCCAGAGAGGCTGGAGGAGTAATGTCCTGAGGATCCACCCTAGGAGAGGGGGACCATGGAGGCGGAGAGCCCCTGGCAGATTCCTGGGTTTCTTCCTCCAGTGAATCCAGACCACTGGGGTCAGGCATTGTCTGGAATAAAGGCTCGATACCCGGGGGTGGGGGAGGGCCACATGGTGTCAGGCAATCCGGAGAGATCCCTCCTGGGTTGTGGATCTGCGGCCTGAGGTGAATGAGAGGCCGAAGCCTTACTCTCAGTGGCTGGAGGCTGTTTTTGCGCCTTAAGAATAGCCTTTTCCAAGGCTTTATGACATCTGAGCTCCTCCTTGGAAGGCTTTGGAGCACTAGGGACTGCGGCCTTAGGTAAGGTCCTCTTGGGGGGGTGGACATACAGAAGGGCCCTCCCCAGGATCACTGGTATGTCTGCGTCGCCCACCCCTGGCAGTCGGAGCTGATTGGTGCTGCCTCGTGGCGTCTGCCATCTTGGAATGGCTGCTGGCAACTCTGGGAGCAGGAGGCAGTGAAAATAAGGGCCCCTGGAACACTTATCTGACAGCTGGCTGAATCCCACGCAGCAGGAGATCTCAAACGAGCCAGATCGAGGCCAGGGAATAAAGCCACTAGCTGCAGGCAGGAAAGGAAGCAGCAAGTATAAAAACGCCCCTGAATCAGTTGCTTCCTTCTCGGCGGGCGGAGATAGAGCTGCTGGGCAAAAGCCGAGCAACCAGGCAGAAAAGGAAGTTTCCGAAGTCGTTGGGATAAGGCCACTAGCCATAGGCAGTAAAAAGCGGTTAGTAAAAAACGCCCCCGAATCGGCTGCTTCACACTCGGCGGTCGGAAATAGAGCTGCTGGGAAAAAGCCTTTAAAACGTGAGGGGAGCTCACCTGGTGACGAGGGGAGGCTGAGGGGAGCCGCGCTGATCACCACGCTGCCCCTCTGAGGGAAACTGCCGGCCAGCAGTCCCACGCCGCTCTGCGGCCTTCGGCAGAATCAAGTCAGAACCCTTCACGCCGGAATCCACAAACACAGTCTGAAAAACAGTCCAAACGTCGTAACCTGAAAAATCTAAGAATTTGAAAGTCCAATCAAGATAGAAAAGAGAGGAATAAACCAGGTCTAGGAAGACACAACTGTCCAGCATAGACCGAGTCGAAACACTGGGCAACTCCAGCAGAGGGCGGAGTCTTTCAAGGCTGCAGACTCGGTCCTATGCTGTGCAGGAGTCCAATCCCATGCCTGACTGCCGTTTCCTTTCGATGAGGAGAATAAACAAGTGATCATTAGTAATCAAACTTTGCTGCTGAAAGATTGTGCAAATGTATTATTACCATGTACTTATTTAAATAAGGAAACTAGTAGTATTAGTTACAGATAAAACAAAAAGTGGAATTCTCTCCTATATTCCAATTCAATATACTTTAATATTATTCATCTTGAAGTTAGGAGGTAAAATTTCCATTGCCTAAAGATATGCTAATAGACTTTGTAAAAACCAGGGAAAAAGATGCATGTGGAAAAGCAATATTCCCTTCATGTTTCCTTTCATAATTTGTCATTTCTTCTCAACTAAAATGCATTCCACACTTTACAATGTTGTTTTAACATAAGTGCACTCTGTTGTCACATTTTTTTTAAAAATTCAACGTAGAAATTCTCCTGATTTGCATACTGTGAGGAAGCAAGTGAATTCTGGGCCTGTAATTATATAGATTACCGTACTTGCAGTAAGACTATCTCACAGAATGTACACAGAAGTGAGTGGTTAGATCTCCTAGCATTAATAATGAATGCTAATATAACTCTTTGAAAAATCAGTACTGAGTGAGAAGTTCAAAATAATAAAAAAGAAGGAACTGAATAAAATATTTCCTGCAGACAGTACTTCCTAAAAACATGGACGACTATCAAATTTGCAGATACAGCAAATTAATGAAGTTGGGGGGGAAATGGGGAAAAAGGGGTTGATAGCAAGTTTCTAGATTCCCTACAAAAAAGCTTATTTTATCAATTTTTGAAATATTTTTACATTCTAAAAATAAGAAAATGGAGTAATATACAGTGTTTCTGTATGATTTTTAGTAATAACTATAAATGGAAATGAAATGCCTTCCTATGTAGACAAAGATTAGATTAATTTTATATGCTACTACATGAGCCTTATTTTTTATTTTATCTTTTATTTTAATCACTATAATGTATGTCATTTTAAACTGCACAAATCATGACTGTATTTTGTTATTCATTATATTTCACCAATATATTTTCAAAAAATTAAAATGTAACTTTCAGATTCTTCCTTTCTCTGAAGCTTGGGACACCAGAGAAGTACTGTATAGAAAATAGCCTGGATCACTGGCAACAATGCACATCTACTGGTAGGTATCATAAAGATTTAAAAAAGCTACGAAACCTAAACTACTAGAAGATCAAAGTAAAATTATAAGCCAACAACAAAGGATATTTGATATGTTATAATTATAACCTCATTTTTTACTCAAGAACTTTTAACATACTGCAAATAACAGATCATAGCTTGTTATTTTGCAAGAAGGTTCTTGTGATCCAACCTATAATTAAGAAAAACGCATAAATCCATTTTTTATAGTTTGATAGCAAGCTGTATCATGTAGTCATAGCCCTCTGTTATATTCTATGGATGCCAAATTCTGAATTTGACAGAATTTGACAGAATTTAGAGTTTGACAGTCAAAAACAAAAGCTACATATGCTTTTTACTGATTGATTACCTGTCAGGTAGGACAAAAATAGCTGAGGATACACAAGGAAAATCAACCTTTAAACTCCCTAGAATTGTTAAACCACAGGTTACTGAACTGCCTTAGGACAAGTATTGAAAGAACTGAACTGTAGCTTTCATTCTATATTCAAAAGCTGACAACATATGTTCAGTTCAAGTTTCTAGTAAGATGCGCCTTCCTATTCCTGAAAAAAAGTTAGGAAAATGGCAGACAAAAAAAGGGGGGTTTCCCCACCAGTATTCAGTTCTGTTGTTGGTCAGTGCAGTCTGCAAAGTATTTGAAAGCAAGTGGCCTTCACAAAAAAATACAGTCGATCTCTACTTTAACCTCAGTGAAAATCTACAACAGAATTAAACATACTTATTTAGCAGAACTCATGGTGAATTCTGTACTTCTAAGGATCCTACTTTTAGGATTTGTTTAGGATTTGCACACTTAAAGTACTATTCTTAGAAGTTTAACTTCCGGCCAAGACAGAACAGAACAGAATAACAGAGTTGGAAGGGACCTTGGAGGTCTTCTAGTCCAACCCCCTGCTTAGGCAGGAAACCCTACACCACTTCAGACAAATGGTTATTCAATATCTTCTTAAGGTTCCAGTGTTGGAGTAACTTCTGGAGGCAACTTGTTCCACTGGTTAATTGTTCTGTCAGGAAATTTCTTAGTTCTAGGTTGCTTCTCTCCTTGATTAGTTCCCACCCATTGCTTCTTGTCCTACCCTCAGGTGCTTTGGAGAATAGTTTGACTCCTTCTTTGTGGCAGCCCCTGAGATATTGGAACACTGCTGTCATCTCTCCCCTACTCCTTTTTTTCATTAAACTAGACATACCCAGTTCCTGCAACCGTTCTTCATGTTTTAGCCTCCAGTCCCCTAATCATCTTTGTTGCTCTTCTCTGCACTCTTTCTAGAACCTCCACATCTTTTTTACATCGTAGTGACCAAAACTGGATGCAGTATTCCAAGTGTGGCCTTACCAAGGCATTATAAAGTGGTATTAACACTTCACATGATCTTGATTCTATCCCTCTGTTTAGGCAGCCTAGAATTGGGTTGGCTTTTTTGGCAGCTGCTGCACACGGCTGGCTCATTTTTAAATGGTTGTCCACTAGGACTCCAAGATCCCTCTCATAGTTACTACTATTAAGACAAAGCTCATGAATTTCTTTAACATTATCATTTAAACAGTAAGAGTATCCTCGCATAAAGTATGTTAACTT
The DNA here is from genome assembly GCA_022577455.1 of Arizona elegans. Taxonomy (NCBI): domain Eukaryota; kingdom Metazoa; phylum Chordata; class Lepidosauria; order Squamata; family Colubridae; genus Arizona; species Arizona elegans. The sequence goes on along the minus strand of JAKOOJ010000001.1, from coordinate 199,598,605 downwards.
AAAGGCTCAAGAGGTAAAGGTGCTTTTATATGACAAAATTTACTACCTAGTGAGACTTTAAGCCTGCAGAATGTTAAATAAGAAAAAGACCATAGAGTAGACTACTTATATTGGCTGTATTTTACTATAGTACACAAAGAACTCACTCTCAAGTTTATGTCACTTTTCATGGTGTTCTTTATTATTTTTTCTACAGTGTATTAGTATTACCTACCTTCAGGAAATTGGGGATAAAGCTTCCATAGAGAAATGGAATGTATTCCTATGTAGACAATTTTAGTAATACAGCAGTTTTAAATAAGAATGCTTAAGATTAGAGCAACTCTATCCATATATCCTAAGATGAGCAATGGCTCTGCCAACATATGCAGTACTGCAGCTAACCAAAACTCTTTCAGTTGAAACAACTGCTTAAAAAGCAATTTACACTCTTTATTATTCCATAGTAAAGATTTTATTCTTTCTAATTTATTTTTTAATATTCAGAATTAATTTTGTTCATGAGCTTTTGGACTCAAAAGTGTTCAATATTCTCACAAAATAATTTATATAAGAGAAACATTTGTCTTCTGTACTAATTTTAATTTTTTACAGATAAAATGCTGTGAAACCAATGTTATCCATTAATACAGCTACAATTACAAAAAGTTTTCCCTCATTACACTATTACCAACCTTTGACTTTTCTGCAAACAAGTGGAAAGACTCTCTTATCAAAAATATGGAATTTTACTACACTTAAACAACACTTTGTTTACCACTTAGACAAGTTCAATAATTAACACTTGTTTATCACACAGAACCACAAAGTAGGCTAGAAAAATATCTACTCAGTCAGTCTAATTATTTACACAACATATTCATTCATGGGTTCCTTAATTAATAGATTTTTGTTTGATTTACAAGACACAATGAGCCATAAACACCACTGAGTTCACAAACAACATATAGTTGTGGTTCAAATGTGTTCTGTAAAAATAAACACATCATTAAATCCAGGTAAACTGACACTTGCCCACATCTGGAGGGCCCCATATTGGTAAATAAAAGACTTTATCTGGCAAGCAACTCTAAGGGTCTCTGTCTCTCTGTCTCTCTCTCTCTCTCTCTCTCTCTGCAAATACTAACCCTTTCAAACAATTTTAAAAATGTCAAAAATAATTTTAACATGTGTTTGGATAGCAAGCGCACCAATGTTTAGTAGCCAAATCCTTCAATTTACTCATTGTTTCAATTTGCTCAAGGCGGTGTATCCTCCTTTGCTTCATTTGAACTCAAAATGGCATGCCGTTTCAAATCTTTTCAAATATTCCAACTCTGCCACCTTGCAAAATAAAGGAAGCCACATATATTCTTGCCAGGTTTCATATACAGTATGTCACCCTAATGTGGCCAGTGTGCATTTATCACTAAGTGCTCTGCAAGGCAAGAAATTATGCTAGCCTATTATAACAATCAGATTTTAATGAAAATACCGACAGTTTCATTGGTTATTACATTGCAAAAGAGTTGACAAATTTAATGCAAATTAAATTTTACAAACTGCAAAATCCATAGAAAGGAAGACGCCTAGGTCTGATGATCATATAACAGCCGTGGCCAGAGGAGCTTTCTATCAGGTTCGCCTGATTCGCCAATTGCGTCCCTTTCTAGACCGGGACTCATTACGCACAGTCACTCAAGCCCTCGTCATTTCCCGACTTGACTACTGCAATGCTCTCTACATGGGGCTCCCCTTGAAGTGCACCCGGAAGCTCCAACTGGTCCAGAATGCGGCCGCGCGAGTAATTATGGGAGCAACATGGCGTTCACATGTAACACCTCTTCTACGTGAGCTGCACTGGCTTCCGGTGGCCTTCCGAGTGCGCTTCAAGGTGTTGGTTCTTACCTTTAAAGTGCTCCATGGCTTAGGACCTGAGTACTTACGAGACCACCTGCTGCAACCGATAACCTCCCACCAACCAATACGCTCTCACAGAGTAGGCCTACTCATAGTACCATCATTAAAACAATGTCGTCTAGTAATTCCAAGGGAGAGAGCCTTCTCTGTGAGGGCACCTACTCTTTGGAACAAAATACCCCCTGGAATACGAATAATCCCAGATTTTTGCACTTTCCGACGTGCCCTGGAGACCTTTCTGTTTCAACAAGCAGGGCTAGCATAAACATCTAAATTCTATGCCAAGATCTTAGCAGATACACCAAGTTGACTCAATTTATCATTTACTGTTTATAAAAAAAATAATAATAATATTATATGTATATGAAATCTTAATCTGTTCACCGCCCTGAGTTCTTCGGGAGAAGGGCGGTATAGAAATTCAATAAATAAAAATAAATAAAATAAATAAAAAATAAATAAATGGTGGAACACAGCACGTAATGATTCGTAACTACAATGCCATTTAATCCCTGCTTCAGAACATTGGATTAAACCTCAAAAAAGTCTGGGCAAACACAAATGGGGGAGGGGTTTGTGTGTGTGTGTGTGTGTGTGTGTGTGTATATATATATATATATATATATATATATATATATACACACACACACACACACACACACACACATTTATATAAAGTCAAGGCAGCAAACACACCCAATATCCATTCCCCTTCCTACTGTCCCCCCAACTATCACCCTGTGAGGGTGAGTTGGGCTGAGAGCGAGTGGCTGGCCCAAGGTCACCTCAGTCAGTTTTCATGCCTAAGGAGGGTCTTAAACTCAGGGTTTTCCTGGTTATCATAACCTAATGCCTTAATAACCCCTAGACTAAACTGCGGGTGTCTGTCTGTCTGTCTGTCTCTGTCTGTCTGTCTATCTCTCCTACGCTTGTTTTCAACTACCAAAATGCCAAACCGATGAACATTAAGCATTCCGCTCTTGTCCCCTTGGGTATCAAACAAACCTAGACATCTTCCAGGTCTTTCGGTGTTCTTGCCTTAAGCGAAAACTCATTGAACGTTTGGCATTTTGGTAGTTGAAAACAAGCATACGAGAGAGAGAGCGAGAAACAGACATACAGACAGACACCCGCAGTTTAGTCACTCTAGGGGTTATTAAGGCATTAGGTTATTATAGCCAGGAAATCCCTGAGTTTCAGTCCCTCCTTAGGCATGAAAACTCAAAGCAACCAGCTCGCGGAAGAACCGGCGGAATCCAAGCCAGTTTTTTTTTTCCCCTATTCCCCTGTACGCATTCGCACTTGTACGCCTGTACGCCACTAGCTAAATGAACAGGTTCCTCAGCAACCCACAGCCCCGCAACCCAAAGCGTCGACCCATTTCAAACGTGCAAGGGGAATGCAAGGGGAAGAGGCGACCACCTATTCATAGGTCGCTGGGCAGCGGCTTCTCACACACACACACCTTCAAATCCCCATCCAGTTCACAACCGCCTGCGTTAGGCTAAAAGCTTGGGAATGAAGGCAGGGAACGAAGGCGGCTGAGAAGCTCCGCTCCCTTTGTCTGACGGCCCACGACCACCGCCCTCCCCAACCCCCACTCCCCTTGCCGCGCCGTTTACTTCGCTTGCACGCCCTTTACCGGCGAAATGGAGCGGTCGAGGACGAGCAGTTGGAGGAGGAGGACGGCGCTGCTGTTGCTGCTGTTGACGTGGTGGTAGTGGAGGTGGTGGTGGGAAGGCGGTTGAGGAGCGGTCCGTCTCCTTCAACCAAAAGAGACGGTGGCCATCTTCGCCTAGCTGCCGGCCAGGTCACGTGAGCCGCGTGCGCGCGTGCCCGCCCGTCTTGCTCCCCCGCCCTCGAAGGAGGCCAAGGTTCTGGAGCACGCGCCGAGCTGGATTCCGCTCGACACTACCTCCCCCCCCCCGCACCCTTTAGCTATTATATGGCGCGCTCGCGACCTCCGCTGGAGCCGAACGTTAAAAAAAAACGGGGTGGGGGTGCAGGGTTCGAACGGCTCCGCGCGACCCAATTGGCTAATGAATTCCTACCGTTAATTGACCTGCCACGGCCCAACGACGGCATCGAAAGCCGTTGAGAAGTCTCGCAGCATCGGGAAGGGGGGCTGGAGGGGGAGGGAAGGAGATGGAGATGTTTATGGTTGCCTAAAATCCTGCTCAGCTCCACCAGGCGTTTCCCCTTGCGGATGTTATTTATAGCTATGCACGGATACACAAACACGGAGGGCGTTGTAAACCGTGGTGGAGCCGAAACAAAATTAGAAATGCCAGAAATAAAATCCGTTTCAAAGAGGTGCGAAAAGGTGCTTTTTCTAAAAAGCAACTGGCCTTCCTTGGTGTTTTCTTCGAAAAGTTTCGCGTCTTGGATGAGAAGCGAAACGTTTAAAAAAAAAAAACACCAAGAAAGGCCACTTGCCTTTTGGAAAAAGCACCTTTGGGACGATAATGACCTGGATGCTCTATAGACAGATTTCAAAAATGAGTATGCAGATATTCAATAATGTGTAGGCAGCTTAGATTTAAATGCATGCTTTTACACGATTCAACAGGATACATAGAATTTGGTAGTTCGATAAGGCTCAGGTTTACCTAACATGCTTTTGCATGTAATTGGAAACTCTTTTCAAATTAACCCTGAACTATTAACCACATTATTGGGTTTTAATAAGGAGTTGGAAGAAAATGTCAATAGTTTGTGAAAGATGATTACAGGAATATGAACTGAGAACTCAGTGTATGAGATGTTCCTTTCCCCTTGCCCCCAAGAATCAGATACTGTATAAATCTGAAATCCTGTTAATTCATCTTGTGTGTGTTAATTTTCAGAAGAATGTGTAAACTCTTCAAATTTGGAGGATTTGCTTTGCTAACCTGCCTTCAACTGTCCTGGTGGTTCAAGATAGGTACTGTTCCAAATGCAACTTTGGAAAAAAAAGTTTCCATGCTGCTTTTCCTTTTCCACACAGTGGCCTTGCCTTATCAAATATCATTGGCTCCACATAACATTCATACCCATTTTGTCATCCTCTTCTGGAATAACTGCTGAGATAATCCAGTTGCTGAGATCAATATTCTGGCAATTGTCCGATATACCATAGTCAGCAGGTGTGTCCAACTCATTGCCCACCTTAACTACTGAATAGCATGTATTTTATACTAGCTGGATGCCCATGCTTCGCTACGGAACTATGTGATCGGGCGTGATAAATTGACACTTAAAGCGTGAAACTTAATGTACAATGTATAATTCCGTAGCATCAGAGCATGTTAATACAAGGCAACTGGCAGTGGAACAGAGAGGGAGGGGGAGTAAATGTCCCAGCCCGCAGGCCGGATGAGTCATACGCTGGCCACGCCCACACCCGGTTTAGCAAAGGGGTAGCATCAGAGCATGTTAATATAAGGTAACTGGCAGTTGGGACAGAGTTCCTTTCAGGTGGGGAGGGGGAGTAGAACGTCTAACTCCTTAGCATCAGAGCATGTGAATATAATACTGTATATGAAATACTAATGAGATCTGATGGCCATTTCGAAAAATCCTTTCTTAGCGAGTACCTAGAAGCCAAGTGGAACATACATGCCAAATTTCAGCTTTGTAGGCTTTACAGTACTGGTGATTTCGTGATGAGTGAGTGGTATTTGGCTTTTATATATATAGATACGGCCCAAGACAATTTCTCTTCACTCAACATAGCCCAGGCAAACCAAAAGATTGGATAATCATGGTCTACACAGTATGTCAGTTGCCTCAGTATGAGCATCAGTAAAATTAACAGGCATATCATAAGAATTTATTTCTTGAGTCAAAACACTCTAATGATAGTTGTGCCCAACGGTATCATAACTTAACTCATCTGAAGTTCAACTTCTGGAGACATCCAGATCCAGGAAAGAGTGTATGTGTATACACTCGAGTCAGTTTTGAGTCAGTTTTTGACTCCTGGTGACTGCCTGGATTAGTCCTGCAGTTTTTTGTCAACATTTTTCAGAAGTGACTTGTCCTTGCCTACTTCCTAGGGCTGAGAGGGACTTACTAGCCCAAAATCACCTACCTACCTATGTGCCTAGGTTGGGACTAGAACTCAGTGTCTCCCAATTTTTAGCCTTAACCACCAGACCAAATTGGGTCCATCCAGGAAAGAATAATTATTTTGAAAAGCTTATATCTGGCCTTTATATAGAGGAGCCAAGTTCATAACTTTAAGTACTAAATGCAGGTTAACGCAACACATTAGCATGCTTTGCCCAAACAAATCATAGTACCATGATGGCACACCTATGGCACCCGTGCTACAGGTGGCACACAGCGCCCTTTGTGGGCACGCGAGCTGTCGCCCCAGTTCAGCTCCACCATGCATGCATGCGTCCCTCCCGCCAGCCAACTAGTTGTCGGGTCTCTGCCACACATGCACGGGGGGGGGATATGCAGGGGGGCCCGCATGCTGTGGGCGGAGGGCATGCGGGCACAAGCAGAATCAAACTCAAGAAATCTCAAGGCTGTAGCCTAGTCTGGGAAGTTGAAACAGGTCCCCCAAATAGGTAGGTTGAATTATTTCTATATTTCTCGTGCTGTTGCCAAGAAGCTTACATGGTTGTGTTTGTCAAGTTCCCAGGAGGTGAGCTCACCTTGAAGGAGACTTGACTTTATAAACAAGTTAAAAGAAGGGTAAGGTTAACTGCTACCATCAGAAGCTGGCTGCACGACTAAGAGTATGTCACTTACTAATAGTCCCTGTGAGTCATCTGTAATGCTAACTGTAAAACCATGATTTAGAATTACTTCATCTGTATATAGAATCAAATATACAAAAATCTAATGTAAACTCTAGCAGTGAAAAAAGCCTTTTGAGGCTAGATTCAAGTCCTAGAAAAAAAACAAACAGCCAGTTTGGTCTAAGACAGTGGTTCTCAACCTTCCTAATGCTGGGACCCTTTAATACAGTTCCTCATGTTGTGGTGACCCCCAACAATAAAATTATTCCTAAAACCATTGAAAATATGTGTTTTCCAATGGTCTTAGGCGACCCCTGTGAAAGGGTCATTTGACCCCCAAAGGGGTCCTGACCCACAGGTTGAGAACCACTGGTCTAAGACAAAAGGCTAGAAAACAAGAGACTTTAATGTCTTGCATTTGCCACAAAAGACAGTTGGGTAACTTTCGGCCAGTCCCTCTCTCTCAGCCCAACACACCTCACACGTTGTTGGAAAGTAGGAGGCAGAAGCTGTGGTGTAACATTCACTGCCTTGTAAAAATAATAAAGGTGGGATATAAACAAACAAACAAATTATACACAGACTACTACTAGCAAGTAGCAATACTGTTAGGAGTTTTGACTCAGCATTATTTAAACCATGGTCCAATTAACTCTAAACAAGCATGAATACACCACAAGGTTCTCCAATTCTTCCTCTACAGAAAGTAGATTTTTGTCCTTAAATAGTATCAGAATTTTATACACATTTGAATGAGTCTGACTTCTAATCAGTGATGCTAAATTACATAAGCGAAACTCCTCCCACACTAATTTTATGAGCTATTTTACAGTAATATGAAAATGTTTAAGATTGGTTAATTAGCTCTGCGCTTTTCTTATACTGGCATTAGTAAAGATAGCAGAAAGTTTAGTTACCTGATATTAATCTCCTTCTCAAGTGTTTTGCAAAATCTCCATAAACGTGTTTTAAAGGAATTGATGCTGATTGACACAAACTATTTGCCAAATAGCTAGCAATCATTTGCCATAGTTAAGTAAGAATTCAAACTACCTGCATAACCAAAGTTTCAGGCAAGCAAACACAATAAAATATTACAGGATTTTTTGAGACAGATTTGTTTTAAAATAGATAAATATAGTCGCCATTCAGGAGGTATCAGTAGACATGGGCACCTTTAAAACAAAAGGGCAGCCAGAACAAAAATCTGAGACAATTTTGAAAGTGACTAAGTACCTGCCTTTTAATCATACAGAATATGTACATGCAACACAACTAACAAGAACTTTAAATTACTTTGCATTGCATGGGACCTTTATCTAGAGAGAAAAATATATGTAAATGCACAAGAAAAGTATGCAGTAATGTAAGGAAGTGAAAAGTATAGCTTGCATGTGACTATTTGGACCCCTTTTATGGCCCCAGAGTCATCTCCTGAGTGGCCAAAAAATGCTGTTTTGTTTGGAGGAGGATTGTGGAGAAGGTTAAGTAAGTAGAGAAGCTTAAGCTATTCATTTCAGTCCTTAACCTAGAACCACCAAGTAATCTGAATTTAGGCACTGCATATTGTATAAAATCCTTGACAGAACTTCAACACCCTTGCTGTAATACACGTGGTGGGTTGCTCCTGATTCGTCCCGATCGAAGAGGCGATCGCGCGCAAAGCGCGCGCACAAAGAGAACCGGTAGTAAAGCCGGTTAGAACCACCCCTGTGTAATATGGTTTAATTCCCAATTGTCATACATAATGTTTTTAAGGACTGCTGAAATTGAAATTTACAAGTTACTGTCTGTAAAACATTAGCATATTCTAAGAAAATGTTCTCAACTCAAACTCTCCAGCAAATGTAGTTATGCCCAGTCAACCAAACCCTTCTCTCAATGCCTTATTAAAGAGTAAGCAAGAGTACGGAAAGAGGAAAGAGTACTATAGTAAGCCAAGCCCCTTCTCAGTAATGCTTAGGACGATTATGGGAAAGAAAATTATTTCTCCTTCATTGAAATACAATTTGCCAGTCTAGATGATATCTGGTAAGGCTGGTTGGAGGATTAAGGAGGCTGGTTAACTTCTCTTTCATTGTAACCAATTTGTTTACCAGGATCGATTAATCTGTGTTTACAACTTTCTATTTTTAAGAACGTCTTTTGCAAAACCAAACTTTTCAATCTTCTCTAATATTTCCATAGAATCTGCAAATCTGCTTCCAGAGTCACCAAATTCTGCCCTAAAAGAACGTTATGGACATTTTTCATTAAACGATCACAGTTTAAAGAATGCCAGTTCTAAAATTTCTTTACTTGTATTTCTAAAATACAATACTTGTGATCCCTTCAAAACTGTCTTACTCTATAACATTGAATCTCATTTTATTGGGAAAAGAAACGTTACATCTGTTTGTTTTTCCTGTACTATGCAATCCTACAACTCTAATCTCAAACTGAGCAATGAACCAAAGCAGGCTTTTTTAGAAAATCTGAGTTGAAGTGAGCTCTTTACAAAGTAACAAAATGATCCCTGAATGGAATCTTATGGCCAGTATGCACATCAGTTATAAGAATGGTGAAGGAGAACCATGCTTAGCATCTAAAATACCTTTTATAGAACCATCAGGCAGAGAGAGGCATGGCAGAATTATGAGACATTCATTGCTGCCCCAAGGGAAAGAAAAATTGCAGGTGTATGTCAGTGGTGGAATTCAAATTTTTTTACTATTGGTTCTGTGGGCGTGGCTTGGTAGGCATGGCAGGGGAAGGATATTGCAAAATCTCCATTCCCACCCCACTCGGGGGCCAGCCAGAGGTGGTATTTGCCGGTTCTCTGAACTACTCAAAATTTCCACTACTGGTTCTCCAGAACCGGTCAGAACCTGCTGAATTTCACCCGTGGTGTAGATCGTATTTTTAGAATACAGATGCAAAATCTTATTTTCAAGTTCACAATTTTCATCTTAACGAAAGCTTCTTCCCCTTACAAGTTTAATACTAAACTAAGACATATCAGCCACAATTGAGCCCAAAATTTCTGTTGCTAAGTGTAACATTTATTGAGTTTTGCCCCATTTTACGACTTTTCTTGCTAAAGTTGTTAAGTCAATCTGGCTTTCCCACTGACTTTGCTCATCAGAAGTTTGCAAAAGGTAATCATGTGACCTTGGGATACTGCAACTGTCATAAATATGAATCAGTTATCAAGTGGCTGGATTTTAGACCACATGACCATGGGGATGCTGCACAGGTCATGTGAAAAATGTTGATAAGTCTCTCTTTTCAGTGTTGTTGTAACTTCATATGGTCACTAAATGCACTGTTGTAAGTCAAGGACTAACCTGTATTGTAACCAGCCATGTGAATTTCTCTACTTTTTCACTGCTTTGGAGGGAAATCAACATTGAGAATAAAACTGTTAGGAGTATGTGTTTTAGAAGATTATAGTTCATCACTAGACTAGCCACAGAGTTTTGAGTCAACATCTGATACGCAATTTCTGCCTCCCCTTTTTCCGTGTCTCCATTTCCTCAACAAAGGACATAAATATTTCCATAGGCCAGAGAGAGTGGAAAATACTTGCCATCTCATAATGCTCAGTATCACCTACAATCCTGCTTGCTGACCAATGGGGAGTATAGAAATCTGCATCCAACCATTGCTTTCTCTGGTCCTCGTCCTTGCCTCACTGTTTGCCACAAGAAAAAGGTTAATAACAAATTGGAAAGGATTATGGAGGTCATCTACTCAAAACCACTTGGTCGGTCAAACAGGGAACCCTGTACCATTCCTGGCAAATGGCTGTCCAATCTCTTATTAAAAACCTCCAGTGATGGAGCACCCACAGGAAATTTCTGCTTATTTCCAAGTTGGATCTCTCCTTGATAGGTTTCCATCTGTTACTTCTTGACCTGCCCTCAGGTGCTTTGGAGAAGCTCAGTGAACAGGTAATAAGGCACAACAATGTGTTCACTTCAGCAATTTAATAATCCAGACAAAACATTAGCAAAATGCCCCAAATCTTTCTCCATCTTGCAATTTAGCTGTACAACTATAAATGCAAGCTCAGCAGAGTTGCAACTAGTCTAAAATCAACCCATGGTGTTATAACTAAAAATGGGTCTTATTTATTTTATTTATTTATTTTATTTTATTGAATTTGTATACCGCCCTACTCCCGAAGGACTCAGGGTGGTGAACAGCCATGGAATAAAACATATAAATACAAAATTTAAAATAGATTAAAACAAATTAAATAATTTGTCTGAACAAATTTAAAACCCCAATAGTTTTAAAACCAGATTTAAAATTTCCATTTAAAAAGGGGAAAGACTAAGGTCAGGCCGGCTTGATGAAATAGGAAGGTCTTGAGCGCACGACGGAAGGTACGCAGATCCGGGATCCTCCGTATCTCCGGGGGGAGCTCGTTCCAGATAGTAGGTGCCCCCACAGAGAAGGCTCTCCCCCTGGGGACCACCAGTAGACATTGTTTGGCCGACGGCACCCAGAGGAGCCCCTCTCTATGGGAGTGTACTGGTCAATGGGAGGCTATTGGTGGTAGCAGGCGGTCCCGTAAATAACCAGGTCCTAAACCATGGAACGCTCTAAAGGTGATAACCAAAACCTTGAAGCACACTCGGAAGACCACCGGGAGCCAGTGCAGCTCGCGCAGGAGAGGTGTTACATGGGAGCGCCACGTCGCTCCCGTCACCACCCGCGCGGCCGCACTCTGCGCCAGTTGGAGCCTCCGAGTACTCCTCAAGGGAGCCCCATGTAGAGAGCGTTACAATAGTCCAGACAGGAGGTGACGAGGGCATGAGTGACCGTGCGTAAGGAGTCCCAATCTAGAAAGGGACGCAACTGGCGAATCAGGCGAACCTGATGAAAAATCCTCCCGGTCACGGCCGTCAAGTGCTCTTCTAAAGACAGCCGTGAGTCCAGGAGGACACCCAAGTTGCGAGCCCTTTCCGTGGGGGCCAATGATTCACCCCCAATAGTCAGTGATGGCACCAGCTGACTATATCGGGACATCGGAAACCACAGCCACTCGGTCTTGGATGGGTTGAGCCTGAGCCTGTTCCTCCCCATCCAGATCCGTACGGCCTCCAGGCACCGGGACATCACTTCAAGGGCATTGTTGGGGTGGTCTGGGGTAGAGATGTACAGCTGGGTGTCGTCAGCGTACTGATGGTACTCCACCCCGAAACCATGGATGATCTCGCCCAGCGGCTTTACATAAATGTTGAACAAAAGGGGCGAGAGGACCGATCCTTGTGGCACCCCACATATAAGGAGCCTCGGGGTCGACCTCTGCCCCCCCCGTCAACACAGACTGCGACCGGTCGGAGAGAAAGGAGGAGAACCACGTAGTACGGTGCCTCCCACCCCCAACTCTTCCAACCGGTGCAGCATGATACCATGGTCGATGGTATCAAAAGCCGCTGACAGATCTAACAGGACCAGGACAGAGGAGCACCCCCTGTCCTGAGCCCTCCAGAGATCATCCACCAACGCGACCAATGCCGTTTCCGTGCTGTACCCAGGCCTGAAGCCCGACTGGAATGGATCTAGATACATCGTTTCATCCAGGTACTGGGGGAGCTGTCGTGCAACCACACTCTCAACAACCTTCGTCACAAAGCGAAGGTTGGAGACTGGACGATAGTTAGCCAATACTGCCAGGCCCAGGGAAGGCTTCTTGAGGAGAGGTCTCACCACCGCCTCTTTCAAGGCAGCAGGAAAGACACCCTCGCCCAATGAAGCATTTATAATCCCCTGGAACCAGCCTCGTGTCACCTCCCGGGAAGCCAGCACTAACCAGGAGGGGCACGGGTCCAACAAACATGTGGTCGCATTCAGTCTACCCAGAATCCTGTCCACGTCCTCAGGGGTCACAGGATCAAACTCTTCCCAGATAACATTCTCAGGACCTGCCTCCGTCATCCCCACTGGATCTACCCAGTCCAGATCTTCCCGAATCTGAGTGATTTTGACATGCAGATACTGAACAAAATCCTCAGCTCTTCCCTCCAAGGGGTCCTCCCACGCTTCCTGGTGGAGCAGGGAGCGGGTCACCCTAAACAGGGCGGCCGGGCGATTATCTGATGACGCAATAAGAGCAGCAAAATGAGTACATTTTGCTGCTTTTATCGCCACTAGGTAATTCTTAATATGAGCTCTTACCAGTGTCTGGTCAGATTCAGCACGACTGGCCCTCCAACTACTCTCTAGGCGACTTTTCCGGCGATTCATCTCCCTTAGCTCCTCGGTGAACCAAGGAGCCTGCTGAGATCGGCACCGGGTCAGAGGCTGCAAAGGCACGACTCGATCCAGAGCTCCAGCGGCCGCCCTATCCCAGGCGGCCACTAGGTCTCCAGTCGAGGCGTGAGCCAGAACCTCGGGGATTGGCCCAAGCTCTATCTGGAACCTATCAGGTTCCATCAGGCACCTGAGGTGGTACCATCTTGTCGGTTCCACCTCCCTGCGGCGGGGTGCAGCGGTTCGAAGGTCAAGGCGAAGGAGAGAGTGATCCAACCATGACAAGGGCTCGATGACTATATCCCCTATCTCGAGATCACTCAGCCACTGTCCAGAGACAAAAACCAAGTCCAGCATGTTTTCCCCCGCATGTGTAGGGCCATGTATTAACTGGGTTAGGTCCATAGCCGTCATGGAAGCCATGAACTCCCGAGCCGCCTCAGATGCCTCACCCATGGATGGCAGGTTGAAATCCCCCATGACCATAAGTCTGGGGGTATCAACCGCCACCGTGGTGATAACATTGAGAAGCTCGGGCAGGGCTGCTGCCACGTGGCAGGGAGCCAGGTATGTGATCAGCAAACCCACCTGAACCCTATGACCCCACCTCATGAGGAGAGACTCACAGCCGGCCGTCTGAGGGACAGTGGCCTCCCTCGGCCTAAGGCCTTCTCTAATAACAACCGCTACTCCCCCACCCCTCCCCTTAGTTACCCACTCATAACTAAGAATGGGTCTTAGTTATGAATGGGTCATCACAGCTTCCTGAATTTTAACTTAGGTGTACAAGAACATCCCAACATCTTAGGTGTAGAAGAACATCCCAAGGTCATCACAGCTTCCTGAATTTTAACTTAGGTGTACAAGAACATCCCAACATCTTAGGTGTAGAAGAACATCCCAAGGAGCAAAAGAACCTGTTATCTGGGATCCCCTTCAGAAATTGCAGCTGGGGCTCTTATCTCTACCGCTTATCTTGAGGAAAGAGCATGTGCCAACAGCATTAAAATGGGATCTACACTTCATGAAAATCAAGGCTGAGAAATCAAGATTGTAGGTTCAACCATCAAGTGCACGCCCAATGATGCTGACTTCATAAAAACAAATCACCATGCATTACTTTCTAAATCTTTGTCAAGAGAAATATATATATATTTCCTTTTATTAAAAGTGCGTGAGCCAAGTTTTCAGTTTTCAACCCTATTTTTTTTAATGATTTCACTGAAGCATCTTGAGTATCTGTTGTGCAGCTTTGGTATTTACTATTATCAAGCATAAAATTACCCCTTCCCATTTGGATTATTCTGGAAAGGGACCATTAAATTTGAAAGAACAATTTGTATGGAAACACCATCAGGCTTAAATGCTAATCTTTTTCACAATCTATTCTTTTTCATCCATAGATCAGGATATTATATTTAGAACTATATATTTGGTGTCTCAGTTGGAACCAGACTAATTTATTATTTATTAAATCCCAACTGTCAATTATCAATTTGTATTTCACAACTATTTTTATGGAAATCACATTGCAATTTTTTTATTTTGGGGGCACCATTCATTATACAGAGATAGTCCTCGACCTATGACTGAATTTTGATCACAAGATCATGGGAATGCTGCAAAAGTCACCTGTATTTCTGCAATATAGAAATTAAAAGATTTCTTGCTATTTTCTAGTGACTTATCAATGAGACATTACAGCTTATTTGTAAAGCGTTATATTTAAATTAATGTAATAATTAACAATTATGATATAGAGAAAACAAGACTTTTTTGCTATTGTTTAATCAGATCTGAAATTTGCAAATTAGAAAAACATTTATAGGTAAGTTAAAAACACCTTTAAAACATAGCAGTATGCTACATAATTGTAGCATCTTCAAGACAAAACTAGAAATAAGTAATTATTAAAATATCACATCACAGTGTAAACTAACACAGTGGTATCTTAAATTACCATACACCAAGACCTAATTGTATGGATCTGTTCAAAAATAACAATTTTTTAAAAATATAGAGAGACTGGAATAATAAAAATGAAATCCATGGATAAGGTCTTTATACTTTGAAATGGGGAAGGCAATTTGAGGAAATACTGCAACTATCTACTTCTGAAGCATATTTTCCTCTTAAAAAGCAGATACTGGAGGGGGGAAAATACATAACTCTTTCCACATTCAACTAAGGAAAATCCCTTTAATCTGTATCCAAATGTGAACTGAATTCCACATTCATATTTTTGGACTGATTAACATTTATATTAACTTTAGTGACTGTTATGTCCATGGTGTTGATGGTTTCCATTCAGTACCTGTAGAATATTTTTGTAGAGCTAGCAATCATATTTGAGGTTTGGTTTCAATAGTATTTTTATATACTACTGGTTTATTTAAAAAATGGTATCTTTTTGCCAATGTTAAGATCATAGGTAGCAGAAAACTAGACAGAATCAATAATCATGAAAAGCAAAAGGACATGAAATTATATATAGCAGGACAAAACTGAAAAGAAAAACAAATGTAGGTTGTTACAAAACCTGATGAGTTCGGATGCAATTATGATATGCACTGTTCTAAGCAATGTTTGAGACTTCTGCCATAAAGGGACAATTTTACAAGTATGTGCAATGGAAACAGAAAAGCCAACATGAGTGGAGCTGCCCATCAAATTGCTGTAGTGAACTAGACAATGATCCCAGGGACTCAACTTGAATCAATGCCAAAGAAAAAATATTTTAAAAAAGAAAGTAGAAAACTAGTGTGACAATAAGATCGAAACCTGTTAAAGACAAAGGGCAATACAAATTTCCAATATTTTCAAGTTGGCCCAGAATGGAAATTACATACTATAGAAAAATAATTATTACAATTATTACAAATATCCAGGTTATGAAAATTTGCATACCCAGAACTTACTACTCCACGTCCCAGGCCTTTTAGATTGGTTTCCTAGCAGAGGTTTTCAGGACACATAGGAATTACTGTGGGAAGATACATATTTCATAATTGAACTTTGGTTAAAAAAATTAAATGTTTTGCCTTGCAAAATTCTCATTTAATTTTTCCTTTCACACAGCAGGTTGTTCTAATGTAATGTTCACCCAGTAGAACTACACTGGGTGAACCAGTATCCATAGTGATCTTTTTCTAAAGTCAAGGGTTAGATATTTTTCTGCATTGAAGTCTTCTAACTGGAAGACCTTTTCGGGGTGAAAATGTTATTTCCATCTAATATCAAGTCATGTTGTTAATTTTTTAATTGCAAAACAGGCACATTTTTGTAATGTGATTTTGGGTTTGGGGGTTTGAAGAAATTTGCATCCCAAAGTCCTTTTGTTTCTGCTCTTATTTTCAAAAACTGCATGGCTGAATATCAGTCATTATGCCACAGAATTTGGTGGTAGAACCTCAAGGAACTAAGAGAGGGTTTTCATAGGTTGGCCCCCAGTTTATGTAAAACACTTTATGCTATACTTGAGCATTTAAACTACTGACTTCAAGGCATGTTTGTGCAAATGAAGTACCTCTGTTGGAAGTACTGTATACAGTACTAAAGCAGCCACATAGCTTCCTTGGGGGTCCCAGCTTTGTTTGTCTCTCTCTCTTCTCCCCCACCCCCCGTCTTTGGAAACAACTAGGGACAACTTTCAAAGCAGCCCCGTGAACTTTGTAAAGGACACAGTTCCTCTGACGCACCAGCAAAAGGTGTTCCATAATAACTAATATGTTCTGTAGTGGTAGTGCTTTGCATAGCTCTAATAATAATTTCCAAAATGTGAGTCTGGAAATTCCTTTGTGGGCAAGGATAAAAACTCAAACACAGGTAGTCCTTGACTTACGACCACAATTGAGCCCAAAATTTATATTGCTTTGCAAGACATTGAGTTTTGCTCCATTTTACGACTTTTCTTGCCACAATTGTTAAATGAATAATTGCAGTTGTTAATTTAGTAATCCAGTTAAGTGAATCTGGTTTCCCCATTGACTTGGCTTGTCAGAAAGTTGCAAAAGGGGAGCACATGACCCCAGGACACTGCAATCATCATAAATATGAACCAGTTGCCAAGCATCCAAATTTTGATCATGTGACCATAGGGATGCTGCAACTGTTATAAGTGTGAAAAACAGTCATAAATCGCTTTTTTCAGTGCCATTATAATTTTTATCAGTCACTAAATGAACTGTAGTATGTCAAGGACCACCCGTACTTCTCAAATAATAAATAATGAAAAATAAATACATTTTGGGAAAATAACTAATACCTTTCAAGGAACTTGCAAGTATCAGATTTCTAAAAGGTGTCAAAACTTACAAAATCTTATTTTTTATCACTTTCTTCAGGAGCTGAGAGCGCTTACTGTGAGGCATGTCAAGTTCACTTCATTTACAAAGAACTCTCTACTTAAAAACTAAAAAAAAATGTTTTTTGTCTTCTACTCCCTGGTTTCAAGCCTACAAAAATAAATTAGTATCATTTCATCCCATAACTTTGCTTGTTACAACTTTAGTTGGTTTAAGATCCTCAGTACTGACTGGATATATTCTAACTATATTTCCAGGAAATTCAGTATTAACTATGTTTTGCTGGTCTATGACCGTAAAAAAGATTTAATATGTTCATCTTCTATCACAGAGGAAGAAATAAAACGGGGGTTTTGTCTATTTATTCTGAAGTTAATCAGATTATATTCAATTATCTGCTTCCATGTAACTATGCACAAAGTTATAAATAATTAAGTTAATAAGTGAGTTCAATTGTTTGTGCCAGATGAAAGAATTTGTACTCTGATAAGAGAATATTAAAAGAGTACAGAGCATATTTTGCAAATTCTATTAATGTAAATATTATACAAGTACGAAGCTCATACATTTCATGAATCCAAATACTAACATTATAGTCAATTGATAGACAGGGGAAGCTTCCACATACAGGATGGATTTCATGTTTCCTTTTCAGGGCTTGAGGTTAGATTACAACAGCAAGCTTGGCCTTGCTTTCGTTTATTAACAGATAAGCCAGAAAATGAAAAGAACTCTTGATCCTTCATCTTCACTATCCCTGTGGAACTTGTTATTCATTCCCAAAAGATTAAACATGACTAGACACATAGGAATAGATAAAAAGTGGACAAAGCAGGTTTTTCAAGTTTTCAGTGGTTTCCACTGATTTCTACAAGTAAAATAAAGAGCTGCTTTTTTATACACCGGAAGTGAGTTTCCTTGTAAATTCTGAAACTGAGTAATTGTGTGAGAGAGAAGGAAGGAGGGAGGGAGAGAGGGAGAGGAAGAGAGAAAGATGCTATTCATCTGGTATCTAAGAAATAGCTTTTCTTGAAATAGCATTGAACAAGGCTATAGATAGGGAAACTAGTCTTCAATAAATAGGAGCTACCTCTACTGATGTTGACATTTTTTATACAGATAACAGATATATACCATTGCAGAGAATGCACCAAAATATATTTATATCTTCCTCTTTATCATGAATAGCCACAGATACCTTTAATATAATGTTAAGTGAACAACTGGGCAGCCATGGGCAGCCATTATAGAAAGTAGTTATAGCAATGTATCATTGCAGGCTATATTATCCAGCTTCATTGCATATACCCAACATAGTTTCTTCCTGATGCTCATATGGTGCTGATTTCTGCATAAAGAAGACTTCATTTATTCAGCTGGAGTTTCCATTATACAATCTGAATTTGAGGGGGGGAAGGAAGAAGTAATTTGGCACAAATAAAACCATCATAAACCTATTTGCATGTTGCTCCATCATGTTCTGCAATAAACTAAGAGTTTTTGTGTTTACATCAGGAGATACAGTAAGCCTATTTCTCCTAATGACGTTTATTTTCACCAACATGAAAGCCCTTTTTAATATTCAATTACCTACTCTCCAAATGAACACTCCATTTGCTAGGGAAATTATTAACTCACATCATTTGTTTCCTCCCACAAAACACATCTGTCTGTAGTTCTCTCTAGAAGGAAGATTTCAGAACAGAATGAACACCCCAAACAAGAAATATAGCTTACTCGTTATTTGTCATTGAAAGACAGATTGGAAGATCAAATTTACGATAATGTGACATTTCTGCTGAAATGTGCCTATCATTTCTTTCCAGGGTTCCTGACAATAGCCAGGATCTATTTCTCTCTTTGTGGGTTCATTAAATATTTGGATATGTGGTATATAACATTTAGGTTTTAAAACAAAGTAGGAATGAAAAATCAGCTTATTTTAATAATAACAAAATGCCATTTTTCATTTCTTACCGTGAGTCATTTTCTGTGTATTTTAAAGATAACATCTTTTCCATTCAGTAAAAAAAATCTAACAGATAGACAAGCAAGCAAATGAAAGTTATAGCCCTTTAGCACATCATTTCTTTACCAATTGTAAATTTTCAACAGAAAGCAATTAATAATTTATCAATTCCCATGACATATTTTCAAGGTAAAATTATGAAACAAAAGAATTGGTTGGGAAAGTTTTATCAAATATTACACTATGGTCCCCATATATTACATCCCACTTTAATTTTTTTCTAAATCACAGGTATTCTGGTGTTAGAGTTTATGGTGTTCAACTAGACAGTACCAATTTAACACTTTCACTTTTTTGTTTAATATAAACTGAATTATAACCATAAGTGGCCATCTTAAGCACCTTTTCACACTAATTCTATATCTGACCCATCTTTACTAGTGCCCCCCTGTGAAATGATTTCTATAGGATTAGAAGGAGAATTGTTATTGGAAAGTTGCAGCTTTAATAGGAATTCCGTGCACATTTTGTGAAGGTTGCTGCAAAGCTTACTCATCCTAAAGAGCAAAATTAAATTAAAACATTTGGCTCTAGAAAGGGTGACTTTTCATATTTTTAAAAAAAGTTTTCAGAGCGCTTTCCTTTCACCACTGTTTTTAATCAGAGAAACCAACTATAATTTAGCATTAGCAGTGCTTTCCATTCTCTACTGTATAAACCTGATATACTACGAAAACCCACCAGATAGTGAGGTGCTTATTGCAGTTCCTTCTTCTTTTGACTTCAGGCAGCGGGGTTTTCTGCTTCCATTTCTTGTTTTGTCCCTCAGAACCCAAAGCTTACTTTTGAATTATACTTTAAATATATTATACTAAACATGAAAATACTATTTAGAAACATTACTTTTCAGTAGATAGAGGGTTTAAGGCAATGCAAGATTTTTTCCTTCTGGTATTCCAGATTGACACAATGGTTTCCCACCCCCATAGTGCCTAGGGATTTACAATGTACATTCAGCATAGGGGCACGCCGATGACATATGCTGTTGCTCCTGAGTGCCCACTGAAATAATTGTAATATTTCCATATAAGGCATGATCCATAGGTGTGGTTAATTAGCTTTGCTTTCATCTTACTGGTATATTCCCTAGAGATATAGCATTCTTTTCTAACCATCTTTTCAGACAAATACAAACCCCTTTTAAAAGGTGCTATAAATGGTCTTGAAAATATAAAATATAGCATCTATAGCATCTGTAATCATTGTTTTGTTGCTGTATTTCTAGATGTGATGTCTCTTCTTTGATTGAAGCTATTTGCCACAGAATAACTATTATGTCCCATAATTCTTTTTTCTTTTCCTTCTTCTTGCTGTTTGAACCATGAAGGCTGGATGCTTTCTTGCTCATTATTCCCTTTTTGAGTTCTTGTCATTGGAAACATCAGCACTAAAATGCAGGCAATATGGAGGGAGAAATACCAGGAACTAAGCAAAGAGACAGAAATAAAGAGTTTTGATCATTATATGATAATGTTTCAACACTTCTATATTTATCTACTTGTCAGAAAACCAGCAATACAATGCAGCCTGTGTGTGTGTGTGTTTGTGTGTGTGTGTGTGTGTGTGTGTGTGTGTAAATATAGGAGATTATTTGGCTATCTCAGATTGTAGAAAATAAATAGCTTATTATCCTTCTCCCCTTCCAATTTTCCCATACTGAGAAAGCCTGGCCATTTTCTAATGCCAGAAACACCATCATGTATAAGAGCCTTGGTGACGCAGCAGACTAAAGCACTATTAAGTAACACCAGCTGCCTGCAATTACTGCAAGTTCAAATCTCACCAGGTTCAAGGTTGACTCAGCCTTCCATCCTTTTGAGGTAGGTAAAATGAGGACCCGGTTTGTGGGGGCAATAAACTGACTTTGTATAAAAAAGAACACCGCTGGGGGGTGGGGGCAAAAGCCCTACTAAGCAGGTATATACAAAAGTATGAAGGCTATTGCTTAATGCATTGTTAAGCCACCCTGAGTCTCCGGAAAAGGGTGGCATATAAATCAATCCAATAAATAAATAAATAAATGTGGTTAAAATATACAAATGGAACAGTGGGAAAATATGTGGTTGACAGGACTGAATTTGCTGACCCGAAACTCCTTATAAACTTTTTGAAAGTACTTATTCCTCTAGTGTTTTTTCTGTTTTTCCAGTGTCTTCCACTACCATGATGAACAAAACATTTTCTTTGTTTGTGCATTCATTTTATTTAAAGGAAATCTCTGATTCTGTGTTAATTTCCTAAATCTCAATCAGGCACCAAACATCACATAACATTCTAGGCATATGAAATTAAAAAATGGATTACAGTATTGCTTTTTCAACTGTCAGCACATGTAAATAACTTCCTTTCTATTTAAAGTGGCATTTTTAAAAGGGAAAAAGGATCAGCTTACCTGTAAAATGTGTAGGAGGGTTTTATAGAGAGAAGTACAAATGGCACAACTGTGTAACTTATTGCTATTTGAGTTGTGATCCATGTCATGATATCATAACATAATTTAATGGCTGGAGAATCAAGAAAATAATTTCTAATGTTCTTTCTAATCTAAATTTAAAGAAAGAGATGTTTAATTAGTAAATAAACATTTTTATAGAACAGGTAATATCTAGATAGATCTTAGAAAAAGCTATATTTAAAGGCAGATAAATAAAAAAATAGACAACGTTACCTCAATTGGTTACTTGAGGGACACACCTTTTTAAATTTCAATAAAAACTGGTCTGATAGATCCTTCTTGTACAATAAGAGGATTAAAACATGACTAATCTTGAGATTTTATACTTCTCTGAAATCTGTGCTGCATTTTCAGCTCAAAAAAAATTACAATATCTTTTAAATATGAGGTTTGAGAACTAATACTTAAGAAAAATAATTTCTTAAAGTATGCTTAAAGTATTTGTTACCATTTGTAGATGGACTTTTTTTAAATAAAATAATGCAGAAACAAAATAAAACAGATAGACTAATAAACACCTATGAAAAGTTGAAACGGTTGAAAATGTAAGAAATTTGGCTGGGAAATTGTTTATTTATTATTACCATCATATTTGCAAACAGTCTCTTCTCTGGCATTATGCCTGCCCTGCGGAATAGCATAGCCTTCAAAATCCAGATAGTCCCAATCTTACTGGTCTATGTGTAAGATATTAAATATCTTTTTTTTTTTGCCCTGAGGCATGAACTCATTATTAAGGTATTAATCAGAAAAATGCGTGAAGAGCTTTAGGCACAAAGTGTTGTTTGATATCTTTGTTTAACTTGATGTTAACTGCTACAGTTACATCTGTGACAGCCATATACATTGAATCTGTAAATAATCAAATACAGATAGTCCTCAATTTACAACAGTTCATTTAGGGACCATTCAAAGTTATAACAGCCCTGAAAAAAGTGACTTGTGAACTGTTTTTCACACTTACGATCTTTGTAGCATCCTCATGATCATGTGATCAAAATCCAGATGTTTGGCAATTGACTCATACTTATGACTGCCGCTGTGTCATGTTATGATCTTTTGCAACATTTTAACAAGCAAAGTAATAGGGAAGCCAGATCCACTTAACTACTAATTTAAATTACTAACTTATCATCTGTAGTGATTCACTTAACAACTGTAGCAAGAAAGGTGGTAAAATGGGGCAAATTCACTTAAAAAATATCTCACTTAACAACAGAAATTTTGGACTCAATTGTGGTCATAGGTCCAGGACTACCTGTAATGCCTTAAAGCAATATAATAATAATAATAATAATAATAATAATAATAATAATAATAATAATAATAATAATAATAATAATAATAATAATTTATTTCTATACCGCCCTTCTCCCGAAGGACTCAGGGCGGTGTACAGCCAATTTAAAAACACTGGACACAACAATAATTAAAAATTAAAATAATTAAATAGATTTGGCCGATTTAAAACCCCAAAAATTAAAATACCCCAATTTAAAATTATTATATTGACAGCCCTGCCTGGCAGAACAACAGGGTCTTCAGTGCGCAGTGAAACACCCGGAGGTCGGAGATCTTACGTATTTCCGGGGGCAGTTCATTCCACAGGGCTGGGGCTCCCACAGAGAAGGCCCTTCCCCTGGGTGTCGCCAGCCGACATAACTTGGCTGATGGCACCCTGAGGAGACCCTCTCTGTGGGAACGGACTGGTCGGTGGGAGGCTATTGGTGGCAGAAGACGGTCTTGAAGGTACCCGGGTCCTATGCCATGGAGCGCTTTAAAGGTGGTAACCAACACCTTGAATCGCACCCGGAAGACCACTGGGAGCCAGTGCAGCTCGCGCAGGAGGGGTGTCACGTGGGCACAATGAGTTGCGCCCATAACCACCCACGCGGCCGCATTCTGGACCAGTTGGAGCCTCCGAGTGCTCTTCAAGGGGAGCCCCATGTAGAGAGCATTACAATAGTCCAGCCGGGAGGTGACAAGGGCATGAGTGACCGTGCGCAAGGCGTCCCGGTCCAGAAAGGGCTGCAACTGGCGGATCAGGCGAACCTGATAAAAGGCCCCCCTGGCCACGGCCGTCATATGCTCTTCTAAAGAGAGCCGTGCGTCCAGGAGGACACCCAGATTGCAAGCCCTCTCTGTGGGGGGCAAAGATTCACCCCCAATAGTCAGCGATGGCACCTGCTGACTATATCAGGACGCTGGCAGCCACAGCAACTCGGTCTTGGATGGGTCGAGTCTGAGCCTGTTCTTCCCCATCCAGACCCGCATGGTCTCCAGGCAGCGAGACATCACATCAAGGGCATTGTTGGGGTGGTCTGGGGTGGAGATGTACAGCTGAGTATCATCAGCGTACAGATGACACTTCACCCCAAAATCACGGATGATCTCACCCAGCGGCTTCACATAAATGTTGAACAGAAGAGGCGAGAGGACCGACCCCTGTGGCACTCCCCATGCGAGACGCCTCGAAGTCGACCTCTGTCCCCCTGCCAACACGAACTGCGAGCGGCCGGAGAGGAAGGAGGAGAACCACCGCAGAACGGTGCCCCCTATTCCTAACCCCCTCAACTGCTGCAGCATAATACCATGGTCGATGGTATCAAAAGCCGCTGAGAGACCTAATAGGACTAGGACAGAGGAGCAACCCCTGTCCCGGGCCCTCCAGAGATCATCCACCAACACGACCAATGCCGTTTCTGAGCTGTGACCCTGCCTGAAACCCGACTGGTACGGGTCTAGATAGATAGCTTCATCCAGGTGCCTGGGCAGTTGTCGTGCCACCACACTCTCAACAACCTTCGCCACAAAACGAAGGTTGGAGACCGGACGGTAGTTAACTAATTCAGCCGGGTCCAGGGAAGGCTTCTTGAGGAGGGGCCTCACCACCGCCTCTTTCAAAGCAGCGGGAAAGGCACCCTCACTCAAAGAAGCAGTTATAATCCCCTGAAGCCAGCCTCGTGTAACCTCCCGGGAGGCCAGTACCAACCAGGAGGGACACGGGTCCAATAAACATGTGGCGGCACTAATCCTACCCAGAACCCTGTCCACATCCTCGGGAGCCACAGGATCAAACTCCTCCCAGATAATATTCTCAAGACCTACCCTCGTCTCCTCCTCTGGACTCACCCAGTCGGAGTCCAAGCCTTCCCGAATCCGAGCGACTTTATCGTGCAGGAATTGCACAAAATCCTCAGCTCGACCCTGCAAGGGATCCTCCCACACTCCCCCCCCGAAGAAGGGAGTAGGTCACCCTAAACAGGGTGGCTGGGCGTTCTCTGCAGATGCGATAAGAGCGGAAAAATGGTTAGATTTTGCCGCTTTTATCGCCACTAGGTAGGTCTTGATATAAGACCTCACCTGTGTCCGGTCGGAATCAGAATGACTAGTCCTCCAAATGTTCTCTAGGCGTCTTTTCCGACGCTTCATCTCTCTCAGCTCCTCAGAGAACCAAGGAGCCAATTGAGATCGGCATCGGGTCAGAGGCCGCAAAGGCACGACACAATCCAAAGCTCCGGCGGCCGCACTCTCCCAGGCGGCCACCAGCTCTTCAGTTGAGTCGTGTGTCAGAGTCTCAGGAAACGGCCCAAGCTCCGTCAGGAACCTTTCTGGATCCATCAGGCGCCTGGGACAGAACCATTTGGTCGGTTCCGTCTCCCTGGGAAGTGGTAGGAAAGTCCAAGTGAAGGAGCGAATGATCTGTCCATGACAAGGATTTAATGTCTAAGTCCCCTCTACCAAGATCATTCAACCACTGACCAGAGATGAAAATCAAGTCCAGAGTGTGTCCTCCTATGTGAGTGGGGCCTTGAACTAACTGGGTCAGGTCCATGGCCGTCATGGAAGCCATGAACTCCCGAGCCACCTCTGACGCCTCACCCGCGGATGGAAGGTTGAAATCCCCCATGACAATAAGTCTGGGGGTATCCACCGCCACCCCGGCGATGACGTCAAGTAGCTCGGGTAGGGTCGCTGCCACGTGGCAGGGAGCCAGGTACACAGTCAGCAAACCCATGATTTTCAAAAGTCTTTTTATTATAAAACAATTGTTTTTATAAAAAACTAATCTAAAATTTTAAAAATAAATACTAGGCAAGTTTTTAATTCATACATCTAATTCAAAAAAAGAGCACAACTACACTTTAACTGATATATAAGGGATACTTACTGTTCGTGCTGCAAGTGTCATTAGTACCCCTGTTAAGAAGGTTAAATAATATCCAGGATATACCCCATGCCAAATGGCTGATAAGATAAAAGTTTGTATTGTTGGACTGAAAGAGGCTCGTTCATAGCATACCCTGAAAGTTAAAAAAAAAAAAAAAAGATAAAGCATTTTGTAGAAAGGCAAGAAGTGCATTTTTGCAATACCAAGGCCTGCAAGAAATAACATTTTTTAAAAAAAAATCCTTGAAAGTTCCAAGCAGCTGAGTTATCATTCAGGTTATAAAATCACTTTTAAGAAATGATTTTTCCATAAAATAAAAATTATTGGAAATATTTAAAGTTAACTAGACAATCCATGCCCCAATGTGTCATCTTTTCAGAAATATTTGCTCACCTAAACAGAAACAGAATGACCACGGGTGGGCAAAAAAGCATTGGGAGTGGAAGCAACTATTGACTTCCTGCCAGCTTCCCCATTGAGTTTCTTTGTGAGAAGCTGTCAAGGAGCATCAGAAATCTTCCTCCCTCCTTCCCTCCCTCCCTCCAATTCCTGCCCCCTTCTCCATTTATTGTGCTTGTGGGAAGCTTGCAGGGAGAAAGTCAGTGTGGAGGCTATCAAAAACTTGCAAGTCCAAGGCCAAAAGGGAGTGGAGTGGGGTGGAAACAAGGGGTGTGCAGAAGTGTGGGTCAGGAATGGTATGTGGTGTGAGCAAGAGGTACCGTGTGGTTTGGGAAGTATGTGTGGGTATATGCAGACATGCTGTTTGAGGGTGGATGTTGTTTAATAGGTACTGCACAGATCTGGGAAAACACGGAGGGGGGCACAGAGTAGGAACAGTGCATGGGAGTGCTCAAGAGGTACAGAGCAGCACCGAAGCAGCTACAACTGCCCCAAATTTAATTCTCTCCGGAGTCACTGATCCCAGATTTTTTATTTATATGTATATTATATATACATATACATACACACACACACACACACACAATTTGTATCCTGCCTTTACTATTTTTATAAAAACTGAAGGTAGCAAACATACCCAGCACAGCTTCCTCCTTCTATTTTGGACACATTCTGTAAAATGGCCCATCTGAGGTGCCTTGGTTCAGAAATTGGTGTCCTATAATGCACTGTTTTGCCCAGTTAAAGCTCATAATAATAATAGTATGTAGATATACTACTAAGAGAATAGCAATCAGTAGCAAACTATACCACCTTGACTAAATAATATCCTAGATGATAAGCAAAATTCAGAATTTATCCCATTTTTCTCTTGTGCACTGCCAAAATGCCACCCTAGAAAGTCAGGCGATCCTGATGACCAAGATCGAATGAGATGCTGAGACTGCTGGGAGGAGAGTTGCCCCAGTCTAGCCCACATTGTTAGGAAAGTTCTTTGACCACCAATAGATTCTTGAGTACAAGAAACTGGAGAATGCTGGAAGGAAAACAAAACAGTTCTACTATACATTTAGGGTCTAAAATCATTATTCCAATGCAGAACTTCCAAAACCAAGGAATCTGGAAAAATGTGTTTCTTGAAAATGGCACA
The DNA here is from genome assembly GCA_022577455.1 of Arizona elegans. NCBI lineage: Eukaryota > Metazoa > Chordata > Lepidosauria > Squamata > Colubridae > Arizona > Arizona elegans. The sequence continues at coordinate 199,571,222 of JAKOOJ010000001.1, read as the reverse complement.
CTGTTACACTCATTCTAGCAACTGGCACCCAAAGGGACCTAGATGCTGAGGGATTTCTAGAGATTCCAACTCTGATTTATAACCATATACCAGCCTTTGAAATTAGTCTTCCTGAAGCAAAGGAAAAGGACAATGGATAAGCAAACAGAATAGAGTCAGGCTAAACCTTTATTATTAGTGACACAATAATCCACAAATCTTTGGGGCAGCTTCATAATACTGAATTATCAGCAAGAGAATAATATATAAATTTCTGAGAGTAATTTTTATTACAATGGAATGTACATCAATCAATCAATGTACCTTTTGAGCCAAAGTGCTGTCTGTATATTCCAGTTATCAAGAAACATCTTGAAACTTGTTGAAAACTGCACATGAATAGAAAATTATATTATTTCAGCAAATATAAACTGTTTCCCAGTGAGATGGGCAGCATAATAATGTAATAAATAAATAAATATTTCAGGGTCTTTGGCAGCCACCTTAAACCAGCTTTTTAAAACAATATTCTTATAGAGTATTTACTAATATGAAAAGGACTTGGTAACAAGAATTTCAGCAACTGGACATTTCCCATTTTAAATTAAGTTGTCCCAATTTATTACAGCAGATAATTTTTTTTAGTTATTTCTTTCTAACAACTCTCCACATTCCAGGGAGGATGCAGTAATAATAGAGAAGGTTATCCCTATAGCTATCTACATAGCTACGTTTTATATCTTTAATAGGCTATGAATCAAACATGTATCGCATTCTTTCCAATAACATTCAAATAGTATGTTGTATACTCTGTATCAGGGGTGTCAAACTTGATTTCATTGAGGGCCGCATCAGGGTTGTGTTTGACCTTGTGGGGGCATGGCGTGGCCAGGGTGGGCATGGCCAGCTCAACATCACTCATGTGAGGGGCACCTGTGGGGGCCTGAGTGCTCTGCCAGAGAAAACAGACTCCTGAGCTCTGTTTTTGGCTGCGATGTCCTCCTGCAACCCTCTGCCAGCGAAAACAGAGCAGATCTAAGCACCCCGCAGGCTGGATTCAGCCCCCCGGCCTCCAGTTTGACACCCCTGCTTTATATAATATAGTTTGTAATTATAAGTAATATGTTAGGTCTGAAATCCTGCCTAGTGTAGAAAGGTGAAATATTACAGTTGAGAAAACAATAAATAAAGGCTAGAAAAGGTGACTAGTGGTAGGGCATGATCTTGACCATTAATAAGTGAATGTACTTATGTAGGTCGGTGGGTTTATACTATAGAGTAATAAATCAAATAAATATTTTCAAGAGGCTATAGGCGTTTTAGTTTTTAAATTTTTTATTTGTAAATAACTTCTATCTTCACAAGGCATTTAAGTGTTTCTTTGAAAAAAAGAAAATGAACCACACATTATTCTGAAAAGTGTACTTCTGAAGTACTGAAGTACATAACCTGATTTCTATGAGATTTTGCTTTTATGAGGTTCTGTCGTTGGAAGGGGCAAATTTGTATTTTCAAGTCATATAATTCTGGTGAAAACACTGATTATACAGGTCTTCTGTAGCATAATTTTTTCTGAGAAGTCTTTATATTAATCATAACATCTGTCTCCAACAGATTAGAAGCAGTTTGTCATAGGGAAGGGGTTTCTTGTTTCCTACTAAAACAATAACAGTGTGCACATATAGTAAAGGGAGAATTTTCTTTTCTCCATTAATTTCAGTAAACATATGGTGCTTGCTTATATTCTTGTTGAGCAAGTGAAATTTAAAACCACAGAGAATTGTCCATACATTTTTTTTAAAACGGAAACAAAGCAAAATATAGTCAGTTTTAATGTGCCAGAAAACTCTTCAATTTTGTTGGAACAGATTAATGCAACTTTGCCTTCATATAGAGATGTTCTATATATAAATGTTACTCATTCTATTCATAAGATAAAAGAAAAGGAAGAAAAGTCAACTTCCTCTACTGGAGTAGAAAAATAAGAAGTATTATTTGTATTATTTATTTCTATTTGTACACAACTCAGAGTCCCTCTGTGAGGAGAATGGGTAGTATCTAAATCAAGGGAGGGAGGGAGGAAGGAAAGGAAAGGAAAGGAAAGGAAAGGAAAGGAAAGGAAAGGAAAGGAAAGGAAAGGAAAGGAAAGGAAAGGAAAGGAAAGGAAAGGAAAGGAAAGTTGATGACAAGGAGATATAATGACCTCCTGGTCTTTTTTTTTTTAATACAGGTAATCCTCGGTTTATGATCACAATTGAGCTTAAAATGTGAATGTAAAAGAGCTGAATTGGCTCAAACCAAAGGCCTAACTAGTTTATCTCTATTTTAATAGTGTCCAGATGCTTATGAGAAATCAGTAACAGAACTTTAATACAATAAGATCCTTCTGCTTAGATTTTCTAGCATCTGTATTAAGAGACATACTGAGACTTCCATATGGGAGTGCAAATAGTTCAGGTAGTCATTGACTTAGGATCATAATTGAAAAATTTAAGTGAGTTAATTGTTAAGTGAATTTTGACCCATTTTCTTGCCACAGTTGTTAAGTGAATCATTGCAGTTGTTAAGTTAGTAACATGGTTGTTAAATGAATCTGGCTTCTCCATTGACTTTGCTTGTCAGAAGATCGCAAAAGGTGATCACATGACCTCAGGATACTGCAATCGTCATAAATATGAGTCAGTTGGCAAGCATCTGAGTTTTGTTCATGTGAGCGTGGGGATGCTGCAATGGTTGTAACTGTGAAAAATGGTCACATCACTTTTTTTCAGTGCTGTTGTAATTTGAACGGTCACTAAATGAACTGTTGTAAGTCAAGGACTACCTGTACATCATTGCAATAAGGATAGTGAAATTCTTACTCATATTAAGCGCATTTCATCAGGGTAACACATTGCAACAAAGTAGTACTATACACATTATGTAAATAATATCCCCATTTGGAAAGTTTTGAACTAACCTCTATATGCAGAATTCGTAGATTTGAAATCAAATCCCAGTGTGGGACTCCATTTTTATCGTAACCTCTAAAGCCAAATCCAGCTGCATTATTAATTGCCTCTGCTGCAAGGAAAAATAAGGAATTGTAGAAAGCTATAAAAATATTATAAATGGTAGCATTGCTTTTCACAAAGAACTTTTAAAAAGTATATTTTGCAACTACTGTTGAAGTTATTACTAAACACCAAATACTCAATTTCTCCCTATTTCTACAATATATAATACAAATTATGAAAAAGTACATTTTAGACTCAGTACAGTCTGGATGTTGGCAATATTTTATATTAAAAATAAATTGTAAAACTATTAAAGGAATTCTTTTCCTAGAAGTTACGATAATTTAAAGTGTTAAATCATATGATTCATATGACTACTGGGTTTTTAAAAAGAGAAAATAGAAAGAAATATTTATTTCTATATTTTCTATGGTTTTTATATCAAATTAAAATACAGATAACTGAGTAAACAGTAGGATCCTTATTACTACCAGTGTTGAAATTAAGTATGATTCATTTTGACTCATTTGCCATTCCACAAACTGGATTTAAATTTTAAAAATGGATTTCAAAGTCAGATATAAAGAATTTCCTGCAGTCTGTTTAATCTTAATGTGAATTAAGATTATCAAAACAATTTGGGGTAAATTTAAACAAAAGAAATACAACTTTTAATATTTCATTAATAATTAATAATTGGGTATTACCTGGATTAAGATGGAAATCATCATTTCCATCAAAGGCTCCCAAGCAATCAAAATAAAGAATGAATGATATTGTGTATCCCGAGCAATCTTTCTTAAGACATTCTGCTTAGCTACCACACTATCACAAATCATATTTTTATGTTTAAATCTGAACTCAAAACACCTAATAAAACACTTTATTTGCCATTTAAAAACTAGTGCTTCTAAAAGAATTCCTTTGAACGTAGTTCTTCCTTGGCCCACAAGAGGGCACTCTATTAAACATATTCTTTCAGCATTGTTATAAAACTTGTAAAAGGAACACTCTCTCCTTCCCTTCCCCCCAAACTTCTTACCCAAAGTCCATGCAAAATAATACTTCGGCCTGGCAGCCATTAGTGACAGGTATAGGTAGATAATCTTTGTAGGAAAAGATGCTGTTGCTCTGAATTGGTCATCAATGTTGTATTCTACAGGGAAAGTTTTGCTAACAGTCATATGAAATAATAAGGATAGTCCACACACTACAAGTTTCTGCGCCACAGCTATCTGAAACATGCAAGATATAAGACATTGTGAGCATCTTTTATACAAAAACCTTTTAAATTGAATTATTTATGACTGATTTAATATATGAACCATATTGCTCCTGCATGATTAAAATAAAATAGACTTTCAGAGATGGGGAACAATGGCCCCTTTATGACTTGTGGACTTCAACTCCCAGAATTCCTGAGCCAGCCATTTTGGTTCAGAAATTCTGGGAGCTGAAGTCCACAAATCATAAAGGTGCCATCATTTCCCACCTCTGCTTTAAACCCTACCTTTCCAATACCAAATTAAGACAGGGAGGGTGGACTACTTGGCTAAAAAGAAAAGAACATCTATTGACTTGCAAAAGTGTCAAAAGAAAGACCAGGAGAAACGGAGGAATCCAAGGCCTGATGCTTCTGAAGACATGGCACTTAACTGTGTGTGCCGATAGAAATAATATAGCTTCCTTAGCTCTCTTGTATATAAACATGTATCTAAAAACCTGGCTACCAAAAAAAAAAAAATGGAAATAAATATAATCTTTAGGATCCTAACTGCCATGATTAATGGAAGGGTTGTTTCCTTGTGGTGTTGTTGTTGTTGTTGTTATTATTATTATTATTATTATTATTATTATTATTACTACTACTACTACTACTACTACTACTACTACTACTATTATTTCTAGTCAATGTAGGAGTCGCTGTTTTTAAAGGCCATTTTGGATTTCTTGTACATATTAGGGATGCATAGCACTCATCTATTAGGGCATGGGGCATTGTTATTGAACTGATTAGTTTTGTATATTCCTTAATCATATCACAAAACATACAGCTATGTAATGCGCAAATAGAGATTATATTCTTCAACCTTTATAAGAATATTTTATACCTTTAAAAAAAAGTTGAGCTACACATGTGATATGAAAATATTTAATAGCCCACTACATATCAGCAATAGATAATCATTTTAACACATTTAATTTAGAATTATGTGACCATAAATTAGCATTCTATCAATATAACCACAGAATAAAATTTAAAAAACAAGAATGGCCTATAGTTATAGTACATCAATCTACATGATGTGCAACTTGGTAAATATAATAGTGATTTAAAAAGATATTTCTTACAATTGAATGTAAGTATGCTAAAACTATAACTTTTATTCCAGTATGCAGGTGATGTGTAGCTTTCTGGAATTTTATTAGAATCCTGACCCTTGTTCTTTGTTGTTATTATTTTTTTTACTCTTGCTACACTAATTCATTTTGCTATTGTTGATATTTCTGCATATCTATGTAGGTTGTGATTCAGTTAATTACTGTATATGATTTTATTTCCTTGTCCTGTGCAAACAACATGATGCAAATTTATGCATGTCTTGTCAAAAATAAATCTCAATTGCTTAGTCTGGTTTGATGCTAAATATGTACACATGAAATTACAATCTTAATATGTTTTAACTAGCAGCTTGCAATATGCTCTCAGACTCTATGTATTTGAAATATATTAAGAGAAGTTTATTCGGCTTGGCTATATAAGTGCAAAAAAAGCAATTTAAGGAAGAAACAAAAACAACAAATCCCTGGGGGAGGGGGGTAAGCAAAACCTGAAAATGGTATTTATTGAAATAATGAGAATCCTTAGTCTAAGAAGCCAAATAAACCTCAGTAGAGAATTTTTTTCAGAGGCAATATAAGACGACATAGTTTGGAAAGAAAACCTCACTTCTCTGCCTCTGAAAAAAGTTCTCATCAAAATGCATTAGACTTAAAAAAAGAAAAAAGAAATTGCTTTATGACAAGGCTAAGGCTAAGGCTTTGCTTTTCTATCTTTCTTCCTTAAAAATGAACCCACAGATGTCCTTTCTCATTTCTTACATTTGCTTCTCTCAAAATTTCACACAATCATAAACTTTGTTTACTATAACACCTAACACAAATTATAGGAAGACAATAACGACATCAGAAAGGCCAACCATTAATATATCCTATCTAAAATTACTAATCACAGAGGAAAATGAAATAGTATTTTAGAGTTTTAATTCAATTGAGCTAAATAGGATATCAAATAGTACTATATATGTCAGCATTTAAATTCTATGTTACTAAATTGTAAACTGTAAGGGATATTAATCAAAAACATACTTTTATCTTGTTATTAGGGCATTTTATTTCTAGGTATTAAAGTATTAAAAATTGCGGTGTTTAAACAGAAACAATGATTAAATATGCTATTCCATTTTTACTGGTAAATCCAGCAAAGAAAATAAAAGGTCCAACTGCAAATATACAAAATGAATATGCAACTGAAAGGATGTATAAATGGGTAATTAAATTCAATAGCAACCATAGAAAGAAAATTTGAAGAAAGAAAGAAAATTTTATTTGGAGGGGTTAACAATATATTTTGAACATAAGCTGTTTGATATCTAGAAATTACGGTAATTAAATATTTTATCAGAGAGATGATTCAAGATTAATAATTGATCCCAGAAGATACTTTGAGTTAATTTATGAGAAGTCAGGATTGTGAGCTTTAATTTATGAGACAGTAACTCATGGTAACAAAAATGCAAGCAGCATTTTAGGTAATTCCAATAGGATACAATTTTAAAATGAAGCAAGATTCATGTAAAAGATAAGTTTCATCAGCAATGTTGGATATTTATCCTACGGTTGGGTAGGTAATATATAAAAAATCTATATTTGTGTCTTTAAATGTTATAGGAAGAATGATTGGCTGTGCTATTATCAGGCAGCCATAAAAGTAGACAGGAAGCCCGGGAGCTCCTGCTCGTGCTATTTGATGATTGATCTTCTGAATGTATATTTTGTCAATGTTTGTTTTGATATGTTTAGCAAAGCAAAGCCATTTTCTGTAATTCCTCCACTGTAATTTCTGATGACATAACATCATACCCCCCCCAAATTCTAAATAGAAGTTCAAGAAGTTCTTGCCTCTATACAAGGTTAATAGATCCAATATCATTTGCTCAACTAAAATATTGGATCAGCAGTTACAAATAATAATTATAGTAGTACAGTAAGCTAATACATGACCATATATATAATCCTCACACCCACATACAATAATTTTGCAGATTACATTGTTGAATCACTATGCCAATCAATTTGTTAGAAATTTTAAATTATTATAGAAAATGTATCATTATATTTAGTATGCTGTAGCACATCATACATAAAATATACACCTGCCTGCTCTAAATAGACATTTGCTTCCTGGAGGAGATAATTTAGAAGAGCAACCTCCTAAAATGATAAAAGGTTGTCTACAATGTTTCAATTTAAGAACAATTGTTCATAGAAAAAATCTACTTATTGATGGGAAAATAGCTTACTTTGGTAACTCTAACTGCCGTTCCCATGAGAAACTCAGAACTGATAACCATGTATCTTTTCATTCATTGAATTTATATTCTGCTCCAGAAAAGAGAGCTCTAGATAGACTACCCTTTTAAAATATGGTAGTAGTTTATTTTCTGGTAGAATTAATATGTATTTGCTCATTTTAATTAGGATGCTAAGGGTTCCCAACCAAGAAATGGGGTTTTCTGTGGTGGTCCTCATATTGTGAAATAAGCTCTCCTGGGGTAAGACTTGGATCATCAATAAAAGCTACAGCTAGGACTTCCGGTTTGCTGCTGGCCGCCGCCAGACGTTCCTTTGGGATCGTCAGCTTCCATTGCCTGTCAGAGCCGCCGTTACAGCGGATGGCGGCTCGAAAAAACTCCGTTCCCAAGAGGAAACGGAGATAGAGCCGGCAGGGGTGGGTAGAACTCTCCGCAGTGTCCCAAAAGTTTTTTTTTTAACTTTTGGGACGGAGCGGATGAGAAGCCCCATATCCCCTGCCGTTGCTCCGGGCTTTGGGAGACCTCTGCCTATGCAGAGCCAGGCGTCAAGAGCAAGCCTGCGAATTCAACAGAATAATTAAAGAAATGACGAGCTGGACCCTTAATACTGAACCGCAAGTATTTTACCCTTCCAAAATCTATCTAAGAGAAAAGAGGAGAGGAAAAGAGGGAAAAAGAACCTTTTAAAATGGCGTCTGCTGTGGCTGGAGAAGGGCTAAAAGGGAAAGTCCTTCCGTTTCTCCTTACTACAATGTAGCGGAATAAATATCACTGGCTACATTTGTAGATAAAACCTCGCTCCTGTGCTGTTGATTGAAAAGAAGTTTTTTTTTCTTTTTTTAAGGGAAAGTCCTTTCGTTTTCTATTTCTTCTCTCTTTTTTGCTAAATCTTGTCTGTGTGGGAAATGGCATCGGGACTTACACAGCTGGACAAATGGGGGGGGGAACTTCCCCTCTCAAGAAATTGCGCCAACAAATTTCAACTCTCCAGCGTCAGAAACCCGATTTTAATATATTAGAATTTATCCTTGAAGAGATTGTAAGAAGGGATGAGATTGTGAACCAGCAACTTGAAAAATTTAAGCAGGAAATTAAAGAAATTGGTGAATTGGTGAAATTAAAGTTTGACTTTTTGAATCAAAAGATTTTAAAAGCTACTAATGGTTTATCAGGCTTTCTGATTCGGGTGGATGCAAAGACTAAATTATTAGAGTCTAAAATGAAGGAAATTGAGGAGAATTTGGATGACATGACTCAAAAAATTAAAAAGGATTTGATAAACACTCAGGATAATAGCTCGGAAGACAAATCTAAAATGGAGACTGACCAAAAGATTGGTAATGAAGAAAATGTACAACAGAGGATTGAAAGAGAAGTTTTAATGATTCAATATAATTTTACAGAATATGCAATTAGACTGAGAGGTTTGCAGGAAAATAATAGAGATGATCTAAGGAAAATATCTTCTGAAATTCTGGCTGGGATCTTAAAGGTTCAACCTGATGAAGTGTATTGCAGGATTGATAGAATTTACAGAATAAACTCCTGGTTGGCAAAGCAAAGGCAATTGCCTAGAGATGTGGTGATCTATTTTACAGATAAAGAAATTAGGAATAATATTGTGCAGAACTCTTTTAATTCTACCTTGCAATTTCATGGAAGAAAGATTTGGATTTTTAAGGAGCTCCCGCCCAAGATGTTAATGGAGAGGAAGAAATTTGGCTTTCTAGTGACTGAATTAAAAAAAAGAAATATCCTATTCAGGTGGGACACCCCAGTTGGCCTAATATTGAGATATCAAGGAATAAGATATCAATTGCATACTGTTGAAAAAGCGGAAGATTTTTATCAAAAAATTTTAAAAATGAATTTAACACCTTTAGGCATAATACAGGATAAGCAAAAGGAGTTGGAAACAAAAGGAAAACATCAAATTACAGAGGCTGTGATGGATAAATTGTCTTTGGACTCCCTGGATACCCCAGCTGGATTGTCTATAAATAAGAGAGCAGTGTCATCCGACTCCAATGTGATGAACCATCAAGTCACAGACAAGTGCGCAAATCAATCAGTTGATATACAAGTGACGGAGAAGAAAGATGAGATGATAAAACTAACCCAACAAGAACAATACATAAAGCAGAATGAAAATCAACTAGCAGACACACAATTGGTAGGCAAGAAACGAGGATGGAAATTCAACCCGGAAAAGAAAAAGAAAAGAAATAGATCGCATAGAAACAGCAATTTCTAAACTATGCAACAGTGATGCCAGGGACTTTAAAAAATGAATGAATATTTGAAAAGATAGTGGAGGCGAACAATTGTTTGATACTATCCTGAGGATTGTGGCAGATCTCTGCAAGGCCATGGTTTTGGGATGTGAAAAGAGCCTCACTTTGTTGGATTTGAATCATCTAAAAAAATTTTTTTTTTTTTTGGTAAATATATTATAACTATTTTGAGTTATAAGGCAGGAGAGTTTCGCCGGGGCATGCAGAAGATCTGGATGTTACTCAGTAGGATGATGGGAATTAATAATCCTGATGAATACCACAACTATACCATATGGATATAATTATAATTATAATGTCACTCGGGTGGTTGTTTTTGCTTTTATACAGATGCGAGGATATTTACTACTGATGGGGGCAGAAGATGATTGGAGATTTTGAACAAACTGTTGCACCAGCATGTTATTTTACCCTATTATGGGTGATGGATTTAACAATCCAGAGGAAAGACATCAAAGAAGATACTATATGGATTATAAATTTAAAGTTATTGTTTTTTCCTTTTTTACAAAATGGAATGCATATATAGATATGTGTATATCTTAGTAATGTGGGCAGTGGATTATATCTAGAATTGTACTGCATGATTTTGTAGGAATTGAAGGGTTGAAATAGGTTAGCTTACTGATTGATTAGTTTAAGAAAAAGGATTCTTAAGTCATATATTTAGGGGAGTGGAGGACTTAATAATTCAGTGGAAAGATACTAAAGAAGATATATTTTTTTCTCTTTTTTTTTTTCTTCTTTTTATAAAATGGGATGCATATATAGATATGTGTATATTTTAGTAAAGTGGGTAGTGGATTATATCTAGAATTGTACTGTATGATTTTAAGTCATATATTTAGAGGAGTGGAGGAATTGGACAGAATTGAATAAATGTTAAATTTGGATGCAGGGAGAAGGTCGATTTAAAATGTTATATTAATATATATAAAAGACTAAAGGTTAAATTGTAATAATACTCAATAAGCTTAACATGTTAAGGGTCAGTATTTCGAGAAGGGATTAAGGGAAAGGAAAGATATTATGTATGTAACTAGTTATGAAATAGCCTATTGTTGTGAAGAAGTCACAGGGGGGGTTGGGTGGAAAGGGTGGGTTAGGGAAGAGGGGGGGGGAAAGGGGGAAAAACTTGTATTTGAAAACTTTTTCAATAAAAAAAATAAAATAAAAAAATAAAAGCTACAGCTAGCACAAACATACAGTCATACTTCTAACAAGATACTCCTGACGTGAGAATAATCTTTATCTTTAAAATGCTGCATTGGCTGCTAGATTTCTAGATCCAATCAAAGGGGCTCATTATTCAAGTGCTTTAAGGCACTGCATGGGGTTGTATTTACCAGACTTAAATCTGCCTGTCCTTAAATCTGGTCTTTTACAGAGGGTCTATTGCAAATCTCCTCTGTGAGGCACATGAGATGTGGACTGGCACCCACTTTCTCTGTAGCAGCTCCCTTTCTGTGGAATAGTCTTCCCCAAGAGAGACAGATGTTCCCAGCACTACCAACATTTCCCAAACAAACCAAAAGAGTTTGTCCCAGCATCAATTTGGCTCTTCAGTTGATTTATTTATGGGCAACTGTGATCAAGTTTCTGTACTGTTTACTGATGCCATTATTTTAATTGATTGTGCTGGGTCTTATATTTTCATTTTGACTTTCTTGTACCCTATCCAGAATTTGGGGGGAGTGGTCCATTAAATATTGTAAAATAAATAAATAATGTACATTTGCAATATTTAATGGACCACTCCCCCCAAATTCTGGATAGGGTACAAGAAAGTCAAAATGAAAATATTAGACCCAGCACAATCAATTAAAATAATGGCATCAATAAACAGTACAGAAACGTGATCACAGTTAAATAAATAATTAACATACATTTGCAGTTGGCTCATTTTCATTTTTAACTGAATGTAAGATGTCTACTCTTTTTCTTTTCTGTGTAAAGTACTGTTATCTTTAGATTAGAAAAATGAAGGTTATATACTATGTACAGTATATTTGGCAACAGGATTCAAGTAACCTGTTTTTGGTCCGTGCTGAACTCATTCATAAGGTCCTGGGCAAGTAGTTATTTCATTTTCTTTATAAATAAGATGAATAATACTGATGAACACAATAATCGATGTATCAAATACCTTATTTCTGATATACCATTATTTCAACTATGTATGTCAATGTTTAGTAATAAACTATTTATATAGAAAGGGGCTTTTTTTGGTCTTGTTTAATGTTGAAAAGTAAATTCATGACTGTGCTTAAGATCTAAAGTATTGCCTAGCCCTAGTTCTAATTCATGAACTTCCACTTAAGTTGTTAGCTCCTATCATAGGCTAAATACATGAACCAATAACATTATATATAGTAAAAGCAGCCATTCCCGATGTAATGCACTTTCCAAATATGTTGACTACAATTCTCATAATTCATTTTCCTAGTTTGGGATTGTAGAGGTTGCAAGTTCAATCGATCTGGAGGGCAGCAAGTTGGGGAAGGCTATTGTACCATGTGGTATCTGCTTTACAGTATTTCTTCTTTTAGAAATTAGTTAAGTGAAGTGCTTACATCAGGTGCCTCAATTTTGCATCTCACTGAAATCAGCTGAAATACAGTAACTAACCCTCAGCCCACTGGACTTTAACTCAGGCTCTTAATGACTGAATTAATTAAATGTTTTAATTAAACCATTTCAATGGTTGGTTGCCTCCTCAGAAAATGTCATTACTTCAGTAAAATCTTCCAAATGTAATAAAGTTTGTTGTGCTTGGATTCATTAAATACTGATGATTAAACTGCAAAGAATCAAGAGCCAAAAATATTTATATGAAGCCAGAAGCAAAGGGGATTGTTCCCTAGGAACATGGGAATATAAGAGTAGCTGAAAGCTGTAAGAAGAAGAAACTTACGAAGATAGACAATAATTTCAACCAACTTTGGGCACCAACAAATGATAGCTTGTAAAAAGGTATAATAGGAGTGAGATATGAAAATCATTTTAAAATGTTGGCTAGTGTTCAGTTAACATGCAATTAGCAAATAGACAATGTTATTTTAAACTTGTATCATGCACCTAACAAAAGGAAAAGGGGCATTCGTTAATTTTATGTTACAAAAATGAAATTCAAACCAAAAAAAGGAAGCTTATTAGATTAGGCAGGACACCGTTCTTTCAACTAGAGCTTCCCATTTGCTGATCCTCATGGTGCAAGAAATGTAAACTTTAATCTAAAAATGTCTTTGTGTATTCTTTGTTTTTTAAACCAGCATGAGAATCCAGCAAAAAAATAATACACCACCCTATTTTACACAAGCATTTCAGCAACACAAAGCAGAAGTGAAACTTTTACATAACCATATAAAACTGCAAGTTGCGAAGGGAAAATGCAGAAAGTCAAGAGCCGCACCATTCAAAGGGTTTCCCCAAAGCACATAATACGCTATGAAAGACAGCCAGGTTTCTCTTAACACCATTGGGAATGGGTGAAGGATGAAGAGCACACAGTTTTGTTTGATGTCAAAAAGATAAGGCAGCATAAACAACAAAATATGTTAAGCAGATAAGCAATACAATGAAAAAAAACCTTACCTGTTCTGAGTAATTAAATCACATTTTAAAGTAGTGTTATTTATAGATCCTCACTGATAGATGCACTTATTTATACAGCAGCATTTTCTAATAAGTCTTTATAGAGAGGAAGTAAACATCACCCATTTATCATTATTTGTTTAAATTAAGAATCAAAAACAATTTTTATATCTGAAGTCAGAACTGAGAATGACGTTCTAAAATTCCACTTTTTTGGCTTCTGTGAGTGGAAACTGGTATTTGCCAATAAATAAAACCAACATACCATCATCTTCATTTTTAATACAAGAAACGAGCCAACAAATTTGTTTGAATATTGGCTGTAGAAATGGTGAAAGTAGAATCTTAATGCCGTGGATAGTCTGGTGCACAGCAGACTATAGTGACATTTTGTGACTCAACATCCATGGGATGCATTAGTTACATCACTTTGCAAATTCTTCTTGTTATTGTTGTTTAAAGCCTCTCTCTGTTGGGAAAGATGCAAACTTTCCCAAGGAATGAAGAAAAGAGGGAAAGATATTTTTATTGCCCCAAATCAGAATCAACCAAATGGGAGAGGAATTGCAAGTAAAAAAAAAAAAACCATTTAAAAATTTTCAATGTTTTATCAAAAAACATTCTTTGAATGTATGAAGAAAAATAGAACCTTATGAAATAAAAAATGAAAATCCTATCTAAACTTTAACAAAACAACTATAAAGAGGTCACCTTATTAAAACAACGTGCAGAAAAACAGCATCCAAAACATTTTGGCTTTTGTTGCTTTATCTATTATTATTTTGCATCCACATCTTAAATTCTATCAGCTAATCTATTCTATAAGTGTTTTAAGAAAAGGGTAGTTGTACCAATTAATGAAATAAAATACTGCTTCAGTTCTGCAACTGTAGAATATTGCAATTCTGTACATCCTTTATTTGGAATAAGTGCACTGATCATTCAGCGAAGAGTTATTTAATTACAAGTAAATTTGAATGCATCAGAACATGTAAACTGCAACTTTTGGGGGGGAGGGAATAAATTTCCTTTATCATTCAAGTCAGATACTGGAAGATTTGTGCACAGTTACCCCCATTGTGCTAAAATAAACTGGTATCTGCTTCAAAATATCAATTAATTTTGATTGTAATACAGATAGTCTTCGACTTACAACAGTTCATTTAGTGACAGTTCAAAGTTAAAATGGCGCTGAAATAAGTGACTTACAACCATTGCATCATCCCTATGGACACATGATCAGAATTCAGACACTTGGCAACTGACTCATATTTATGATGGTTTCAGTGTCCCAGGGTCACATGATTACCTTTTGCAATCTTCTGTTAAGCAAAGTCAATAGGAAATCCAGATTCACTTAACAACCGTGTTACTAACTTAAAAACTGTAGTACTTCATTTCAACCTCCAGAAGTTGTGAATTCTCCAACACTGGAACTTTTAAAGAAGAGATTGGACAATCATTTGTCTGAAATGATATAGGGTTTCCTGCCTGAGCAGGGGGTTGGACTAGAAGACCTCCAAGGTCCCTTCCAACTCTTTTATTCTATTCTGTTCTATTTAGCAACTGTGGTAAGAAAGGTTGTAAAATGGGCAAAACTCACTTAGCAACTATCTCACTTACCAACAGAAATTTTGGGCTCTGTTATGCTCATAAGTCAAGGACTACCTGTACTTGAATACATCAAAAATAAATCATACTTTTTCAATACCTTTTCTGACTCAAAATATAACATTTTGTGGCTTCACAGAGAGCATTCCGATAAACCAACCTATAGCTGCACAAAGAACATTTTACTGAATACTTAAATAGGGGTGGGGAATTGTGGTGGATGGGAGTGTGTTTGGGGATTGTTATGTATGTTGGACCTGGTCTTTGGGTGTTAAGTGAATTTTGTTGTATGGGTATACTCTGTATACACGTACAATGACAATAAAGTTATTATTATTAAAATATGCGAAATGATGTTGTAATTTTTATGCCATAAGAATCGTAACATGGATTAAAGTTTTCATTTAAACTACAAATAAAATGTGTTTGATTTTCCATTGAAATCTAAACTAAAAATGCATTTTTATGACAATTATTAGAGAGTATTATGAAAAATAATGATGCTTGTTTTCAAATACTATAAGTATATGATAGCTCTGGGAGAATGAGAATAATGTAAAAAAAAATACAAAGTAGAATTGCATTATTTTCCTTTCATTACAAAGTGCAGTGCATTAAGTTTTTGGTTTTTTTTTACATTATAAGTAATTGTTAAAATAAAGCTTCTTAAAATAGCAGAGACTGGGTTGGATTCAGCATTATAAGGGCTTGCAACACAAGACAATTTTTTTAAAAAACTTGTCACTTGGTAAACTTAATATTTTGGACACAAGTCCCGGAATTACAAGCTTATAGGTTTTAAGACATTACAAACAATATTTATTTCCCCACATTCATATTGCATATCCACATGCATGAAATTTTTGTTTAAAATGAAATGGTGCTATGTGAAACTGCTTTTGATTAATTAATCCTTGAGAAAATGCATTTTTGTTTAATGTACAGAGATATTCAGTGTTATGATTAGTTATTTGTTCTATAAAATGATCGTATACTTCAGCTTAAAGCAATGACGCCAAAGTACATCTAATGCCTGTAACCACTGCAAACCTTACAGCGTATGAGGAAGTGTTTACAATTGCAGAACATTTAGTGGTTTATGGTTTTGAAAACTAATTCAACTGGCATTTATACTTATCAGCGATTACTAAAACCAGTGTTTGCACATCACTATAAAATAACTTCTCTTCATCCTTGACTAAAAAATAACGGAAGGGGAATCCCTTAATGTTGCCTGATATTACTAAGCGAGGTATGCAGCTAACAGAAAATAAATAGGCTGGACTAGTCTTCAGAAATGGCCAATAGTGGGTAAAAAAAAATTTGAGAGAAGGAAGAAGGGGGAATGCTGGAAAGCATACATGTGGACTTGAGAAGACATTGTACAGCACTATGAGAACTTAGAAAGGGGAGAGGGAAAAAAACCAAAAAGAAGGGAATGAAAGGATGCTTAGTTTAAAAAAAAAATTAAAAAATAAAACATGTCTAAAGAAGTTATACTCTCGTCTTGTAAGGAAGCATCCAAGGCTAAATCCAGAATCTTCAGCATGGCTCTTTTAAGGGAGGTAAAAGCCTCTTTTCAGAGAGAAATTCTAATGGAAGGTATGTATTAAAGCAAAGCTGAGCAAAGACTTCAGCTAAGAAAAACTAAGTCAAATTGATAAATACTAGTTGGAGGGGGGAAGTCAGAGGAGACAGGCTTTTGATTTAAATACAGATAGTTCCTGATTTACAATCAAAATTGAGCCTGAAATTTACACAATTTATAAGTTGTGCTGATTGTTAACTGAGTCATCATGAGAGTGACCCAATTTTACCATATTTCCTTGTGGTTATTAAGCAAATCAGTGGTCGTTCTGCAAATTCACAGTCGTTAAATGAACCCACTGTCTGCAGTGGATTTTTTTTTTGCTGGAAACCAGAAGTAAACAGCAGTTTCCAGAAAGAAATGTCATAAATCGTGGTCACATGATCATGGGATGTTCTAAACAGCCTTAAATGCAGGTCAGTGGTCAAGCGCCCAAAATGTGATCACGTGACCACAGGGGGTTCCTTCCATCAGAACTTTGAATCCAGGTTGTTAGAATCTTCTGGTCGGTCCATCATAACTTCAAATGGTCGCTAAGCGACTAGTCATAAGTTGAGGTCTACATGTATATATTTAATTAAACATATGGTTAATTAAAGTTTCAGATTTCAAGAGAAAAGTCTGATTTGGAGTATATAGAATATTTCAAATGATGGAAACAATTCAAGGAGTTAGTTTTTCCCAACTTGTACTCAGTTAAAGAAGGCAGCAATCTGAGCCCAGAAAAAAAAATCAAGGTCTTGAAAAAGGTCCTGGCAGATGAGCATCCATATGCACTTGAAATCACATTTCTGCCTTTGAATCTGAAATGCTATGCAGCACTTTTAATTAATAATTAAATGAAGAACAGATAAGCAAGATATATATTGTTTATATTTTATATCCGAGTGTGATTTTTAAATTAAACTCTGTAAATATCTTTTGGTTCTTGTTTTAAAACTTACAAGTTCAATGGGATATTTAAGAGGTCTTAAAAAGTCTTAGAAACGCTACGAGAGGAATGAAAAGTCTACAAAGTTAAGGCAGTGCTTATTGAATGGAAATCAAATACCAGCAGTTAGAGAAATAAAAGCAACTTGCATTGATTTTTTACTGATAATTTTGATGGCAGTACATGGGATGAGATAAACACAAGTCCCAAGCTTTTCACAGCCCACAAGGTCCAAAATTACGTATCTATGAAGAATATTGACCTTTAGATGAACTCAGTGCTTGATTATTGAAGAGAGAACTATGTCATTTATTAAAATGATCCAGATACAGCTTGAGAGTTATGCCTGTGAAAAATGCAGAATGCAAAACTAGACTTCCCATGCAAACACAACAGCACCATCGCAATAACAATAGATCTTACATTTGGGGAGGGGTCTGTTTGTTCATATTTTATTTCTTCTTTCCCATTTGCTTCCGACTGTGTCAGTTGATATGATCTGCCTTCAATGAAAGTAATATAGTCTTTATAAGAGCATAATGGGCCTGCCAGGATACCCATGAAATTACAGTTGTAACTTAAATATTCCAGTAGACTTGGCATGCGTCTGTAATTCAAAGACAAGCAACTGGTGAGATTTTACCTCTATTTTAATAACAAGAACTCTGCTACAAGATATTAAAATACCATACACTGATTGGTTATAGATGAACTGTCTAGCTGACAGAAAACTTCATAGATAAAAAAGTTGGGATTCAAAACTAGTTGATTAGTTGTTTATAAAGATCCTATACTAGTCAAAAGATCAAGCAGGAATGGAAAATCTGTGGCCCTAATAAAGATTGCTGAATTAAACAATCTCGATCAGTTTTAGCCAATGGTAGTTATGGTTCATCACTCATCATTTCCTCCTTGGATATAATAGGCACAGTATGGTACGTGATTCATTAGGCAATCTGATTTCTAGTTACTGGAGAAAACCCAGGAAATCAGACTAGTTCAATAGCATGCTACTAGAAATTTACTTCAATAAAACAAGGACATGGGAGTCATACTCCAACAATGAAATGCAAATTGATCTTTCTTCAGCGTTAATACAGGTAGTCCTCGATTTACAACCATTGGTTTAGTGACCATTTGAAGTTACAGTGGCCTGAAAAAAGTGATTTACAACTGGTCCTTGATCTTAGAACTGTTGAAGCATCCCCACAGTCACATGATCAAAATGGCATATATTTACGATGCTTGCAGTATCCCAAGGTTATGTCATTGACATTTGCAACTTTCCCAGCCCTGCTCACAACAAGCAGAGTCAAGGGAAACCAGATTTGCTTAATGACCATGTGATTCATTTAACTACCGCAGTGATCAGCTTAACAATTGCCTTGCTTAACAACTAAAATTCTGGTCTCAGTTGTGATCGTAAGTCGACGACTACTTGTAGCACACCAAGTAGTTATTAAGTTTGCCTTTATGCTGCTTTGTTTAGTTTGGCCCAAAGCGCTATCTTCATATCATTGTAAAAAAAGATGGAAAGCACCCAAATGCACGGAATCCAAATGCATCTGTCTCCTGCAAAGCTGCTGAAAGGCTGACTGACAGATGGAATCTGAGGCAGCCGTTGACATTAAAACAGAGAAGCACTTACCTCACGGCTAAGCATTGCTGTGATGGCGACAGTTCTTCCTCCTTTCGGAACATTCCTGCACATGAGCAAGAAAGAAAAAGGTAACCCGTTGGGGCTGCTGCAAGAACCACAGACACATTTGAGCTGGGGCTATGTTCTCGTTCTCTCTCTCTCTCTCTCTCTCTCTCTCTCTCTCTCTCTCTCTCTTTTTTTTTTTTTTTTTTTGCAGGATAGTCATGAAGAGAAGTAATTGCAATCTGAGACCAAACAATAAGAGCAACTGATGCTAGCAGGGATTTGAGAGGACACGTTACCAGCATTCTAATCCTCTTTGTGATTAAGCTAGGATGGGCATAGATTGGGACAGTGTTATCAATCCAGATTTCCTAATCAGATTATTACATCCAGATGCTTGAGATGATTCAGAATTTTGATTCACTTTAGGGGGAAAAGGCCATTCTGTGCATGAGCAGAAGCCACTGAATCATCAGGCTATTTTCTTCAAGGTCTAAATGCTATTTAATGAAAAGATTGCCATTATTTCTTGTTTTCATGTTCGGATCAAGCAAGCTAATCAAAACATGCCATGGCTACAAACTCAGTCTTAACCGTGATCGCTTCCACGATCTGTTTTCAGATGACAAGCTAGGCCAAATCAAAACATGGTTTAGTATATCATGCAAAAGTGCTATTTCGTGTACCTTTGGATCAGAGAGACTATGATTTAATCTTAAGTAATTAACTGAAACAAAACAATGTCAGACTCCTAGTGTATGTTTCTGTCCCTCCTCAAATAATCATATGTAATTTTAAGCATGTTGCAATATAGCTTGACAACCAGTTTGGTGTAGCAATTAAGGCCTCAAGTTAGAAACAGAGGCTGAGTCCTAGTCCCACCTTAAGCAAAGGGTGACCTTGGGCCAGTCACTTTCTCTCAGCCCTAGGAAAGAGGCAATGGCAAGCCACTTAAAAAAAAACTTTGCCAAGAAAACTGCAGGCAGTTTTCAAGAATCAGACACCATTGAACAAAAGGGGAAAGAAACCACACAACTAGAAATGTAAACTGAGATTGATTTAAAACAGTGAGTGGAGCCAATGTACATGGCTCCATATCAGATGGCATAATCAGATGACTGCTAACTGGGAGCAAAGAGTCATGAAAATCCTAACTCTCTGCTGCTATCTAATGATTGTCCAGATTTTTGCAGTAATGGAGAGCTTTAAGTAGCAAGAGACTACACTATTATAGGGCTGTGGAGAACTGAAAAATTATTTGAATGAAATGATTCAGATTTCATGAGAGCACAGCAACTTCCTGCTGTTCATTACAGACTCCCAAGACTCCCAAATTCTTAATGTTTCTGCATGAGCTAAAAAAAGGATACACCTACTATAAGAAATTTGCTAGGGAGGATGCAAGCATGAGGCTTACAGCAACCTATCCACTTAATGCTGATCCACGATGAATGCGATATTCTAATGCAGCCATTATCTCTGTTTATTTACAGATAAAACCAACTGACTTTTCTGGTTTAAAAGCATTCTCTTTTTAGATCTTCAGTTGTGTAAGCTAAACACCTAATTATCATTATTTATTTAGACTTGTAAGTATTTTCATAACTCTATACAATTTTTACTGCTTATTTTTTCCAACTTGTAGCTTAGTTTAATTTTCATCTACAGTGCTTTTGTATTCTATGGAGTTTTTAAGATGTAAATTTCCTTGTGTTAAATCTGAAAAAAAGTTGACATTATTGATTTAATGAATAAAAATATTCAGCAATACAATTTGCCCATTTAAAAATAATTATACAAGACAGCAAGAACTAAATAAAAGAAATATTGGTTTAATGAAATCATCACAAATACTGGTTTTGTCAATAAAATTCCACTGGCTTTATAAGAAGAAAAATATCATCTATTCAACTGATTGAATATCCGGTATATGGATAGAAAATAAAAGGGTTTACCAAGATTGAAAGTTAAATGAATAGCTGGCCAGAACACATTGTTCTACCCACAAATTTAAAGAAAAAATTCTCCTCCCCAATTTGTGTTAAAAATTTAAAGAAAGAAGTCTTTTCTCACCCCCAATTCTTACCATCATGAATTTCATACGCCAAACTTGTAATTTTCTGAGTAATTATCATCATTGGGCTGTAACAAAGATGGAGAAAGGACAGGAAATTTAGATTTTAAAAAAATAAAATAGTACTTCTCTATGGCAAGATAAGGCTAAATGAGAATATTCATGAGTGTGTGTTTGTTTTTTTAATTTGCCACTCAAAAGAATTCTTCATTGGTAGGCTCAGGCAGAGAGAAACAAAGAAACCAATGGCATTTACACTGACAGGAAATGATATATTTTCAAAAGGTTTATAGCTGATTTGCTTGAGAAGTCACAGAGACTGTTCAGAAAATGAACACATTTCAGCTCAATTATTCCTCCCTCCATAATGGAAGACGCTTCCATCCTTCCTTTATCACAAAGCTTTATTTGATTAAGTCCACAAAATGTCTAATTATGTTTCAAATGGGGATATCCTGATTTGAGGACAAAATTAATCACAAATTAAAAACAGGACATTTTAAGTTCTTTCCTTCAGGCACAAAAAGGAGAGGAGAAAGAGAAGCATGCACAAGCTTGCCTTTCAGACATGCTTATTCTCATTATGTAAGCAGTCAGCTACATGCATATGCACCATTCCCCACTATTGCTCCCGCCCTTTGACACGTTTGAGATTAAAATCTAAAGATTTTCACCAAATTTGTTAATCAAACCAGAATAATACAATATCATTAAGCAGACAGAGAAGCAACAGAAAAAAAATAACACTGGCCCATGTAAATAATGGACCACTAAAATCTAATTTTATTTCAATTGTACATACATTTGCTCCATAAATATTAGAACATAATCAACCTTGAAAAATTGAACCAACAGTCTGCAAGGAATACTTTGCCATTTCTACATCACACAGAAGATTTTCTTTTAGACACATACGTAATGGTAACATCAGAAAAAGCAATATAACAGAAATTCACAAGTACCCTAGAGAATGCCGTTTTCCAATTACCTAACTCAAAAGTAGAGAAATAAAGACACCGTCTTGCAATATAAATGATTTCTTCTAAAAGTAACTTTGGTGTCTTGTTCCAAGAGAATCATAGGAAAAGAGGCAAGATTTATTAGCTTTCATACACTTCCCCAGTACAAAAAAGATTAATTTGTGAACTCAAATACAAATCCAAACTTTTAAAAAGGAAAGATGAGGAAAGAAGGGAAAAGGAACTGCAGAAAGGAAATCTCTCAATGTTCATGATTGCACTGGACATTTCCAGAGACATATACAGGTGTTTTGTCAGATGCAAAAAGGTACAGGTAGTCCTGGACTTATGTCCGATCACTTAACAAATAGATATGACTAACTTGAAAAAAGTTACTTACCACTCATCCTCAGAATTATGACTGCCCCACTATCCCCATAGTTACATCATCGTATTTTAGGTGCTTGTCAACCAGCTCACATTTATGACTGATTGCAGCATACTGCAGTCATATAAGATAGCGTTATGTGAATTTTTTGCCATTTTCTGGCAAAAAAACACCCATTGGATAAGCTGAATTCAGACTGACGTAATTCATTTAATGATCACGATGACATGCTTAATGGCCATCATAAAAACATTGTAAAATTGAGTCTGGTCATGTGGTGACTCAACTTAGGACCACAATGACTTATGACCGAAATTCTATTTTCAACTGTGGTCATAAGTCAAGAACTGCCTGTATATTTTAATCAGGAGATGACACAAGTGGTTTGATCTGAATTTCTCCTGTCTAACCAGCATCAGCTAGATCAGCTGGATGGATTTTTAGCCCACAGAGAAATCATTTTCACAAACATCCTATTTCAGATATAATTCTATTCTGAACTATATAGTTATGAAGGAGCTAGATAGAAAATTGTGATAGGGCAGCCTTTACCATATATATATGTATACACATTTTCCATGTTAAGTCACATCCCTGAGTTATATTACCTCATACTCTTCTGTTGCAATAAACGAACAGGTAACGTGCATACATTCTTATTTTTTATTAAAAAAATCAGACATCTATGAAGTCTCAGGTAAATTATACTTAATTCAGACTTAACTATATCAATCTACAAAAATAATTGTGAGTACTGAAAATGGTTATTCTTACCCTGAAAAATCAGCAGAATATTGTCCATAGTCAAATATATAAACTCTAGAAATTTGGCACACAGTGAGGTATCCCAAAGCAAAAACAAAACAATATCTGGAAAAGAAAAATAAAAGTCATTGGGTTATTGCTCACAGAACCTATAGGTATTAACATATATAAAAAGCTAGACAACCTGTTGTTGGATGCTTATCCTACGGTTGGGTAGATAATATATAGAAAACTATGTTCTGTAACTTTAACTGCTACAAGATGACTAATTGGCTGTGCTAAGCAGACATAAAAGAAGGTAGGAAGTTCATTCACTTCTGCTCCTGCTATTAGAAGGTTGAACTGCTGAAAGGAACTGTGTCTGTGTTACTGAAGAGAACTGGAATTGTAAGCAAACTATGTTTTTGTGTTGAACCGTGATTATTTGAAGAAGTGTTATCTTTGTTTTGAGAAGCCAAGTTTGTTATTTTTACTACAAGTAAAGACTGTTTATTTTTCTTTAAACGTTCAGAGTCTGTAAGTATCTGTGTGTTTTGCTGAGCAACGTATCTATTTGCTGTCTGGTCCGTTGCACCACTTTGCAGAGGGCAGTTTTACCCTCAACACCTGTGACTCATTGGATCTCTTTTCACAGATATTTCCTTACTTAAACAGAGACACAGAATGACTACAGACAACAAAAATGCAAAGGGAGCAGGAGCAATTTCCAACTTTTTGCTGGCTTCCACACTGAGTTGCTTTGTGGGAAGCTGGCAGGGACTTGAAGCTGACCCACAGAATATTCTGACATTTTGCTAAGGGAAGGCCGAACAAAAGAAGCCATGGACCACAAAGAAAATTGCAACCCTGTTCCTTAAACCAGTGCAGCAAGGGCCCCCTCCCTCCAGGGAGGAAGAGGCACATTCATTGACTGCCAGCCTCACCCCACCCCAGCCAGCCATATCTCGTCAGCAGGCATCTGAATTGCTTCCTCACCCTTCTCTCACCAGCCATTGCCATTAAGAGAGTTCACGTTTCAGCCTCTGATCCAAAGCGGCCAATTGCCACTTGCCAATTGTACCTTGCCATCAGCCAATTAGATGCAGGGGCCACAGGGAGGCGGGGAAGAGACCGGGGATATGCCCTTCCTATTTGCTCCCCTGCCGTGCAACCTACAGGTTTCTGGGAAGCATAGCCAGAAGATGTACCCTGTTTCTCCCCAATAAGACATCCCCTGATAATAAGCCCAATCGGGCTTTTGAGTGCATGGCAATAAGGCCAAGCGCTTATTTCAGGGTTCAAAAATAAATATAAGGCAGGGTCTTATTTTCAGGGAAACATGGTAGTGGTCTGAAGTGGCCACAACCTTTCCAAATGTAATTCCCAATAGAGTCACGGGTCCCAGCATTCAGTAATTTATAGTTCATTTAAGTTGGTTCAATTATTGTTGCTCTAAACCTTCCAGTATTGCCCAACTGAAGGTTATAAACAAACAGACACAAGAGTTGTGGTATATTCACACAATGGTGGTTAAAGACCAAACTTTTTCAATATCCTCAAAGCCTTTGAACCACAAGCCAATCACTGTTATTTTTAAACTCCCTCCATTTAGTTACAACAGAATCTACATTACAGTTCTTGTATTTTTAAGCATATTTTTTTAATTTCTATAGAGATTCTCAATAATCTTCTAGGCCATGGTTGTCCCAAAGGTGCTTTTCCAAAAGGCAACTGGACTTTTTTTTTCCTTTCCTTGAAAATGTTGAACTGAAGAAGCTTCTTGGATGAGAAGCAAAACCTTTTCAAGGAAAAAACAAAACAAAAAAGTCCAGTTGCCTTTTGGAAAAGCACCTTTATTTTCATTTCTTTTAAGTAAAGCTGCTTTGCAAAAAAAAATAATAATGTGGCACTGCACTGTGAAAAAAGTTAACCTAGTAATGGTTTAAAAATGCTTTCACAAATTGTTCAGTATTTTGCCACCCGTTACAAATTCTGCATTGATCTGTCATTACAGCACACTATTTTAAAATTTAAAGATATTATACATTATACATACACTGGATCTAAAAATCAGAAAGCCAAGAGCTCAACTATCACCATGAGACTTTCTCACTACAGTCTGAAAGCTCAGAGAACATTCTGGAATGAGGTACAGTGTGGAAATGACATCCTGTACAATTTGCCCCATGGCAGTAACAATCAGTACAGGTAGTCCTCAACTTACAAAACTTTATTTAGTGACCGTTCAAAGTTACAATGGCACTGAAAAAATTAACTTATGGCTGTTTTTAACACGACCGTTGCAGCATGGTCATGTGATAAAAGTTCATCCCCTTAACAACTGACTCATATTTATGACGGTTTCAGTGTCCTGGGGTGATGCGATCACCTTTTGCGACCTTCTGACAAGCAAAGTCAATGAGGAAGCCAGATTCACTTTACAACCATGTTATTAACTTAGCGACTGCAATGATTCACTTAACAACTGTGGCAAGAAAAGTCGTAAAATGGGGCAAAATTCACTTAACCAATGTCTCGCTTAACAACAGAAATTTTGGGCTCAATTGTGGTTATAAGATGAGGACTACATATACAAGTAAGGACTCTCTGAAACACCTCTCAATAAGATTTAAAATGTGCCTGTGGCTGTGGCTGTGGCTGTGCCTGTAAGTCATAGTACTATTTTAAATTTCACTGAGTCTTACACCCAAATAAGCATTCAGAGCTCCAATCTGCATATTTGAAACTTCTATAAAATAATCGTTTTACAGAGATCTTATTAATCCATATAATCAAAAAATACCCTCTTTCAGCAAATTAAAAAAGATAAATATTTCTTTCTTTTTCTAATATGCAGACAGCGAACCTTAATTCTGCATTAAATAGCATTTATCAACTTTTCTAGCAAACTGTTACATTTGCTGAACAAAGGACAACCTTTTTTTCATATCCTTTCTTCTCTGATGTACTTTTAAAGCATTTTGCACTAGAATACACGCCTCTTATTATATTTTATTACCATGGCCAAATTATAATGACTGAATAACCACCGAAATCAACTGACATTTCCCACATACACTTGCACATTCAGGCCATATACATCTTATTCCTCAGCAGTTAGTTCTGCTGTACTTTCCCTGAGGTATTGTCAGAAATGGGAAAGAGAAGCACAAATCATTTAATTAAAGTGGAGGGAGCAAAAGCCCCATTGATCATCCATTTTCCTCATCTCACTAACTAAAAGATTGCTGTTGTAATTGAGCAGGCTCCAAATTCTGACCTTCACAGCTACCAGCCTCATGCCAGACAGTCAATCCATCTCCATGAGTGAGACTAATAATGTACAAAATCAGAGGACAAGCCAGGAGCAAGGCTGGTCAAGAATGGAGGCTAACCATCTGTTCAGCAGCCTCTGAATGAAGTGGAGTCTCCCTAAATTGCTAGAGAAAGTCTAAGTACCATATTTTTCAGAGTATAAGATGCATCTTTTTCCCCCCTAAAAGAGGCTGAAAATTTGGGTGCGTTTTATACTCCAAATGTAGCTTTTTCGAAGCTTTTTTTCAGCCCTAACAAGGCGCTTGCTGAGTGAAGCGATCTCCCCGTGCTTTGCCTGCTTTTCTCATTGTTGCTTCCTCTCAGCTGTGCCTTAGAAGCTGTTTTTTATCTCCAAGCAGGGAATAAAAAACCAGCAAACTAATGTGCTGAAGCTGACCAGACTAAGGATGCTAGCCAGATGAATACCTGGTAGGCAGATTTTTCCCCCCTATTTTCCTCCCCAAAAACTAGGCTGCGTCTTATACTCCGGTGCGTCTTATACTCCGAAAAATACGGTAAATTAAGCAAAGAACCATTGTTTTGGAAAAGCGATGATTTTTTGAAGAGATATACAAGTAATCCTTGACTTACAACAGTTCATTCAGTGACCGTTCAAAGTTACAATGGCACTGGAAAAAAGTGACTTATGATAATTTTTCAGTTACGACCTTTCCAGCATCCTCATGATTGTGTGATCAAAATTCAGATGCTTGCCAACTGATTCATATCTATGACTGTTGCTATGTCCCAAGATCATGTGATCATGTATTGCACCTTTCTGACGAGCAAAGTCAATGGGAAAATCAGATTCACTTAACAACCAAGTTACTAACTTATCAACTGCAGTGATTCACTTAACAACTGAGGCAAGAAAGGTCATAAAATGGGGCAAAATTCACTTAACAAATGCCTAACTTAACAACAGAAATGTTGGGCTCAATTATGATAATAAGTTAAGGAATACCTGTATAAAGTCTAGCTATGTTTAATTTTTTTCCTTGCATTTTTTTCTATGCAGAACTAAAGCAAGTGTAATATTCTTAGGTCACTGTACAAATTTAGAAAATTGGGTATTAGTTCAGCTTTGAGTCAAACTAATGTTTAACTTCAAGATGGCTCAAATTACAGGTAGCCCTCACTTACTGACTACTCAGTTAGAAACCATTCAAACTTATAACAGCACTTATGACCAGTCTTCCAGGTTGAGGTTATCGTAGCAATATGCTTTTCTTTTAGAAGGAGCTTATTAGAAGATCGCAAATATAATCAGACAAGTAAGGAAAGGTCTGTAAAAAATCAGATGTCTTAGGGCTAAGAACTACTCTTTCTCCCACTTGGCTGTCACGGCAGTCAGGATTGGGTAATAGACAGGGAGCTGGCCAATCGGACCGAGTCTACTGGAAGCTTAAGTTCCGCTTTCTCCTGCTTGGCTCCAGTTTTTTCAACTCGGTCTGCCAGGACAGCCGTGTCTATAGCGTTCTCTGACTTTTCTTCGTAAATTGCTGGTTTTTGAACTCAGAACGGATTGGACTTCTCTTCTTGCCTTATCCCTTAGCTGTCGGTCGCTTCATCTACAACAACTGCGGACACAGCAATTTTTGTTTGCCGCCGGCTGGCGGCTTTGCTGGTGCGCGCGCACGGGTTCGCCCTGCCGTGTACCCCGGCATTCCCGCCTTCATCGGCGGAGGTCTTTCTCTGTCAGTCCCCTGGGATTCACAGCATCGGGACTGTTACCGGGCCAACCCACCTTTGCCATCGGCGGTTTCGCTGCGCCAGAAGGCGATTCTGCCTAGCAGCGGCTAATTGCGCAATTCATCCCTCGGCGCTGACGGCCGCATTTTAGCCATCTGGCTTGCGGCTTGATGGACAGTTTCCTGAATACTTTATCTGCGAAACGCAAGTATTGCCTTCCCTGCTGCCTGGCCTCATAGACTGCCATTTTTACCCTCGGGCCTCGTTGTAATCAATTCAAAATGGCGGACGCTCCCAATTCCCGCCACTCTTGCAAGGCTTTAGCCAAGGGGAAACGTCCTCTCAAGGACGATCCTGAGGAAGGGTCTTCTCAAGGGAGACCTTCAAAAAACAAGTGGAGGTCAGTCTCTTCTGCTTCCCTTCCTCCTAATTGCAAGCCATCAAAGGAGGAGGAGCGAAGACACAAGGCCATCGAGAAGGCCTTCCAGAGGGCCCAGGCAGCCTCTAACGTGGGCCCGGATTCTGCCTGCCCTGAGGCCTGATCCACCTTGCCTCTACCTACTAGGGAGGTTCCTCCTTGGCCTACCCCGGCATTGTCCCCTGACAGGTCCTTTCATGAGGGCTATCCTTCCAATGCAGATGCTGATTCGGTCTTCCCAGTGGCTCATGAGGCCTCTACTTCTCCTACCCCTGAGCAACCAACCAATCCAAACCCTTCAGCTCCTTCACCTGGTCCATCCTTCCAGGACTTCACCAACATTCCCCCCGCCCTAGCTGAGCTGATATCGCAGACCATTCGCCAAGGCATTTCGCAAGGCCTTCAACAGAGGGCCCCCTCTGAATCATCAATCCACGTTGACAACAATCCCTCCTACACAGAACAAGCCTTTCAGGAGGCAGAGGGTGATATCAGAGAAACAGGCGAACTTGGGGATTCTGCAAGCCAAGATTCCCTCTCAGAAGGAGAGCTAGTCATAGATCATGATCTATCAGATGATGAGGGATTAGAACCCGACCAACCAGCCTTTGTTGGCCTTTTCCAGCCTGATATGTTCCGTTCTTTGCTTTTTAAGGCCCAAAACGTTACCCGTTTAGGAAACTCTTCCACTTTACCAGACACATCTTCAGTTTCAGTGGACCCTACCTCTGCCCTCTTTCAAGAGCCTGCAGTTCCTAAGGAGGTGGTCCCGGCCCCAAAATTATTTTCTGATGTGGTCCTCCATCAGTGGTCCCTTCCAGGCTCAGGCCCGGTCCCCAATAATCTGGACAAGCGATTCTATAATATGGCCACTGAATTTTCACAGCTTCTCCAAGTCCCTTCTGTGGACGCCCCTGTGCTAGCTCTTTCCTCTCCATCTCCCCTTGCAGGTCCTCCGGAGGAGTGTCTACGCCCTGAGGAAAAGAAGACGGAGAGGACCTTGATTAAAGGCCATCAGGCCTCTGCCTGGTCGGTGCAGGCTTCATCTGCAGCGTCATTTTTCAACAGGGCCACCATCCTCTGGCTGAGACAGCGGCAAGCCCGCCTCCCACCATCTGATCATCGCTCACATCAAGATCTGAACAAAATTATAGCTGCAGTGGAATTCTCCGCGGATGCCACCTTAAATGCGGCTCGTTTTTCTGCCAAAGCGATTGGGACCTCCATCACTTCCCGGCGCTTACTGTGGCTCTGTAACTGGCAAGCGGACATTAGAAGTAAATGGCGCCTCGCCTCTTCACCGTTTTCCGGGGACAAACTCTTCGGTACACAACTGGACCCGCTCCTGGTGGAAACAAGAGACCACCGCAAAGTATTGCCAGCTCTCAACCGACGCCCCGACAATAGGCTTACTTCCTCCTTTCGCACTTCCTCCTATTGGAACACGGAGTCCTTCCTGTCTCAACGCCCTCAGCGTCCCTTCACTTCCAGAAGTCCGGCTCCCTCAGATCCTCAGGTCAGACACAATTCCCGATTTAATTTCAAACGGCCCTTTCGAGGGGGTAGGGGATGTCCCTTTAGGAGGTCCCATTGATCCTATTTCCCCTCAGTCTATAGGTGGTCGTTTAGCCCTTTTTGTTGCCCAATGGGATGCCTCTGTGTCAGACGCCTGGATCAAATCCACTATTCGTTTTGGCCTTTCATTAGAATTCCACTCCATTCCTCCGAAGCTCTTCCTCCCATGTCCTCCCTCCTGCGACCCCATCAAGAATGCTAGGATGGTTTCGGCTATCCAGCATCTCTTGGACATTGGAGCCATCCAGCCCATCCCCCCTTCCCAGAGGGGACAGGGTTTCTATTCCCGTCTCTTCCTTGTCCCCAAAGCTTCGGGGGGATGGAGAGCTATTCTCGATCTATAATCCTTAAACTGGCACATCGTGTATCAGCGGTTTAAGATGCACTCGCTCCAAACTATTCTCCTTGGCATCTGCCAAGGGGACCATATGACCTCAATTGACTTAACTGAAGCATATCTCCACGTTCCAATTCGGCATGGTCATCGTAAATTTCTTCGATTTTGTTATAATGGGCGTCACTTTCAGTATAGTGTCCTCCCCTTTGGGTTATCCTCTGCTCCCAGGGTCTTCACAAAGATAATGGCCGCCCTTATGGCCCATGTCTGTTCCACCCCTATAAGAACTGTATTTTACCTGGATGATATCCTCATCCTCTTCCAGTCCCCTGACCAGGCTCTGCGGGATTTAGATAGGACTCTCCACATTTTGCAAATCCACGGCTTCTCCATAAATTGGTCTAAAAGCCATTTAGTCCCCTCTAATCATATTCAACACCTTGGAGCCTTTATTGACACCTCGACAATGGAGGTCTCCTTATTCCGTGACAGAATAGTGAGCCTTTCCTCCCTGGCCTGCCGCATTCGTCGTAGTCGCCCCGCTTCTCTTTCTGATCTCTCCACCTTGTTGGGCAAAATGGTGTCTGCTTACGGAATAGTTCCATGGTCTCGCCTCCATAGCAGAGAGCTTCAATGGCTCCTGCTTCCCTTTCAACGGTCAGCTTCTTCCAATTCCTCCAGGAAAATACGGCTTCCACAGAAGGTGTTAGATTCTCTTCACTGGTGGGCCTCGCCAGCAGTGTCGCGGGAAAGCAAGTTCCTGGAACCGCAGCGAGCTTTCGTCACTACCGATGCGAGTCTCCAGGGATGGGGGGCCCATCTAAACTCCATCACGGCTCAGGGCCGTTGGTCGACACAGGAACAATCTCTCACCATCAATATCCTGGAGCTGCGGGCCGTCTACCTAGCCCTCCTCCGCTTCGAGCCCCACATCATCGGTCGGGATGTCTTGGTCCTAACGGACAACATCTCGACCAAAGCTCATATAAACCGGATGGGCGGTACACACTCCAAGCTTCTCATGCAGGAGACTCGTCATCTTGGCCTCTGGGCCGAGGGTCATCTACTCTCACTTCGGGCCAATTACATAGCAGGAAGGGACAACATTCAAGCGGACACTCTCAGCCGCGCCCGGCTGGACTCCATGGAAAGGAGCCTTCCCTCCAACCTATTCAAGTTACTGACGGATCGATTCGGCCTACCTCAGGTGGACCTATTTGCCTCCAACAACAATCACCGGCTGCCTTGCTTCTTTTGCTGCTGATCTGTCCCCGTCCCCACACATACACAAACACAGCCAGCCGAGGGTTAAGGAAACACTTTGGAACGCACCCAGTCTTATCTCCCACTTGGCAGCGATAGACACACCGCCTGCCAAATGCCTTTATTTTCACAAACAGAAAGATAAGATACTAACGTACAAAAAAGTCCAAGCAGAAATAATATTTCTCCCAGCAGTTCCGGACGAGGCTTTAGTGACTATCCAAGGTTTACTTTTGTTCATCACAAGGATCCCTGACCACTACCCTCTATTATATAGTCTCTGGGGTGTGGTCCAGTGACTCAGTTATAATCCCTAGCACGCCTCCTAAAATGCTGCAATCGTTTATCACGCCTTCGGAGGCGTGCGTCCAGAAATGATGTTTCATCGTCACTCTGAGACGAACCAGCTGTCTCCCTGCTGATCTCCTCTCCCTCGGCCGGCACCTGAGACAATGCCAGAGGGGAGGGGCCTGGAGAGGGAGGCCTGGCTGACTCCTCTTCCTCATGCTTGGAGCTTTCTTCCTCCGATGGGACAGGCTCAGAGGGCGGGGCCACAACAGCCGCTTTCAGACTCTGGGCACGGAGGCGGTGGACGCTCTTCGCAGTCCTTGGCCTCAGGGCCTTCTGCTTTACACCTTCCCCCCCTTTCCCCTGATCGCCAAGGTTGTGCGCAAACTTCTACTGGAAAAAGCGGAGCTTCTTCTTCTGGTGCCCTACTGGCGTCGCAGGCCCTGGTTTGCCGATCTTGTGGAGCTGTCCGTGGCTCCCTCATGGCGGATTCCGGACTATCTGATCAAGTTGCAGCAGGGCAATCTGTTCCACCCGGACCCTCAATCCTATCAACTGACCACCTGGAGGTTGAGCAGCTCCGTTTGATGGCATCCAAGGTTTCACCGGCAGCCATCTCCATTATCATGGCAGCTCGTAGGCCATCCACGTCCCATATTTATGACTCTACGTGGAAGTCCTTTATACGCTGGTGCTCGAGACGCCACCTGGACCCTACCTCTGTTTCTGTAGTTCAGTTGTTGGACTTCCTGCAAGAAGGCTTTGCCTCCGGCCTCGCTCCCAATACCCTACACCGTCAGATCACTGCCTTGTCGTCTGTTTTAAAGTTTGGCATCTCTACTCCTCTATCAAAGGATCCTCTTATCCATGATTTTTTGAGAGGCGCTACCAACTTACGCCCCCCAGTTATCCACAGGTTTCCTACATGGAACCTCAACAAAGTTCTCACTGCCCTCACTGGCCCCCCCTTCGAGCCCCTCCATGTGGTCAGCCTGAAACTCCTGTCCTTCAAGGTTTCCTTTTTAGTAGCAATTACCTCTGCCCGCCGCATATCGGAACTCGCTTCCCTGTCCGTTCGATCCGACCTCTGCTTATTCCACAAGGACAGAGTGGTATTCCATATGGACCCTGCCTTCATCCCAAAAGTCAACTCCACCTTTCACAGATCGCAGGAGCTAGTACTTCCAAATTTTTGCCCTTCTCCTCAGCATCGCCTGGAACAACGTTGGCACACCCTTGATGTTCGCAGGGCCCTGAAAATATATTTGTCCCATACATCGACTTTCCGGAGAACGGAGGCCCTCTTTATCTCTTTTCAACCTTCTTCCATGGGGTCAAAGATCTCCTCTACTACGGTTGGCCGCTGGCTGCGGGCTACTATCTCCATGGCTTACAAGGTTCAATCCTTACCAATTCCCCGACACATCACGGCACATTCTACGAGAAGTGCTGCCACGTCCGCGGCTTGGGCTTCTCAAGCTCCATGAGAAGAAATCTGCAAGGCGGCTACTTGGTCCTCAGTGACCCCGTTTATCAGGCACTACCGACTGGACACCTATGCTTCGGCAGATGCCGCCTTCGGGAGACGGGTTCTTCAACGGATCCGACCTGATCCCTCCCTCTAGGACATGAAGCTTTGGTATGTCCCAATCCTGACTGCCGTGACAGCCAAGTAGGAGAATGGGCATTGTACTTACCTGATACGCCCCTTCTCTATTTGCTGTCATGGCAGTCAGCCCCACCCTGGTCGGTTCCGGGGAGTGGGTGCAGGGGAGGGGGTTTCTCTCACCTCTCTTCTGTTCTCTCTATAGACACGTCAGTCTGCTGGAAACCTTCGCCTCAAAACTGGAGCCAAGCAGGAGAAGGCGGAGCTTAAGCTTCCAGTAGACTCGGTCCGATTGGCCAGCTCCCTGTCTATTACCCAATCCTGACTGCCATGACAGCGAATAGAGAAGGGGCGTATCAGGTAAGTACAACGCCCAGTTTCAGAAGATATATGAAGAGCTCCAAAATAGCCTGCTCTAAACTAGAGCCAAAAGACACCTCAATCTGTTTTGGCCATGAGCAAACTGGATGACTAGTTCACTACCTCTCAGTCCTACTACATCACAGTGTGGTTCTTGTGAGGATAAAAAACAAGGGGAGTTCCCCATGTGCATTACCCTGAATTCCCGAAAGGAAAATCAAAGAAAAAATGTAATATATGAACAAGTGTCCATTCTAAGTTAAAATATAGCAAAATCTTTTAACACACTAAGGGGATATTTGCCACTACCTTTTGCTATTGAGATAGGACTTAAAGTTAAGCTCCTGCAGAAAAAAAAGAAGTAGGATAGAATATATTCAAACAACTAAAATTAGTGATATTCAGAACTACTCTACTAACAAAAACAAAATCCTCCTAAAAAGCTCTAGTTATGACATCAAAACTTAGTCACCACACTTTGAAAAAAGGTTCCTGCATCATATCCGAAAACAAATACATTAACTTATTATCAGCCACCATTTTCAACTATGAGAAACCTAAGTCCTTGCAGATTGAGGTTACTTCATAATAAATTCTGTGTGCTGTTATTTATTGAAATATGCTTTACTTGACTAAAATCAGCAGGGGTTCACATGTCTGAGAGAGAGAAAGAGATGAAGTAAAAACAAAATGGAGTTTGCTAGGCTAAACAGATCAGTTCCCTACTCTGCAGTTGCTTTCCCTAGATCCCTTAGAGAAGCAGTAACAATGCTGGCACAAGCACAAAAGTGCTTAGAAAGGAAAAGAATGTTGACAAAAAAAAGGATACTTGCAATCGAAGAAAGCGATGTGAACCAAGGACAAGGGAAGATAACAGAAGTAGAAACTTTGGATGATAACTATTATTCTAATATGCAATCTCTATAGTATTAATAAAATCATTGTCTTTCCACTTCCATCTTCATTACATTATTATATCTGACTTTATGGATTACATATATGCTTTGTTTACAAAAACCCACATAAGGCCCATTTTTAGATTTGCTATTGAAGCTCCAGTATTGAAATTAACTCACTCTATGCTTGTATTGAAGAGTACTCTGGTCTCTGTTATTAAAATAATTCATATGTGTAGAAATTTCTTCTACACATACACTGCATAATATATTTGCAAGGAAAATAAATAGAGAAGCATGAACATACATAAGTGCAATTAATCTGTATATGCAACATCTCATATACAGATTGAAATGACTAAGATTTAATATTAAGCACTCTAATGCACATTACTGTCAACTCGGGACTCAGCATGCCACAGACTAGAAGAAATAAGCACAGTTCACTTAAAAATAGTGCCCTCACGCACATATTGGACATGTAGTTTATAAAATTTTGCATGTGAATAGCAAAAGCACATTTCAAATGATATCATACAACCTGAAGCAATTTCAATAAAACAGAAGCATGCAACTAAAATTAATCATAACGCACCACTTTATTTTAACCAATTATTCTGCCAAAAAAATAAGACATTTATCACTCAAATTCACATTCTATATAATTAAACCCAAGTGGAAAGAGGCCATTTCCACTATTTTTTTATTGCTCCAATACAACCACCACCCTTTTTATATTATTGGCAGATAAATTACAAGAATAATGTAATGTATTAAGGCTTGGAGTATATGGAATGTTTCGTTATAATTAAACATATGGACAACAAATTTCTACCTTCTTCACCCAATTCTTCTCCAGCAGTAAGCATCACAAAAATTAGGATACACAAATAATACTAAACAAAGAGCTCATATTTCAGCCTGTACTACAGTCATAAAGATAACTTTGTCTATAGTTAATTGGACCCTTCTTGGGAAGGATAGGCAGGAACCGTGCTTGGATGCTTTTGTACATTTTGCTGATACAGGTACTCCCTGATTTGCAACTATTTAATGACAATTTGAAATTATGATAGCCTTGGAAAAAGTAATATATGGCCTATTCTCAAAGTTACAACATTCATAACACCCCCCACGGTCAAATTGCAATTTGGGCGCTTGGCATCCAGCTCACATACACGACATCTGCAACATCTTGTGAACACGATTGTGATTTGCAACTTTCCCAGCCAGCTTCTGACAAGCAAAGTCAATTGGGGAAGCTGGATTCGCTTAACAATTGCATTATTTAATGGCCACGTGATTCACTGTGATGATTTGCTTAACAACCATGGTAAAATGGTTATAAAAATTGGGCTCGGTCATGTGATGGCTTGCTTAATGATCACAGTGCTTAGCAATCAAAATCCTAGTCCCAATTGTGGTTTTAAGTCGAGGACTACCTGTAAAGCTGATATCTGCAAAGTTCTAGTGGCTGGAGTCTTGAGGTGTGGCTGGGCAGCGTCTTACATTGTTATCTGGAATGCTGTTCAGCTTGTGGGCTCTGATGGAAGTGCCAGGGCGCTCTCCAGCATGGCTCTATCATCTGCTGTCTAGATCCATGGCCCTCCTCAGATAGCTCAGGAAGGTGTGAGTGGTTGGGTCCAGCAACTGATCAATGCCTGTTTGGGGAAAGGAAATATGCCTGATGATTTTAAGGTGTTGGTGTGTCTTCTTGTGAAGAAGACTTCCCTGCATTGAATTATTTGGACCGCTACCACCCTAGGCCTCCAACCTCACCCTTTTAGAGAAAGTCGTTCATGTTGCGGCGTCAATTGCAAAATGCCCACAAAAAAAAAGTTTATCTGTATCCTTTTCAATCAAGGGTAAGGCTCAGGCATGCAATATTGGCCTAGATGACTTCTGTTAGGGCCTGGATGAAGGGAGCGCACTCTTCCCGACCTTCTTGAGTTGAGATCATTGATCAAGACTGGTGATGAAAGTTAGGAACCTCTATTTTACATTAATTGTCCCCTTTCCTGAGCAGAAAAGTCGGATCAATAGGGAAAAAGTTTTCCATGGAGTGTCCCACAAGGCATGATCGTTTTCTTCCTACGCTTCTGTATATACTGCACATTTTTAATTTATAAATCTTTAATTTATACGTATCCTACCTTAATTTGTACAATTCTAGGTGGTGAACATACCCGTCTACTATTTTCTTCACAACAACTGTCATGTGGAGCAGTGAAGTGAAATATTCACCGAGAGTGAATATTTGGCCTAAAGTTATCCAGCCAGCTTTTATAACCAAAAGAACAGGTAGGATTCATGGTCTCTGGTCAAGGACATTAACTGCTACACCAGGGGTCTGCAACCTTAAACACTCAAAGAATCATTTGGACCCGTTTCCCACAGAAAAGAAAACACCGGGAGCCACAAAACCCTTCCCGTGCCTGACTATTTCTTGAGCGGCCACAAAACTAGCATATGTAATCGAATTAAACGTTCTGTTTTCTTCTGAAACTTTTCTTTTCTTGGATTTATCCATGGTTGGCCTATCGGGGGGGGTTTTAAAAAGCTCAATATATCGCGTACCGACGGGTGTCGCACATTGGCAGTTATGACGCATATTTTGAGCAACAGGGAGCCACAGCAGAGAGGTGAAAGAGCCGCAGGTTGCTGACCCCTGTGCTACACCAAAGTGGCTTTCAATGAACCTATTGCTAATGGGCATCATTGGTGAGATGCCATCAGCATGCTAATGATACCGTATATTACACCCTGGGTCAAGCTGGAGATGCCATGAAAGTCTTAATCTAGGGCCTGAAAGCCAGGTAGCCAAGGGCCAGGTAGAAGAAATAAGTTGAACTGAAATCCTAACAAAATGGAGTTATTTGCCCCCAAATGACTTTGTTTTCTGTAACAGTTGCAACAGTGGATGGGTGGCTTTTCTCCTTAAATCCCTGTGACTGAGATTTCCTCCTGGACTTATGGTTATTGCTATCTGGAGGCTGCAACCAGGAGGACCTTTGCCTAGCTTCAACTTCTATATCAGATGTAGCCATATCAGCCCTGAGGTGACATGGTAACTTTAATTTATGCCCTCATCACTACCAGGATAGACTTCTGCAACCAGCTCTATATGACTAACTTTGAGGACTACTCAGAAACTACAATGAATACAAATGCAGCTGCATGCATAGTGGTGAAACAGATCAACTTCAATCACATTACATTAGTATTGCACTGGTTGCTAGTAGGTTTTCAAGTAGGTTAAAGTGTTAGTTGCAACCTTGAAAGCCCTGCATAGTCTGGCTTCAGGACCACCTTCTCCAGGCAGAACCATCCTGTCCAGTGAATTCATCTCAGGAGATGAGGTTATCTAATCCTTATACGAAAGAGAAAAACGGAGATGCAAAAAAGTAGCATGGATGCAGATGTCCAGTCTGGACTTTATAAGATAAAGATCTATTTGCAAGGCAAGGAATGAGGAGAAATCAAGAATGAGAGTAACCATTACCACCTCCCTCAGAGGCTAGAATGGTATATTTATTTATTTGCTTGTTTGATTGATTGATTTTTATTTCTATATACTTTAACAGCAAACTACACAACAGTAAAAACTGAACTGTTCCATATGCCTTTGCTATTTAAGACTACTTGTGTTAATAGTAGCCTACTTGGTATACTAGGCACTCATGGCAAACATATGATGACATGCCATATTTTTTGGATGTCACACAAGCATTCACTAAACCCAACAGCAGCAACTCTTGAAAGCATGCCCCATTCGTGCACAATTTTCAGAGGCGGCATGAGAATAGGGTGTGCTCTTATGCAGTCTTCACAAGTCATACAAGAATGGGGTATGCTTTTGCATGGTTTTCAGAGACTGCTGATATCATAGAAGAACATTCTTTGAAGCTGCTTCAAGAATGAAGGCTTCGTGTAACCTGGAGCAGCCTCGGATAGTCATCAGAAACATAACACCTCCTGAAGGTAAGCAGTGTGAAGCAGATCCTGGGGAGTGCTGGGCCACGGGGGCACTTGTGGAGTTGCCCAAGGCTCATGCGCCTTGAGGAACAGCACAAAATGGCCTTATTAAGTACCAGTGGTAGTGCTGGGCCTGAAGTTTAGCACCAGGCCTCTCATTTAGGTCCAGTCTCAGGGTGGCCTAGATGGGGAAGGGGAGATAAAGAATTTTCCTTTTTTTGTGGTGTGGGGGGAGACACACCAGTTGAGTCAAGTGAGGCATTTTCCAAATTTGTGACATGCCAAGCCCAAAAGGTTTGGCATCGCTGACTTATCTTTGTTTTCTTGGATGATTGCAGTTTTAATTATTTTATTTTTCTGTACTGTGTCATGTTCTACTTTATTAGTGTAAACTGGGATTCATATGAAATATGAAGTGCAAAAAAAAAAATCAACAAACAGGTAAATCTTTTAAAGTACATACAGTTTTATAAAGACATGAAAATATTAATTTGTGAAATCTACCGAGTAACATGAAAAAGGAACTTCTATTATCAGGCAATATTTATTTGTAAGATTGAAAAAAAAACCTGTTCTAATGAGATTTCAATTTTGGCATTCTTGGTAAACACAACATGCAATGTGGATAATGTAGCATAGTACCAGCTTTATTGACTGAGAGCGGTGACACTTTTTTTAATTTGTTATCAAAATATTGTAATTGGAACTTTAACCAACCAGCTTTGAATCTTTGAACACACATGCACACAGAGGTTCTGTTACAGTGACTCATTCTTTAGTAATGATACTGGGTAATAATTTTTTGATGAGGTCAAATCTTGACCTTCTTTATGTATTAATGATATATTGGTCTCTATCCAACTGTCCTGTATGTTTCCAGCCTTTAAAATAGAGTTCATCATGTGTAGCAACGGTTGTAGTAGCTCATCATTAAAATGTTTATAATAAGAGGCTGGTACCATCTAGTCCAGGTGTTTTCCTTATTTTAATTTTTTATAGCTTCACAAACTTTCCTTGTTATTATAATGTCATTAAGTGTTCCTGTTTTTCTTTAAGCTACTCTAATGGGAATTGTTAATAAGTAATGATAATTATTAATAAATTGACCTCTAACGCTGTAAATAAAAATAATATGTGAGAGGCTAGGAGTTGTATTTTGACTCTGAACCTCTAGAAAATAGTTGCACGATGTTTTGACAATCTCACAATGGGGGCAATTTTTTTTCAGGCTTTTTCCCCCTGGGTTTTTTGAGGGTAGATTAAGTTTAAAATAAAAGTAGAAAAATTCTAGGAGGCAAACTGCTCTGTTGCCTATTCCCTAACCTTCCAGCTAACAGATAAAATAGCCTCAAATTGCACCAATGAGTTTTAACATGACATTTTGGAAGCACCATCTGAGCAGCCACAAATTGGATTATAGAGTACAGTACATGGCTTGCCCATGTACTGTATTTACAGTCATTAAATATAGCAATAGCACTTAGATTTATATACTGTATAGTTCTTTACAGCCCTCTCTAAGTGGTGTACAGAATCAGCATATTGTCCCCAACAATCTGGGTCCTCATTTTACCCACCTCGGAAGGATGGAAGGCTGAGTCAACCTTGAACCAGTGAGGATTGAATTGCTGGCTGTGGGCAGAGTCAGCCTGCAATACTGCTTTCTAACCACTGTGCCACCACAGCTGTTTATAAAGCTTTATATGTCATAGGGCCAGGTTATTTGTCAGACTACTCTTCTCCCATTGTCTTTGCTCTGCCAGAGATCTACATCAATAGAGAGGACAAGCTCTATGTCCTTTCTATCAAACAATATAATCTTATTGGACCCTGGAATCATGCCTTCTAAGTGACCACACTTGCCTTATGGAACAACATGTTTTCTGGAGAGTTGGATAATCTATTAGCCTTTCTGAAGGCACTGAAGAAGACTGGCCATTTCCCTAGGAATCTGAGTCAAGGAAACAGAATAATAAAGGTGAGAATTTTTTAAAAAAATTACAATTGTCATTGTGAAGAATGTCTGTAATAAAAATGAATGTTTTGTCAAGAGTGATGCTTTTGTTTCAAACTGATTCACCATTTAAAGAGGGGCAAAATGATTTATTTAAATTTGTTTCTATGGCAAGAGAAAAACCCACAAATTAAATCTAAGATGTCAGAAGATGCGAAGGAAAAAAGGAAGATTGGGTTTACCTGATTTGAAACTGTATTTTGCAGCTTGCTATTTGATCTGGATGAAAGGGTGGGTGTTGGTTTTTCTCCAGAGCAGTTGCGTTACATGGTATGGGATCATAGGGCTGTCATCCTCCGTAGCACAACCTTCCCTGCCCACACTCCATAATGGCCTCTGCCAGCCCATCTACAATCCTTACGGCCCACCCACACTCAGTAGCTCCCACTGGTGGCATTCACCTTCCCATCTAAGTGCTCGTCTACTGGTTTGCTTGCCTAGGACTTTAATCTCTGGGTTACGACAACCACCAGGACTGCTGGGATTATTGTCACTAAATGATAGAGTCATATGACATCATGCTTTACAACCGCATCACCTAGTGGACTTCCTGTATGCATAATAATTGGGTGCACAGAACTTTACACAATTATTAGAATTTCTTTACCAGAAATTCTATTATGAAAATGAATATGGACATGCGTGCTTTCCATAAAAGTATAAGTATAATTTTATTTCTATACCGCCCTTCTCCCGAAGGACTCAGGGCAGTGTACAGCCTATTTAAAAACACAAGACAAACATCAATTAAAAATTTAAAATTATTAAATAAATTCGGCTCAATTTAAAACCCCAGAAATTTAAAATACCCCAATTTAAAATTATTATGTTGATAGCCCGGCCTGGCGGAACAACAGGGTCTTCGGTGCACAGCGAAATACCTGGAGGTCGGAGATCTTACGTATTTCCGGGGGCAGTTCATTCCACAGGGCTGGGGCTCCCACAGAGAAGGCCCTCCCCCTGGGTGTCGCCAGCCGACATAACTTGGCCAAAAGTCAATTTGCAGTACCAATATAATACTTATAATAGTTAATAATAAGCTGCATTAATTACAATCTTTGTTTATAGTAAACTATTTCAGTAATAAAACAAAAGCATGAATACTGTCCCTCAGTGATTATACATTTGAGAAATCATCCCAGTCCAGATTGTTTAAGAATGAAACGGAAATAAAAAAAGGAAAGAAAGAACATCCTTTGTTGACAGAACTGTGCCTATCATAAAAGTGTACACAATTGTACCTTATGCAAAGGGGCTCCATTCACTTACTACAATGCCACAGCCATACTAGTTCAATCTGAATGCTGAAAGGGGTTTTTGTGTGCGGTGCAAATGGGCCAAGCCTTCTTTGCACCGGCATGATCTGACCACTTTTCTGAGTTGGCCCACTTGAATGACTTTTATTCATATGGATAGGGTAAAATGTATTTATCATGAAAATGAATAGTCATGCAATTAGAAAATACTCGTTAGCTGTTATATAGAATATTCTTTTCCCATCCATTTAGTATTATGAAATACCTTACATCATCACATTATTAAAAAAAAAAGGGACAAAAGAAAGGTAGAGTAACATCAGAAGCGAATCACAAATTGGAAGGATTCTAAACTTGAGGCAAAAGCATGTTGGCTCCTGTTAATTGTAGCATGCCTATCCAAATTATCTAAGCATGCCTCCTGCAATAGTCTGAGAGGCAGAAAACAGAAGCAGTTAGCAAGTTTCCGGTGAACTTAATTAGCCTGGCCATAAATCAGTTGACAGTATTGCTAGAGCTGAATGATGTAACTTAATTAGAAAATGCTATGCAGAGAAAATACCTCTTGTCTGTAACTCATAGCAGTAACTTAAATACAATCAAGAAAAGCAGCTCCAACAGCGTGGATGCAGATGTCCAGTATGGGCTTTGTAAGATAAAGATCTATTTGTAAGGCAAGGAATGAGGAGAAACCAAGAATAAGAGCACTGAAGAATACTGGTTTACTAGCAGAAAGTAAATTTTCAACAAGGAAGGGGAGCCTTAGATAGCCTACAGTGTGTGTAGCCTTCCCTAAGAAGCTGACACTCCTTCCTCTCCACTGAGATTGCACTCCTCAACCCTACTTAGCTGATTGTTTATTTTAGCCCTTGACAATCTCCCAAATTCAGCATCTGAGTCCTTGTTCTCTCAATCAGCAGATACCAGCATTGGGTCTGTTCGGAGTCATTATTTTCAAGTGGCTGACCACTTGTTGACACCCATAATACAGGGTGAGGATCTGCCAGGATTTTTTCCAGCATTAAAATCAATATCTCATCTTCCCTGATCCACTTCAGTGTAGCAACTTTCTCTTCTAGTCCCTCCACTTTCTCCTTAACAAGGAAACAAGGTTGCCCTTGGAGAAGGTATAGTCTGATTCTTCTTCAGGTAGAAATACAATCATTACATGTCTTCTGCATGTCACAATCATGCTTCCTTTGCTGTTCCTGTTGCTTGAAAAGTTTCCCCTGCAAATTCCCTAGCCAAATTTCCATATCAATCTTCCTAGTTAGTCTGCTGCTGCTTCTCTGGACAAGAACTAATCTGGAGTGAAAGAACATTGGCGGGGGG
The DNA here is from genome assembly GCA_022577455.1 of Arizona elegans. Taxonomy (NCBI): domain Eukaryota; kingdom Metazoa; phylum Chordata; class Lepidosauria; order Squamata; family Colubridae; genus Arizona; species Arizona elegans. Next base: position 199,527,500 of record JAKOOJ010000001.1, on the reverse strand, counting down.
AATGGGACAGAAAAAGAGGTATTCCCCATGACCTCCTGACTACTCTGGACATTTCTTCATTCTTTCATTGATCTTGCAATCTGAAAACTGATTCCATACTCTATATGTCCTCTTGAGCTGCCTATTGATTAGTAGCAGCTAGCAAACAAACAGCAGCTACAGTCTCCAATCTCTCTTCTCCTTGGCTGTCCTTTCTATTCTGTCTCTTCTTTGCCACACTGTTTGGTGTCCCTGCAAGTTCAGTCAATCTTTTCTCCCAAATGGTCATTTCTTTTTAACAACTGACTTCTCAGAAGCAAACAAGAAATGATTTCCATAAGGAATTCAGCACTAAATCAAAAGCCAGGACTCACAATCAACCATGCTGAAAAAATTTAATACCCTCATTGTCTCCCAAACATGGCTTCTTGCTTTCAATAGGAGCTACACCAGAATATCCCTTGCTGTCTATTGTTATATTCCACATATATTCCACTGCAAGTAATGCAACATGGGTCTATGACAGTTTAAACACATACGTTTGAGATCCTGAGAAATAACAGCAGCAAAAACAGAACAATGGCATAGCCTTTTGCATGCCGGTTCATAGGGACTGACTGTCTGCCAGAACTGTGTGGCAAGACAGAGTTACCCTTTTCTTTTTTGCCATTAAAGGGAAGAATGCTATTTTGCCATACTGAGAGCCTTCTGTTGGTTCTGTCTTCTCTGGGAACACAAAGCCACCAGCAAATTGGTTAAAAGAAAAGAATGAAACCAAATCAACTTTTGAAAAGTAAAGACATTGCCCCCATAACGCCAAAATAGAATTCTGGTCTGATCAGGGCACCTTTGTCATAGCAGGGATCTGCCAGAGATTCTGCTCTCCAAAATAATAATCATTAATCATTAATATGTATATATACGTACATGCACATGTATACTGTATATGTGTATGGAGAGGGAATCTCTCTTTAACTGTTATCTCAACTTTAGGGTGGGGCATCTCTGAGCAATAAACAGCTGAGAAGGTAAAGAGAATTTGACACATTAGAAAACAGCCAGTCAATTTTACATTTGGGGGGGAGGGATATTGATGCATAGGAAAAATCAAATCATTATCAATCCTGTGACATATGAAGGTTTAACTAACATCTTACAGAATAAACGTGTATAGACTAAAGCCCACTTCATTAGTGATGCTATGGGGTTTCAGAGAACAACAAATTTGTGCAAATAGTTGTATTGAATTCTCTCATTGAAAAAAGATCAGATGCCGTTCTATGTTTACACATGCAATGGGCTCTTCATTCCATCCCAGCCTGTTCTCATCTTTCATTTCCATGTGTTTCAACATGTCCACAATTTGGCCTCAAGATGGCAGCACATAAAACAGCTGGCTCATACTTTGAAAGCTTCTGTAACATTAAAGAAAGCAGCCAAACAGATCATTGGCTGTAACACGGGAAATGCAGAGAATGTACTTAGAACACTACCTCTAAATATGCTTTCTGAAGGAACTGAATCAGTTAGTGCCATCAATATTAAAGTAGTTCTTCCTATTTTGTTTTAAAGATATGAACAGAATATAAACTCTTTTATCATTACATTTTACTTCTCTTTGATGTCCTCTGGTCGACATTCTCTTTTTTTACATTTTAGGGACCATTTCACATTATCTGAACATCTTCAAACATTTTTAAGTTATTTATATCTGGGTAAGGGAAAAGCATGATGGCTCCTAATCAAATATAATCATGTTCTCCACCTAAAAAATATTTCAAGTTACCTTGTAAAAAAACAGTTTTATTATTAGACATGAATTTTAAAGCAGGTTTCCAAGCAGTGCTACCTTTTTGCAAGTTTGCTCAGTGTATGCTGTCACAAAATGCAATGGGGAAAGAAGAGGTGGGGAAAAAAAGAAACCAAAACAAAAAAGAGAATGAACTCACTCTCTCTCTGTGGGGAAAAAAGAATAGAAAAGAGCCGATACATTTAGGAAATGCAGAACCATTTCTGCAAATAAACAGCATTTCATTATTACCTTTGGAAATGTTCTTCTTGGTTTTGTGAGGGATTGGCACAGCAGTCATTTATACTGTTTTGGTAACTGGAGCCAAACTTTCATTCCCCGAACCCTTTCGAAGATTTGAAGCCAAAAATATAACAATAATGAGTAAAATAGGACAGGAGACATTCCTATCAAGGATCACACTACCTACCAGCAGTGGCTGAAACAAAACTAAACTCAGAACTGGAATTATTTTGGGTTAGGAGATGTAGAGTTCCACAAGGGTGAGCTAGAATTAATTTTTATATTAATAATGCTACAATCATGCCACAGCTCTTAAAATAATTGCTTATTTTATTTTATTTTTATTTTATTTTATTTTTGAACTTGTATACCGCCCTTCTCCCTGAGGACTCAGGGCGGTGAACAGCCAAATAAAAACATCAAATACAAATATTAAAATACAGTTAAAAATATATATAAATTTGGCCCCATTAATTAAAACAATAAACAAAAACAATTAAAAACACTTAAAAAGAGTTAGGCCAGCCCGGCTTGTTGGAAAAAGAAGGTTTTAAGGGCACGGCGGAAGGCACTGAGATCATGGATTCTCCTTATCTCTGGGGGCAACTGATTCCAGAGGGTAGGTGCCCCCACAGAGAAGGCCCTCCACCTGGGGGTCACCAGCCTGCATTGTTTGGCTGATGGCACCCCAAGGAGGCCCTCTCTGTGGGAGCGCACGGGTCGATGGGAGGTCGTCGGTGGCAGCAGGCGGTCTCGAAGATAGCTAGGCCCTATGCCATGGAGTGCTTTAAACACCTTGAAGCGCACCCGGGAGACCACTGGGAGCCAGTGCAGCTCGCGCAGGAGTGGTGTTACATGGGAGCGCCATGCTGCTCCCGTCACTACCCGCGCTGCTGCGTTCTGGACCAGTTGGAGCCTCCGGGTGCTCCTCAAGGGGAGCCCCATGTAGAGAGCGTTACAGTAATCAAGGCGAGAGGTCACGAGGGCATGAGTGACTGTGCACAGGGAATCCCGATCAAGAAAGGGCCGCAACTGGCGGATCAGGCGAACCTGATAAAAGGTCCCCCTGGTTACAGCTGTCAGATGTTCCTCCAAAGACAGCTGCGTATCCAGGAGGACTCCCAGATTGCGAGCCCTCTCTGTGGGGGCCAAAGACTCACCCCCAATAGTCAGTGATGGAGTCAACTGACTATATCGGGATGCCGGGAACCACAGCCACTCAGTCTTGGAAGGGTTGAGCTTGAGTCTGTTCCTCCCCATCCAGATCCGTACAGCCTCCAGGCACTGGGACATCACTTCAAGGGCATCATTGGGGTGGCCTGGGGTGGAGATGTACAGCTGAGTGTCATCAGCGTACTGATGGTATCTCACCCCAAAGCCACGGATGATCTCGCCCAGCGGCTTCACATAAATGTTGAACAGGAGGGGCGCGAGGACTGACCCCTGAGGCACTCCACATATAAGAGGCCTCGAGGTCGACCTCTGCCCCCCTGCCAACATGAACTGCGACCGGTCGGAAAGAAAGGAGGAGAACCACCGTAACACGGTGCCCCCCATCCCCAACTCTTCCAACCGGTGCAGCATGATACCATGGTCAATGGTATCAAAAGCCGCTGATAGGTCTAACAGGACCAGAACAGAGGAGCAACCCCTGTCCCGAGCCCTCCAGAGATCATCAACCAACGCGACCAATGCCGTTTCCGTGCTGTGCCCAGGCCTGAAACCAGACTGGAACGGATCCAGATAGGATGTTTCCTCCAGGAATTGTGGAAACTGTCGCGCGACCACACTCTCAACAACCTTCGCCAGAAAGCGAAGGTTGGAGACAGGACGGTAGTTAGCCAATATTGCTGGATCCAGGGACGGCTTCTTGAGGAGAGGCCTCACCACCGCCTCTTTCAAGGCCGCGGGGAAGTGACCCTCACTCAACGAAGCGTTGATAACACCCTGGAGCCAGCCTCGTGTAACCTCCCGGGAGGCCAGTACCAACCAGGAGGGACACGGGTCCAGTAAACATGTGGCCGCACTAAGTCTCCCCAAAATCCTGTCCACATCATCGGGAGTCACAGCATCAAACTCCTCCCAGATAACATTCTCAAGACTATTCCTCGTCACCCTGCCCTGATCTACCCAGTCAGAGTCCAAGTCCCCCCGGATCTGAGCGATTTTGTCATACAGGTATTGTCCAAAATCCTCCGCCCTGCCTTCCAAGGGATCCTCCCACGCTCCCAGATGGAGCAGGGAGTGGGTTACCCTGAACAGGGCTGCCGGACGATTCCCTGATGATGCAATAGAGGCGGAAAAGTAATTAAACTTTGCCGTCTTTATCGCCACTAGGTACGTCTTAATATGCGACCTTTCCAGTGTTCGGTCAGATTCAGCGCGACTGGCCCTCCAACCGCTCTCTAGGCGTCTTTTCCAGCGTTTCATCTCCCTCAGCTCCTTGGTAAATCAAGGAGCCGCGAGGGATCGACACCGGGTCAGAGGCCGCAAAGGCATGACTCGATCCAAGGCCCCACCAGCCGCCCGATCCCAGGCAGCTACCAGGTCCTCGGCCAAGTCGTGTGCCAGATCATCAGGAATTGGCCCAAGCTCCATCTGGAACCTATCAGGATCCATCAGGCGCCTGGGGCGGACCCATCTAATTGGGTCCGCCTCCCTGCGGCGGGGTGTAGCGGTACGAAGGTCCAGATGAAGGAGTGAGTGATCTGACCATGACAAGGGTTCCATGTCTATATCCCCTATAACAAGATCACTCAACCACTGGCCAGAGACGAAAATCAAGTCTAGAGTGTGTGTCCCCCCCCCGTGAGTGGGGCCATGAACTAACTTGAAAATATAATATAACTAGCTTGAAAATATCACTGCAGTCTCAAATTAGTCAGTCTTCCAGGGAAGCATGGTGCACTAAACATGTCTTTGTGCAAACGGTGCTGACAAACGGTGTGGGAAAGAGAAGCCAGTGAATGAATCAGCTCCCCAGAATCCTTTCCTGAATAAGAAGAGGACCAGGGATCGCTCATAATGCTTCATACTGATGCTCCCCACAACAAGATCATAAAACAGCGGTTTCTGGAGGGCTTTAGAGCACTGGGAGCTGGAATAGTCAGCTCTGACCAAGCCAGATTTCAAAGAGACATTGATTGATTGATTTTTTGATATTAAGAACCTTCAGAAGGATAAATTATATTACATAGGGTGATTTCTTCCACTCCTCAGTGGAAATAAGTATTTGGAAATAAGTAGCACAACAGTAGCTGGAACATTAATTTTAGAAAGTTTTTTGAATGGATTAAGGGGCCAGATTAATTGGAAATAAGTTTTATGAAATAATTAGAATAATTCCTTTGCTTTTAAAACCCTATTAAAATTACATGAAGATTTTGAATTTAAGTAAAAAAAAATCTTTCTCTAGGAAAATATTGCAGATTAGAAAAAAAACATGGTAAGGGGAGACTTTGAAAGCTGGTTACTAGAGGAAACCAGAACAGATTTAAGATAATGAAAGAAGATCCACTAATACAAAATAGAGAAAATTATGCCAACTCTGAAAGAATTCAAGGATATTTATCAATAATTTACTCAGAACTTTCTGAGTTTGTCCTTTGAAAATGGGCTCAAAAGGGGACACAGAAGAGAAAATCAGGCTGTTTTGGATATGGATTTAAAATTGACAGGATATAGGAATGATATTGAGAAAGATGCTCTACAGGCTTTACAAATGAAAACTGCTGGAAGTTTCATAGCTTAAAAGGACACACAAATAATGAATCAGAAGAGTGACTTGGACAACTTTCTCACTTGGCATGCACAAAAGAGATGTGTTTTACTCACAAAAGAGTTCCTGAGAAAAGATAAAGGAAGAATGAAAAGAAATTAGCTTCTGGGACACTACTGTAAAAGAATAAGTACCCAGACTTTTAAAAGTGAAAAGCAAATTTATAAAGCTGACTTTTTTGACTAAGGTTAAAATGTGTATGATTTTCTTTTCTTAGCAGCTTTCAATACTTTTTTTTTTCAATATATTTTTCAATAATGAGGCTTTAAAGATTTGTTATTAGATAAGATATGGGAAGATAATTTTGGTGGTATTTTTAGAGAAAATGATAAACAACATGGCAAAAAAGGCTGTAAAATTGGGTGAGACTCATTTAACACCTGCCTTGCTTAACAATGGAAATTCTGATCCACATTGTGGTCATAACTTGAGATATACAGGTATACAGAGCAATTCTATTCCAGTACCATATTTGTAGGAACTGTATTAGCTGGATGACTCACGCTTGTTTTGTTAAGTTAGCCCCAAGCATAATGTATCACGCAAAACAATATTTTAAGAACTATCTACAACTTTTATCTCAGCAAGTATCATATGCATCTCTAAACACATGAAGCCTTCTCAACAAAGATTATCTCAGTTAAGGAATCAATATTTCCAAGAAGCGTCAGGTCTGTTCATTACACACAGAGCAACTTTCACAAATAAACCCCAATTTCATTTCACAAATGACTTCATATGTCATGATTAGTACGAACAGAAATGTAGGTTTCCACTTTTTTCCTAAATGTCTTAATCCTGTCTATTTAGAGACTGATTTATCTCACAGAATTCTTGTTTAAAAAGCATACATATAACCTAGAATTCATTTGCAATCAAAACATTGCACAGCACAAGTGAATTAAAAGCCACTATAGAAACTGAACAGTAAGGGGGAAAAGCAACAAAAAAATATTTCTCATCGAATTCTTGTTTACTTGCCAAATTAAATTATATACAAAAAACTGAATCCTAATATTTCCCTCAAATAATAATGGAACTTGTTCCACAAGTCAAGAGATGAGGTGATTCTAGATGGTAGTCAATGCCACTTTGACAGAGGGAGATGTTCCAACCGCTTTGAAGAAGGAACTGGTTCATCTAATCTTCAAGAAGCCAGCCATAGATCCAACAGTACTAGACAACTACTCTTCCATCTCAAGCCTCCCTTTTTTGGAGGAAGGTTGTTGAGAAAGAGTGTAAGAGATAATAAAGGGTTGTAAAATTATCTGGACTTACAATCTGGATTCAGATCTGTATATGAAACAGTAACTGCACCAATCACATTCATGATTGATGACTGGAGAAGCTTGGATAACAGAAACAAACTACTATGGTGCTGCTGAACCTCTCAACAGCCTTCATTATTGTCAACCATAATATGTTCTAGAATGCCACCAAATGACCAAGGGCTGAGAACTGTATGGAATGCAGGGCTCATTCTTCTTCCCAATTCTGTTTAACATCACCAGGGAGTTGCTAGGAGGGTTACTGGTTCAAGGTCAAATGCATTTGATACGCTAACAATATTCAATTGCACATCTCCACCCTAGGCCAAATGGGATATAAGGCAGTTAAAACTCAATGCCTGGAGACTATCTGAATGAGGAGAAAGAGATTCAGACTCATCCCAGGCAAGATGGAAGGACTGCTGATTCAAAAGTCTTCTGATTTCAAGGGATTATCTATATTGATTTTTGATGGGGTTATGCTTCTCAGGGAGAGCATGCTTGAAAACTGGGGCTCCATCAGGACTGATTCCTCCTTGAAGACAATCTTCTGTTTTGTGCTTTTGTCATTTTGTTACATTGATTACAGTGATTTGTTTTCTATGGAGTTGCACCTGGGACTACACAAAAAAATTCAGTGTAAAATCCCAAAAGTTGAAGGACAATGGTGGGTATTCTCCATGGAGGCTCTCCTATTCTGGAACAACTTGCCAAATAAGGCAAAGGTAGCTCCATGGCCTTGCAGAAACCTATAAAGAACTGGTCTTTCTGACACAGCTTTGGGACTGATTACTCAAGGCATATATGTTAGAGTGTTTTTATAACTGTTTTATCACTGTTAATTTTTGCTTTAGTTTATTGTATTACTGCTTTATTATAATTTGAATGTGTATTTTTTCTAGAGTTCACCAAGACTGAGGCACTGGATAAATTTCGTAAAGAAAAATAAAATTCTTGTAGTCTTCCATCTACAGTCAAGTACTGGTTTAATTTTTTAATGTTTGGCATATCCTATAAAACCAACTCATCTCACAATTCATTAGCTACTCTCTTTTTAAATTAGTCAGATGAAACCAGTTCATTACACTCCATTCCAAGCAAAAAAAAATGGAAATCAACAATAAATGTCCATACTTTATAAATGTAATTTCATCAGTAGATATTGCCATTCTGGCCGAGTCACAAAAGGCAGATGTAAATTTAAGCAAAACATGGACATAATTATCCAGAACAGGATTGTTTTCTAGATTTAGAATGGCCATTTGGCAGCTTTGTCAAAAGTCCAAGTATAAATCTCACCCAAGAATGATCTGAGATAAATCACAATTTTAAAGGATACATACACTTCAATCTTTTTGAGTGATGAATACTTTGAATTTTTCTGGACATCTGACCTATTAATCAGACACGAAATGAAGAGACTGAAGTCACACAATTGCAGGAAGCAGTGTAGTAGACAGCACAACAATAAGTGGTAGTTGAGTCTCTTGGTTGATTGCTTGAGTCAAATGGCTAATCTGAGCATTTACCCAATTTTGGCACAGGTTCACTCAATTTTTATATTATCAGAAGGTATTAGAGACCAGCTCAGCACTCAATAGCATAGCAAGAGGATCAGTTGTCACGCTCCAAGTCTAAGAACTTGAAGCACTTTTACCTCCCTTATAGATAAAAGTCTCACTGGAATTAGTCATACTATCTCCAATCAGTCTGGGCTGGAAATAGTTTATTCAATATTATTGATTGGAAATATTTAATAAAGAGCCAGTTTGGTGCAGTAATTACCAGGCTAGAAACCATGAGTTCTAGTGAGTCTCCTTAGCCACAAAACCACCTGAGTGACTTTGGGCCACTCTCTCAAATTCCTAACAAGAAGGGAATAGAAATCCACTTCTGAAAAGCTTGCCCAAAAAAATGCAGACACTAATCCAGGCAGTTTGCAGGAGTTATGACTAACTTGAAAGTACACGTGCATATAAAATTCTTGTCCATTTTCTATTGTGAAGGTGGAAGAGTATTTGTTTCAGAATAGCACATCTTTTTATCGGTGTGAAAAATTCTCACATTTTTCATCTGCATATACAGTATGAATAATAAAAATACCAATCATGTAATTCCCTTTCAGAAGCAAAAAAATAAAAGTCAAAGAAATTTAAGTATGGGGAAGGGAAGGGATCTAATTTATACCAACACCATTTATTATACAGAGTCTCTCATTATCAGTCTAGCCTTCCATATCACGCTTGCTTCCAGCATGTTTGTACATGCCTTCCTGCACTGCCTTTTGTTCTTTAAACATTTCTCTCTCTCTCTCTCTTTGAGGTTTCATCAATTGATCCAATCAAAACTTTCTAGTGTTTTTCTTCCTCTTAACCCATTCATTCTTCAATGTATTTTGCAATTTTACCCTCAATTATTTGTGCTATATGACCAAACCACCTCAAATAAATTTTTCATACTAGTCACTCACTTTTTATTTAATACACTTTCATTCAAAACTTATTCTTTGTAGAATCACTCTCATTAATTACAAAAATTTCATTAAATTCCCAACAAACATTTTGTTTGTCTTGATGTAATTAATCATCAACTAAAGTGACAGACCACACACCCATTATATTCCTGCTAGCAGTTGTGTGTCTTAATATTTCTTCACCCATTCCCCGTTTTTAGTAAACATTCCATTAAAGATAAAGGTTTCCCCTGTCCAGTCATGTCCGACTCTAGCGGGTGGTGCTCATCTCTGGTTCTTAGCAGATGAAACCAACCAGCGTTGTCCAAAGACATTTCTGCGGTCATGTGGCCAGCATGACCATATGCTGAGCCACATGGAATGCTGTTACCTTCCCACCAAAGTGGTACCTATTATAATCTACTTGTCTTTGCATCAGGGGCAGGTTTCAAAACCAGTAACTACTGGTTCGCTCATGGGTGCGCACATGTTCATACACACATGGGTGGGTGGGTGGAGCCTCCCGCTGCCGTCACTACCGGTTCACCAGATCTGGGGTGAACTGGTAGCAACCCACTACTGATTTGCATACTTTCAAACTGCTAGGTGGGCAGGAGCTGGGGCAAGTAACATGAGTAAGATGAGCTCACCCCATCACGTATCACTCAGGTCTTGAACCCAAGCTATCAACTTTCCAGCTGACAAGCTCAGCATCTTTAACCACTGAACCTCCAAACATTCCATTAACAACATATAAAAATTCATCTAATTTTTTTGAAAATAAGGTATATCTTCTAGTCCATTTTGCTCTTGGTTTTTTAATTTTCAAATTCACATATCTCATTGCCTTACACTTTCTACCCAATGTTTTCTGCAAATCACTTTGTTATCAGTCAACAACATGGCATCCTCTGTATTTAAAATTGATGGGATATTTTCATACTTTCCATTTGTGTAACTGCACTTTTGTGTCACTCTGTAATATGATACCTTTTCATCATTTTCCAAAAGGCTTTTGCATCCTATTTCTTTGTCTAGTTTTCTTCCTTTCTGTTGGGAGAATAATCTATCTTCTAATACTTTTTCATGCAGGATCTATACTTTTACACACTTTTATCATTTACTCTCTCTATTCCAAAATTCAGTTTTCTGTGGATCTGGTTATCACCACCGACATACTGATCTCCACCATTCATCATGACTGGTTTTCTAATTTTTCACGTACAGTAATACTTTTTAGTGAGATATAAAAGATAGAATCTACCTCATCAGCCTCAGTCATACCCAAATCATATAGAGCAGTGATGGCTAACCTTTTCCAGACTGAGTGCCCAAAGTGCGTGTGAGTGCGTGCAAATGTGCACCTGAACCCCAAAAATGCAATGTGTGCATCCCCCCATGCATACACCCCACCCCGCGCTTGCATGTGCAGGCCACCTGCATGCATCCCCACATGCACGCATGCCTCTTGAATGCACCCCTGCACGTGTGCACGCTGCCCCACACATGCCCCCTGCCCCCACGCATACGTGTGGCACTGACCCGAAGACCAGATGGCCAGCGAGAGGCATGCACAAATGTGCAGCAGTGTGGAACTAGGGCGAAGGCTCACGCACCCACAGAGAGGGCACTGTGTGGCACGCATGCCATAGGTTCACCATTACGGATATAGAGCATTACTCTGCTGATAAGACAGCAATGGTCAGTTTTAACACAACCAAAGTCCAGGTTACTCCAAGCATGCTCACATGCATTCAAACTAGAATATCTAATCTGGAGACCATCTTGCAAGCCAAAACACTGGCCCGCATCCCATCAACTCCAGCATGTTAGAGATAGATACACTCAGTGTATCTTTATCCCGTTGTTTTAAGTTTATATTTATTCTTCTTCTATGCTGGTGCTGGCTGAAGGTCATAAAGTACATTGGTTCAATTTAAATGCTGAGAACCTGTCTCAGCACTGTTAATTTATTTTTTAAAAAATCTGAAACAAGACAGGGCAGCTGAACTGAAAATAATATTTGAACAAGATAAAATATAAATTACTAAGCTTGTTATATTTAATAATGCAATCATCTCCCAAGGAAATATTGAATAATTTGCTCCAGCCAATTATACAAACAACCTGAAGTTATATTTCCTTTCATTTTAACATTTTATTAGTTTATAGAATAGAATAAAAATACAAAAATACAATATCAAATAGTAGCAACGTACATTTAGAAGACTGTCCAGACGGCAATAAGTTGTAACAGTCCTTCTCTTGGTCAATATGACATTTCTGATTAATGATGATGTTGTTGTTTTTTTGCAGGGAGAAGCAAGTTACTTGTAGAGAAGGAGAGGCAGAATCTGGGGCAGGGTTAAAAGAGGGCTGAGCCTAGCATCCCTATGTAGCCACAAGCGAACTAAGTCCAACCCCCACTTGAATTTCATTGACACTTACCTAACCCCAAACTGATGCTAACCCTTAGTTGAGAAGACTTCTGTAAATAGTCATGATTAGCAATACATCAGTTTAATTGGACTTTCCCCTGTGGACCTGGTCTTTCACCTGACATTACTCATTAATTCATTTTTCCTTCTCAGAAAGCAGTATGAAAGAAGAAATAGAATATGTAAAAAAATGGATTCATTCATATTCCTAAATGAGCTCTTGCTAAACCAAGCTACACAACAGTGCAATCCTATTATCATTTACATTGCCTAAGTACTCAGGAATGCAAAGTGCTACAATGCCTCAGCTGCTGTTAAGATGGTGCTGCAGTCCAGACCTCCACAATGTGCAGTTTGTCAAACAGCCTTATGCATCCCGATGGAATTTTCTGAAAAAATAAGTAATCCATTGCTGCCAACTATTGCCACCACTAGGAAGGATCTGTTGTTGCCACCCAAGTTTTCAGAACACCTCATACCTCAAAAGACATGCTGCCAAGCACCAACATCTCCAAGAACCACAGTCACTGCCAGTGCCGCTGCTAATGACACAGAACTGCTCTTTCTTTGTCGCCTTTTCCCTCCCTATAAAGCCTGCTATAGTCTGAGACACACAGGCTGAAATCCCACACAGCCACAAAGCTCACTGGGTGATTCAGGGGCAGGCATTTTCTTTCCACCCCACCTATCTCACGGGTTATTGTTATGAGAATCAAATTAGAAAATAAGAATAGAATAGAAAATGAGAAGAGATTATAAACACCATTAATATATTAAAAATAATTTGACAAAATCACCATCAGTCAGGGGCAAAAATCAGCTGTACTTCGAGTAGCCTACATCCTATGATGCAGGGGTGAAATCCAGCAGGTTCTGACAGGTTCTGGAGAACCGGTAGCGGAAATTTTGAGTAGTTCAGAGAACCAGTAGCAGAAATATTGAGTAGTTTGGAGAACCGGCAAATACCACCTCTGGCTGGCCCCAGTGTGGGGTGGAAATGGAGATTTTGTAATATCCTTCCCCCAGGAGTGGGATGGGAATGGAGATTTTGCAGTATCCTTCCCCTGCCACACCCACCAAGCCATGCCCACAGAACCAGTAGTAAAAAAAAATTGGATATCACCACTGCTATGACCATACCTCTAATACTATCAAACAGCCATACCTGCTAGCCCAGGTCCTTGGGAAAGTCTCAATAAAGTGGATTAAAAATGGCAAACCCACACTAAACATCTGGCTGACTGTGTGACCAATCATAACAGCAGTAACAGCAGCTATAATAATGCATTGTGTTTTTTCAGTGAGACCCGTCTATCAGGGCAACCTGGCCTACCCAAATATGGGACGGAGCACACTGCTTCCACTTTCCGCCCCAATCCAGGAGCATTTACAGGCAGTCGCTTCTGCAACAAACTATTTGTCTTAAATTTAAAATTGCCAATAAAGAATTAAAGGGGGACTAGTATAGCTATTTCAAGCTGTTTAGCTTTCATCAGAGGGCATCAGTGGTGGTATTCAGCTGTTTCTATCCTGTTTGGGCGAACCGGTAGCGGCAGCTGCGGGAAGCTCCGCTCACTTGCCCAGACATCATCACATCCCATTTTTGATCCTCTGCGCATGCACAGAAGGTCCTGCGCATGCACAGAGGTGTTGCACACGTCCTCCCATTTACAAACTGGTAGTGAAGGTAAGTGAATACTGCTCCTGGAGGGTATGGCTAGCTGATGAGAGCTAAACAGCTTGAAATAGTCTCCCTTTAATTCTTTGTTGGTAAATTTAAATTTATAATAATGTATTAAATTTTTATTCATGATGCCCAAAGACTTTGAGCAGCTCTGATCAATCAAATGAAAAAATTAGAATAAAATCAATAGAAGATGGCAAGTGCAATGAAGTGAGGGGGTCTCACTCTCTCTTGCCAACCGAGAATGGATGAAGATCCAGATCTTTACTGCTCTTCTGAACAACAGCAGAGAGATAGCCATCCAGGTCCTAAGAGGCAGCATTGTTCCAAAGGGCAGGTTATTTTACAGAGAAGGGGTGCTTCTGGAGTCCTGATCCTTTGATTGTTTAATCAAAGAAGCCCAGAAAGTACCAACCCCTCAGGATTGAATTGGCTAGGCAGATATTATGGAAGATAGGCAATGGCTCAAGCAACCAGACCCTATGCCATGTAGGGCTTTATAGGTAACAACCAGCACCTTGAATCACACCCAAAGACAAACTGGTAACCCGAGGTGTTATATAGGCACACCAAGTCATGTCCGTTATTTTCATGCTACCACATTCTGGACCAGTTGAAGCTTCCAGATGGTCTTCAAGAACAGTCCCACATAAAGAGCATTGAAGTAGTCAAGCCTCAAGAGGACTATGGTATGAGTGACTGGCTGAAGCCTCCCCCCATCTAGAAAAAGACACAACTGGCACACCAATTCTGCACAGCCCTTCCTAGCCACAGCTTACACTTGCTCTTCAAGCTAGAACTACAAATCCAGAAGATATATTATGATAAGTGTGACTGACTGACTGATAGATTGACAAATATCACTCTTCACTTTTTTTAGACATATACCCTGTTTCCCCAAAATAAGACATCCCCTGATAATAAGCCCAATCAGGCTTTTGAGTGCATGGCAATAAGGCCAAGCACTTATTTCAGGGTTCAAAAAAATATAAGACAAGGTCTTATTTTCAGGGAAACATGGTAGAACAAGAAATACAAGCATCTAGATTTCCCAATTATAAATAAAAAAGCAACAGTATTGTAACATTATGAGGATTAAAAATTCTTAATCTAAGAAGACAACTTCAAGTTTTCCATAAGGGCTTTTTTTTTCTGAATTACAATAATCATTCAGTCGGTTATTAGACCATCCCTCTTACAAAGTGTTTAATGAAGGTAGCAATTTATTTCAGCACTAATGTTTGTATTCAGGTTCTTTGACAAGTTAAAATGAAGAATTAAAAAAAGAGATAAAAATTCAATAGCACGTGAGGGCCCTCATTCTCAGATCTGTTTGCTGTGACATATCCCAGGAGCTGCAATATAGGTATATTGATTTCACTTTACTAATGTTTTGAGAACTGATGGTTTTCATTTCTTCTTCCTGAGGGCTCTATAATGTCCCACATGACATTATGTCCCTCAGGAAAATGTGCCTCAGAATTGCTTACAACTGCTTTTCAGAACCAACAGAGTTTACAGTCAAGAGTACTGTAGGAGGCAAAAACCTACACATTACAATACTAATTCATGTAGTAACATGATGCTAAACACAATGTTGATCTTATACTATACTTAATTGGTACTTAATTATACAGAAGAAATGAGGTTATTATAACCAGTAATTCTGCTACCATAATTACAATACACACAAAAAATCACTAGATTTTTTTTCCCCTGCTACATAAATTCTATATACCAACACTGAAGCACTAAAGCATCTTAATTTGAGTATAAAGCTGAACATGCATTAATATTGTCAGTACTTTTACCAAAGGCCACAAATTCCCCATCAGATGCTTCCCAAATATATTGGGATTAAAATTCTTTCAATACCAGCCCAGAATAACTAGGGAATTTCAGGAGGTGAAGTCTTATCGTATCAGAACAAAAAAAGGCAGGAAAAGTCTAGAGAAGGCTCTTCTGACCTTTAACAGCCCATTTCTGCTTTATCAAACACATAATAAACATACATTGCTCACGATGATAGATATTATAGTAATTCAGATTAAGAAGACAAGGAAGCAATATGCAGGATGTACTATGCAACTGGAAATGAAGAGACAACCAGAAGACTGCCAGAGCTGAATCAAATTATGGATATAAGTACTAGGCCTTTTTCTTTCTTTAAAACTAATGAATTAAAACTCAAATTTCTTTACAATCTCGATTGTTACAGATTTTTGTACTTAGATAGAGTAAGAATGTGGAAGTCAGAACACTGATGATGAAGCAATGAAAACATGTTAGCAACTCAGTACAGAGAATTACAGCATCTCTCCAGGGTTTGTATCTGCAAACAGTAGGTGTGATAAGCTTCTGGCACTTTAAACAGCAGACAAGGCAGGCAATACTTTTCTACCTGAAGGTGAATCTAGGCACCGGAAGCGATTCTAAAATACTCATAAAACAATGTATATTAAAGATATAGAATGCACTAGGATAACATGTATAACGTTTCACCTAAAATCCCATTCACCTGCAAATTATATCACCCTCTGTGCTTAAGGATATATGAATGGCTCAATACTCACTTGTGCATATTTTCCACTCCTATAATGATCATGATATAGTATGAAATTCCACTTTGTATAACAAAATGTAAGGCATACCTAGGAAGGAAATATTATGATAATGTCTTATTAATCCAAGTACCAATTCAGTTTTAAGTTAACAGAGAGAAATAAAACACTGCCTGATCTGCTCCTTTGTTGATAAACTGTTATCTATTAGAATTAAATTAGAATTTCAGAGACACAGAAATTACTCTCTAAAGCCATTTTCATCCATTGTATCCTGTCACAATCCCTTTCTTTTGAGAATATACTAACTAATACAGTATTTAGAGAATAAAATCCAGCACTCTAATACTAACTCTAAGAAATAAAAGCACTGAAATGAAAGCTCGAGTTACTTACCATCCAAAACAAAAAAGTGCAAGATAAAGGCCCAATAGTGTGGCAACAACATGCCTTATGAACGGACTAGTTTTGCTTGAATGAAGGTAAGTTCGAAACCACATAGCAGCCAGCAAGGCAAACAGTTGGCACACTACAAAGTTGACCTGCGGAGAAGAGACAACGATTATTAAAAACATTAATATTCATATAATTATATATTGAAGTTGATTTTCTGTTTATATAACAACAACAAAAAAAAAAAAACAGTGGCAAACTTTTAAAAAGTCATACTTGATAGTCATAGGAATTGTTGAGGAAACTGGTCGGATGCCAAGTAATCATCAACAATATGAGCAACAACAATAATTAAAGCACTTTATACATTAAAAGTATAAAAAAGTTAACTATTAACTAACATCATGATTTTTATGGAATTATAGTTAAATGTATAGGGTAAAACTCATGTAAGGAAAGAACTGTTGGTGATGTGTAAGAACTGTATTGCCTAATATTTTTTCACTGAACCAAGATAGAAAAATAAATGTTATAATTATAAATTAAGTACAGTGTAGGTAAATACCTAACTCATTTCTGTGTTCATACAGTGCATTATTTATAGCTGTATAGGTAGCCATTAACTTACAACCACATTTGAGACTGAACTTCCATTACTAAGCGATGTGATTGTTAAGTGACCCCTGATTTTGCAACCTTTTTTGCCACAGTCATTAAGCAGATCATACAGTTCTTAAGAGGATTCAGCTTCCCCCATTGACTTTGCTTGTTAGAAGCCACCTAGGAAGGTGGCAAATGGCAATCATGTGATCCCGGGATGCTGCAACCGTCATATATGCATGCTGGTTACCCAACACCTAAATTCTGATCACATAACACTATTGGGAAACGACAACAGTCATAAGTGGAAGAGCTGATCAGAAGTCACTTTTTTCAGTATTGTAACTTCAAATGGTCATTAAGTAAATTGTCATAAGTCAAGGACTATCTGTAAGCATAGTATCATATTTTCCAGGGTAAAAAAGGGAACTGTGAAGCACAGGAACACACCTGCAGCATATAGTAGAGCTAATCAATCAAAGGGAACAGATCAGCGGTGAAATGCTACTGTTTGGTGTGCACTGCACATACACGGGCAGCAAACCAGTGGCAAACCGGGGAAGATTTCACCACTGGAACAGATGCAAATGCCCCCCCACCCCCAAAATGTGGATTTCCCTTATCTACTTTATTGTGCCATTATCCTATAGCAGTGATGCCTAACCTTTTCCGGACTCAGTGCCCAAAGCGCACATGCGTTAATGCCCAAGTGCGCAACCGAATCCCCAAAATGCAATGCACATGTGGGGCCTTTGCATGTGCCCTGCCCCCATGGATGCACGCCCCCCCATGCATGCCCCCATACATGCGTGCCCCTGCACACTCCCCACATGCACATGCTCTCCACATGCGCCACGCCCCCCTCCCCGTGCTTGCGCAGCAGAGACCTGAAGACCACCTGGCTGGTGGGAGGCATGCGCACATAAGCTTAACTCGGTCAATGGCTCATGTGCCCACAGAGAGGATGCTGTGTGCCACCTCTGGCACATGTGCCAGATGTTCGCCACCATGGTCCTATAGCGTTATGAAGAATCAGAAGAACGATGAGAAGAACTCATTGAAAACTACTGTGTTCATCTGTTTCAAGTAGGGCTGGGATTGGGGTTTTAACTCACACTTTCACAATAAAAGTTCCAAATCTGCAAATAATGCACATTTGCATTATTGTTCATACACAGAAAAAAAGCAACTCTTTGCTGTATTTGGACTGTAAAGAGGATGAGCTTCTTCAATAAAATAGATTGCAGGGGAACTGTCTGTTTTGTAAAAGAATGGTATTAAGAATTTATTTCAGAATCTTGTATTCTGCAGGTATTGCAACAGCAGCTGTAGCTTTTAGAAAGGCTGAAGAGTTATAGTCGAGTTGAAATGGATTCTTTTTTCAGAACAGGTCTCAAAGCAGATAGCTAATACCTGAAGATATTGTTCAGCAGCCTTTTCACCGTTTCAAGTGCTAAAAAATTTAAAGCAAGGAGAAGGCAATAAAGAAAAGGAGAACAATGTTTAAAGCATAGCTGCCATAGATAAAAATGCAAAGTAAGGCAGGGGTAAAATGCTCCCGGTTCGGACTGGATCGCCCGATCTGGTAGCGATGGCGGTGGGTGGTTCGGAGAACCGGTAGCAAAAATCCCTCCCCCCCCCCCCACCATCCCTGGCTGTGCCGCGCAATCATCAGAGGCTTTTTATTTTATTTTTAAAAGCATTTTTTCTGCAACCTCTTCGGCCAAAAAAATGCTTTTACAAAAACAAAACCTCTGCCAATCAGGCAAGTCAGCTGGGATGGTCAGAGGCTTAAAAAAAAAGAAAAGAAAAGCATCTGCCAATCAAGCAAGTCAGCTGGGATGGTCAGAGGTTTTTAAAAGCATTTTTTTACAACCTCTTCAGCCGAAGTTGTAGAAAAAATGGTTTTAAAAGTAAAAAAAAAAAGTTGGCCACGTCCACTCAGTCATATTACACACACCCCACCAAGCCTCGCCCACAGAACCAGTAGTAACAAATTTTACATTTCACCACTGAAATGTACATTCCACCACCACATTTTACCTGAAGTAAGGACATATTTAGTAATCGCATGCATTGTGATTCCGTGCAAAGGGAGCTCCAAACATTATTGGAAAGAAGGTGCATATAGCACCAGGTGCCTATTTCTGACTTAGCAGAAATGGCAACATACAGAAATTGCACAGCAACCTTACAAATAAGGTGAAGAAAAACCAAAGGGAGTCTAATTCCTTTTTATTAAATCAAACACAGTATTGAGTTTCAACTGGCCTTCTGGCTTTTCAGAAAGCCTTGAAAGCTTGGATAACTAGTTAGATGAGCCTGTCAGGAGCTGTCAACTTAACTGTTGGCTGATGTTGTCCTTGGTTGCCATTATGTGTTTTTTACATTGTTTATTTTGCATCCTTAGTTTTTAAACTCTGTTGGCATACCTGAAATTGCTACTGCAAGTTGGGCAACCATATAAATGGATTACCAGTAAATAAATAAAAAAAAGACAATAAAATATTGTGCCAAGAACGGGCAGTGTACTCATGTTACAAAGCATCTAATTTATCCCGTATGTTTGTTTAAAACCATGATTTGGTTTAGAAATTTATTTACAGCAGATGCCATCAACTGTACAGTGAAATGGCAGCACATGTCCTGTAGTTGCCATTTGGTGTTTTGGTAAATGGGATTTTTTTTCTTATACGATTATTGCTTTTTTAGCTTTGTTGTGTTTGATTTATGATTTAACTGTTAAATCAGACGTTTTGTGAGTTATGTAATTTCTAAATATAGGTAGTCTTTGACTTACAACCATTTGTTTAGTGACTATTTGAAGTATAACAACACTGAAAAAAGTTACTTATGGCCGGGTTTCAAACTTATAATATAACTGTTAAGTCACTTGATCAGAAATAGGGCATATGGCAGTCTATATGCTGCAGTATCCTGGGCTCATGTCATCACCCTTTGTAACCTTCCCAGTTAGCTTCCAACAAGCAAAGTCAATGAAAGCTGGTTTTTTTTAATGACCATGTGATTCACTTATCTACTGCAGTGATTCACTTAATAACGATGGCAAAACCGGTCATTAAATTGGGTGTGGCCGGGGTGGCGGTTGAGACCCCCAGGCTAATGGTCATGGGGGATTTCAACCTGCCATCTATCGGTGAAACGTCTGAGGTGGCTCGGGAGTTCATGGCTTCCATGACAGCCATGGACCTGACCCAGTTAATTCATGGCCCTACTCATATAGGAGGACACACTCTGGATCTGGTTTTTATCTCTGGTCAGTGGTTGAATGGTCTTGATATAGGGGATATAGTCATTGAACCCCTGTCATGGTCAGACCATTCTCTCCTTAGACTTGACCTTCTGACCGCCACACCCTGCCGCAGGGAGGCGGAGCTGACTAGGTGGTTCCGCCCCAGGCGCCTGATGGATCCTGATAGGTTCCAAATGGAGCTTGGGCCATTTCCTGAGATTCTGGCTCACGACTCGACGGAAGACCTGGTGGCCGCCTGGGATAGGACGGCCGCTGGTGCTTTAGATCGGGTCGTGCCTTTGCGGCCTCTGATCCGGCGCCGAATCGGCCCAGCTCCTTGGTTTTCTGAGGAGCTGAGGAGGATGAAGCGCCGGAAAAGACGCCTAGAGAGTAGTTGGAGGGCTAGTCGTTCTGGATCTGACCGAACACTAGTGAGGTCTTATATCAAGACCTACTTAGTGGCGATAAAAGCGGCGAAGTGTAATTACTTCTCCGCTCTTATCGCGTCGGCAGATAATCGCCCAGCCGCCTTGTTTAGGGTGACCCGCTCCCTCCTCCATCTGGGAGCGCGGGAAGACCCCTTGCAAGGGCGTGCTGAAGATTTTGCATGTTATCTGCACAATAAAATCGCTCAGATTCGGGACGGCTTGGACTCTGACTGGGTGGGTTCAGGCGATGTGTCTGAGGCGGGTCTTGAGAATGCCATCTGGGAGGAGTTCGATTCTGTGACTCCTGAGGACGTGGACAGGATGCTGGGGAGCTTGAACGCAACCACATGTTTATTGGACCCGTGTCCCTCCTGGCTGGTGCTGGCTACCCGGGAGGTTACACGAGGCTGGCTCCAGAGGATTATTAACGCTTCTCTGAGTGAGGGTGTCTTGCCTCCCGCCTTGAAAGAGGCGGTGGTGAGGCCCCTCCTCAAGAAGCCTTCTCTGGATCCGGCTGTTTTGGCAAACTATCGTCCTGTCTCCAACCTTCGCTTTGTGGCGAAGGTTGTTGAGAGTGTGGTTGCGCGACAGCTCCCACAGTACCTGGATGAAGCTGTCTATCTGGATCCGTTCCAGTCCGGCTTCCGGCCTGGGTACAGCACAGAAACGGCATTGGTCGCGTTGGTTGGTGATCTCTGGAGGGCTCGGGACAGGGGTTGTTCCTCTGTCCTGGTCTTATTAGATCTCTCAGCGGCTTTTGATACCATCGACCATGGTATCATGCTGCGCCGGCTGGAGGGGTTGGGAGTGGGAGGCACCGTTTTACGGTGGTTCTCCTCTTATCTCTCTGACCGGTCACAGTCCGTGTTGGCAGGGGGGCAGAGGTCGACCCCGAGGCACCTTGTTTGTGGGGTGCCGCAAGGGTCGGTCCTCTCGCCTCTCCTGTTCAACATTTATGTGAAGCCGCTGGGCGAGATCATCCGTGGATTTGGGGTGCGATGCCATCTGTACGCTGATGATACTCAGCTGTACATCTCCACCCCAGACCACCCCAACGATGCCCTTGAAGTGATGTCCCGGTGCCTGGAGGCCGTGCGGGTCTGGATGGGGAGGAACAGGCTTCGACTCAACCCTTCCAAGACTGAGTGGCTGTGAATGCCGGCGTCCCGATATAGCCAGCTGGTGCCAACTCTGGCTATTGGGGGCGAGTCAGTGGCCCCCACGGAGAGGGCTCGCAACTTGGGCATCCTCCTGGATGCACGGCTGTCTTTAGAAGAACATATGACGGCCGTGGCCAGGGGGGCTTTTTATCAGGTTCGCCTGATACGCCAGTTGCGTCCCTTTCTGGATCGGGACTCCCTATGCACGGTCACTCATGCCCTCATCACCTCTCGCCTGGACTACGCTAATGCTCTCTACATGGGGCTCCCCTTGAGGAGCACTCGGAAGCTCCAGCTGGTCCAGAATGCGGCCGCGCGGGTGATTACGGGAGCGACTTGGCGCTCCCATGTGACACCTTGCCTGCGCGAGCTGCACTGGCTCCCGGTGGTCTTCCGTGTGCGCTTCAAGGTATTGGTTCTCACCTTTAAAGCGCTCCATGGCTTAGGGCCCGGCTATCTGCGAGACCACCTTCTGCCACCGATAACCTCCCACCGGCCAATTCGGTCCCACAGAGAGGGCCTCCTTAGGGTGCCGTCGGTCAAGCAATGCCGACTGGCGGCCCCCAGGGGGAGGGCCTTCTCTGTGGGGGCACCCGCCCTCTGGAATGAGCTCCCCCCAGGAATACGACTAATCCCAGACCTCCGTACCTTCCGTCGAGCTTTGAAGACCTTCCTATTCCAGCAAGCTGGCCTGGCTTAAAATTTTTTTTAAAAGGGTTTTTAAGAGTAATGGGTTTTAATACTTCGGGAAGCCAATTGGATTTAATTTTGTTTTAAATTATTTTAAATTTTGTATTGTATGTATTTTAATTTGGCTGTGCACCGCCCTGAGTCCTTCGGGAGAAGGGCGGTATACAAATTTAATAAATAAATAAATAAATAAATAAATAAATAAATAAATAAATAAATAAATAAATAAATAAATAAATTTAACAACTGCCTTCTTAGCAATAGAAATTCTGGTCCCAGTTGTAATCATAAGTCAAGGGCCACCTGTCGCCAATTTATTACTACCCCTAATTTAAAAAGGGAAGTGTAAACAAAGGAATCCTAAGAAGGCCCACCCAAGATGGCAACTAGGCCTGAGGGAAAGGCTATTTGAAGAATACTGCCGGAGCCTTGCGCATATACAAAATAACATCAGAACACTGTTTCAGTGCAGAATTGATAATGGCACTTATTTATAAGTGCAAGGGCGAGGACAGAATGAAGGAGTGGCTTTATCTACTTGTTGTTCTCCAACAGATATTGTGCCAAGTGATTCAAAGTTAGAAACAAACTCAGGAAATATCCTTGAATGGAGAGGTAGAAGAAAAAGAATTTGGATCCAAATCCCATTTCTCTCTCTCTCTCTCTCTCTCTCTCTCTCTCTCTCTCTCTCTCTCTCTCTCTCTCGCACACACACACGCACACACACACACACGTTATTTTGTCGCTAGTTATATCTATTTGCTACTTTCAAGTATATCCACAAAACAACTTTCATCCTCTCTCAGATCTCTGGCCCATCTCCACAGAGCTATAAAGTAATTTAGACATTTCCCCTTTTCTTTTGGGGTGTTTGTTTAACATGTAAATAGAGCAAATTGGGCTGCGATTCTCAAAAGAATCAGGGTAGATCCATAGTCACCTTTGGCACAGCATGGTAAAAGATTTGCCAAGCCTTAAGAATCTGTGTACTGAATGGAATATTTCCCAGAGATTTCTATCCGAGCCATTTTTCTCTTATGTCTAGTTACAGAAAGTAAGGAAAGCTGTTCAGCATCCTAACACCATTTCACTTGGTTGCACCATTACCAAGTGCAGCATCTGAACAAACAATCTTATGTCTAGAATGTGTGGCCATTAAACTATTTAAGACACAATGCTTCTTACTGTGTCTTCTTTACAGAATTATCCAGAGTGGGGGCGGGATGGGAAGGGAATCAAATTTCCTACTTTCCAAGCTCAGGGAGGCTTTTGAAATCGTTCTTGCAAAGCTTGAAATACTAAGGCTGGCTCAACCTCACTGTAGTAATGCAAGCTACTATTCAAAGAACTGCAACTTACAAGAGACCCAGTGAATCCTTAAAGAGAATCCATATTAAAACTTGAGAAGCCCAAATCCTCTAGTGATAAAAACTAAGAATAGGCTCTTGATTTGTAAAATATACCATGCATAGATTGTACTCCAGCTAATAAACTTCATCTCACCTGACATGCAACCAATAAAGTTTAACTTTATATAAAAACAAAGAATGATTTAGAAAGCCTGTGATAAACCTGAGGTCATAGCTTCATAAAATTAAATGACTTTTCCAAACTGTTTCAAACAAAAAAAGTATTATTTGTTCTAATAAACACATATTGCAAAGAAAAGGATCAACACTTCTTCGACTCACATTCATTTGTACTTGCCTACAATTAATCCTTCCCTAGGAGAATTTAAGGGGTCTTTTTTTCCATTTCTTTGATATAAAATAGTCCCCAATACAGCATATTGTGTCTGTGTGCATGTGTGTTTCATATCAGTGAAAAATGCAAAGAGCAAAGATGAAAACCTATAGAAAAGGCAAAAATCCCATTAAGTACACTAAATAATGCATCTAGAAGACCACTGAAACTGAAAGAAAATATTATTTGAGAATCAGACTTTCCAAAACTAAATACCAATAAAAGGAGTACTGTATTGTAAATTGACACCTTTTCTAAAAGGGAATTTTTTCATTATGTTTTTTACTATTAGCTATGTCTAATCCTCTTCTTTGTCTTCGACAAGCTCTCCAAGATTCACTCTGCAATGCAAGTGGGGATCTTGTAACTTTCCAGGTATTGCTGAACTACAATTTTCAGAATCCTTCCTCACCAACATGTTTTTCAGTAAGATTTAGATCACATGTTCTTCACTCAACTCTCACTTAAAAACATTTCACTCTGCTTTCATTTTATGGTTTTACTTAAAACACCTTGTGATCTAAGAACTTGCTGATCCCTAGGCTCTGAAATTCACTGTCAGGCAACATTTCCCTTTTTTAAAAAAGAAAGATACTTGGGTATATCCTGACAGTAGAGGGATCTTGGAGTCCTAGTGGACTATCATTTAAATATGAGCCAGCAGTGTGGTGCATCCCCACAGCCTGGAACAGCTGATCGGTGGTATTCCGGGAGGCCAATCTAACTGCCAATCAGCTGCTCGTGCTAAATCAGTCTGTGCTGAAGCTGACCAGGCTGTTTGCGGAAAGGAGGCAAATTGCTGGGAGGCAGAGGCAGATTTTTTTTTCTTGTTTTCCACCCCAAAAGCTAGGTGCATATTATAGTCCGGAGCATCTTATAGTCTGAAAAATACAGTAATCAAGGACAGAAGCAACTTAGAACTAAGGAGAAATTTCCTGACAGTTAGAACAATTAATCAGTGGAACAACTTGCCTCCAGAAGTTGGAAATCTCCAGCACTGGAAGTTTTTAAGAAGAGATTGGATAACCATTTGTCTGAAGTGGTGTAGGTTTTCCTGCCTAAGCAGGGAGTTGAAAGATCTCCCTTTCAACTATTATATTATATTATATTATATTATATTATATTATATTATATTATATTATATTATATTATATTATTATATTAATTATATTTCACCCACTACTTGTTCATTACTTCATCAGATGACGCTACGGGAGTGGAATCAACCACTTTAGTGCCTTCCAAACTCTGAGCCCTTCCCTCTATGGCCAGTTGGGTTTAGGAAGCAGAAGTTTCTGGATCTTTCAAACCAATTATCCTCTCCCCTGCCCTCCAGGATCTACAGATCCTGGATCTATATCAGGCCAAAGAGTGGAAAATCAGTAGAGGAGGAAGAGGAAGAGGTGCAGGATGAAGCAGAAAAGAGGCCCTCTGTTATCTGATTATGCAACAATCTCCTTCCCGGTGTCCATCAACTGTTTTAGGCTAGTTTTGAAGAGGGGGGCTGGAAGAACTATGCAAGGACACTAAGGTAGTGTTCAAAAGAAGCCTCAACCCAAGTTAAGTGCTCTTTCAAAAGAACAATTTTCCCTCTTTCAAAGTAGCCAGAAAACAGTTGCCAGATGTTGTATATTGGGATCTAACAATCTAGCCATGTCTCAAAACTTGCCTCCTAGTCACTCCCAACTCAGTTAAGAAAGTGACTGGTGGATGTTTTGCACTTCCTAGTGACATTTGTGGAAGGGGAAGTTTCATGAATCCCTCAAGCCTCTTCCTTAAGTTGTCCTATGCACAGAAAATAAGGCATTTAGTAGCATTTTTCTGTAGAGAGTAGATGTCCATCGTTATGGCAGCAAGATTTATTTTTTGAGGGGGTGGGGATTAATCTGTTCCAATTTATTTACTGTTTCTTACAAGCTGGGTAAGAAAATATATAATACTAATATAGATAATCCTCGATTTACGATCACAATTGAGCTCAAAATTTCTGTTGGTGAGTCATTTGTTAAGTGAGTTTTTCCCAATTTTATGATCTTTATTGCCACAATTGTTAAGTGAATCACTGGAAGTGTTAATAACATGGTTGTTAAGTGAATCTGGCTTCCCCATTGACCTGACATGTCAGAAGGTAATAAAAGGGATCACATAACCCCGGGACACAGCAAGCTGGACCATTACTTCCATCTCATCAGTAGAGGGGGCAGACCATCGGGCCAAGCCGCTGTGAGAGGGCAGTAGGACTTATCCCTCCCCCCATCTTGGACTGTGTCGACCTGGAGATGGACTTGACCTCTGTTGTGAGAGAACAGCAGACTGGGTCTTGAATCCTTTTTTGGCTCCTGTCTTCTTATGCTCTCCCTCGGACTTTTCTGTAGGGACCCTTTAGGGGATGGTCACCCCATCCCTGCGGCAAGATGTACGCAGCAGTGGAGCTTCTTGGTCTGCGAGATTCCCCCCTCTCGCAAGCTTGGCCCTCTACGTTATCGAGGGCCTACCTCGATGACGGATTTTGGAATCCTGAGAGGTGGCATGCCGCAAAGAGGGGGCTGAGGGTTTTTTAAAAATTGTCTTTGTGTAAATTTTTAAGGGGTTTGGGGAGGGGGTGGGGAGGGAGGATGATAGGTCAGGCTTGGCACAGGGGCACAAATTGGGAGGTGTGGAACTGGGTGTGGAGGGGTTTAGTGTAAGTATGGAAGAGAGCGATTCCATCAGGACCATGGTTGGGAGGGGCAGATACGCCGGGAGCAGGGGA
The DNA here is from genome assembly GCA_022577455.1 of Arizona elegans. NCBI lineage: Eukaryota > Metazoa > Chordata > Lepidosauria > Squamata > Colubridae > Arizona > Arizona elegans. The sequence goes on along the minus strand of JAKOOJ010000001.1, from coordinate 199,500,289 downwards.
CCATATCGTGTTAAGGGGGCACACACCCGTTGTCTTCAAGCGGTGGCATGCCTCAGCCCCCAAGGCTCCTCTCGTTTCCCCGGTTGTCCAGAGCTTCAGAGCCCAGGCCTTAGGCTGATGCTGTGCAATGCCAGGTCCGTGGTTAATAAGGCCCCCCTCATCTGCGAGTTAATTCAGGAGGGGGGAGTGGACCTGGCAGGTATTAGAGACCTGGCTGGGCCAAGGGGGGGGTCCCCCTCGTAGAAATGTGCCCACCAGGTTTCCGAGCATTCCATCAGCCGAGGGCCCAGGGCAGGACTGGGGGGCTGGCGGTTGTCATTAAGGAAAGTCTTGATACGAGGGAGACCACTGTACCAGATGTGTCTCTCTCCTGGTGAAGTGGGGCCATGGGATGCAGATGGGTCTGCTGATCACGTACCTGGCTCCCTGCCACGTGACAGTGGCCCTGCCCGAGCTTCTCAACGTTATTGCTGGAGTGGCAGTTGATACCCCCAGACTGATGGTCATGGGGGATTTCAACCTGCCGTCGGCCGATGAGGCGTCTGAGGTGGCCCAGGAGTTCATGGCTTCCATGATGGCCTTGGACCTGACACAACTAATTCATAGCCCTACTCACACAGGAGGACACACTCTGGATTTAGTTTTTGTCTCTGGTCAGTGGTTGAATGGCCAGGTTATAGGGGATATAACTATTGAGTCCCTGTCATGGTCTGACCACTCTCTCCTGAGGCTGGACTTTCTGACCGCTGCACCCCACTGCAGGGAGGTGGAACCGACTAGGTGGTTCCGCCCCAGGCGCCTGTTGGATCCGGAGAGATTCCAGAGGGAGCTTGGGCCATTTCCTGAGGCTTTGGCTCATGACTCAACTGAAGATCTGGTGGCCGCCTGGGATAGGACGGCCGCTGGGGCTTTGGACAGTATCGTGCCTTTGCGGCCTCTGGCCCGGCGTCACACCTGCCCAGCTCCTTGGTTCACCGAGGAGCTGAGGGGGATGAAACGCCGGAAAAAACACCTAGAGAGTGGTTGGAGGGCCAGTCGCTCCGAATCCGATCGAACACTAATTAGGTCTCATATTAAGACCTATTTAGTGGCGATAAAAGCGGCAAAGTGTGATTACTTTTCCGCTCTTATTGCATTGGCAGATAACTGCCCAGCCGCCTTGCTTAGAGTGACCCGCTCCCTCCTACATCAGGGAGCGCGGGAGGACCCCTTGCAAGGGCAGGCTGAGGATTTTGCACAGTATCTGCACGATAAAATCACTCTGATTTGGGAAGGCTTGGACTCTGACTGGGTAGATTCCGGCGGGATGGCTGAGGCAGGTCTTGAGAATGTTACCTGGGACGAGTTCGATCCTGTGACTCCTGAGGATGTGGACAGGATTCTGGGGAGGTTAAATGCAACCACATGTTTACTGGACCCGTGTCCCTCCTGGCTGGTACTGGCTACCCGGGAGGTTACGCGAGGCTGGCTCCAGAGGGTTATAAATGCTTCTTTGGGGGAGGGTTTCCTGCTGCCTGCTTTGAAAGAGGCGGTGGTGAGGCCCCTCCTTAAGAAGCCTTCTCTGGATCCGGCTGTTATGGCTAACTACCGTCCTGTCTCCAACTGTCCTGTTGTTGAGAGTGTGATTGCGCAACAGCTCCTGCAGTACCTGGATGAAACCGTCTATCTAGACCTGTGCCAGTCCGGCTTCAGGCCTGGGTACAGCATGGAAACGGCATTGGTCGCGTTGGTTGATGATCTCTGGAGGGCTCGGGACGGGGTTGTTCCTCTGTTCTGGCCCTATTAGAACTCTCAGCAGCTTTTGATACCATCGACCATGGTATCATGCTGCACCGGCTGGAGGGATTGGGGGTGGGAGGCACCGTGTTGCGGTGGTTCTCCTCCTATCTCTCTGACCGGTCGCAGTCTGTGTTGGCAGGGGGGCAGAGGTCGACTTCGAGGCGCCTTGTTTGTGGGGTGCCACAAGGGTCAGTCCTCTCGCCACTCCTGTTCAACATTTATGTGAAGCCACTGGGTGAGATCATCCGTGGATTTGGGGTGCGATGCCATCTGTACGCTGATGACACTCAGCTGTACATGTCCACCTCAAACCCCCCCCAACAATGCCCTTGAAGTGATGTCCCGGTGTCTGGAGGCCGTGCGGGTCTGGATGGGGAGTAACAGGCTTCGACTCAACCCTTCCAAGACCGAGTGGCTGTGGATGCCGCCATCCCGATATAGCCAGCTGGCGCCATCGCTGGCTATTGGGGGCGAGTCTTTGACACCCACAGAGGGGGCTCGCAACTTGGACGTCCTCCTGGACACAAGGCTGTCTTTAGAAGAGCATATGACGGCCATGGCCAGGAGGGCTTTTTATCAGGTTCGCCTGATATGCCAGTTGCATCCCTTTCTGAGTTGGGATTCCTTATGCACAGTCACTCATGCTCTCGTCAATTCTCGCCTGGACTACGCTAATGCTCTCTACATGGGGCTCCCCTTGAGGAGCACCCGGAGGCTCCAACTGGTCCAGAATGCGGCCACGCGGGTGATCACGGGAGCGACATGGCGCTCCCATATAACACCTCTCCTGCGCGAGCTGCACTGGCTCCCAGTGGTCTTCCGGGTGCGCTTCAAGGTGTTGGTTCTCACCTTTAAAGCGCTCCATGGCTTAGGGCCAGGGTATTTACGAGACCGCCTTCTGCTACTGATAACCTCCCACTGGCCAATACGCTCTCACAGAGAGGGCCTTCTCAGGGTGCCGTCGGTCAAGCAATGTTGGCTGGCGGTCCCCAGGGGCAGAGCCTTCTCTGTGGGAGCACCCATCCTCTGGAACGAGCTACCTCCCGGAATACAGCTGATTCCAGATCTCCGCACTTTCCGTAAGTCCCTGAAGACATTTTTATTTCAGCAAGCTGGCCTGGCCTGAATAGGTTTTATGGGTTAGTTTTTAATTGTATCGCTAGGGGTTTTAAACTGGGGTGGCCGTTTAATTTAATTTATTTTTAATTATTTTAACTTTTATATTGTATGTCATTTTAATTCTCGGCTGTTCACCGCCCTGAGTCCCTTCAGGGAGAAGGGCGGGATATAAATTTAATAAATAAATAAATGAATAAATAAATAAGCATCATAAATATGAGTCAGTTGCGAAGCATCTGAATTTTGATCACATGACCATGGGGATGCTGCAACGGTCATAGAGATGAAAAACATCATAAGGCACTTTTTTCAGTGCCATTGTAACTTCAATAGTTCACTAAATGAACTATTGTAAGTTCATGTACAGGACTACCTGTACAAACACAGACCGAAGAGAATACTGAAAAAGAGATATCAAACATGATTTTGATGATTAAAAATAGTAATAATAAAATTGTGACAGAGAGCCAATCATCTAAGGTAAATCACACATACAATAGACTCTAGACACCATTACAAATTTAAAGGACTATGAAACTTCATTACAAATTTCTATTCAAAACATATTTCTATTGAAATATTTGAGGGACAAATAATGTAATTAAGAGGAGAGACTATAAATTGTAGATAATTAACAACACATTAAGAAAATATTATAATATACAGTTGCAAGAAAAAGTATGTGAACCCCTTGGGATTACGTGGAGTTTTGCATGAATTGGTCATAAAATGTGCTCTGAACTTCATCTAAGTCACAACAATAGAAAAACAGTCTGCTTAAAATAATACTACACAAACATTAGATGTTGCCATGGTTTAATTGAACATAACAGTAACAAGTTGGACAAGAAAAGGCATTTGAACACACTTGATTCATCAACTTTGACCTAGCAAAATCTCAAAGGAAAAAAGATTAATGTTTACAGACAAAAATGGGTATTTGTCCTCTGTTCCTGGCTAAGAGGACATGGCTAAGAGGAGAGGGTCCCAGTTTTTCTTTAAAGTAACCTACAACGTAATGTTGTATGAATTAACGTCTTCATTTAAGAAGTTAGCTATTAACTCACTGTTCATATATGTCAATTTTAAAACAATTTCATTCTCACCTATCTTTATTTCATACTGGTAAAGAAACTTATATCCCAATAACACTGTGAACAATACTGTTGAAAGTACAGTATATATATTTTGAGTAATCCATAGCAAGCAAGCCACAGACCTAGACTAAGTATGATCTACTTAGGAGTAGGAAATTTAGCACCAGGACAATGAGTGTATCAGTGTATCATGAGCTCAGGGAGGCCAGAGAAAGAATATGCTGCAGCTCGGGCATTTCCTGGTACATCACAGCTCTGGGACTGCAAGAAGTTGCAGCCACCCCAGGCTGGCCCAGCACAGAAATCATGGGAGACAACACAAAACCACCACACCACAGGAAGCCCCAACATGTCCCAGGAAGTGCAAAGGGGCTACTTGTGCACTGAGGCTCTCTGGCTGTTAGAACCTTGTGCTGCAATAAGGTAAAACACGCAAATTCGTGAAGCGTTCCATATTTTTACGCATTGTAAGCCACCCTGAGTCTCTGGAGAAGGGCAGCATATAAATCAAACCAATAAATAAATGAATAAATAAAACCCAACCCAGCCTAGCCCAGCAATGCCGTGAAAAGGGACTACTTGAGTGCACTGGGAGGCACACACTTGGTGCACACCCTCATCACCTGCCCTCTGCCACCCCAACTGACCTGCAAAGGTTGTAAATGCAAGGATTGATTGTCAAGTTATTTTTTATTACATCGTAACTATGAGCAGTCGCTTAAATGAGACGATCACTAAATGAGGAGTACCTGAAAATGCCTAATTGAATGCTTTCTATAATTCTAAAACATCCGTAATGATTGAACTCAATTCTTGTATGACACTTTTCAAATCAGATTTAAATGTACCTTCAAAGTTTTTCAAATTCCTGGCAAAAGTAACAGACTGATCATGAAACAGTGGTCGGGTAATTCAAAAGCAAGTGTTATCAAACTAAGAAATTCAGTAGAGGTATCTTGATTCTGCTCCTGCCTTTCAAAGGCTCACATAACACTTTCACTCTCTTTCTCATTTTCTCACATCCATGCAAACACAAAAGAAACAGCAACATTCAGACTAAATACTTATAAAGGAGATAGTGAGGAACCTATACAATTCACTGCTTAGATAAAGTTTGGGGCTTAGTATTTTATGCACCAAGGAGCAAGATGTAAAGTCAATTTCATACTTTATTTGTAAATGCCACTACAAATGCAAAAGTAAAGAAATTACCATGCCACCTAATTATTTTTTTTTACATATACATATAAACAGTTTTCAAGTTTTAAGAATATTGATTAAAAATTCTCCATCCCGCCTTACTTTTGTATGTGTTATATATAAGAATGCTGACTTATTGCAGTTTTTTTCAATTTACAACACTTAAAATATCTCAGCCAGTACACATGCCAGATGCTTTTCCCATTACAGATTTAAGTTACTAATGCAGGACTTATTAGGGTAGCATTTGACCCAATTTTGTTACACTTCTATCTAGGGAGATAGGTCACACCTTTAAAAAGAATACAAACTGATTACAGTATCTTTTGCAAAGGGGAGGAACCCCACATATTTTATCTAGCATTAGAAAGGGCCATTGTTAAGGCTATGATTCAGAATTGAATAGCCATATAAAGGTTTGATGAATGCCTGCCTAACCACTATATAAACAAAAATGGGCAAAACCTATGGGGAAAATATGTACTTTTCCCATCTGGTGAATGGTTACTAAGGCAAACAGGATTGATTTTTATATTCCTACCACCTTTTGAAGCCAGGTGGGTGGTGACAAAAGAAATTCATGCTGAATTTTCTTTGAAAGAAAGTTCACCTTCCTTCAAATGCAATCTTCATTTTGTACTTTTATTTTGAGAGGGACATGGTGGCTCAGTGGCTAAGACGCCGAGCTTGTCGATCGAAAGGTCAGCAGTTCAGCAGTTCGAATCCCTAGCGCTGAGTAACAGGGTGAGCTCCTGTTACTTGTCCCAGCTTATGCTAACCTAGCAGTTTGGAGGAAGCGCGTGAAAAATGCAAATAGAAAAATAGGGACCACCTTTGGTGGGAAGGTAATAGCGTTCCATGCGCCTTTGGTGTTTAGTCATGACCACAGAGATGTCTTCGGATAGTGCGGGCTCTTTGGCTTTGAAATGGAGATGAGCACCGCCCCCTAGAGTCAGGAACGACTAGCACATATGTGTGAGGAGAACCTTTACCTTTAGAGGACGAGATAACTACACTCTGCAAAATATTTTAGACTGGATTTTTCACTTTTTTAATTCATCATTTCAATGCATAGCCTGCCTTTCTATACAACAGTGTTGAGTAAAGCAACTTTTTTAAAAATTAAACACCTGCCAATAAGACAAACAGTCACGGTCAACCAGATACAGGTAATCCATGACTTAAAACCGTTCATTTAGTGACCATTCAAATTTACAATGGCATTGAAAAAAGTGACATGACCAGTTTTTACACTTAACAACTGTTGCTGCATCCCCATGGCCATATGATCAAGATTTGAGTGCTTGGCAACTGGCACATATTTATGACGCTTGCACTGTCCCAGGGTCATGTAATCACCATTAACCTTCCCAGCCAGCTTCCAACAAGCAAAGTCATTGGGGGAAGTCAGATTTGCTTAATGACTGAATGATTCACTTAACAACTGCTGTGGTTTGCTTAACAACTGTGGCAAAAAGGTTGCAAAACAAGAAAAACTCATTTAACAACAAGCTTAACAGCAGGAATTTTGGGCTCAATTGTGATTGTAAATTGAGGACTACATGAGATGTTACTGATCTTTTAATGGCCATTTAATCATCATCATCACCATTAAAGGATGACTTACAAAATGATGGAAACACTTGAAATCTTTAACCATATTCTTTATCTTACAAAAGGCAAAAGAGAACAAAAGTTTGGAGCAATAGGGGGAAAATAAGCATGGGAGAAGATGCAAAGTTATCCATTCTGGAGACAATTTTTCAACCACTGTTGTTCCACTGGACTTTTCAAACCCTAACTAAACAGGGAACTCAAGATTCAAATAAGCAAATGGAAGGAGATTGGCAAGAGTTCGAAATCACATCAAATATATTTTACAGCCCTAATAGGGTTGCTAAAAAGGGATTATCTTTGGAATTCCCAGCAGGCTGCCTAAAGTTGCCAAAGTACCTGCTGATATCTCTTTTGGTACACTCCAAGCTTCCTGCTAGCTTCCATAGAGCACAGTAGTAGGTAGACCTATCTAAAAATAATTCTGGTATACTAATACTTTATTCTCAAATATGTCCCTCCCCTCATTGCCAACATTTTGTAAATGGGGAAGGCCTTTTTCCCAGAGTTATTTTAAAACTCAGTTTGTTAGGTTTAGATCCTGCCTTTCCATGTGTAGCTCAATATTCCAAACATGCATTCAAGTGAAATCAGGCAAGACATAAATCGAATGAATGAATGAATGAATGAATGAATCTCACACTAAGCTATCACTGATATTAAATAGCATGCAAACTCATTCCTAGACTTTGTCTAACTTATTTTGTAGTGAGATGTTAAATGGTTAAGTCAAAGAGCAAACCTACCAGTGAACTGTGGTAGTGATCTTAATTTTAATAAAGATAAAAGATTTAATATCATAATTTAATATAATAATTCCACCACAGATTCTACTTTCAGATGAGAAAAGTACATAGGTGATTAAAAGTGGCAAGATTCTCATTTATTTTCTCAAGCTTTTTCAGTATAAAAGAGACAAGATTTTGTTTTGTGAAAATAGTGCAGGCTTCAACTGTTGACAAGTCTGAAAACAGCTACGGCACTACATTTCTTATGAAAATGAGAATTAATTATTTACAATTTGATATGCCATGCCAATCCAAGGCTACTTATTTACAGAAAGGGAAAAGAAATTCAGAAGAGAAAACAAAGCTTTTACATAAAGGAGCTATTTAAAACAATCACTGGGGGGTGGAATTTGGGGCCAGTTTCTATTCATTACATAAACATGAGAAGCCTATCTCTCTCTCTCTCTCTGCTTTATTGGCTGTGGAAATCTAGAGTAGAATCCTTGAAACTCTGAAGAGGGTGGAATTATAACAGTCCTTTTTGAACTACAAGGTCAAAGACTGGATTAATAAAACCATTCTAGGATTGCCCAAATCTTCCAGTTCTGTTTCTTCCCATATAAGTGATCATCTACCTGTCAGAAATGGTGCAGTCTGTTTGGGCAGGGGGTTGGACTAGATCAGGGGTCAGCAACCCGCAGCTCTAGAGCCACACGTGGCTCTTTCATCCCTCTACTGCAGCTCCCTGTTGTTAGTTGGCTCCACAATTGATAGGGCTTTTGGTTAGGACAGGTAGAGGAAAAAGGATGCCGCACTAGGAGGAGACTATGATGGGGGAACCGGACTTCCGGTCGGCTCCAGGCTTGAATGGGGGCTTCCAGTTAGGACCTTTGTGGCTCTTCGAGTGTTTAAGGTTGCCAACCCCTGAACTAGATGAACTACAAGGTCTTTTCCAACTCTATTATTCTGTCATCCCAAGCCAGAAAAGTAGATCATTTCAAAATATTACAATGGTTTCTACTCAATATTCTCCTTGCCTATTATTTCTTACAGGCTAAAGATAAATATTGATCAAAACCAAATGCTGCCATTCATAAAACATTTAAGTATCCCATTTCAAAAGTGTGACAGATGTACAGGTAGTTCCAGTTGTAGTCATTAAGGACTACCTGTATAGCCTTTAAAATCCTTTTTGCGGCCTCTTGAGAAACATGCTGCCAACATTCAGAAGCACAAAAAACAATAGCACAATTTCCTACTGATTTGGGACAGGACAGAAAACAAAATACAGTACAGTTGATGAGCTCTCACTTTGAAAGCTTTAAACTTATTTTAAAAAATCTTTCCCATCCCCCCCAAAAAAGGAAAATTCCATCTTTCTTATTTGCCACCAGTCACCTGCTGTTCTCAGTATGCCAAATAATAATTTTATTAGAAAGTACAGTCCTGCCCACAGAAAGCAAACACTCACTGTTGAATAAAGTGACTCAAACTGTTGCTATCTGCACTTGATTAATTTACTGATTAAAAGCACACAGTTCTCAAAGTGGCACTATCCTAAAGAGACATGGGTGGCATATTTCACGCTTTCTTGCCCTCATTTTAAGATGCTATTTTCCTCCTGTTTGAACAAATAATATATGGGAGTTCATATTATTTTAGAGTTTTAAGTCTCTTACTCCTCGGTATTTAGGTGTTCTGGCTTAGCAATTTGTTCATGTCGTTAGATTCTTGCTAATAAAAGCATTTTATTGCATTTTATTATACAATTATATCACATATTTTAGTTTCTAAAACCAACAGTCCAGCCGATTAAGATGGTAATCTTAAATCCCAACATTATCAAGAACTGAAGCCCATGGTGTAAACGCCTGAAAATGATGACATGCAAATTTAGTGTCCAATACAGCTCTATTCAAGCAAAATCTCTGCCAGGTTATACAGGAACATGACAAAAATGTTATTTTGCTTCACACAGCTGATCTGATAGGGATAAGGGACTGAGAGCAATACTTCCTAGCAATCAGCAGAGTTTTCAAAAAAAATCTAATTGCCTCCAATTCCGGCAATTTGCCATATACAAAACTTTGGATGACTTTAACGTTTTAATCAACTGGCTAAATGCATAAAATACCATTGCTATTTGTACCCCATCTCTGCCTAAGAATTTAGACAATACACAGTAACTTTTTAGGATATCTATTTCTATAATCAGCTCAAACCTGCTGAAAAAAGAAAAAAAAATATCCCTTTGAATTGCAGTGCTATAGAAAAATGACTAAAACTACATAGGACAGCAAGAAGAACAAATCTCAACACTAGATTCTGGAAGCACTAATAATGAAGCTAAAGCTTAAACGTTCTGGGCACATCATATGACAGAAAGACACTGGAAAAGACCCAGAAATTTAGAAAAATTGAAGACAATCAAAAATAGGTCAACAGAAGACTTAATTGTTTAGACCCAATTAATGATTGACAATCAATGATCTCCATCAGATCACACAGATGACAATGAACAAATAAATGAATAGATCATGTCTGCCCTTCCAAGTTATGATTCCTAAAAATACTTATTTAGTGGTTACAAGAATCATAATTATTGCAAGATTTTTTTAAAAATTGTCACTTTAATGAACTTTGGAGCCTGCTAAATTCTCCCATGGAATCCTGCAAATATGGACATAATTCTGCCCTCACTTAAACAGCAATAGCATTTGGATTTATATACCACTTCACAGTGTTTTACAAGCTTCTCTAAGCAATTTACAGAGTCAGCATATTGCCCCCAACAATCTGGGTCCTCAAAAGGACGGAAGGCTGAGCCAACCTTGAGATAGTCAAGGTCAAACTCCTGGCAGTGAGTAGAGTTAGCCTGCAATACTACATTCTAATCACTGTGCCATCATGGCTCACTTGAAATTGGTCCCAGTGCCAACAGCTCTGGAATGTGATGAATTCCTCATCAGAATATTTCTGAAAATTAATAAAAGAAATTAGATGGAGTATGGCAGCCATCAGCAGTGAAATTGCCTAGCTTATAGAATGGGTAAAAATGGCTGTAATTATACTTACTGAAAGCCAAGGAAGCAGGGATCAAATCATGTAAGTGTATTAGCCTAGCATTAGGCAGAAAATATGTCATCTGCAAAAAAGATCTAATACCTTGTCTCTCACCTTTTAAAAAAACCGTATTTTTACACTACACTGCAAACTTGAACATGAAATTAACTGTTCTTACCTTGCATAGCTGGTTGTAATCCATATTTCCTTCAAAAATATGGAGAGAGGAGTAGAACATACATTTATACATTCCTAACAGAACCCATTTTAAACACTGAAATAACCTAAATTAAACACTCCAATTCTAGAAGCAGGAACAGAGATACATTTCTCCCTTTTGAGTTCTCTAAAATGAGATGCCTCAGTTCAACAGCAACAAAAAACCTAACTACCACTAAAATTTAGTGAGGCTATTTAATTAGAAATATAATGGTGAGTTGTGTTTTTACAGAAAAACATGTTTTAAATAAAGTTGTCAGTGCTAAGTTTTGTTACTAGTCAGCATTTATATTGTTTGATTCAGCTGTTTGTTTTAAAAACCATATGGTGATTTTCTTTGTTCACAATATAAAACCAACATATTAATTCAAAGTCTGCCTTTCAAACCTGGAGGGGAAAAGATGAAGAGCCATAAATACAAAACACAGATGCATTTTGCCATTGAATCCTTAAAAACTTCATAAATTCATACACATATGATACCCACAGAGGCAGACAGTCTCTCTCCCTCTCTCCCTCCCTCTCTCTCTTCCTCTCCCTCTCTCTTTCACACACACACAAACTGAGGACACCTCCACTTTTAGACAACTGTTATAAAAGGAAAAGCAATTCCTCTCCAGACAAGGAGTGGACTTGAGTTTGCCCAAAAGTGTTCCATATAGTTGCTGCTTGAAAGGAGTCCACAAGACAACAAACTGTGGGAAGCAAAGAAATAGCTATCTGGTCTTGTTCCAAGCACTATTGGCACCGTTAAGGACACTGGTTTGATATACTGTACTTCCTTTTCTAATCACTTTTAGAAATTGCTTGTTAATTGCTTTTCAGCTATTAGGAACCTTTGGGTCAAAGTGTTTTTCAGTAACAGTAGGGGTTCCTTCTATCCTTAGTGAAAAGAAACTTTTAATAGAAGTTCAAGGATTTAAACAAAATCTGGAATAAAAAGCCAATAGGTGATCAAAATATTGATTTTTTACAAACTAAAAGTATAAAATGTTGATGTTTTTACAAACTAAAGGTATAAAATTTAGGAATTAATTATAAGAATCCCTCTTGTTCTTTGCGTTACTCCCATTGTATCATGAGGTCCACAGAATTATAAGAACGCTTCCTCTGGAAAAATACTTTTGTTTTTAATTCTTTTTTTAAAAAATCATAGGACAGGACTTTGAAAGTTGGACACTACAGGGAACCAGAAGCAACTAAAGATTACAATTAAAGGAGAAGAATACTTAAATTTCACTTACTGATACATAATGGAGCAAAATATTTTAACATTGGACATATTCCAGAATAGTTTTGAACAATGGACCCAGAAATTAATTTTAGGAGTGTTTGCCTCTGTAAATAGGCTGTGTTTAAAAGATGCTAGGGAAGAGAAACAAGTTTTACACAGCAAGTTTGAAACTGATCCGAAAGTGAATTAAAAAATGACAAGTTCCAAGACTAATATAGAAAAAGATATTAAACTGGGCATACAAAAGAAATTGATGTCTTAATAGGTAAAAGAGATATATAACCAAACCAAAAAAGCTATTCAAATGAATGGATTACCTTAATGATTGCCACACTTAACAACTGTGGCCAAAAAGTCACAAAAATCACTTCCAGTACATGGGTGTTTCAATTTACAACCGTAATGATTTATGACCAGATTTCTGGTGCCAACTGCAGTCGGAGGTTGAAGACTACTTTTTTCTTTTTCTACACCTTTTTAATTGTTAACATTTGTATTAGTTTTTATCATTATAGTTAATAGTTTTCAATAAAATTACTATTTAAAAAACAAAAAAGAAGCACTGTCTTACTCTAGTGAAAGTACAAAATACATAGCAGTCATAAAAAACAATATTCAGAATATTTACAAGAAGCAACAGTTATATGGTAGATTTTGGTTTGTGTAGACTTGGGGGAGAAATGATAGAACATATTGGATGTATTTCCTTTATAAATATTTTGCATTGCAAGAAATCTATACCAGCTACTCAACTATTAAAACTTAATATAAAACAGCATTTTAAGAGAGGGGCCCTCCCTCCTTCTGTATCAACTCAAATATAATAATAAAATTTAACATTACAAGTACCGATATAACTGGAGTCTAGAGCTCATATGCTTCTTTTATAATTTCTATACTAATGGTAACTACCTGATAAACTAATAGTTGCAGGTTTCCTGTATATGCTTCTCATATATACTCGCGTGAATAAGTCAGCTCTCAAATTTTAATCAAAATACCATGAAAACGGAGGGGGATGAGGTGGTTCAGTGGCTAAGACACCGAGCTTGTCGATCGAAAGGTTGGCAGTTCAGCAATTCGAATCCCTAGCACCATGTAACGGGGTGAGCTCCCAATACTTGTCCCAGCTTCTGCCAACCTAGTGTTGTGGCTCCGTTACCGGAGCCTGTGTCATCGTCAGGAGAGGACTCCGAGAGTGAAGGGGAGGAGTTGGCAAGGCCTCCCTCTCCAGGACCCTCCTCTCTGGCAATGCCTTCGGTGTCCGCCAAAGGGCAAGAGATAGGGCCAGGGCCAAGCACGTCCATGCAGCCACAGATGGACAGTGATGAAGGTAATGAGTCTTGGCTGGACCCATGCCAGCTTCGCAGAGATAAGCGCGTGCAACAGAAGAAAGGGCATGCCCGAGATTAGGCTGAGTCACTGGACCACACCCCACAGGATATAAAAGGGAGCGTGGTGGCCAGTCAAACCTTGTGACGAACAAAGCTGAAAGCTTCCACGCCATTCTGCATTGCCGGACTTATGCTTTAAGACTTTGCTGGAGTATCTCTGGACTTGATTAATTCCATAATTATTGAGCTGCTTTCTTTTGATGTATCAGAAGTGGGGAGAAGTTATCTCTCCTCTTTGTAAATAATAAACTCTTGGGAGGCAGCCACTATCATAAGGAAAAGGATTTTGCCAGCTGGTTTGGTCTTTAACTCCTGAACGTCTGTTGGTGTGCGTGGGGTTGGGGACAGAACACCTAGCAGTTCGAAAGCACATAAAAAATGCAAGTAGAAAAACAGGGACCAACTTTGGTGGAAAGGTAACAGCGTTCCATGATAAACCAATTGTGAAAATGAAAATATACAAAAATTTTGAGGATCAGCTTATGTTGAGTATGCATGGCGTTCTCTGTTTTTCTAGGATTGCCCTCATATCTGAGAGAGATCAAGAACAATATTTAGGGTTTTTTTTTTCTTCCTTTATAAACTGATCGTGGCTGCCCATTATGACACAAGCTCATTTTGTGTATAAGCTCCTCCGCAAGAGCCATTTTGTGTCAGCATCTACAATAAACTCTCAATTTGCTAAAACTGCCCATCACCCAAAGGTTTGCTTGATTCCAGTCTGAATTCAGCCGCTAGCTCTTCATTCATCCAGATAGTATATAAATTCTCATCACTTTGTTCCCTAAACATCTACTGACACCCATATTTCTAAAATCAAAATATTTATATATTTTTCTACAGCATTAGAAGTTATTTTAAGTATAGCCTGCAGCTAAGCAAACAACAGTACATAACTATGCCCTGATAGACTGGTTTCACCGGAAAAACACATAATAACAGGTAGTTGTTGACTTACCACCACTTGTTTAGTGACCGTTCAAAGTTACAACAGCACTGAAAAAAAGATTTATAACCGGTCCTCATATTGTACAACTGTTGGAGTGTTCCCATTGTCAGGTGATCAAAATTTGGGTACTCGACAACTAGCCCGTAAAGAAGGCAGAGCCAAGAGAGGACTCAGCCTGGAATCATTTGGTTCCCAAATGGTCCAAGTTCAGTCCCCCTTATATTCCATTAACTCTTATCTAACACCAATTTAGTGCTGATTGTTAGTTGACCAGATTCTTGGTGTAAGCTTGAGCAATAATTTCAGTCAAAGGACAAAAGTGTTCCCATATATTCTATCAGTATTAGACTTTAGAGCAGGGGTGTCAAGCTCACGGCATCACATTGTCATATGATGTATCGCAACCTTTTTCCCCTTTGCTAAACCGGGGGTGGGAGTGGCCAGCACATGATGCATCCAGCCCGCGGGCTACGAGTTTGATACCCGTGCCTTACAGCAATCCTGTATTACTATTATTTCAATCAGAAATATTCCAGGTTGTAACAGAAACTTCTAAATAGACAATTTCTGCAGTATCAGTTGTGCCGATTCAAAAGGATGACATTTACAAGTTAACTAGGAGTCATATTAAATTGCTCCTGCTAATAAACAGTGCAAATTAGCCTTATTATACTAAATCTCTGTTGCTAAAATTTTCCTATTTCTCACACGTTTTCTTCTGGTGTACCATTAGTGCTGTACCAAGTGAAGGATAAAGCTGCTATATGAGCACAGAATAGGAGAGTATTCACTTTTATAAGAGATAAAAGCATATGTTTCATGTAATTTGCTTCAATGCAAAGTGAATACGTTATTACAGTGAAGCTAATAATTCTTTTGCACCTGCTCATTTTAGTACAAATAAAGTAATCTTTTTCTTAAGGTGAGTATATTTATGCCCCACAGCCAAAAACACAATAAGTGATTCTATTAAGCCCAATTATTCTTCACAGCTCACTTTTATAGCTGTAGGCAGTTTTGGCTTAGAACTCTTAGAGTCTTCACAAACTAAGTTCAAAACTTGTTCCCAGTTTGAGATGGAAGATTTTAGATTGTCTTTGTCCTGATTTCTAGAATCTGTGATAATGATTTTTGCCTGTCACCATGAGATTAGCAGCTGTAGGGAACCTCTTGTCTATCAGAGCAACCCATTTCTATGGCAACAAAAAAAAACTCACCAATGCCAGAAGATACTTCTGCCTGCTGCAGTCACTGGGGTCAGACCAAACAAAGACCAAACATAGGCCTACCGACCCTTGGAGCAAAGAAAATCTTCATACAACAAGGACATGACGGGCGATAATAAAAATTAGAATTCTTCGAGGATGAGAATTGTCCCTAAAGATAGTTGGGATGTTTGGGATGTTTCACAATTAATAACAAACAGGTTAGACAGACCACAACTTATCTGACACATGAGTCACTAGGTTAGATTCTTCATGTCTTTTTTCATGCTTCAGGGGGGGAAATCCAACTCCTTATAATTGAAACACCCCAGCGTTTTGAACAACTATCTAACAACGTGCTGATAAATTGCCACAACAATATTGGAAATTAAGCATTTTAGTTAACTTTACAATGCAGTTTATTGTCTTTACTTTGTCCACTTTCAAAGACTATTCATGAAGCAGTTTTATTATTTCATTCAAAGAGATTTATCTGGATGCCATTGTTCAAGGGAAATATAAAATATAGGATTTCCCCTCCAACTATTCATATACCTGAATTGTTTCAAGTAATTATAGAGTACTATTAATCAGGTTCTTTTACTGAGTTGCATCCATAATATTAGTCTACACACTGAACAAGAACTATTAAAAGCAGACAGAGACAATTTAGAGTAAGTAGTGTTAAGGCACCAGGCTACAAACCAAGTGATTGTGTATACTAGTTGTGCCTTAGACAAAAAAACTAGCTGGTGACTTTGGGCTAGTTACTCTCTCTCAGCCCTAGGAAAGAGACAATGGCAAACCACTTTTTAAAGTGCCATTAAAAAATGCAGGAACTTGCCCAGGGTCAAGACTGGTTTTAAAGCACAAAGGAAAAAAAACTAGATAATAACAGAATAGATCTAGAAACTAGTTAACAAGTTATCTTTTACAATGTTGAAAAAAATGTATCACTGATAAGCATGTATCATATGTCTGTCCATTAACTCTCTGCCTTTTGAACTCATTTCAGCAAGAATGGAGAAAATTATTTCTGCCTAGTTCTATTGCCTACAGTTCCATAAGGAAAATCACTAATAAGCAAAGTCTTAATGAAGAGTTAAGCTTTCTCCATTGCTGTAGACAGGTTACATTGGAAACAGAACCTTAATTAAAATTTTAATAGTACTATTAAAATAATGTATTCAGTTCAAATAATCACATAGTAGGGCAATGCAATATATTACAAAAGCATTAAAACCAATAACCATTTAGAGGATACATTAAAAAAGATGCAGCTGGGCACTCTTTCAGAAAGTAATAAGAGTAGCAACTAATCAGAACTCCAAACAGGTGCCATTGTGTGTGGGCAATTTAAGTTAATATCTTTTTTCCCATATGCCTGCATCTCCTGTAAATCTTAGAAGCCTGCATAGGTTTATAAGGATTTTGCAAATGGGCAAACATACTACAGCAACTTTTCCTTAGTGTACCCACAACTTGCTCTTAAAATGTTAAATACTAAAGTTTGGAGATACAAAACACAGGAGATAAAATAGCCCTATAGAATACCATAAGGCAAACAAAGCTTGGCGCCAAACAGATCATCTCCCTGTGTAACGACACTCCAGTAGAAAAAGCATGTGCAATAGAAATACAATGTTCCAAAACGTAATTCTGCAGGTTACGCAGAAAGAAGCTATGACTTTCAGGATTGAAATCTGCCAGTAAGTCCAAAGGTATTAAAACTGTACCTTCTTCAGGTTTCCAATGTAGGCAATCTACATTTGTGATCAAAGTAGTGACAATTCTATACCCTAAGCAAAATTTGATTTAACTTTTAAGATAATTGCTAGCCTAACAAAGAACTTGAATTGTAATACTGATACAGTACTGTATTATGTTAAATTAGCATATTAATGCTAAGCAAACCATAGCTTATTTTGTTGCCCAAAAAGATAAAGTATGCTTAGCATACATCCTTCAAATCAGAAAAAAGAACCAAACCAGATGTTCAGCTTCTATTTTAAAGTCAGGAACAAGCCCTTGATTGCAATTTTAGATATCAAACAAATTGCAAAAAGGAAAAGTATACTTCAACTGAACTAGAGAGCTTTTTTAGCAAATGGAGAATAAAATCACTGCCCTTTATATCAAAGATAAAAGCAAGACATCACTGCTCATTTTCTCAGTGCCATCCAAAAATTATTAATATATTTCTGGACTACCCTCTTTATAGCACTGCAAGTCATTCCATCTGTTCTTTGATTTTGATTCACTCTTTGCAGCTTCAAAATGAACAAAATTCAATCCAAGCCATATCCCCACATTTATTACAACTATAGACTACTTACCGCCATCCTAAACATGGCAATACGAATCTTTATTAGTTGTTCATAATTGGCTTGAGCATGAGTAACTATTCCCCAAAATCAGTAAATGGAAGAGACAGCTTAGGTTACAATACAATTATTTGTCCTTTAAATCTTTACCTTGTTGTTGCTGCTGCTGCTTAAAACAATGGAGAAATAAAGATATAAAGGAAGCAGGAATTCAAGGTAACAAGTATAGGAAACGAAGAAATAACAAATCATATGTATCCAAAGTTGGGAACAAGGGATGCTATTGCACAATCACCTATTAAAATTGGCTCCAAAGGTAGCCAAGGATATAGATGAAACAATGTACAGTATAGGAATTAAAGGTTTCAGTACATGAAAATGTACAAATGGAGTACATAGATGATATAAATAATATCAGCTTCCAATTCAAAACATTTGAAAAATAGCCCTAAGATGTCACTATTTATAGTGACATCTGCATGTGCATATGTGTTTTGTGCAGAGGAGCGTCACAAATGTATGTTCAACTCAGGACTTGCTGAAACTTCTCTAATGAAAGTTTTAAACAAGTTCTTAGACAGTAAATAAGGCTTTCAATTTTGGACAGTTTAAATATCATACACAGCATTATAACTGTTAATTATATTTCAACAGTCATTGGAGATGAAGTATTATACAGTTACTTATTAGTCCACCGTAAGAGAATTTTAGAAAGCATTTTAATATATTTATCACAAAATTTAGAGGTAATTCACCAACAACGTTGACAAAAAATATTGCATAAACAGGGCTACTGGATCTAGGCAGCAAAAATCTAGAGGAGGAGCAGTAGATGGTAGCAAAGAGATACAAAAATTCTAACTCCCACCTGCCATCTAGCGGTCATCCAAATGTTTGCAAACCAGATCTGTTCGTCTTATTGTAAAGGGCTTTTGCATGTTTAGTCCTTACTACTGAGAATTTTATTTTCCACAACTGTTTTGTTATAAGAAATAGCAATAAGATAGGTGTATGAATGATATATAGTCCCTGAATGCTCAGCAAATATTAGTAACATCCATACTGTCTGCAAAAGAAGAAATATTGGAGACATAATGCTAATACACCCAACACTGAATGTTCCTGTAAAGTACAGCATGAAACTTTTTTGACAAGACAGCCAATTGTTTGAATACCAGTCCGTTTAGTAGTGTGGGGAGTAAATCTAAGTTATGTAAATGCAACCTATCTCAAGTTAAGCGTGCAGGATACAATGTTGCTCAAACTTTTTCAACATGAAAAAAACCATACAATGCATAACATTCATCCAAACTAAGGAGTTTGTGGCTCCACTGCTCTCTGTAAAACTATCTTCCAATGAAATTAATGGGATTTAAATATCCTAATGTTTCATAGCATCCCTCAGCAACATTCCCCTGTGGGAAACCAACCCACAAGCTCAAAGAATGAACCTCCACCCTCATCCTACACCCAAATTAGATATTTGCCACTATCTTAAACATTCCCTTATGTATACACAGTGTGATTTTCTTCCATGTTGTATATTGGGGATTTCATTCTTTCAAAAATATTTTTTGTAACAAGAAGCCAGCGATCTAACTATCTACTTGTAAATAAAATGGCAGCTGAATTTAAAAGTGTTTGGGGTGAAAAGAAAGATAATTTTCTATTTAATTTTCCTTAATAAGCTCGCACCCATATTGGATCACTGTAAACTTTAATACAATGGAAAACCTAAAGAAGTTTAAAATTAAGATTTTCACACCTATCGTTCCTGCACTGTGTGACAAAATGTACCACTTTCAGTAAGATGTAAACTTAATTAAAACATACACTAATTTGGCTGTGAATTTTAATCATCCGGAGTAGGTATGGCTCTGTTTCTGGGAAATAAATAACTGGTGACATTTATGAACTTTACAGACACCTAACATAGCATCTTTTCCTACAAAGCATAGTGTAAATACAAGGATAGTATTCCTCTGCAAATATCAGAATACCTTGCAGTTATTTAAAGATAACAGAATAAAGTATGTGCCATTCATACAACACGTTGTCCATTTGTTAAGCACAAATTGTTAAAGCCCTGCAAATATCTAGCATCTCAACCTCTCTCACACAGCCAGGCGATGCAAGGTGCCACTTATGACTTCTTTAAGGCCAAACGGATACCTATGAAATCCTAACCCTCCAGAGGAGGATCAACAGGAATCTGACCCCAGGTTTTAAAGGAGCCTGAATTTCTCACCACTTTAAAAAAAAAATAAAAAAATACAAGTCAAGACCTTTGGGTTCCAGGCATACAATTTTAAAGTCTGTTTTAATTACCTGCCTAACAAAGACTTTCAAGTAGGCGTTTTGAACTTCCACGTTTTTCTCCCCATTTGAGCAAACAAGCCAGGTTAGCCAGGACATCTATTTAACCACGGGGAAAAGGGGTTGAACGGTAGGCAAGCAAGCAAATATACACACACACACACCCTGGGCACAGGACTCCACACATTCAAAAGGACGAAGGCGGCCCATAAATCACGACCTCCTCATCCCAACACCAGACCTTCGCGCACCGCTGGGCACCGAAAAGGAAGAGCTTTTTTTTTTTTTTTTTTTTTTTTTTTTTGCAAGCCACACTCGATGCATTTAAAAAAGGCTTGCTACTTCGGGATGCGGGCAAGGCGGGATGCAACTGCGAGGCAGCCGGTGGGGGAGGCAGGAAAAAAAGGTCTCGGAGACGACGAGGGGGATGGGTCGCGAGGCAGTGGAGCTGAGGGTGGTGGTGGGGGGAGCGGGAGGGCTCCATCCTTCGTGCCGGTTCGCCCTTTCCCTCCCCCCTCCCCGCCCCCCTCTTTAGAAAGGGGCTGCTTTCCCTGCTCGCGTCCGGGTTCCTCACCTGGTCTATGGGTAGCCGAATGGCGTTGCTGAGAGGCTGCAGCAGCGTGGAGCCTGTAGTGCTGGTGGCCATGGCGGAGAAGGCGCTCCCCCACCCCACCCCACCCCCAAGCCGGGGGCCAAGCCAAGATGATACAAGAGGGAGAGGGAGAGAGAGAGAGGAAAGGGGAGAAGGTCCAGCGGCCGCCACCGCTCCCCTCTCTTCTGCCTCAAAACATCGAAAGCAGCAGCAGCAGCGGCAGGAGGAGGAGGAGGAAGCGGAGAAGGGCACGGCAGCAAGCAAAAACGCCCCAACCCCGAGTGGCGGCGGCGTGACAAGAAGAGGGCAGCAAAACTCGCCCGGGCAAATGACGGCTTCCTTGACCAATCCCGAGGCAGCCCCGGCCCCAATCGATCGAGAAGAGGCGGGACCGATCGACACCCACCCACCACCCACCCACCGACCGACCGACCGACCGAGGCGGAGCCCGGCGGCTGCTAAGTGACAGTGCCGGGGTAGTGCTGGCGCTACTCTGGCGTTGCGTGATGGGGGAAGGGGGAAAAGGCGCCCAATGGCCGGCTAGCCGAGGTAGGATCAGGCAGCCTTGGGCTCGGCCGCCTTCCTCAGCAAGACGCCGCCGCCGCCGCCGCCGTCGCTTGCGGAGGCGGGTCAGGCACGCTTGGCTGAGGGGTCCCACCCTCTCCCACTTTGGAACAGCGCGGGTTGAATGGGAGGCTCCTCGGATGGGAGGGAAGCAGCGGCTGTTTAAGGAAAGAGGAGGGGGATGTATTATTTAAACAGGAATGTCCCCATTGATAAAATGTGGATATGGAAAGAAACAAGGCACAGTGGCTAATTCATACACAAGGATGGATGGATTATCATTATTATTGTTGTTATTCATCACCAGTCAGCCAGGTGTTAAGCCTGAAATTGTCATTTATATCTGTCTATCAAGTCCTTCCCAAGGACTTCAGATAGACAGATGTTCTTATTTGATGGTGTTAAAGCAGAGGTGGGTTTCAGCAGGTTCTGACCAGTTCTGGAGAACTGGTAGCAGAAATTTTGAGTACTTCGGAGAACCGGTAATAAAAATTCTGACTGGCCCCACCCCCATCTATTCTCTGCCTCCGGAGTCCCAGCTGATCGGGAGGAAATGGGGATTTTGTAGTAACCTTTCCCTGGAGTGGGGTGGGAATGGAGATTTTACAGTATCTTTCTCCTGCCATGCCCACAAAGGCATGTCCACAAAGCCATGACACACCTACCAAGCCACACCCACAGAACCGGTAGTAAAAAATTTTGAAACCCACCACTGTGTTAAAGGTATCATCTATAGTCAAAACTATGGTTTTCCCAATAGTAATGTATAGCTGTGAGAGTTAGACCACAAGGAAGGCTGAGCGCTGAAGAATTGATGCTTTCGAATTGCGGTGTTGGAGAAGACTCTTGAGAGTCCCTTGGACTGCAAGGAGATCAGTCAATCCTTAAAGGAAATCAGCCCCAGACTGTTCTTTGGAAGGACAGAAACTGGAGCTGAAGCTCAAAGACTTTGGCCACCTAATGGGAAGAGAGGACTGATTGGGGAAAACACCCTGAAGTTGGGAAAGATTGAAGGTAAAAGAGGAAGGGGACTGCAGAGGATGAGATGGTTAGGTGGTATCATCAACTCAGTGAAATGAATTTGAGCAAACTGGCTGATAATCCAACTCTCACAGCTCAGCCATCCTTGTTTATGAAATTAGTCAGGAGACAGTGGAAGACAAGTGCCTGGCATGCTATGGTCCATGGGGCTGCAAAGAGTCAGACACAGCGACTGAACGTCATTCAAGAAAAGGCGTCATTGCAGGGTGTAAGCTGTTGCAAGTAGAGCTGCGTTTTGCAATTGACTGATGGTTGTTCTGTAATGTTTTGTATGATTGCACTCAAAACACCTATTACTATTCGTACAATATTTGCTTTCTTTTGCAATAGTCATTCTACTTCTATTTGCAGATCTTTGTATTTTGTAATTTTCTCCAGTTCTTTCTCTTATCTTCTGTTATCTCCAGGTACTGTAATGCCACAATCCAGACTTTTTTCGTCTTTCTTGACAATTGTTAAGTCTGGGATGTTAGGTGACAGGTGGGGGGGAGGGGCGTTTGTGAGCTTGACTATCTCTCATGTAGTCTAGCATTTTTAAAAGATCCTCAATATTCTCTAGAATTTATGCCCCAGAAAAAACAAGCATCAACTATTTTTTTCTGGTTTGTTTTGCATTTTTCCATAATGGACCAGAACTATTACCAACATTTTTTGGTCTGCTTCTTAAACTATTAATAAATTTTCTGTTACATATTTTGGATAAAAATTGCTGTCAGAATTTTATCTGATCCATTAATAATTCCTAATAATATTAATCCCCAAGGGTAGGTGATAATTGTAGATAACTGTATGATGCCCACTCCAGAAGGAATTTGCTGAACTTCTTTGGAATTCCTTCTTAACAAATAAAAAGGATAACACAATTTTCAGATGTGTCTTTGCAAAGCCATCTGTATGCAAACTGAAGCGATTGTTAGATGAATGTATAGTTTTGACTATAAAATGCACCCTCTGGTGAGTTCAAAATGATGTTTGTAAAATTAGCTACAGTTACAGTACTCCTGTGGGTTATTTGTTTTCAGAGCATAATATAAACAGCATAATCCATCTTGGTTCAAAAGAGCTTACTCCCAAAGAGCTTGGCATCTCATAGACAATTTTAAGTCAAAATATTGCAATCTGAAAACAGAGCAACAGGAAGATTAACTGGCATGATCCTTGGCATCATGGCATCTACCCAACAAATTCATAACATTCACCCATCTAGAGGACTTGTACAAAGCCAACAGGATAGTAAAGGCTTCTGTCCTATCGAATCCCATTCCATTCCAAGATCACAATCCAACTAAGAATGCCAAGTTATGCTTGGTTAAGGAGAAGTATGACTAAAGTTTAGTGTAATGATTAAGGCACCAGGCTGGAAACTGGGAGTCTGTGAATTCTAGTCCTGCTTTAGGCATAAAACCAGTTAGGCGATGTTGAGCCAATCCCTCTCAGTCCCAGGAAGAAGGCAATGACAAACCACTTTATGTCAATTATTTTCCCTTTAAACCTTGTATTCCAAGTGTCTGATTTTGCCTTCCTGTGTTAGGCGAACTATTCTTGCAACAAAGGAGTTTATGAAATATAGTATTATGGTATAGGGTCTCCTGCTTGAGCAGGGGGTTGGACTAGATGACCTATAACCGTGCTGGTGAACCTATGGCACGTGTGCCACAGGTGGCACACATAGCCATATCAGTGGGCACACCAGCTCAGCTCTGGCCCGCATGTGCGCCCCAGCCAACTGATATTCAGGCCTTCTGGGCCCACCAGAAGTAGGGAAACAGGCTGTTTCCTGCCTCCAGAGGGCCTGGGGGTTGGGGGGGGAAGGCCCATTTTTCTTTCTTACCTGGCTCCAGATCGTCTATATGCATCTGCAGAGGGCAAAAACAGCCTTTCCCACTCCCTCGGAGGCCCTCCAGAGGCCTGAAAGGGCCCATTTCCCAACTCCTGGTGGGACAGGAAGTGATTTTTTTGCTGTCCCCAGCCTCCAGAGACTCCTAGAGTGTCTCCTGGCATGGCTTGGTGGGCGTGGCAGGGGAAGGATACTGTAAAATCTCCATTCCGTCCCCACTCCAGGGGGAGGTTACTGCAAAATCCCCATTTCCTCGCGATCAGCTGGGACTCGGGAGGCAGAGAATGGATGGGGGTGGGGCCAGTCAGAGGTGGTATTTACTGGTTCTCCAAACTACTCAAAATTTCCGCTACCGGTTCTCCAGAACTGGTCAGAACCTGCTGAATACCACCTCTGATCTGAGCTCTTAAGAGGCCATTGGTTTATCATACCATTTCTCAACCTCACAACTTTAGGATTTATAGACTTCAACTCCCAGAATTCTTCAGGAATTCTGGGAGTTGAATGCCTTAAAATCGCTGAGGTAAAGAAACACTTGTTTACCACATAGCCTTTGGTTTGAATTACCTGGGGGAGATTGAGGCTAGCAAGATAGTTCTGAGGAGCCCCACAAGGCAACAGTTCCAACATTTGGAAAGTCCCCAAAGGGGAATTATTCCTGGATAATCTTCTAATACATTTTCTAATAATCTTCTAATACAACTTCTAAATCTAAATTATTTGCTGGGTGTTCATGTGGATGTGGTGTTCTCAATGTGCTAAACTAAAGCGTGGTTAACATGCAAGTTTACAGTGTTGTGCAAAATCCAGCCACTCTCATTGTTCATACTGTTGAAAGAAACAAGAAATGTTACTGTTGTTTTAAAAACATATTTAATAAGAGCATTGATTTAAAAAACCTAATCTTTCATGTCAATACAGAGAGAGAGAGTGTGAGAGAGAGAGATTGAGAGAATTCTGTTCTGGTAAAAGACAAGGTTATAGCATTTTAATAAATTAGTTTTTAAAAGAAATAATATGAAAACATTTGCATTGACTTCTTAAAAATTTTGCATGCTTTATCAAGTTAATTTTACCCTATTTTGATTTCTTAAAAAAATAGTACCATATTCATTTCAATAAATACAGTTGGCTGCATTTAAATTATTTCTAGTAAGAAAAATAAATAAATAAATAAGGCACTTTACCTTTCTATGGAAAGGTAAAGCTTTTTATTTTCTGAGTCATGTTTCTGAACCAGTGACAACATTTGTCATCATGCAAGCAGTCATCTAATTTAGTTTCAAAGATTAAGCAATGCATATCTAAATATACATGATGTAGCACGGAAACTATGAATGACATATATCTTTCCTTCCCTGGGAGGTTTCATAAATTCCCCACCCTCTCTTATTTGCTATGTATTTACTACTTTATTCCTCCTGCAGGCAGAAACTCTTAGCGTTTTACATATATATATGAATGCTGTATATATATGAATGCAGTTTACATATATATATATATAAAAGTGTGTATATGTGTACGCGCGATATTAGCAATTTTACATCTCTATATATATGTATATCTATATCTATATGTACCCGTATTTTTCAGAGTATAAGACGCTCAGGAGTATAAGACGCACATTCGTTTTTGGGGAGGAAAACAACAATAAAAAATTCTGCTTCTCCCTACCAGCATCCATCAGTATTTATCTGGCTAGCGTGCTTGGAGCAACAGCAAACAGTCTGGTAAGCTTCAGCCTGATTTAGCATGAACAGCTGATTGGCGGTTGGATTGGCCTCCCGGAATACAGCTGTTCCAGGCTGCAGGGCTTGCCAGAGCCCATTGCTACCTCCATACATCGTGTTCTTGGCTTCCGCGCATCACATTTTTGGCCTTCGCATGCTCTGTTTTAGACCCGTTCCAGGCTGTGGGGATCACCACAGCACATCGCCACCGATCGCCACCTCAGCGCGTCACGTTTTCAACCAACTTAGGAGACCTCAGTTGGAAAGGAATACTCCCCGTAGGGTGTAAAGTACAATGAAAACCCCCAGAAACCAGCCCAAGTCCCCACGTATATGCAGGAATATGGCTGGAATTTCCCAACCCAGGGGGTCTGAGTTCGAGTTGTCACTCTGGCCCTGGAGGGGGTAGCTGCCCGCTGGATGGTAACCCTCCACAATGCCGATGCCCTTGAGCTGTGAAACTTTGACTGCTTCATGGTGACCATGCGCTAGCGTTTTGAGGACCCATTAGCTGACCACAAAGCCCAAGATCGCATCAGAATCATGAAACAGGGTTGCCAGCCAGTAGCCAAATACACAGAGGAATTCCGCAATCTAGCCTGCAGTGTGGACTGGCCAGAGGACATCTTGATGAGCTGGTTTAAGGATGGGCTGAATGATGACCTATACATCACTTGTTTGAGGGGAGCCCCCAACCGCTTGCATGAGTAGTACCTGAGTATCTCAAAATGAATGGGTGGCTAAAAACATGTAAAAGCCCACACACTCTCAAGGAAATTCCACCTGAAATACCCAAGTAAATCATCTTAACATATATATGTTTTCCTTGTTTCTTTCCAGATGGATTATCCTTTTTTCTAAAGAGGGCAGTATGTCAGATCTGTGTATCTCCCATTCTTCAGGGGAAGGAGTTTTTTAAATTACTTTCTTTACTTATTACTCTCTTTCCTATATATCCTGTAACCTGCAATTTATTGATTTATAACGCCCTGGCATTTTTGCACCTTTTAGGGATGTAAGGGGAGGGAGGGCCATGTGGGTTGTATTGCTCGAGAGCCGGTGGAGGATGACTCTGAGAAAGTTCCCTTATCTTTTTCCCAGAGTGGCCAGTACAATAACATCTTCGCACCTGTGGATTGGCTGAATCCACATTTGACTGTTGGGAGGGGTTTCTAATTCCTTTATTCTAACTGCATGGCCTGAGGGCCCCTCACAGCCAGCTTTCTTTTTGCCCTGCTATCACCTCTATTCAATAAAAGGTTCCTTTTGAAAGGCCAAGTTTCAAGAGTCTTTACTTTATTGAATAAAGAGGAGAGGCCGAGCCTTACACTTTCCTTCCACAGTGTGGAAACCAGCGTTAGAGGAGAAAATTATGACCCTTTCAACTGTATATGAAACTTTAAACCTATCAAGGCTCCTGGACAAAATAACATACCTATTGAAGTCCTAAAACAAAATCTAGATTGGTGGGGTCCTTTATTAGCAGCTCTATTCACTGTAATAGATAGATAAGGTAAAGGAGCCCCTGTGGATTTTACTCTGCTGGTCATTGCCGAGTATAAGTGGCAGTGCTTATCTCCGTTTCACGGCTGTTGAGCCAGCACTGTCCAAAGACATTTCTGCAATCATGTCATGGAGTGTTGTTACCTTCCCACCGAAGCAGTACCTATTTATCTACTTGCATTTGCATGCTTTCAAACTGCTAGATTGGCAGGAACTGGGGTGAGCATGGGAGCTTGCCCCATTGTGTGGTGCTCAGGTCTTGAATCTGTTGTTTAATAAGGCTATAATAGTCCCCCTGTATAAAAAGAGAGATACAAATAACTCTTCCAATTATAGACCTATCAGTTTCCTATTACTACTGGGAAAACTGTATGCCAGACATTTAAATGAAAAATTAACACATTTGTAAATCTCAGGGTGGGGAAGGCAATGGGGCTAGTGATGGAACAGGCCACCCAAGGTCTCCCCTACCCACTGAGATACCTCATGCTTCCCTCTTCCTGCCACGCCAGACTCATCTTACAAAGATCTGTCTCCTCTTTGCCACGGTTTCTTTTCCTTTGAGGACGATTTCCTTTCCAGCCTATCAGTTGGCTTGCAAATGTTTTTCGCACCGAGAGTGAAAGTTCTAGGGGCCATGATCTCAAGCGACTTTAGCAATCCATTTTCTGCAAAAACAGATGGGTGCCTAAAGTCACACGAGATCACAGCTCCCAGAACATTTCATTTTCAGTACGAAAAGGGTTTGCAAGCTGTCCGGTAGGCTGGAAGCAATGCGATTTCGCTTCTAGTGTCCAATCGGTTTGCAAATGCTTTCTGCACCAAGAGTGAAAGGTTCTGGGACTGTGATCTTGGGCGACTTCAAGTACCCATCTACTTTTGCAGAGAATGGGTGCCTGAAGTCGCGCAAGATCACAGCCTCTCCCCCACCCCCAAATCTTTTACTCTCAGTGTGAAAAGCATTTGCAAGCTGATCAGTAGGCTGGAAGGGAAATCGTCCTGCTCTCCTCTCCCTCAAAGGCAAAGAAATTGCAGCAGAGAGGAGACAGATCTTTGCAAGATAAGTAACTCTGGTACAGCAGGATGGGAGGGGGAAGCAATTATGGGGAGTGGAGGGGGAATAGGGGGAATGTGGCAATGCCTCTGTGGTAATTCGTAAGGGCAAACAACTGTGGTGCTGCAATATTCATAATTTTGGCACTTTGTCATAAACACTTGGGGGGGGCTTATTGTGTAACTTTGAATGGTCATTAAGTGAACTGCCATAACTTGAGGATTACCTGTACTGCACTATATCAAGATAGTATTAATGTAAGTGAGATGCAACTGAGAAGTTTAGTTATCTGGTCATTGTATTTACCATGCTTTAAGATGCTACCTCATTGCAAGGCAATATTTCTGAAGGCAAAATTTACTATAATAGTTTTGTCTCAATATTTTTATTCGAAAGGAGGAAGTTTTGTTCCTGTAGCAATATGCATTTTTAATGCCAAAATCGTATTGCAAATTTTATATGCAGCTTCAAGTTGGATCACATTTACTAACAACCACATAGCACAACTGCAGATGAAATTTTAAAGATTTCTTTTAAGTGTTAGAAGCTGTGTTCCAAATGCTATTACTCTCTTGGAAGCTCAGCAATGCCCTTTGAAAACAAAGGCTTGCTTAAGCGTTAAGAAGCTTTGGTTGCCAAACTATGTTTTTAAAGACAAGGAAAGATTGCTTCAGGAGATCCCAAATATGTCCTTTGTAATTACGTGATTCAATGGTGACTCAAAAGATTAGTCAGATTGGCATTGATCCTGATTATTTATTTTCCAGGGCTATGTCAACAACACTTCATTGTATCAGACAAAGACTATGGAATAATTCAGTACAGGAATTAATGCCCAAAAATTCTTGCATGCCCCTCCAAGAGGTTCTCTGGACCCCACTACCCAAGTGGGTATGTGTTACCCAAAACAGGGCCATGGGATGCTATCCACAGATGCAATCAGGGCAGAGAAGTACTGGTGCCTTGCTGATCTTACTGCCAAAAGATAGGCCTTTATAGCAGCTTTAAGCTGTGTTTGGTTAAGTTTGTCCCTTACTGAGTGCCAGCAAAACTCTAGATGTCTCTTCTCCTAAGCCAGATTGCTACCTATAGGAATCCTGGATAAGACGTAATAATCACTTGAGGCTTTACATGGGCCATGGTCATCTGGTAATGGCAAGTTTTCAATCTCTCCTTCGGGGCAAGGCAGCTCCCGGCACCTGAGATGAGCGGCATGACCATAGCAGCTTAAAGTGTGCAATACAGGTAGACCTTGACTTACAACAGTTCATTTAGTGAGCATTCAAATTACAAAAAAGTAACTTATGATAATTTTTCACACTTATGACCATTGCAGCATCCCTATGGTCATGTGATAAAAATTCAGACAGTTGGCAACAGACTCATATTTATGATGGTTGCAGTGTCCCAGGTCATGTGATTCCCCCTTTGCGACCACCTGTCAAGCAAAGTCAAAGGGGAAACTGTTTTCACTTAACAACCATGTTAATAATTCAACAACTGCAGTGGTTCCCTTAACAACTGTGGCAAGAAAGATCGTAAAATGGGGCAAAACTCACTTATCAAATGTCTCATTTAGCAACATAAACCTTGGACTCAATTGTGGTCGTAACTGGAAGATTACCTGTAGTAGTTGGCAGATTCCATCCCATATCCATCAGCAAACACATCATCAATAAAATCTGCTAAACCTATTCACAGCCACATTTCTGTTGGGAGAAGAGGGAAAACACCATTTTAAAACAGGACCATCTTCAGATGAGTTCAAGATGTTTCAGCTGTTTACTGGAGATTAAAGAAAGCAACCATCATGAGGACATGGCATAAAACAAAACCAGTTACAAGGGCATGTTCATATAGTTAGGAGGAAGTTAGTCATAGGAGGAATTTAAGGATGAACCAATTTTTTACTTAAAATCTCAGACTACTTAAAAGCCAGTGAGAGAGCAAGCAAAATATTTGGCTCCATTCGGAAGAACAAAAATTGAGCTAGACGTTTGATCTTGTCCAGTAACATAGATCTAATTTATTCATCAGTTTGCCACAATCTATGGTTAACTCTCCAACTGGATGCCTTTACTCGGTGGAAAATCCTATTGAATTAATTTACACTTAGCTAAAATGTACAAATTTTAATTCTTATAAGACCAACATACAGTGCTTATTAAGGTGTAGGAATTTGTTTGAAGTATATTAATACATTTATCATAGGCATTTTATCTAGAGAATCTGGGGCAAGATCAGGGGTGAAATGATCCCAGTTTGGACCGGATCAGCCGACCCGGTAGCAATGGCGGCAGGTGGTTAGGAGAACCGGTAGCAAAAATCTCTGCCCCCCCCCATGCCCACCCAATTGCCTGGTTCCCCTCTTGCCCGCTTGCTGCTTCTTGTAAAAAATGCTTTTAAAAGGTAAAAAAAAAGGCTCTGACAATGCCAGCTGAGCAGTGCGATCATCAGAGCCTTTTTTTAACTTTTAAAAACATTTTTTTTACAATCTATTCAGCTAAATAGATTGTAAAAAAAAAAGTTTTTAAAAGTAAAAAAAGATCGCGCACCACAGCTGATCACCCCGCGCTGTTCTACTTACCCCGTGCCTCCTTTTGGCATACACTGCCTGCAAGCATGCGCGCACCTCGCATTTGGTGCGTGGTACACACTGCGCATGCACAACAGCGAACCAGTAGTAAACCGGTTCAGATTTCCCCACTGGGCAAGATATATATATTACACCAGGGTTCCTATGTTATAAACAAACTGATGAAGAAACAAGATTGAAAGACAGCAACTAACCCAGAGTTTTATTGACAAAGGAAATGTTTAGTTATATATTCATGGTGACGCACATTCAGTTTCATTTCTGTGTTGATAACTATCACCTATTTTTTTTGGGGGGGGGGAAACCCTGTATTCTGTGAAGAAGTTTCCAAATATCTACAAATATATCTACAAAATATCCAATATGATACACAACAGCAGATTGGGAGTTTTGCTGAAGTTGTTCTTTTAATCAGGACATTGCCAAAAGTATTTGTAGTTGTATATTTTCTACTTGTAAAATAATAAGCTGAGAAGAAGTTACCTTGTGAAAGTAAATAATGACTTGAATGTTTTCATTCACTTAACCGTTACTTTCAGAAAGCATGTTTTTTTTTATGGTTGGTTTCATATAATGACACTAAACTGAATGGAGAATTTGTTATATTTACAGATACACAAGTGGACCATTCATGGAGACAAACAGGCTTTCTTACAAACCAGCCAATCTACTTCATATTAGATTTGCAAGCAAGGCACTCAGCCACTTCATTTCTCTTTCTCCCTCTTTTTGCCTCCCCTTTTTTTATATATATATGTGCAAAATCTATACATTTGCTTTTTTTTTTCTGGATTGCACAAAACTATGTGCAACTGAGAAAAGGTGTACAAGACATACCTTCTCAGTCTGTCAGTAAGATTGATCTTTTATCAGAAATGTTCTTCAACAGGTAGCTGTTCTGAACAACATGCGGTGCTAAATGAAGAAACAGTGGGCCAATAGTCACAACAATGTTTTGTTACAAATGCTCCACATGCTTTACTAGTAGTACTTGTTTGTAAGGATAATAAAAATGAGAAGGCTCCATTATGTTTTTTTCCTCTTTCTTCCCAAGGAAGAACACAAGCTGTTTTTTAAGCTGTGAACACTGTGTTCTGGCTTTGTAGAGCTTTCCAAGGTTGTTATTATTCCTCTAATCCACCTGGTATCTTGTCTTTTTATAATCTTTAACAAGATAAGCATTTATGATTTTTGCAATC
The DNA here is from genome assembly GCA_022577455.1 of Arizona elegans. Lineage (NCBI taxonomy): Eukaryota > Metazoa > Chordata > Lepidosauria > Squamata > Colubridae > Arizona > Arizona elegans. The sequence continues at coordinate 199,467,932 of JAKOOJ010000001.1, read as the reverse complement.
TCTCTTTTTATCCATTATTTGTAAATCTTTTTTTAGGGAAAAACTAAAATGCTTATATTTGGAAGTAATGGCTTCCTTATATGTGAAACAGCTGCTGGGTCATTTTCACATTAGAAGACCAGTTCACTTGAATGTTGATGTTGGATAAAAGAATTACTGATGGATTCTGCTGATATACACCGATCCTGTTTAAAGGGAAAGAAATGGTTTTTGGTATTACATTGCAGAATCATAGGATATGTGTCTTGTGGGATTTCAGTATCCCAGTTGGAATCACACTAGGAGCTACTATTAGGATTTCTTAGTGGCTACAACAAGCACATACTAGTCTTAAAATCTGGTCATGTTCTACAAGTTCTACTTTTGACCCAAAGTTGCACTAAGAATTTTTTGTTTTGTTCTATGGCTGGTAACTTGTAGAGTTCTGAAAGATTCCATGTGTTTGTCATTCATTTTTAATATCTGTATGCTAAGTGTTGCAGGAGTGGTAAGGCAACAAAGCAGAACAATCACAATTCAACTCTAAATAAGATCAGAAGAAACAGCCAGTAGTCAAGCATTAGAGTCTGAACAATACAGAAAGCAAACCAATGGAGTCAGAAGCCACTGTTGCACAAAAATAAAAAGATTCAAGGTGAAAACTATCCTAAATAAGAATACAACCCAAATTGAATTGCCGATAATAACCATGTACCATGGTTGTGTCTTAGAAACAACATATCCTTTACACAATAACATTTGGTTATAATATTGTATAATATTGTTTCATTTGTTGTGACATTTCCCAGGTGTTGATTTAGACATACTGGCCAGCAGTATCAGAAATATAAATGCTGAATCTGCTGGCTAAAAGTAAATAAAATCCAGGTCTAGTCTTACGTAGTTGCTAAAGAATGTTTAGGAAAATCAGAAGATTGAAGACAAGGAAGACCCCTTGTCCTGACCTCTCCCATCCCAGTTGTTTTTATGAGCCCAGGGAAAGGTTCAACTGTGTTTGCACTACATTCAAGTATGTTGACAATTAAAATGGGCTCAAGTTTTTTTTTTAAGTTTGAAACAAATGATATGAAATATACTACCAGTTCGTGTTTCATCTCCAGTTCCTGTCAGTACTTTACATATTTTAAATTGTTGATGTAAACAATAAATCAGAATAATTCACATTGTTTTCAAGAATTGCCAGCTGTATGCTCACTCTACCCACAAACTTGTGGTAAAGGTGGCAAGGGTGCTGTAGGAATCCTAAGTAATCTATAAAATGGGGAGGAATAGACTCTGCACTCTTTCTTACCATCTACTAAGACAAATGTTTCTCAACCTTGGTAGCTTGAAGATGGGCGGACTTCAACTCTCAGAATCCCCCAGCCAGCAGCGCTGGCTGGGGGATTCTGGGAGTTGAAGTCCACCCATCTTCAAGCTTCCAAGGTTGAGAAGTACTGTATAAGATGTTCTGCATCGATCACAAAACTCCAGTTTCTTTGAGAAATACCAAGCTTTGTGTTAATCAAACAGCTACAAACTGGCCTATGGTGAGTGGAATGATGGATTATCTTTGAAACAGATATCAGCGCAGCAAGTTCTCAGGTTTTGTGATACTATAGCACCACGAGTGATACATGAATTTGTGCAACCCTGTCAGAAATCTAATGATTTCAATCAAGATAAATTGGACAAGAACTAATCACAATACATACCTCAAGATACATAACTTTCATGAAACTTTCTTGATTTAGACTAACTTTTATTAGTAGAGCAATACCAATAGATTATCCTCCTTTCGTTTTTCTCTTGCCGCTCAAAAAATCCTTTTCCATTTTAAAAAATGTTAAATAATAAATTAAAAAATACCGAACTTCACTAATACTGGTCTCTGTTTTGATAATTTTACTCCTGACAATATTGGTGAAAAATATCTGGGACATATTGTTTTCTTTACCTGTACCCCAAATTTAGGGGTACAGGTAAAGGATTAGGAATATCATTAATTTCAATAGAATTGGAAATTGTTCATTTAGCTAAGGAAAATAATTCTTAGTAGACTGTACCTGTCCATAAAGTTTTACATCAGAAATTAATGAACCTGTTATCTGTAGTTTTCTCTGCTCATGGAGGTTTTCAGATGAACCCATCAAGCTTTCTAGCCCATCTCTGAGGCAGGGATGCATTTGGCTAATGCTTCAGAAAATTAGAATAGTTCTGGGTCATGTCAGAAAATAGGGAATTATGAAATATATAATGAATATGTTGTTGCCTTTGAACCATTGCTGTTCCAATTATACAGCAATTAAGCTGTTACTATATAATTATTTCTTCAGAAATAGTGTTCACAGCTGTTATAATTTGTAATCTTAGAACGTTTATTGGGAATAAATATTTTCTGTTGCACCAGTTGTCATTCACACTTTTAAAATGCCATCTTGTTTCTTATTGTAAAAGGAAAATTATTCATTATTCAAAAGTAATCTAAGATATTGGTGACCTAATATCTTGGACAAGGGCACAATATTAAATGCACAGATAAGTTGGATATTAAAATCTTTATTTTTTTTCTCCAAATTAAATATAATCATATAAGTTTTATGTCTTCTATAAGTTAAAAGTGGGCAATCAAATCAAATTTGAATTAGTACTTCATTTTAAAAATTGGGAAAGGAGAAGAGAAAAAAAATCACACTCCTTTTTTTAAAAAAAGTTTATTTTGCCTAAAAACTAAAGAATTTAAGGATTAAGAATTATTCCCATTGATGAGACAGTTTTGCTTTGCTGAATTTACCAGGCTATAGATTTTGCTTAGCATTTGCTCCCAGGATAAGATAGGCATTTCACTCCTTAAATCTCTGTAGTCCACTAAAACAACTAAGCTGAAAATACTGGTTTTGCTTAATTGGGAGTCAGGGAAAAGGAGGCTTGGGTTCTCGCAACCATGTAAAGAGAAATAGAAAGCAAAATACGATCCACTTTCCCACACATGATGGAGTTTGGAAGTATAACCAGATCCTCCTGGCACTTAATGATCAACTTGGACTGTGTTGTGGCCCGCCAGCAGCCTGCGCGGATCATGGCTGATCCCAACGATGAGGAGGCTCGTGTGGGATCGTGCCAGCAGCCGGCACAGCTGGTGCTCGTGTCGAACAGCGAGGAGGCTGAAGAGGATGTGGTGCCAGAGGCAGAGACTCAGCCAGGACCTTCAGAACCTCCAGAGGCTCCTTCAAGTGGAGAGAGCGAAGTGGAGGAACCTCTTCTCAATGCTCGAGCACGCAGGGCTGCCAAAAGGCAGTAGTGGCTACTCAGGAGGAGGAGGTCTCCTCAAGAGTAAGGTTTGAGGACAATTGGCCACTCCCTTAGCCTATTTAAGTCACAAGTAGTTAGTAATTTCTTACTGGAAACAACGTGTAATTATTACAGAGCATTTTTGAAGAGTGAGTGTCTTATCGTATCTTCTTTTCTGGGCTGGTTGCCAACTTTTGCCGGATTTTGTTAATTCTTGGTACGTTATAACTTTGATAAGGACCGTTGGTGTGTGTCATAATCCTTGGGAATCCGGAGCTGGGGCATAACAGACTGAGAATCTGCCACCGTAGGCTAATTCTGCTAGCAGATTTATTGAGTTAGCATAGAGCCATCCTCCGTTACAATGGTGTTGAATAATTCCCCCTTAAGTCAGTAGTAACCAATGGAAAATTCAGAGTGTGTTAACTCTGATAATCCTTACTGCCTATGCTCTCAAGGTGTATCAAGTGATAATAGAAGCAGGACCAGGTTGGTGTCTATTCAGCATTTCAGATACAGACCTCTCTAGATAATTTCTAGGCTCCAGGTAATTTCTTCTACCATCATTATTTTTTTTCACACACCACACACACATACACAGAGAGAGAGAGAGAAAGAGAGAGACACTGTGGTGGTACCAGGGTTTAAAAGAACCATCCCTTCTTGAAAAAAGAAGAACAGGGCTTATTTAAAACACAAACTTCTAAAAGCCCACCAAACAGCAAGTGACACCAGGTTTTGAAAGCACCATGCCCTCCTGAGAACATCCAAGGTAGAGAATTTTGAAAGGACAGTAAGCCAGGAATCTCTGGCATGAAAAAGTGGAAAATGGGACAAGCCACCTGTCAAAAGTCACCAGTTTCCCACACTTGCTGAAGCCATAGAAGGCTTGCGGAGTCAATGACTCGACCCGCCATCTCCTAATTTGCTCTGCTCAGCAAAGCAAGAGAGGAAAGTCTTGCAAAAATAATTTCCACCTCATCCTCACATGGCAAATGATTTCCCTCCAGCTGGTGACATTCTAAAAGGCAAAGGACAACAAAATCACAAGGCTTAAAAAATTTGCTTGCTTAACATCCTTTGCATAAAGTCAGATTATCACCGTTCATTCCAAAGACCAAACCAGAGACAAAAGATGGAGAATAAGGCACCAGGAGGAGCAAATGTTAAGACATTGTTGCTTTCTGACAACTCAGGAACTGTTGATTAGCATTTAAACTCAACAGTGGGGAAAATCCCTAAGCCCTATTTTGGGGCATCAAGTCAGAATCAAGTCTGATCCTCACTCTTCAAATAGGGATACTGATTTTGCCAGATCTTTTGTTTCCTGACAAGAACAAAAAAAATTCAATGAGAACGATATCCCTTGAGACGCCAATATGTTCTGTGCCCAAAGTACATCTTGTACCATGGTGCTTTTGGTCTGTTCTCTGAACTTGTGTTTCAGTTTGTTTATTTGACTTATAGCTGCCCACTTTGTAAGAATAACCCTTATAAGCCATAAATTATGCCAAGGTTCTTAGCCCGATGTGCCATCTGCTAGACAGGACCCAACCTGGAAAGATAGATTAATATCTCTTTATTTATGCATAACTAAAGGATATGCCTCCCACAGGTACAAGGTAGAAACATCCTTTAAAAAAGGAAAACACCACTTTATATTCAGTTCAAACATAGTGGGTTTGGAATGTGTTCTCTCATTAGCTACTATCATTTGAGTCATAAAGTATCTAGAGAGCATTCCCAGCAACTACACAGGTTCCATGTAACAATTCATAGCATCCCATAATATTCTTAGCATGATCTTGCTAATTACTACTTGAATATTCCAAGAGGTGTGGTTTTTACATTAAAATGAGCTTTTGAGTTAACTTTATGAGCAATAATCGGTTCTTATCAGAATATAGATTCTTGCCATCAAAATCCACATTCTTGCTTTGTGTAAGTCAAAGAAATAGAAACACTAATTAAAGGCGCCCCTTATTGCTGAAAATATTATCTGTCAAGCCAGTGGTGGGATTCAAGTAATTTAACAACCGGTTCTCTGCCCTAATGATTTCTTCCAACAACCAGTTTGCCAAACTGCTCAGAAAGTTAACAACCGGTTCTCCCGAAGTGGTATGAACTGGCTGAATCCCACCACTGCTGTCAAGCACCAGGGAAATCAGGAGATTCAGGCAGTTCAAACGAGTATAAAGATTTATTGCAAACTTAAGCTCTCTACAAGAATCTGACCAACTAGTGATCAAGGGAAGTGAGCAGGAGATAAGGAAGGCATTGAAGACAGGCTGGACTTAGATCTCTTGTGGGTGCACAGCGGGGGTGGGTTCTACTTACCTTTACTACCGGTTTCCAACAGGATCACATTTATAATGCGATTCTGGACGGCTTATAGATTATAAAAAGATAAATAGAAAAGCTATTAAAAATTTAAAACTATGTAAATTAAAATGTTAAAAACTATACAAACCCACCCCCCCCACTCACCCCCCACAGTGTTGGCAGTACAGAGATGATGTCTTCTTACTTCGTCAACCACTTCCAGTGGTGAGTGGTCTCTGTCAATTCTGTATCAAGGATTCCAAGCTACCCACTCTCTTAACTCCACCTCCAATTCTAGCTGCAGAGTCATTCATGCTTGCTTCCCCCAACCATAAAGACCAGGGAGTTCAGTAAACCCTCCTTGCCACAAAGTTCACCCTACCTCTGCCAGCACACCTCCATTCTACCCTTGTAGGTATCCTTTGGGTTCTTAACTAGCATAAGTGAACTACACTCTCCTTTCCAGTTTTGTGCCCCAGTATTGTAATTGCTCATTTTCTTCCTCCCCCTCTTTAACATTAATTTTAACTTGCAATGCTGGCATTTTGGAATGAATTTACAAAGTTTCAAGAAATGCTATTACATTGCTTCTATGAAACTTAACCATCAGTTCTTTATTGCTTGTAACAAACTGTCTCTGACTTTCAGTGGAATGAAGGAACAATGTGTACCCTTTGCTTTAATCATTGTAGCATCAAACAAAAATTATAATAAGGAGGGAAAGAAGATCTATGTTAGTATCACATATGAAAATGTGGGTATCATGGCCCAGGATTCTGATTTTGAAGAAGCTGCTCCATCTGAAGCAATGAAATGTCAGAAAACACCAAGCCAAGGATCACCGGAGGCTGATCAAACACCATCAGAATAGCTAGAACAGTCATATTTTGATGATATGTGGCCTCCTTGCACTTTGCTAGTACAGTGGAGAACAGAGCGAAAACCTTCAATATGGGTCCTTGCGGCCTTGCCAAGCAAGGGAGTAAATTTTTTGATTAAAGACAGCCAGCTGCAGTCTAATTTAAGAGGCAGCCCTGACCCATGCTTTTCTGCTAGAAGCACCTGCCTTATCTCTTGCCTGGTGTGTTCCTGTGATTCTGATTGTGATTCCTGAAACCTGGCCTTTGGATTGACTGACAGACCTGTCTTGACTCTCTGAACTTGGGACTGGATTTGACTTCTTTGCTGCACATTCCTATTGAAAGCAAAACTACCCAAGCAAACTTCTTGCTTAAAGACTCTATTTTGATTTACATTCCTTTTGTTGTTTGCTGTTATCTACTTAACCTTAAAATGCTATTTTCACCTAGCAACTCAGTGTATGTGAATTTGAAACCCAAAATAGGACAGCGGGAAGTGGATATGGAGGAATCCACCATATATCTGAAAACCAAGAATGGGAACTAACGAGGAGGTCTCTAAAGGAAAGGGCAGACATTGGTACACTTGCCCACCTTAGAGATGCTTGCAAGGTAGGAAAGAATAATTGAAGTTTGTGGTGGTTGTAGCATGAATGGAGCACCAATCCAGCCCCATTTCCAAACCACTACAGTCCAGACTGAATTTGTTAAATGGGCTTCAAGACCAGCCAGGTGTATTTTAGGTTGCTGAGTAGAATTGCCAGTTGCAAAGAGCATCTAGAGAGCTAGATGAGTAGAATATCTGTGGCAATCTCTTTAAAAATGTAATCACCCAAAGCAAATGATGGGGGTCGGAATTAGCATTCCACTGATAAATAATGTATTTTCCCAAAATGTTGCTTTGGAGGGTGGAAATGAACAGGAACAAAGCCAGCATAAACAGAGAGCTAACAAGTGAAAACAATGGAGCTCATTCCTATACAAACATAACGCAAAGAATATTTACAAGACTTTATATACACGTGTGTATATATTGATCAAACTAAATAGGTACCCTTATTTAATCTAATACTTAGACCTTAACTAAATTATTTAAATTTTTACTACTTTCCTTATACAGATAATCCGTGTTTAATGAGCATAATTAACACCAGGAACTTAGTTGTTAAGCAAAGGTGCTGCTAAGCGAAACTGCAACTGCCTATGATCTTACTTCAATTTTGCTTTACTTTACAGGCCTGCAAAGGTCATAAATGCGAGGACTGGCCTACAATGTTACGTTTTCATCACTAACGTAATTCCCAACAGTTACTAAATGAGGCAGTCGCTAAATAAGGACTATCTGTAATTGACAAATGCTTCCTATTCACTTATTCCTCCTCCCACATTTCTATACAGGCTTAGGGACACTAACAGTGTGTCTCCTTAAAATTTTCTTGCATATTTATCCAGCACTTGAGCCATGGGGATGTCTTTCTGCCACCAGGTGTGCATTTTCTTTCTGAAGGTTCTTTTTTTACTTCAGCGGCTTCAGATACCTTCCTGGTTTCTTTTCTGGTCTTGGATTGTCTCGCTTCTGCCCCCCTCCCCCCAGCCCACAGCTGTTGCTTCCTATGTTCTATGCCTTGACAAGTCATCTCTCGCTCCAGCAGCATTTCCTGTCAAATATAGAAGACACCCCTCCTTTTTTGTCTACTTGTTGTGGTTTCTTTCTACTTGACCTACATGCCAGCTTGCAGGTGAATCTGAGAATCTGAGAAATTTTACGTTCCCCATCCCTTCTTTCCCTGCAAGTTTTGTCAGTTTGGTCTAAGGGGTGAATTGCTTCTGGTTCGGCCAAACCAGTAGCGACGGCAGTGCGAGGGTCCACCCACCTACCAGGTCATTGTTACTTCCTGGTTTTAAACAGGAAGTAACCTGTTTTTTACCCTCTGTGCATGCACAGAAGGGTTTGTGCATGTGCAGAGGGTCTGCCCGCGCCCATACATGGTGCATGCACTTCCGAACCAGTAGGGAAGGTAAGTAAATTTCACCCCTGGTTTAAGGCACTAGGCTAGAAATCACGAGATGGTGAGTTCTAGTCCCGCCTTAGGCATGAAAGCTGGATGGATGACTTGGGGCCAATCACTCTAGCTCAGCCCAACCCACCTTGGGAAAATGATTGATGGAGTTGTCCTTCTTGATCAACAAGCTACCACACCTAGGAAAGAAACACAGAAACCAAGTCAGTGTTTTGGATTTCGCAACCCAATTAAATCATATGTTTTGAAAGAGGAAAGTTAACTCTGATGATCTCAGATGCAAATTCATCCTGATTTATACTCGTGCAAAGATGCTTATTTATTAGTCACTTAATTCCTTCTTCCTTGTTATTGCCAACAAGTTGTAAAAGAAAACAGTTAAAAATATTTAGGAAAAACCTAGGTAGGAACAATTTTACCCATTATTCCTGATCCTAGTATCTATGGGCTTGAAGGCATGACTAATGAGAATAAGTTCCCCCCTTGATATAGAGCAGAGTGTCAAACTGGCGGCTCCCGGGCCAGATGTGTCGCACACAGACCACGCCCACCCCAGCTCCGCAAAGGGAAAAAAAGTCATGATACATGACATGACGGCAATGTGAAGCAGTGAGTTTGGCAGCCATGATGTAGAGCCATTAGTGCTGACATTCTGAGTAGTTAGCTGACTAGTTGTAGTTGTACTTTGCCACACTTTTTATTAAAGGAGAATGTCATGTAGAACAGGGGTCACCAATCCCCAGTCTGCAACACAGTGCCAGGCCACAGCCCACTCAGAACCAGGTCACGGAAGTGGTGGGTGAGCATGTGAGAAACCATCTCCTCTCCCCTGCCGCCATCACCTCTGCTGCCTCAGCCATTCTGCTGAGGTTTTGTTAATGTTAAGTTCGAATCATTTCCCTTATTTACTGTAGTAATGATTTTGTTAAAGTAGCAGCCATTGGTGGGTTTCTACCGGTTCGCCCCTGTTCAAGCGAACCGGTAGCGGCAGCGGTGGGAGGCTCCACCCACCCACCCAGATGTCATCACGGACGCTCTGCGCATGCGTAGAAGCACCGTGCATGAGCGAGCACACACACATGGGCTCACAATTCTGAAGCGGTAGCGAAGGTAAGTGAAACCCACTACTGGTAGCAGGTGACATTTATTCCTCATCACAACATTGTCTTTCAGTTGCTTACAAATAGCCTGGTGTCATTTCCATTAGGTAAACCAGATCAGGAAATCAAGTTCACGGGAAGGTTAAAGCTATATTTGTTGAGATTGGCAACAATAATAAAGTCTTGCAAGCCTGATTGTGCGTTATGTCCTCCTTCTTATATTCCTTTGACCTAGGGAGGTGTGATGTGACTACATTTGCTATTCTTCAGTCTTCTAACGTTACTCTGGTTTCCAGGATTCCCCAAAAATAATTAACAGAGGCCTAAACAGCTTTTCATTCACTTCCTTCATTATTCTATGCAGTGGTGAAATGTAAAATTTGTTACTACCAGTTCTGTGGGCGTGGCTTGGTGGGGGGTAATGTGACTGGGTGGGCTGAAGAGATTTTAGAAAAAATGCTTTTAAAAGTTAAAAAAAAAGCCTCTGATGATCGCGTGGCTCAGCTGGGCATGGGGGGGGGCAGGGATTTTTGCTACTGGTTCTCTGAACCACCTGCCGCCATCGCTACCGGATCGGGTGATCCGGTCCAAACTGGGAGCATTTCACCCCTGATTCTATGATGCATTCTTCTAGCTGGAATATCCTTTACTACAATGTCATTGTGGATCTGCACCTCTTCTGCTGATTGTTCCCAATCTATCTTACTCAATACAGAATTTGGCAAAATTAATCTTCCAGTAAAAGTCAGGTAATGCCAATTTGGTGTGTAGCATTTAAAATACGAGGCTAGGAACTGGGAAACTGAGAGTTCTAGTCCAGTCTGAGGCACAAAGCCAGCTGGGTGATCTTGGGGCTTGGGCAAGTCCCTCTCTATCAGCCCTAGGAAATAGACAAAGGCAAACAACTTCTGAAAAACCTTGTCAAGAAAACCACGAGGACATGTCCAGGCAGTTACCAGGAGACAACATTAATTTGAAGGCACAAACAAACAAACTGTAAGGTCCCAAAATACACTTGAGTCACCAGAATGCCAAAGAGAGAGACTCAAGACGAGGCTTGCAAAAAAAACCCCAACAGATTTTATTTATGGCCAAAAACAAAATACTGGGCGGAACTATATCCAGAACATACAGATACAATGCATGTGAGGAGATAGCCACACCTTGGGGAAGGTATGGCGTCCTTTTATACCCTCAGAGACGTCAGTTTAGTACCCAACTCTGGCCTCCCAATCCAGGCCCGTGCATTCCTTGTTGCCCTGCAAGGGGGAATAGAAACTTCCCAATTAGTCATCTTGAGCATTTCTTTGTTTACTCAATTGGCCACTTAGGCCCCCTGGCCCTGGAAAGTAGGAGTCTATCCAGATCAACATAAATTAAGACTGAGGTGTAAATTATGCCTTGAAGATACGTACCATGCTCTTAGATGGCACAAGAAAAAAAACAGGGAGAAGATTGATATGGGTTCAGGTCAAATGGCAGGAACATATGTTTGACAAATACCAGATACATTACAGGCCTAATAACAGAATATGTTTGTTACAGGAGATACAAATATAAAGGCATAATATATGTGATACAAATACAAAGGCATATGTGTATTACAAGAACCTAATGGTTACAGAATCTAGTATACCAGTATATCATATCCTAGTATTATTTATTATATCATTATTGTTTCCCTTCAAAACAAACACATTGGTATCCCTTGACTTCATGACTTTTTGAAACTTCAGTTACCTGCTTTAGAAATTCTGCACTTGTCTGTTAGGATTGGTTTGGTCTGTAGCGGTCTCCTCCTAATTTCTGTTAAAATTTCTCTTTTAATTTAACCCAGATGCCTTCCGTGGTTATTTTACCATTGATATAATGATACAAAAGAGTTGATGCATCCCTGAAATACAATGCTACACCATGTTCTCTTTTGTGGGTTCCACTATAACAAGGTGCATCAACCAAGCCTAATATTGCATTTTTGTGATCTCTATCATATTTCACTTTGTGCTTTATGACATCCAGTTCATCTCGCTCATAACTCATAGGTTATGCATTAATACAGAGACATTTAAGAAAATGGATTAGGCTCCCTATGTTAAGTTTGTGTAGGAGGTATGGCAGAATCTGGGGGCAGAGTTAAAAGAGGGATCAGTCGAGAATCCCTACAGAGTCACAAGCAAACTAAGTCCAACCTCCAAGGAATTCTATTGCCCCTTATCTAACTCTAATCAGGTGTTAACCAGTGGTGGCATTCTATAGGTTCTTCCCAGTTCGGGCGAACTTGTAGCAGTGGTGGGAGTCTCCACCCGCCCGGATGTCATTAAGGATGCTCTGTGCATGTGCAGAGGTGGTGCACGTGCGCTCCCATTGGCAAACCAGTAGCAAAGGTAAGTGAATATTACTACTGGTTTTAACTATTAGATCACAAGATTCCTATGTATAGGTCTGAGTAGTAATACATCAATTTAATTTAAGGTGACCAGACGTCCCGCTTTTGGCGGGACAGTCCCAATTTTTAGCAATTAGTCCCGCGTCCCACGGCATTTTAAAAAAGTCCCGATTTTTCATTCTGCCTCCTGAGTCCCGGCTGCCTCCTGAGTCCCAGCTGACGGCTAGAGGAAAAAAAAACTGTTTAAACTCTTGCCGCGGGGCTTCAAAGGGCCACCCTACAGGTGATCAGTGTAAAGAGTTCCTGGAGCAGATTTTTTTTCCCCTAGCTATGCTGAAGAAACGAAAGCGAACGCAGGGTCTTTGCTGCAACGTGACAAAATGAGGCAGAGAGAGATTTCTTTTTCTTTTTCCTCACCAAAAAAGGTAGGTGCAAAACTGCAAACAATGGGAATTTTAGGAGGAGAGTTCAAGATTTTAAAACACAAAAGAAAAAAAGCTCTATTTAACTAGGGAATTGTAATAATTGAGATACTATTAATTGTATATTGTGTTGAAAGCAGAAATGGTTAAGTTGTGGTTTGGAGGAATATATGGGGGAAATTATTTGGCTTATTATTATTGGTAAGTATAATTAATTGATTTGTAAGAAATTGGATTGCATGGAAATAATTGGAATATTCATGTTCATATTGATTAATATACAAAAAAGATAGTTATATAACTAATTGATTTATATTAAAATGTTGAATTTGTATTAAACAACTGTATTACATAATTACATAATTAACCAATGTGAGGATGGATATAAAAATAGATGACAATGGGAAGGGGTATAAAATAGAATAGAAGGGAAAAATTGAATTTGATTAAGATTAGAGATGAGGATGAAGGGTAAAATTGTTTTTTTAAAAAAATAGATGAGGAATAAATATGGCAAAAAGGAAATATAGAAATTGTAAATTTAATTGAAATGACTAAACACTGTTTAAATTTGTGAACCAGCCAAATATTCTGTTCAAAGAAAATACATTGTATGTATGTGTGTTTCTAATTATTGCTATTTATTCATATTTGTTCTCTTTTATTCTTTAAAGTTTAACAATTCATTCTTTATCTTAATATCTTTATATTTGTTTGGGGTTGGCTTTCTTCCCTTTCATCTTTTTTATTGTACAGCAATCTTTCTCCTCAAACCTACCACCTCTCTTTTCTTTCCTTCTTACTTTCTCTTCCCCCCCTCTTCTTCTCCTCCCTACTTCCTCTTCCTTTCTCCTTCTCCTCCTCTCTTCCTCCCTCTCTTAACCGTCACTCCTACTCTAATTTCCCTTCCCTTCCTTCATCCCTCTCTATTACTGTATCCTTTTGTGCATATGGACTACTCAGAGGGCTGAAAAAGTTATTTTTGACTGGTCCTTGCACTTTTGACCAGTCCTCGAACTTACGACTGTCCTCACATTTTACGTTTTTGCCCTATCTTGTCACCATGGTGAAGAGGAGCAGTTGTGAAATGAGTGACATGGTTGTTAAGAATGCTGCACGGGCATAAATGTGAGGATGGTCATAAGTGTGAGGACCAGTCAAAAGTGTGAGGACCTGTCAGAAATGACTTTTCAGCCCTCTGAGTAGTCCCTATACACACAGCCATGGCCACCCGGTCACACGACCAGCTAGCCACGCCCACCCAGTCACATGGCCTCCAAGCCACGCCCACACAATAAGCCACGCCCACAATGGTGTCCCTCTTACCAATGTTAAAATCTGTTCACCTTACCCTATACACATAGCCATGGCCACCCGGTCACATGACCAGCTAGCCACGCCCACCCAGTCACATGACCAGCTAGCCATGCCCACAAAATAAGCCACGCCCACAATGTCCCTCTTTACCAATGTTAAAATCTGGTCACCTTATGTTTGCAACTTACTAAACAGCTGTACTATAACCATTCATTGTAATCCAGGAAAAAAAACATGGTTGCTTTAAAGAGAGCAGGTTACATTCATGCCTCGATTTTTTTTCAACCAAACCTGAAGACTGCTGCAGCTCTAATATAAAATATATTCCATTGTACTATTGTAATAGTTTTGCACACAAGGAAGCAGACCCTTTGTTTTTTTTGTTTAAAAATGCATTTTTGTTAAATAATTTAATAATAATAATTGGTAAAAAATCAGTTGGCAAGTAAAGGATAGAATACAGCAGCAAAGCAAAGTGTTCTGGAACTCACACTGGTTTCACAAAGAAACTAATGAAATACAGACAAAAAGGAAACTATCAGGTGGGAAAGTCCAATTAAATTAAGGTGACCAGATTTTAACATTGGTAAAGAGGGACAGCTTTTGGGCGTGGCTTATTTTGTGGGCGTGGCTAGCTGGTCATGTGACTGGGTGGGCGTGGCTAGCTCATCATGTGACCGGGGGGCCATGGCTATATGTATAGGGACTATTCAGAGGGCTGAAAAAAGTCATTTCTGACAAGTCCTCGCATTTTTGACTGGTCCTCACACTTATGACCATCCTCACATTTATGCCCGTGCAGCATTCTTAACAACCATGTCACTCATTTCACAACTGCTTCTCTTCAACGTGGTATAAGATAGGCCAAAAAACGTAAAATGTGAGGACAATCGTAAATTCGAGGACTGGTCAAAAGTGCAAGGACCAGTCAAAAATAACTTTTTCAGCCCTCTGAGTAGTCCCTGTGCACAAAAGGACTACCCAGAGGGCTGAAAAATGTGATTTCTGACAGGTCCTCGCACTTTTGACCGGTCTTCGCAGTTATGACCATCCTCACATTTATGCCCGTGCAGCATTCTTAACAACCATGTCACTCATTTCACAACTGCTTCTCTTCACCATGGTGATAAAATAGGGCAAAAAACGTAAAATGTGAGGACAGTCGTAAGTTTGAGGACTGGTCAAAAGTGCGAGGACCAGTCAAAAATAACTTTTTCAGCCCTCTGAGTAGTCCATATGCATAAAAGGATACAGCAATAGAGAGGATGAAGGAAAGGAAGGGAAATTAGAGTAGGAGTGAGAGGAAGAGGGGGCGGAAGAGAGGAGGAGAAGGAAAAAGTAAGAGGAAGTAGGGAGGAGAAGAAGAGGGTGGGGGGAAGAGAAAGTAAGAAGGAAAGAAAAGAGAGAGGTGGTAGGGAGAAAGATTGCTGTACAATAAAAAAGATGAAAGGGAAGAAAGCCAACCCCAAACAAATATAAAGATATTAAGATAAAGAATGAATTGTTAAACTTTAAAGAATAAAAGAGAACAAATATGAATAAATAGCAATAATTAGAAACACACATACAAACATACAATGTATTTTCTTTGAACAGAATATTTGGCTGGTTCACAAATTTAAACAGTGTTTAAATTTGTTCAATTAAATTTACAATTTCTATATTTTCTTTTTGCCATATTTATTCCTCATCTATTTTTTTTTAAATTACCCTTCATTCTCATCTCTAATCTTAATCAAATTCAATTTTTCCCTTTTATTTTATATTATACCCCTTTCCATTGTCATCTATTTTTATATCCATCCTCACATTGGTTAATTATGTAATTATGTAATACAGTTGTTTAATACAAATTCAACATTTTAATATAAATCAATTAGTTATATAACTATCTTTTTTGTATATTAATCAATATGAACATGAATATTCCAATTATTTCCATGCAATCCAATTTCTTACAAATCAATTAATTATACTTACCAATAATAATAAACCAAATAATTTCCCCCATATATTCCTCCAAACCACAACTTAACCATTTCTGCTTTCAACACAGTATACAATTAATAATATCTCAATTATTACAATTCCCTAGTTAAAAAGAGCTTTTTTTTCTTTTGTGTTTTAAAATCTTGAACTCTCCTCTTTTGCCCTAAATAATTTTCCATTGTTTGCACTTACCTTTTTTGGTGAGGAAAAGGAAAATAAATCTGCTGCCTAATTTTCCAACGTTGCAAGCAAACCGCAAAGCCAACAGCCTGTTTTACTTTCAGTTTCGTTTTGAGCTTGGTTTGCACAAAGAGGAAAAAAAAACTGAGCAATTTAGCAAGAGCAGAGCCCTGTGCAAATCAGCTGAGAGGGGGAAGCCGAGCTAATTAACGTAGGGCGGCCCTTTGAAGCCCCGCGGCAAGAGTTTAAACAGGTTTTTTCCCTCTAGCCATCAGCGGGGATTCAGGAGGCAGCCGGGAACCAGGAGGCAGAATGAAAAATCGGGACTTTTTTAAAATGCCGCGGGACGCGGGACAAATTGCTCAAAAGCGGGACTGTCCTGCCAAAAGCGGGACGTCTGGTCACCTTATGCAAACAGGTATTCAGTGGTGAAGTCCAATTTTTTTTTACTACCAGTTCTGTGGGCATGGCTTGGTGGGTATGGTGTGTCTTGGTGGGCGTGGCAGGGGAAGGATACTGCAAAATCTCCATTCCCACGCCACTCTAGGGGAAGGAGTACTGCAAAATCCCCATTCCCTCCCCACTCCTGGGGGAAGGATATTGCAAAATCTCCATTCCCACCCCACTCTGGGGCCAGCCAAAGGTAATATTTGCCGGTTCTCCGAACTACTCAAAATTTCCACTATCGGTTCTCCAGAACCTGTCAGAACCTGCTGAATTTCACCCCTGCAGGTATTCCATTTGGATCAGAACATCTTTCTGAATCAGGTCATCAAAAGTCTCCACTTTATACCTCCTGCAAGCAAGTATTTCTTTTAAAAGAAATACCTAAATTGGTTATCTTTATGTATAGATGCATTTCTTAATGTGTGCATCCATTTATATGGTTGCCCAATTCTACCTATGTGATTCTGGGACAGTGTAGAAAAAAGCCAAAAAAAGAAAATGACAATTAACTAACACAAAATCACATAGCTAATTAAAAATAGCAAACCCAGCTGTAGAAATAAAAGATGCAGAATTAATTTCTACCACCAAGTGGCACTGCTATACAACATCTGTATAGCCTCATTAGACTGTACAGGGAGGAAATAAGATTTTATATTACATCAACTGAAACAAGATTCCAATATAAAGGAGGAATTTATTTGGCATCAAATTATTACTATTCTTTATAGCACAATGATTGAACTCAAGTGTGCGTATATATTATATTAATAAGCACTAAGGGAAAAAAGTAGAGTTAACTAAAATACAATAAAATAAAATGGAATTGTGACAAATAATTAATGCATCTATGCCTTTCCATTGCTTCATTCAGAAACTGCAGATTTATGGAAATTTCATAAGCATTCTTCGTTTTTTGTTTTTTTTTAAATTTGATTTATATGCCGCCCTTCTCCGGAGACTCAGGGCGGCTTACAATGTGCTCAGCAATAGCCTTCATCCTTTTGTATATTTATACGAAGTCAGCTTATTGCCCCCACAACTGGGTCCTCAATTTACCTATCTTAGAAAGGATGGAAGGCTGAGTCAACCTTGAGCCTTGGCGAGATTCGAACCTGCAGTAATTGCAGGCAGCTGGTCTTAATAACCAGCTTAATAACAGGGTGCCTTAAACCACTGTACTACCAAGGCTCTTCGTTGATTAATCTCTTTTTACTAGGATTGTGCATAATCAGTGGTGGGATTCAGCTGGTTCTGGCCGGTTTGGGCCAGTTTGGGCGAACTGGTAGTTAAATTGCTGGCTGGCTCCACTCCACCCTCCCCTTCCAGGAGTCTCCATGCACCAAATTTTGGCTCCCAGGAGGCTGCAGGGAGGCCTCCTAGGCCCAAAACAGGGCATGGGGATGGCACACCTTCCCTGTGGCCTGTTTTCCCTCCCAAGAGGCTACAAGGAGGCCTACTAGGCCCAAAAATGGACATGGGGAGTGCAGTACGTTTCCCCCCCACCCGCCGTGGCCAATTTTCACTCTCAGAAGGCCACTGGGAGGCCTGGTGTTATGTACTGAGCAGGTTCCCCGCTCGAGACCCCTGTTGGAATGTTTGGTTAGGTTAAAGCTTCCTGATTGGTTGGTTAAAACTGACAGCCGGTATAAAAGAGCTGTCAGCGATCGTTCTCTGTTCTGCTCGTAAGAAAGGTTGTTAAGCCTCTGTTAGGAACTGAATAAAGTGTTACCTCAGAAGTTACCTCATGCATCTGCAGAGTCGTATATGCATGCTGACGGATATTTATTACCTACTAGGCCCAAAATCGGGCACAGGGGGACATGTCCCTCCCAGAACCCATTTTTGCTCTCGGTGGGTGCAGGAGGCTGAGTGCTGCCTATCACGCCCACCATGGCACGCTCACCCAGCCAGTCATTAGAGCAGAGAACCAGTTATTAAATTATTTGAATCCCACGACTGGGCATAATGTTCAAAAGAGGCAATTGAGACTTTTCAAATCACTAAAGCAGCTACATATTGTTTAAGTCTCACTTCACTTCACATGCAGAGTTAACAAGGATTAACTTTTGAAGTAGCTTCACAAGACTTGCAAAAGCCATGAGTGCTGTAATAATTCTGAAAACGGTGCTTCAAATATGCTTCTACTCATTATGAAACACCTGTTTCAAACACTCTGCCCACTTTGTAGCTACAACTACAGACTTGTAGTATCTGACACCAAGATAGAGCTGGAAGTTAACTGGCTTAACAGGAGAAGAATTGTAGAAGTCAAGTACATGGTAATACATCAAGGCATGGCCCTTAGCTAAGATCACAGCAAATGCCACTTGTGGATGAGCCTTCTTTCATGCATGCAGCATCCAAGGGTTAAATTGGGGCATATGTATCCATTTATCCTACTCTAGGTTCCAGTGGGAGTCCACAGAGAATCATAGCTCATTGCTACACGACACAAAATGTAAAGATGCCCTCAGTTGAGCTCAACCTTTGCTGACAAGAGGGCATAAACATGTAGTTTTCGTATTATTGGA
This sequence comes from Arizona elegans, assembly GCA_022577455.1. Classification (NCBI taxonomy): domain Eukaryota; kingdom Metazoa; phylum Chordata; class Lepidosauria; order Squamata; family Colubridae; genus Arizona; species Arizona elegans. The sequence continues at coordinate 199,449,084 of JAKOOJ010000001.1, read as the reverse complement.
ATGGCATGTATGGGAATGACCTTGAGAGACAGGCAATGAGACACAGGAGGGAATGGTCAGATAAAATGCAGCTTAGCTCTTAGCAGGAATGTGGGTGGGGCAAGAGATACAAAACAACCCTCCTTAGTTTCTTGGGCTATTAAAGGGATGTCGAAATAAAAGTACTTTCAGATTTTGCAATATCAGTATGACCTTACAATAAAGTAGAATTAACTCATCTGGTCATGCTTCCTGACTGGTCTACTTCATAAGGCTGATAGCTGCCTTCTGGGATGCTTTTTGATTTTCCAGTCTAGCTTGGAATTCCCTGATCATCTCCCATCTCTATATCTCTTTAAGTACTTAATAAGTCCTGTTCTTGCTGAACTGGAAGATTGGCCATCTGCTACCATGGGTTGAGGCAAGCAAGGGCAGTTATCCAATTCCAATTTAATAAATTTTAAGGGCTGCCATAGTGCCACACACTGGGAATCTAAACTCACGCCTTAAAATGAAAGACAACTGCTTGTTGAAAGAGATGGATGATCTGACAAAAATGTGTAGAAAATAGCTAAGGTAGCAATGTCTCCTACTATACAGGAAGTTGACTGCTATATCAATAGCAGCTGGCAAATTCTCTATTTGAAGATGACTTCAATCCAAAGGACTGTCCAATTGTATCCAGGTTAAAGATTAAGTATTCTAAGGAAACTATGTTGGCGCTTCAAACAACCTATCACCATTACACATTCAGATAGCAAACAGAATCGACATACAGGCTACCTGTGACAAGCTACGGTGAGATTTATTTCTATTGACTTTATCATAAATTATTTCTGCATTTGCATTTAAGTATATTGATGTTTGTGTAACATGCTGATGTTATCTGGACCTGCAGTGCTTTTTGTGATAAAGGGATCGTTAACAATGAAGGATGCCCATCTGTATTTGAAGTACAAGGAGTTGCTAGCTCACAGATGTTGATGGTTCAAAGCAAAGTAAGCGCTGCAGAACAGAATGGCAAACCAACCAGTATAATGAGGAAGATGAAACAGAAAGCCAAAAGTAGAAGAGACGAGTAAGAGAACTAGTGAAATTAATCAAATTTATTTTCTTTCTTCTTTTGCATTTTTAGTTTGTTTAGAGTTGTCTCTTTTCAATTTTTAAAAAGATTTTTAAGGTTGATCATTTTTTGTTAATTGTGTGTGAGTCTGTGTTTGGGTGTGGGTGTGATTGCTTTCATGAAAAAAAAAAAGAATGCTGCTGTCTCAGTTGGATGGAAAAGTAAAGCTGAAGTTCTTGTACACAAGCTTGGCCATAATGAAATTTAAAAAGGCATAGTATCAGCTCTAAGCAATAGTTTTCAGATTGGGAATGCTAAACAAGATAATTTGTCACAGAACCAGAAGTGGAGATTAGTAACAGATGCTGAATCTTAACAGAAAAAAATGTTATTCTAAATTAATTCTCTTAACTTAGTATATTTCAGAAGACTACAGTAAGACATATGTGGAGACTTTAAATAAAATATGAAGCAAATGTGCATAGTCATCACTCAAGAGTAAATAATTCCTGAGAGATGACTGTGTGTATTTGTTTAATGTTATCAACAAATCTGCTAATCTAGAGGAACATTTTAATCTGAATCGCATACCAACACAAGAGAGAGAATAGAGTTTAACTTGATTAATTGTGTAAAATCTGTATAAACCAATATTTTATGTAGATGTGTTACAATACACAAATAAACAAACTGTACACTAGGATACATTTTTCAAGCCGTACCATTATTAAAATGATCTTTACAAGGTAAAATTCCCTGAAAGGCAGAATCATAAACTGCATATTTTCAACTTTGGCATTTTAAAGATTTATGCCTTTATCAATAAAAAGCGTTTGGTCTAAAGAGTTTTCAATATTAATTAACTGATGATTTGAAGACTGCATTAGTAAGCCTCTTGAACATCCCAAGAGAGTTAGCTAAAACCACATCATTCTGTTGTAAAATTAATTGTATCCGTCTTCTACTTGATGTTATTCCCCTTTATTTTAACAGTTGGTAAATAATAATACGGTAGAATTAATTTTGAAAGAAAATCCTCAAATATGTTTCTACTAACCAGATTATCAGATTTCTGAAACAATATTGAATAAAGTTGAAGAGGAATATTTATATCAGCTTTTTCCAATCTTGTACTCTACAAAAGTGTTTTAAATTTCTCTGCTCTCAAAAGCCATCTGAATCGTAGAATAAAGCTTCCTTTGTAAGTTATATGACTTTTTTTTTGCTGATTCTTACTTATATGAATTGTTTACATAGAACAATTTTTCCAGCATGCCAAATAATCTCTTATTCTTCCTACTTAAATAATCAAATGATTCTATGCACAAAATGACAAAGATATTACATAGGGATGGGGGGCGGGGGGAAACCCTGCATCTCATAAGATTTCAAATGCCAATATTCAGCTTCAGCAATTAGCTGAGAGGATCGTTTTTGAATTTAAAAAAAAAGAGACAATAATTACTGTGCCTTTCCAATGTTTGTCAGGGATGATTTGAGCAAGGTTGGAAGCAAAGATTCTGAGACAAAACCAAACCATTATTAGTAGAATATACATGTATCAAAAATATTGCTCCACTTACCTAAAAGTGAAAAATTCTCAGCCTGTTATGCCCTCAGGTGGGAGAATGTTATGGCTTCATCTGAAGCAGAGATAGAAATTCCTGGCTGAGGAATTCTGGAAGTTAAATCCACTTACCATATTTTTCGGAGTATAAGTCGCACATTAGTTTTTGGGGAGGAAAATAAGGGGAATAAAATTCTGCCTCTGCCTACCAGCATCCATCGGTATTCATCTGGCTAGCGTCCTTGCAGCAAATAGCAAACAGCCTGGTCAGCTTCAGCACGTTATCGCAGCCTGATTCAGCACGAGCAGCTGATTGGCAGTTGGATCGGCCTCCCGGAATATCCCCAATCAGCTGTTTCAGGCTACAGGGATTGCCACAGACCATTGCTGTCTCAGTGCCTCATGTTTTTGGTCTCAGTGCCTCGCATTTTTGGCCTCCATTTTAGATACGTTCCAGGCTGCAGAGACAGCAAATCGCTGTTGATTGCTGCCTCCAAAAATGGCTGAAGGGTGGGAACCGGTGGGTAGGTGGGGCTACATTTGGTCTATAAGACGCACCCAAATTTTCACCCCCTTTTAGAGGGGAAAAAGTGCGTCTTGTACTCCAAAAAGTACGGTATCTTAAAGTTGCTAAGGTTGAGAAACATTGAGATAGACCATGAACCTGATGAGGTAACAGGCAATCAGATGCATGTTACAATTTCAGGAGATCCGAATGAGCAAGTCCAAATTCAGACAATGATTGTCCAGGTTCCAGCAGGGTAGAAACAGGCAGCTAGTAAGGATTGAGCAAAGGCAGTCAGCTCATCCCCTTGAGAGGACAGAACATCAACATCCTTAATCAAGCCACGTCATAATTTGGGGTTATATAAGGCTAGTCTTCAGGCCATCTGTTGGAAACAAGTCCCTGGATCTGCATTACTGTCACACTTGCTTCTTCCTCTTTATTTAGACCAAAGGTGTGACATGTGGACAGGTTTAGGGAATTCTCTTTGAAACTCTGGATTGTTGCAAGGAAATTCTTGTGACTTGGTCTCTGACCACCTCCTGTGGTATCAGATCACTGTGATACATTAGAAGGTATGAATTAATTGAATTTGTAAAATCTTTTAATATAATTTCCTTAAAGATTTTTAAGGGAGAGATAAACACTAATACAAATATAAAGGAAGAAGAAAAAGAAAAAAATACCATAAACAAAGCTAAAAGTGCAAAAAAAGTAATAGAAAAATAGAAAAAGAAAGAAAAGAAATACAAAGTGGCTTCTGATCTTTTTTTACCACAATTGTAAGTACAATTATAAATTTACCTCTTACTCCAAGGTTGGAACACAATTCTCTTTTTTCTATAATCTATTCTTTCTCATCATCAAAACCATAAATTATAAGTTCGTTTTATTCTGTTTTACGCAAAAAGTCCATAAAGGGTTTCCAATCAACAGTAAGTGTAGATATTGTTTTTCTCTGATCAAAGGAGTCAATTTGGCCATCTCGGTGGTTTCCATCGTCTTCATCAACCATTTCCCCCTTGTGGGTAAAGCCAAATCTTTCCATCTTTATTCATAAAATAATCTCACTGCAGTTATCAAGTTTTGAAACCTTGCCAACCACAATATCTATCTTATAATGAGGAGAACTGAATTATGTTGTCCCAAATAATAGTTCTAAACAATGTGTGAATTGTGAGTGATTCCTAGAACTTGAAATATAAGAGGAAAGCCAAATAGAAATGGAGGAACCCATGGCAATCAAATGGTGATAAGCTACAATACTTGGTTACTATACCCAAGCCTAGGAATTGACCATGAATAGTTTTAACCAAACTTGAAAGGTAAGTAGGCTTTATAAATAGAGAGTATTTGCATGCAATGGGTGAACCAGTAAAATTGCATATTGCATTATAATACATTTATTAAAGCCTGCCACTAGAGTCTGGTATAAAGAAAGACAAGAAAGATTTTGCTTCCCTAACACTTTTGAGTGTAGTTTATAGATTTTGGGCTGCGAATCATGAAAATAACATAATTTAATCTATCAAGTACTATTTGATAGAAATTGTCTGTTTTTGCAGAATGGCACTGAACTGTACACCTTTTAGTACCTGTTGGCTATGATACACACATGAAATGAACATATGAAAACAGGGAATTGTTGTTGAAGCACATCCAGTAAGCCAAGTACAACTGGAGTATCTGTGGAAATCTAAAAGTAGTGGCTCTGCTGCTTAGAATGCAGCTTAGATATGCCAAGCATTGTTGTTATGTGATGGGTCAGTTATGCAAGAGAGTAGCATTAGATTAAAAAGAAATAGACACTCCAAAGGAATTTCCAAGGTTAAAAAAAAAACATAGCACATGGACCACTTATTGACCTAACAAAGATATTTTTTGTCCCTGCTTCACATAAAACTCTGGCTGATGAAAATTTTGTGAAAGTGATGAACAAGGTTGATGAAGGAAGTTATAATTTGAGATAGATGTTTCCAAGAATAAGAGATGCCAAGATTAAGGAAGACATTTTTCTTCATCCATAGGTCAATGCTGCATTCTAACCACTGTGCCACCACAGTTCATATATTTAGTTCTAGTTAATTTAATTCCAACTTTTGGAAACTACAGAGAATTATATTAGACTTTCTGCATAGAGTAGCTTTACCATAAATGATGGATGTTTCCTTAAGTAACATCACTTCACCGCATCTTAATTTTCCGATCTTTTTTTGTTCCTACTACTTTATGTTAACAACATCTGACACATAGCTGAATGATGCCATCACCATGACAAAATGCTTTGGGAGATTTTTTTTACAGATCCTGCTCATCAATGCCATGCAGCTTTAGATATGCAATAAAAGCTCTTGTCTACACTCTCATCCGTTGCAGAAGAAAGTTCTATTACTGTGATAAAAATAATTCTTGGGTTGGTTGTTGAATCAATTTCATACGATAAAGATAATACTAATGGACTGTTGGTTAATGGTTGATGCTTCATCAGTTATGACACATATCTTTGCATTTTTGTTAGTCATTTTTCTGAATGCATTTGTTTTCTAAAACAAAATACATTCAGTGATGGGCTGCTGAGGGTCATGATTGCAAAGGTTTTGAATTTTTGAAATTTGGGGATGATTTGTAATATCCTTTTTTCTATTAATGCCATCAATGATTGAACAAGGCTTTTCTATTTTTTCTAAAATATTCATAATTTTTCAATATAAATGTTTTTTCCTTCACTTTTTCCTTAAAGATGTCTGCTGACATTTTTAGATTTTCCATTTGAATTCCCAAACACTGGATACATGTTTCTGGACTAAAAAAACCATGAATGTTTGGAAATACATTGCAGCCTAAATATTTATTTTTAACAACTAACAATTTATATTTTCTCCTGAAATATTTTATCTGGATTTGAGACAAAAATCTGAAATTTCACATGAGTTTATTGTTGGAGTGCATGAGTCTTCTGCTTTATCACCACCGATGGACCAGCCATCTGTTCCGCAATGATAGATTGATCGGTTTCATTTGGTTTCACTTCAAGAAACAAAAACATGCTTTGTCTATTCCTTTTCAGAAGAACTAACATTTTGATCAAGGTAATTTCTTTTAAGTTTTATCTTTTTTAAAAAAAAGATTTAAAAAGAGCCTTGGATAATCCCTCACGACTTTTCCAATGGTTCATGGGATCTCCTCCAACCTGCTACAGGACACTTGTGCTCCTGCCTCACCAGCTTTAACATTTATGCATATTATTTCTTCTTCTTCTTCTTCTTCTTCTTCTTCTTCTTCTTCTTCTTCTTCTTCTTCTTCTTCTTCTTCTTCTTCTTCTTCTTCTTCTTTTTCTCCGCCTCCTCCCTCCTCCCTCCTCCCCCCTCCTCCCCCCATTCTTCTTCTTCTTCTCTTACTACTACTCCTCCCCTCCCCTTCTTCTTGTTGTTCTCCTCCTCCTCTTCTTCTTCTACTTCTCCTCCTCCTCTTCCTCCTCCTCTTCTTCTTCTCCTCCTCCTCCTCTTCTTCTCCTCCTCCTCCTCCTCCTCCCCCCTCCTCCTCTTCCTCCTCCTCCTCCTTTTACCACTTCAGGTGTTGAGGGGGATACAAAGTTTTGGTCCTTGCCCATTTTTGTATGTAGTTTATGATTGGTTCTGTTCTTTCTCTTATGGTCTCATTTCTCATTTTATCTCTTCTGGTCACTCCAGCAGCTTTTCTGAGACATCTTATTTCCATGGTGACTAACTTTTGTTTATATTTTATTGTAAGTGACCATGTCTGGCTCTGGTAAGATAGGTTGGGGATGAATATGCTTTGTATGACATGCTTCTTTGTGCTGATTGGTACTGCCTTATGTTGTAGGAGTGGAGCTAGCTACTGCTATTACCGGTAGCTTCTAGACCTATTAGTACTCTACATTCTACAGTACTCCTGGAAATTTCAGGGCCTCATCACCCACAATCCCTCACAGAGGAGGGATCTTTGGGCCTGTAAAAGTAAACCTCTGATGGTCTTTTTCCCCCTTTTGTCTACAGTGGAAAATGTAGATAGCATTCAGCAGCAAGTGGGGTTTTGCAGCTGTTCGGTGGGCAGGCTACTGAGTAGGCAATCACAGAAAGTTTATGAGATGGTTGGCTATGTAGGATGTGAGCTTGCTTGCTTGCGAAGCACATGAAGCTGCAGTTGACTCATGATCAAATGATTAGGTAGTGGGTGCCATCACATTTCTCAGACAACCACTCAGTTCCAGCCAGCATCATTTATAAAGAGGGAAGACTGTTGGGAGATTGTGAACAGGAAGGCAAACAGAAACAAAGAAGCTATGTAAGAGAGGCAATGCGTAGAATCACATTGACCCTTCTTTTTTCAAAAACAAGTGACTTTGTTAGGAAGCCTGGGTGGCAGACTCCGGTGGATGACAACTCCCCTCCTGATAAGAGGAATGGGAGGCTTGGCATCAGACCCAAGCCCAGAGATGTGACGGTGATATTCAATCAAGTCCAGCCCTTTACTGACTTACATCTAATGGATAGAATCTTGCCAGACTAAATCTATCGCCTTCCAACATGCTAGATCTATCTTGAAAAATTCAAGCATGTGACTACCCTGAATCTCTTCCCTACTCCCCCATCCAGCTTGGCAATCCCTGTAGACTGAAACCATGCCTCCAAATACCAGTTGCATCAGAACAAACACGGGAATAGAGATATGTCTCCCTAAATTCTGTAAATGTTGAGTCCCCAGAAATACCAAATTAGTTACTGCAAGGGGGAGGGGAACCAAGTTTAAGATAGAGTTTGGCTTGATCCAGTATGTTCTCATGTTCACCAAGACTTAGAAAAAGGGAGAGTTATACAATATATTTTTAAAAATTAGTGTAACTCTATCTAAAAATAGGCTACTAAATAAACATAATTATCTTTTTTTTTTCATGTGAAGAGTACTGTTAACTGGTGTAGCAGCATGAGTAGATATTAAATGTAACCTTTAAATCTTGCCAACAAATTCGGATATGAGGCCTGTATGCACCACCTTCTCCAGTCTGATCGTGTCGTATTCATAATTAGAGATCCTTCTCTAGGTTCTGCCATCCATACAAATTAAGCAAATGCATTACAAAAAATAATGTTTGCTCACTCCTTAAGAAGATTTGTCAACCGTCGTCTCTTTTTGGCACCACGCAAAAACTTTTATTTACTCTCGGCATTTTGTCACAAACGTTTAAACAGAGGTAAATCCTGCCATGCCAACCTTCATTACGCCTTAATGTTTTATTTCTTATTTTTGGCATTTCCTTGAATTAAATGACTTATTTGTTCAGGATTTAGTAATAGTTTTCCTGTTTGTCATACTATAGTTTGCTGCCAGGGAGCCCTTTTTGGGTTGAAGGATTAATAATATAACTTAATTTAATTAATTAAGTCTACAGTCCTAAATATATTAAGCTGAGAGCCATTCCTTGAATTTATTGAAATTAATTTTTCATAGGTGTCCCATTATAAGATGATGAAGGCATTATCTCTGATTATTGAGTTATGATACAGCTTTAAGAACAAACTTGAGAGGAAGACATAATAAATAGGATGTGAGTATAAACACAAACATACTTCTTTCCATTACATGTACGGTTCATGAGACAGGAAAGTGCCACTAAAAATGGGAAAATGGCATCTAGAGAAAAAAGGAGGAAGATTCTCTTCCTACAGCATTTTGTCTCAGATCTAAATTGGGGATCCTGCAAGTGCAGGGGCCTTTAAAACAAGCAGTCTTCATCTTATTAAAGATCTTTTAGCAGCGCATTTGGATCTAAGAGTGGCTTTTTTTTTTTTTAGTGCCCTTGAGTCAGTGTTGATTTTGGTGACTGCCCAAACTAAAAAGGTTTTTCAGAAATGGTTTGCCATTGCATCCTTCCTGGGGACGAGGGAGAGTGACTGGCCCAAGGTCACACGGTTGGTTTTGTGCCCATGGCAGAACTAGAATTCACAGTCTCCCAGTTTCTAGCCTGGAGTTTTAACCACTACAGCAAATTGGCTCTCAGCAAAAAACAATTACTACCAACCTGCCTTCCATTGAGGACCTGTATACTGCACAAGTCAAAAAGAGGGCTGTGAAAATATTTACAGATCCCTTGCATCCTGGACATAAATTGTTTCAACTCCTACCCTCAAAACAACGCTATAGAGCACTGCACACCAGAACAACTAGACACAAGAACAGTTTTTTCCCAAACACCATCACTCTGCTAAACAAATAATTCCCTCAACACTGTCAAACTATTCACTAAGTCTGCATTACTATTAATCTTCTCATCATTCCTATCACCCATCTCCTCCCATTTATGACTGTATCAGTGGTGGGTTGCTACCAGTTCGCCCCGGATCGGGCGAACCGGTGGCAGCAGCGGGAGGCTCCCCCCTCCGACCCGGATGCTTCTGCGCATGTGCAGAAGCAATACGTACGTGCGCATGCGCGCACCCATGAGAGAACTGGTAGCAACGGGTTTTGAAACCCGCCCCTGGACTATATGACTGTAACTTCTTACTGTATCCTTACAATTTATATTGATTGTTTCCTAGTATGATTTGATTGCTTATTTGTACCCTATGACTATCATTAAGTGTTGTACCTTATGATTCTTAACGAATGTATCTTTTCTTTTTATGTACACCAATAAGAGCATATGCACCAAAGACAAATTCCTTGTGTGTCCAATCACACTTGGCCAATAAAGAATTCTAATCTAATCTAATCTAATCTAATCTAATCTATAAAACTATATGTGCCTAAACTGGGGGCCACGGCAAGTGCCATATGGGGTTGTGTGTCTCACTGTAGTGACTTAATGCCCACATAATTATGCTAATAGACTAGAGCCAAAGCTTCAACTTTTTTCCTATCAAAACTCTCTGTTCTTTATTTGTGTCTTAATAATTGGATCCTGCAGTCCACGCATTTTGATCTCTCTCTTCTGAACAAATTTCTTTGGACTTTCCTCTTTTTGAAAATAAATGTTTTTTAAATGAAGCAAGAGGTGATCAATCTCAACTAACTCTTTCCCTGCATTTGCCCCAGCCTTTTAATATGCGATTGACTGTATAAACCATATAAATAATATGCGAATGATTTCGTATAAATTGTCTATTTGTTTGAATCAGTTCAAAGAAATTTATGAAACTATCTGGAGATCCTGCTCCCTTAGTACAATTCATCATGTAGAAGAATGACAAATCTCATTGTGTGAGTATCCCTCAATAATTTATATAACTTTGGGTTTGAGAAGCAAAATTGACTCAGAATTCAATTCAGCAAAGAAAACATTTTTAGACTATAATTTCATACATGAGCTTGTGCTACATTTGAAATTTGAATTTCCTTAAACGCGAGATCTTAATATTTTAGTCCTCAATGAACTGTTAAATAGGGATAGAACTTTTATCAGGTGAAGGTCATTATAGTGTACTGTAACCTTAATATTTTGGTTCACATTTTACATTATGTTTATTACTATTATTGATTCTTGCGTACTAATTTGAGTTTACCACAGTGGTGGGATTCAAATAATTTAACAACCAGTTCTCTGCCCTAATGACCGGCTGGGTAGGTGTGACTGGGTGGGCATGTGACTGGGTGGGCATGCCCAACTCGATGTCACTCATGTCAAAGGGTGCCTCCCCTCCCCCCTCCCCTGCCCCATTATTCCTCGCCCAGCACTGTTTGGTCTCTTCTCCCTTGGCTGGTGGCCGGGAGGCCAGGCACTCCCACACTCCACCCTGACTGGGGCACCGTCCGTTTTCCCCAACAGCCAGACAAACCTGGCAAAAAGCTAGCCAGGCAAGGAGTGGCTGGGAGGAGAGGGGCAAGGGGCGGGGCCAGCCAATGATGGGATCAGCCAGTTTGCTGAACTGCAGAAAAAATTAGCTACCGGTTTGTGCAAACTGGTGAGAACTCGCTGAATCCCACCACTGGTTTACCATAATAATGACCTTCAGTTTTTAAAACAATATGAGATACAGTTATTCAAAACCAAAGTAGTGCTACAGCGAAAGTTCTGATCTAATCTTCAATTTGTTCAGTTTCACAATGTTTGTACATTTCTTGTTTAGTCATTACAAGTAGTCCTCATTTTGCGACCAAGATTGGGACCAGCAATTCAGTCACTAAATGCTGTATTAGCTGAATTGAATGTCAGGTGATAGTGAAGGGCTTATGCCTTTACTTCTCATTTAATCATTACACATAGCAGTGTGGTCACTAACCAAAGCATTGCATGATTGCAACTTTCAGTTTTACTTCTGTGACTCTAGAATCCTTGCTTGTCACAAGTCAGTCGTGAAGCACACGGATGGTAGAAAACTGTGGAAAACTGTGATGGTTGGGGTTTTTTTATATCATAATATTTTAAAATGGTCGGTAATTGAAGTATTAGGCAAGAAAGGATTACTTATGAGCCATGGTGGCACAGTGGTTAGAATGCACTATTGCAGGTTAACTCTGCCCACAGTAGTTCAATCTTGACCGGCTCAAGGTTGACTCAGCCTTCCATCCTTCCGAGGTCGGTAAAATAAGGACCCAGATCGTTGGGGGGCAATATGCTGACTCTGTAAACTGCTTAGAGAGCGCTGTAAAGCACTGTGAAGCGGTATATAAGTCTAAGTGCTATTGCTATTGCTATCCTCCTCCTCCTCTTCTGCTTCTTTATCCTTCACATACACGCACACACATTATTTCAAATATTTAATGAAAAAGTTCTCTTTCTTCTATCATCCACCATAATCCAGGTTTCTACTGGTTCACTCTGGTTTGGGCAAATCAGTGGCAGCAGGAGGCTCCACCCACCCACCCAGACATCATTGAAAACACTCTGAGCATGCACAAAGCGCCATGCGCTTGCATGCGCTACCAACACCAAACTGGTAGCGCCAGGATTTGAATCCCATCTCTGCCATAATCTAATCATTTGCCTCAACCTGGGCCCTTCTAAACATTTTGGCTTACAACTGAAGGGACCCCAGCTAGAACACTGAGCAATGACTTATTTTAGAAAACCCTTTTAAGTGCATTTCCCCCCTGCCCATTTTATGTTCTACTGAGATATCCTGTTAGTAACTTTATCCATGTTAAAATTATATGGTCATTTTAAATTTGAAGAGCCAAAACCTTGTTCTCAGACCCTTCTGCCAAAGTTTATGCAGCTGCAACGGAGCATGAGTCAAGCGAATCTTAGTCCCTAGAGGCGAAAAAGACTGAAAATGTTCAAACATTCTTTTTGTATTGCCCAATGACATGAAACATAAAGTGACTTAATTCAGAGATGGAACTCTGAATAATAAACAAACTCGCGTCCCTCGGGAAACTGGATGCCTTTCTGGTAATTGCTGTCCTTATTTAAAAATATAGATTTATCCTTCTTGTTTTCAACTAGAAATTCTGCGTACATTTCTCTCTCACACAGGAATTTATTTTGAGGTATATTGTCATCCCTTTATGTAAACCCAGCTCTCTTTACAGATAGGCTTCTTTTGTTAATCAAATCTTATAGTAGCTACAAGGGTGGCATAAGGAATTAGGGGCATCCATTCTGAATCATTTCAAAGTCCTGGCCTGTCATCGTTTTCAGCTGCTTGCCTCACTCGATAAATAACTCCATTTTCCCTTAACGGTTTTTCATTTCAGTTTTCATTGGCTTGGTGGACATGATGGAGCGAAATGATCTAAGCTTTCGAAATAGCACTCAATATAAGCAGGTGAGAAGGGGATATTGCAGAAAACAGCTCTCGCCTTGTTCCAATGCAGCATTGGTGTCTATCTTCTACAGACAGAATTTGCTTCTCTTCTGATCACTCTATTAAACCAATATGCCATAAATAGGATTTATTGACGACTCCCACCTGAAACTACCTTTTCATTACAGTCCCATGAATAAACAGGCTGTCTAGAGAGTTCTGCATATAGAATGAATGTAAGCAGAAATACTACGTGGAAAACCATTAGCTTCCATTAAAACTTTATATCGTTTCTAATCCTTAATGATGAATGCTGCCGTTGATCCCTAGCGCTCTGGCAAGGTGTATTGCTGCACTGATGTCTGCCCTGCAAACACAGAACCGCCACTGTTGCTCTGAAGCTTTTTGTCATGGACATTTTGGAATCAGTATTTCAGCTTCCTACCATGTCCTTAAACCTGGCCACGGATAAATGGCTTCTCTTGCCATTTCTGCTACTGAGCCAGCTAAATCTAGTTTTATCATGTCGACTCTGAGAGGGGATTTTCCCCAAGGCATCTTCAAGATAGGCTGGCCTTATGTGACAACACGCCAACTGAGTGAAGTGCATAACGATGGTGTCGAACAAGCAGTATGTTTGAATGCAAGGTGGAGTATCCTTTTCCATAGATGTGTGCCAGTGATGGCAAACCTTTTTGGCACCAAGGGCCAAAAAGGGAGCACATCGCGCGTGCGCTCCTCAGGGCTGCAACCAGGAAGAAGAGCTGCCCAGGGGGCGTGCCAGATAAAGTACTTCCGGCTTCTGGCCAGCAAGTCTTCCGGTTACTGCCGCACATGCGCATGCGCTGATCAGCTGGCCGGCGAGCATGCTCCCGCTGGAAAACGGAAGACCAGCTCTTCTATTTTCCGGGACTGCCGCACACACAAAAGCCAGCTGATTATCGCGTGCACATGTGGGCCATAAACCTGGAAGAGGAACAGGTAAGCCACATGTGTCAGGTGACATGGCTCCGTGTGCCACTTCGGGCATGTATGCCATCGGTTTGCCATCATGGGTGTGTGCTATCTATTTCTGCTGCCAATAAGACCGGTCCTGAAGTTTGGGGAGTATGGGAGTGCAGGGGCAGATGGGTTGCTGCAGAGCAAATGTCCCACTTTGCAACAGCAGAAATGCTTTCACCAAAACCATCATTGGGTGCCTGTTTAGGAAGCTGTTGTTTATCAGATGGGCATACACACACAATAAACTGTAATGTATCTCCATAGATTCTCAGTCATCCAGGTCGTGGTTGTCCCAAAGGTGCTTTTTTCCAGGAGGCAACTGGACTTCCTTGTTTTTTCTTTGAAGATGTTTTGCTTCTCATCCAAGAAGCTTCTTCAGCTCTGACTTATTATTATTATAAATCCTTCCATAAAAATATAAATAAATCTTATTGTATATTAAATCTATAAATCTTATTATAAATCCTTCCTTTCCCCATCATCCAGTCAGAGCTGAAGAAGCTTCTTTGATGAGAAGCAAAACGTCTTCAAAGAAAAAATAAGAAGTTCCAGTTGCTTCCTGAAAAAGCACCTTTGGGAAAACTATAATGTAATTTTCTTGGCTTTGTTTTAAGATGTTGTGTGAAGCTATGCATACGGTTTGTGTGGCATGGTTTATCTTAGCATGAGTGAACCATGTCAGTTATGAGGTTATAAAATAAACTATAGCTAAGCTAATTGTGCTCTTATGCTATCCAAGAACTCAGTCACTGCTTGGGTTCGCAGTTCTGAGCTACATACTCGCGATCCACATTTTAGTCAACATGTCATGCGACTGTAATCCATATCGTTCATTTACAATTTAGTGTGCCATGTGAACACAACTGGATTTGATAGACTATGCTGAAGTTAATCGTGGATAAGCAAGTTGAAGGAATATAGCTACTGGATGATGTACACATATTGTGATTGCTCCAGGGTTTCAGTTAATTCTCTTCAAACTCTACTTGAAGATACTGAGAACTGAAACTAGGATTATTATTATGTTTTGCTTGCAAAGCATATGATCTATCACTGAACTAAGTTCCTTCTGGATATTTATTTATTTATTTACTTACAATTTGGCTGCCTTTGCAAAATATCAGAATAGTCAAGCCCATGATATTTAATCCCAGATTGCTCATGTCTGCCTTAATGAGAATCAGTTTTTCTGGTTCTAGTTAAAACATAATGTTGCTCTGCTGGATGGGATATTCCTGTTATGGGTATTGCTTCTGTAGGAAGTCAGCACCCACCCCTCTCCTAGAAGAATGAAATATTCTAGGAAATATTAAAAAGACAGAATATTATATCTCCCTGGATGAGAAAAGGAGAAACATGCTCTTGGAAAGCAGCCCCCACCTTTGCTAATAGCCCCAGAAAGACTGGTGCCAACCTATCTTGAGGTTGAATGAGGAAGAGCCTTGGTGGTGCAGCAGACTAAAGTGCTGTTAAGTAGCACCAGCTGCCTGCAATTACTGCAAGTTCAAATCTCACCAGGCTCAAAGTTGACTCAGCCTTCCATCCTTTCGAGGTAGGTAAAATGAGGAACCGGATTGTGGGGGCAATAAGCTGACTTTGTATAAAAAAGAACACCGCTGGGGGTGTGTGTGTGAAAGCCCTACTAAGCAGGTATATACAAAAATATGAAGGCTATTGCTTAATGCATTGTAAGCCGCCCTGAGTCTCCAGAGAAGGGCGGCATATAAATCGAACCAATAAATAAATAAATAAATAAACAAATAAACAAACAAACAAACAAATAACTCTACAAGACAAAAGACTCTACAACACAAAAGACCTTCACCCTCAGAATGTAATAGGATTAGCCCTCTACCCATCTCACCACATGGCACCTGGGGAGATTGCATCACTCAGCAATATTCAACCAAGCCTGGGACTCAAGTCAACCTACAAAGTTACCCCTGCATGGCCCCATGGCAGTCCGACAACTAATCAGAATACATTTCTTACACAGAATACATTTCTTGGAGAAAGCTCCAAGGCGGGGCCTAAGAGAAGGTATAAATCTCTTTCTCTTTCTCTCCCATGTGCTCATTTTGCCCAGGACCTGAAACTGTATAGTCCTGTCCACCATTAAACCATCTTTCCAAATAGCCTCAATGTTTCCAGTATCTTTCTGCCCACTTGGAACTGAACCCAGATGGACATTTCTTCCAACGCTTCCCTTCCTGCTAAATCTCTCAGGACACTGGAGTTTGGGAAATTCCTAAGAATATTTGCACCCAAATCCATTATCTGTTTATGAAAAAAAAACAAAAAATGATTGGTTTGAGTCTGGCTGCTCATTTAATTTGGAGTTGCATAAAAATCTGCCTCTGGGATACAGGGGAAAAAAATTCTTTGAAGAAAACACTGCTAGAATTCAAGGTCAATAAATTTCAGTAGCTACTAGACAGTTTTGCATCACAGTGAAACATCACTCTCAGCAATTCCATATGGACATTATTGTAATTAGTTTATTTGCAACCTACCCCTAAAGATATTTGATTGTTTCCCAAGAGCACACTAGAATATATAATCAGATACAGGTTTTTTAATGGGCAGAGCAATTCTCTAAAACCAATGCTATGTTAAAGGAATGGCCACCATATCTAATATACTTTTAAAAATTTGGGATAAGCCCAAATTTTGGCCCAAAAAAATATGGCATAATGCCTTGCACATCCATGAAGGAATTGCCATCATTCATTAGGGACCGTGATAGCAATGTCATCTATCCATATGCTGCTCGCACATGGTTAGTGTCAATGAGCACAGTAAAATTATGCCTTAAGGATATAACAGTTAACCACAATACAGTTTGTGGTAATGGAGGGACTACCATTACACACAGAGTAACATCAAAGTCTTTCTATTCCATAGTATTTGATAGTATTGTACAGTGCCCCAGCTTAGCCATTGTGCTAGGCACAGGCAAATATAAAGTCACTTTTCTGCAGCCTTTGGAACCATCTCTGACTGTGGCTATTGTGCCGGAAATGATAGCGTAAACACTAAAATAGGTATATTCAAATCAAACCAGGTATCTTTATTATGATCTTTGGCCAGCCTTTAGAATTAAAAAAAAAAGTTAAGTAAAAAAGAAAAACAATTTAAGACAACCATTGGCTACTGGGAAAGGAAAATAAATAATAAAGTAATAAATAACATATCTAACACATCAAGAGCCGTAGTGGCGTAATGGTTAGAATGCAGTACTGCAGACTAATCCTGCTGGCTGCCTGCAGTTCAGCAGTTCGATCCTCACCGCTCAAGGTTGATTCAGCCTTCCATCCTTCCGAGGTTGGTAAAATGAGGGCCCAGATTGTTGGGGGCAATAGGCTGACTCTGGAAACAGTTTAGAGAGGGCTGTAAAGCACAGTGGAGTAGTATATAAGTTTAAGTGCTATTGCTATTGCTAATTAACAGTTCTATGCAGTTCTTCAATTTAGTGAAGATATTTGGCTACCTGATGTTTGAGCACGGACTGTACCCTTTAAAAATTAATAAACATTACATTATTGTGTAGCTCTCATATTTGGAAATGATTGGGGTGATCAGAACACATCTTGGAGCCTCGTAGAAAGGTTACTATATGAGGACATGAGCAGGAGGTTTTACCTCCCTAGGTCCAGAACACCAGAGTCTTTGAAAATAAGGAATCTCACCGAAATTTTACCACCAGTAAAACCAAAGGGAGGGTATCAAAGTTAATTTTGGAAAAGGCCTATCCAAATAGGCATGTTATGCAGGTAGTCCTTGACTTATGACCACAATTGAGCCCGAAATTTAGGTTGCTAAGTGAGAAATTTGTTAAGTGAGTTTTGCTCCATTTTATGACTTTTCTTGCCTTCTCCCCGCTATTCAAGTAAAATGTATCCTATCTCAAATCACCCAACATATTTTCACAGATCGGGCAGACAACCTCACAGTTACATTCCCGCCCATAACTGTTAAATGACTAATAAGTTGCTGTACTTTCATGATACTGAAAAACTTCAGCCTGAAGTAAATCTTCTTACTCTGCATCACAATAGATCTGCAAGCAGCAAAGTGACAACAACTCCTATATGATGAGCCCTCAAATAGCCATACATAGGCGGAATCAGTGGTGGGATTCAGACAGTTTGCACTTATTCATGAGAACCGGTTGTTAACTTTCCAAGCAGTTCAGAGAACCAGTTGTTGGAATAAATCTTATTTTGTTTTTTTCCACTTTACAGGGCTAATCCTGTAAGGAAGGCAGAAAGGAAACATTCTGGTGGTGTTTCTAGCCTAATCTTTATTGCCCTCCTTACAGAAACTGCCTCTCTGCTTAACCCTTATTACGTTGTAACAGCTAAGGTGAAGCACCCATCGACGTGAGTGACGTTGAGTTGGTCACACCCACATAGTCACATGGCCACCGAGCCACGCCTACCCAGCTGGTCATTAGGGCAAAGAACCGGTTGTTAAATTATTTGAATCCCACTACTGGGCAGAATCTCCCATCCCTTACCTTGTTCTCATTTTGGAATGGCTCACAAAGGGGTGCAAATGCCCAACAACATAGCAATCAGTTATGTCTACAAGAAAGCCCATAGAAAGCATCTATAATACTTTATTGGGGTTGAAGACTCCCTGGGAGGAAAAAAAATCCAACACATGTTGTGCAGATGTGTTGAATTCTACCCAAACCAACTATTAATTTTTTTAAAAAAGATATCCTCCTCTCTATGGGGTTCTTCAAATATGATGCCATTTTCATTCTAGACTCACAATGTCATGACTATAATACAAAGTATCAAGGATAATGTATTTGAAATATTTGAATGTGAATGTTTTTTGACAGATATCAACATTTTGGAATCATATGTTAAGAACTATGGATATATCTGCCAGGAAAAATGGCAAAGAAAAGAATTATTCAGTATTGGAAAGTCAGGATTATTTCTGACCTAAGGTCTTGAATTACAGATATGTGTTCAATTTTCATGTATGTATTGGCACTTCACTGATGCAATGAAACACTACTGAATACAGTTTTGTATAGTCAAGTCTAGTGGTTTATTTAAAAAATGATTGAATTGTTATTTTTGGCAGGAGGATGTGTCATATGGTACGTCTTCTTTCCCTAGGCCGTTTTTTTCCTTATTTTTTTTTCTTTTCTTTTTACGATAAATGGATTGTAGTTATATGGTTGTACAAGTCATTTCTTAATATTTGTACATTTCAAATACTGTATGTGATGTAAGTACATGGCATAATCTGTATTGTAAAAACTATATTTTTTGTCTAAAAGCGAAAAAGGAATGCAAAGGAATATAAAGGTTGTTGTGGCACTAAATCCAAAGATGCCCCAGAATTACTATGTTAATCTTGTTTCTGCTGTTAACAGATGTCATGGCTACAATTTTTCATTAAGAATCCAGAAGGAAAAATAAATCCTCAAAGTGCAATAATGATCATTTTGATTGGAATAATCCACTGGAAGTCTTGAAATGATTTAAAAAGGGGGAAGCAATAAATCCAAAGAACTAGCAATTATGCCTTCCACTGGAATTGTTATTTTGTTACTTGGATTGTAGAGCTAGCATGTGCCACCAATTATAGTGAAAAATTAATAAAAATGTTGATTGATATTTTCAATGACAAAAATAATCATTATGTCTCTGCGTGCCTGACTCTTACTTGGTGGTATAAAGCCTCACAATGAAACATTAGTTATAATACTGCAATTTTCCATCTTATATAAGCTTTAATGGTTGACTTATTTTCTGAGAATCAACAAGGATGCTTAGTCTGTCATATTTTCTGCTGTCCTCCTACTTGAATTTACAACTCCCTCCTCCTTAATTCTTTTTATCCCAGCAGCTGCCAACATTTTGGGCATCAGGCACCAGTTCTGTGGAGGGTGGTTGTTCCATGGACTGGAAGGCATGATTTCATGTGCTGTCTGGATCCCATGCATGTGTGGATGGGGCTTCACTCACTTGCGTGGCCCAGTTCCTAGCAAGCTGCGGACCAGTGCTGGTCCACAACCCAGGGGTTGGGGAATCCTTGTCTTATCCTATGCAGCCTATGTGCTCCAAAAAAGGAATAAAAAGAATTGTCACAGTACTCATCAGTATAGTGAAAGAAAGTCATTTCATGTTCAAAATTTATGTCTTACTGTCATTGGAAAAAATTAGCATAATATATGCTAAAGGCGTGTGTGTCTGTGTTTATAGAGACCCAGTTTGGTGTAGTGATTAAAACATCCATTTAGAAACCAGGAGACAGTGACTTCTAGTTCCATCTTAGGCACAAAGCCAACTAGGTGACCTTCGGCCAATCACTCTCTCTCAACCCTAGGAAGGAGGCAATGGCAAATTATTCTGAAAAACGTTGCTAACAAACTGCAGAAGCTTGTCCAGGTAGTCTCCAAGAATTGAAAATGATTGAACAGAAGAAAATACAACGTACATGGTAAATATCCAAGAATGCTTGGGGTTGCATTGCTCCAAATCTCTTGTCATTGAACAAACTGGCTAGGGAATTGAGATCCAAAAACTTCTGGAAGGTTGACAGTTGCTTATACACACATGGGCAACATGTTGTAGACATTTAGTGCATGTGACTACTAAGGAACAGAATGTATTTGTGTGTGTGCATTTGTGTGTGTGTGTGTGTGTGTGTTACATTACTCTTCAATGTATTATTTAATATAGTTGCAACAACTGTAACTATTACTGTATGGAATTTTAGAAAATAAGAGAATGGTATCAGCCATATACTATATTTAACTTATGGGAAAAAATAGAATTAAGGATTTCCTGTCTTGCAGGAAGTGTATACAATATATATCTTAATTTCTGACAACTTTTATGACTTCAACAGTGGGTAATATAATTTGGATGTTAAAAAGGCATTTACTTCTTTATAGCCAAAAAATTCACCTATTTTGTAACTTTCTTGGGTTAGCTTTTCTGTCTCATATTAACAAAATGCATTCAGTGATTGATTGTGGCTAATCCTAGTATGTTATGATGCTCAGCTTAATTTTAAACACCCATTTATTATTTTATAATTTAATGCAATTCCATGTATGAGCCTACAACCCTTAAGATTTATCCCACGTTAACCTATTGTTTTGAGTATTTAATTTCTTAACCGTTCTTAATATCTAAAGGTAATTAGTTACAATGCTTCGGTGGTCTTGCAATTCACAAAATACACACATGGTATTATAAGTGACACCTTTATTATGATTTGAACTATAATAACTTTTACTGAGGTATGATGAAAACCAAAATGACAAAAAAACGTGAATGTGTATAAATCAAACAACAGAGTATTGGTAACATTTGAATGATTATGAGTAGCTTTTCAGATCATTTTACATCAAATTTATTAAAATCATATTTTACTAAACAAATTGCAGTGTCTGGGTTTATACAACATACAGCCAAATCCAGATAATCCCATTATGCCTTTCCACTTGTGTCTATGTGCAAATTGACTCAGAAAGTGCAGCAAATATAAGAGCCAGTTTCTGTAGTGGTTAATATGCTGGACTAGAAACCAGACACAGCTTCTAGTTCACCATCAACAGAAGTTCATTGTTCACTTTGGGCCATCTTTCTCTGACACTTTCCCTCTGTGAACTCAACCTGCTTCAAAAGAGATCAATTGGAGATGACAGCACTAGATTTATTACCTTGAGTTCCTGAATTAAAAGTAGTATAGGAGATGACTAAGCTGAGCCCGAGCATGGGGTCAAATATATCATCAGTTTAGAGTCTCTACACCTCATAAGACACGGGTGTCAAACTTGCTGTATCACGTGACATTTCGTGACTTTTTCCCATTTGCGGAGCTGTGTGTGACGAATCTGGCCCATGGGCCGCCAGTTTGATACCCGTGCCATAACAGATCTAAGTCCAGCCCCACTTGAAATCCATTGATTCTTATCTGGCACAAATTTATCTTGACCCTTAACAGTTCAGATTCAAGTGTATAAGTATGGTAGCATGAAATAAACTTGCAGTACAGGTAGTCCTCAACTTATGATCATAATTGAGCCCAAAATTTACAAGTGAGTTTTGCCCCATTTTACGACCGGTCTTGCCATAGTTGTTAAGTGAATCATTGCAGTTGTTAAGTTAGTAACATGATTGTTAAGTTAATTGAATCTGGCTTCCCCATTGACTTTGCCTGTCAGAAGGTTTCAAAAGGGGATCACATGACCCTGGGACACTGCAATTGTCATAAATACAACTCAGTTGCCAAATGTCCAAATTTTGATCATGTGACTATAGGGATGCTGCAATGGTGGTAAGTGTGAAAAATGGTCATGACACTTTTTTCAGTGCCATTGTTTGAATGGTCACTAAATGAACTGTTGTAAGTCGAGGACCCCCTCTATCCTGGCTCCTGACTTCTTGCACCTGACAAGGGGGATAGAAATCTAACAAATATACCATATTCATGAAGGATTTCCTGGCACAATCATCTCCCTGTATTTGCTATGTAGAATGGAAGCTTTTCAAATTTCAGATCAAGGAAATATCAAGGAAATTCAGATAATTATTTTTGGAAAATATGAGATAAGCACATGTCTTATTATTTATTATTTTATTTATTTATCAAATGTAAAGACCATCTGTTTCATTCGCAGACTGACTGTTGCTTTTTGAAACAAAAATAGTCACTAATACAATAGTGCACACTGTGCACTATTTTAGTCAAATACCCAGATTGATGCATTGAAAGAATGGATGAGAATGCAGAGCTATGCCTGTGAAAAAATGACACCCCACCCCCACACACAAGCAAGGAGACACTTCAGCAAGCAGCAACTGAACCCCGATTTGTCCCCTTCAATTCAACCCAGTTTCATTCAGTAAGTATGATGAGGTCTTTATTGGTGCCTGCAAGAAAAGCAGCTAAAAATGACCCTTCTGGTAAGCATGCCAGTGGTGGGTTTCAAAATTTTTTACTACTGGTTCTGTGGGTGGGTGTGGCATGGCTTGGTGGGCATGGCTTGGTGGGCATGGCATATAAAATCTCCATTCCCATCCCACTCCGGGGGAAGGATACTGCAAAATTTCATTTCATCCTGATCAGCTGGGACTTGGGAGGCAGAGAATAGATGGGGGCGGGGCCAGTCAGAATTTTTACTACCGGTTCTCCAAACTACTCAAAATTTCCGCTACCGATTCTCCAGAACTGGTCAGAACCTGCTGAAACGCACCTCTGAAGCATGCACTATCTTATGCTGTTCTTTTACATACATATATTTTGTGGATTTCACTAGAAATATGTATTGAGCTCAGCATTATCTCACAACTCTATGCACAGCTTAATGCAAGGATTATTGATGAATTTGCAGATTTTGTTCTGATTCACTCAGATAATCAGTTGATAGAATGTCTAGGAATTGCGCGGCAACTGTCCAGATGAAGTCAGAGACAGTGACACAAACTTGCAGTTTTATATAAATAAATATATTTAACATTTATATTAAGACAAGATAGTCAGGAACACAGGAACATCATGAGGTAAATCAATCAGCGTACAGTACACACAGAAGAAGAAGAAAAGGCGGGGGGAAAGGGAAACTCCGCCTTTATACCCACAGCAACCAATCATAGAACAGATTGCCTGATACATGAGCCGGCATTCTCCAACTGCAGCTGTGTTCTGGCCCACTGTACACTTTACTGTGCCAGCTACTAAACTTAATATCCTAACATAGAAGATACAGATTCTGCTTTGTGTTACTTTCCATCTTCTCCATGTCTTGCCATCCAGTTGTGTGGCATTATTAGAATCTTATCACTCTAAGGAAAAAGACAGATGAAAAGATTAATGAGGGAAAGTGCAGCACAAGTTAGAGCTGATTAATCTCTTACTTCCCCAGTAGTGTAAAAACTATAATGTGACTCTTCAATTGAAGTTTGGCTTTATCCATAAGACATATTGCTATTGGGAAAGTATATGAACAAAGAAAGGAGGGGAATCATTAGAAAGATAACAAAATCTCTGTAAAATAATTATCACTAAATTAAGTACGTGATGCCAACAACAAAATTCAGTATAATGTATTATTTATACTATATAAATCTCTGAATTTCACATTAATTATAGCACGTTATGCCATATTATAATTATTTAGGAAAGAGGCCAGCCTAATTTGAGTAAAACATTCTCTCAAAAATGGCAAGACAGTCAGCAAGTGTAATGAGACTGTATGCAAATCATCTGTTGAATGTATTCTCATAAATCAGGGGTGTCAAACTGCCGGCCCGTGGGCTGGATGCAGCATGAGCAGGTCACACCCACTCCAGATCCGCAAAGGCAAAAAACATTGCAATACATCACGTGATGTCACATGATGCGATCAAGTTTGACACCCGTGTCATAGATCAGATATCTTAACTGAAGGCAAGTTAGAACAGGTGGCAGCCATGGCCAAGGGGGCTTTTGCACAGATTTATCTTGGACACCAATTTTGGCCATTTCTAGACCACATGGTCTTCCTTGTGGTCACTCATACCTTGCTTCATTTCAGGATCAGATTTCTATGACACACTCTGCTTGGGGTTTCCCTTGAAGATCTGGAAGATACAAATGGTCTACACTACAGCAATGCATTCATATTATACTGTTTGTCCATATTAAACTGCCATGGTAAAAGCTGCACTGGCTCTCATTATCTCCTGGATACATTTATAGGTGATAATCATCACTTTCAAGAACTACATAACATGGGCCCAGGGAATTTGTGAGAACCCCTACTCATTCTACCAGGTTGGATAGAGTGGGCAGCCAGATCCCTTTTGTTAAATATTGTCATTTAGTGAGACATAGGATGTCTGCTTTTTCCACAACAGCCCCTTTCATCTGGAATATTTCTCCCCCCAAGATCCAGCAACCCACCCATCCCTCCAATTTCTGGAAGTCAGTATGAAGACCTGGCCTTTCCCCTAAGCACAAATGTCATAAATGTCCAAAGAAAAAACCCAAATACATTTTGTCACACATTGCTTTTTAAGTGGCATAATTTTTGATTCTGAAAAAGAAACCTAAAATAATTAAATCATTAATAAATTGTCCTACGCACCTTGTCTAATATCCTTCATTGTATAATCAACTTCTGAAACAAGAAAGCTAAAGGTATTTAAAGAATGTGATACAGAATACATAGCTAATGAATTGCATTAAGAAATTTCATGCATTGTAGTTATTACCACCTAATTAATTCTGCAATCATTTATATGGCTGTATTACTTTTCCCTACAACAGAGCTAAAGAATGCAATTGGGAGGGGATGCATTCCTTTACCTTGGGCAATTCTTTTGTGTTCACTCATACACTCAACCACAAAATAGTTGTATTTTAGCTCAGTATTGTGTAGATCCATAAACCATGTTTTTAATTTCTGGCTCACTAAGTTGAATTCCAAAAACTGGGTTGAATAAATCATGTTTAAGTCTGCTGGATGGACACAGTTCACATGTGGCAAAATCCAGAATCACTGCATGATGTTAGATTGTTTTACTCTGCCAAAGAATTTTGCAGCAGCACCAGGCCAACATTGTGGTTGTATAGGAGGTAAGAGGATTGGGCCTGGTTAGATGGGAGATTTCCAGGGAATTCCAGAGTTGTAGGGTTGATAGAGAAATTGGGAAAAAAAAAACCTGTTAAGTAAGTGGTGGCAAACCATTTTGCCCTACCAAGAAAACTGCCTGGATGGAATCATATTAAAGTCAACTCTACAATGTCTTTTATCTTTGGGATAGTGAGATTAAAATTCTTAGAGTCAGCCCTGCAGTGCAGCAAGTTGGAGTAACTCATTTTAGTTAGATAACAGTATGCAGTATTTTCTTCATGCATTCTTAATCAATACTTAAAAAGGATTATATCTGTGGGCTTTTCCCCTTTAACTCCCCCTCCCTTCTTCTCATTTTCCTTGCATTTAGGGAAGAGGGCTCCTACGTCAGGTGCAGAGTTGAATTTGTATTCAAGCAATTTTGAGTATAAATTTCAGGCCATATTGGGAACTAATAGGGAAAGGGCATATGGATTGTACAAATATGAGGTCAGCTTATGAGAAATAAGGTTGATGAAGATTGGAACCACTGTCTGAATATTTTAACAAGACTTAGTAGAATCTCTCCAATAACAAAATTTTGAGTTTAGATAGCAAAACATATTGGATGTCCTAAAAATGCTTTTTTTTCCCTAAGAGGCAACTGGACTTTGTTTTTCCTTGAAGAGGCTTCACTTCTCATCCAAGAAGCTTCTTCAGTTCTGAACTGAAGAAGCTTCTTGGATGAGAAACAAAACGTCTTCAAGGAAAAGCAAAGGAAGTCCAGTTGCCTCTTGAAAAAACACCTTTGGGAAAAACATGACCTGGATGACTGAGAATCTCCATAGACTAAACATATTGGACTTCCAGAATAGCTCAGTTATCAGGAGTTTCAGAAGGTCAGGAGGGTGGGAACCAACTTAATTTCTAAAGGCGCTTCACAAAATATATGTTGCTATAGCAAAGCAGTGCTTAAGAGCCTCCAACTTCTGTTCTTCCCCAAACATACCTTAAGAGGAATCAAAAACCACCAACAGCTTCTTCTGAATTGCACAAGTTGATCCCAGACGGAGTTGTGCATGTGCAAGCCATATATGACAGTATAGCATTGTATGAATGGAAACAACTTGGTCATATGTTGTGCACACACGTTTTGCATTGCTTATTACATGTAGTTGTGTCACAGAAAATAATATGGTGGAAACATGTTCCGTCCCCCAAACTAATAGATTGTGGGAAGGAAGTTTATGTCAACGGCTGGGAGAATCCATCTGTCCATCAGCAGAATAATTCTCTGGAACTAAATAGAATTGGACTGAATTCCGTGCATTGAAGAAAAGCCACAAAAAATAAAGACTGTCTGAAAGTGGGCTAAATGTGCCAGGGGCTATGGTGGAAAGAAATCTAGAAGAAATCTTCCCAAGGCACCCTGTGGGAGAATCCATTGGGGAATATTTTAGGCAGTTTCGATTGTTCCATTCTTAAATTCCCCTCCTCCAGCTCATGTGACCCAGACAGGTGCTCCTACTAAGAGAATGGAAAGAATTTCAGAAACTCTGCATGTTTTGCCTACCTTCTTTTTGTAATCAATGCTTAGCTTTCAAGACTTCATGCCAGGCGTAGCAATAAAACTCGATACACCAGATACTGCAGCGGAACATATTTAGAAACTACTTACCAGAGAAGCTCACATACATGAAATGGTTAAGAGAATTTACTGTATGTAGACAAGACAGAGCTCATTTATGCACAGATCTGCCTATTGCAGAACACAGCAATCTTGTTCTTTCTCTGTAATACTTTCTTTCTCTGCTCTGGTGTTTAAATTCCACGTCTTTTTTGAGTCAATGGAAATATGGCCATTTTGTTCCCAATCCCAAGAGTGGGAGATTCTTGCTCAGTATATACATAGCAGTTCGGTTCTAGACTGAGAACTGCTGCTTTGTGCCTCACAAGCTTGAGAACTTTTAGTTCATTGGTGTCCAACGTTTTGGCTTGCCTGGGCTGCATTAAGTGAAAGGGAATTGTCTTCGGCAGGATGCAAAATGTATAATTAATGTACATAAATAACAAACTTACTTTATTTTTTAAATATTATCTTGCGGAGTTGTATTACTAGTGGTTAGACACACCTGGCTTAATTAATTCATTTTGTCTTCTTAAGACTATTGGTTTTTACAATTAGCCTGTAATACAGGTAATTCTTGACTTATGAATGTAATTCTGGGCCCAATTACTGTCATAACTTGTTGCAGCTGTAAATCAAGACACCATGTGTCCAGAACTGATTTTTCCACATTTTTTGTAATGGCCATTAAGTGGATTTTCCCCAATGAATGGTATTTGTCAGAAATAAAAAATGCTGGAAACCTACAAAAAACACCACAAATTGCAATCATGTAACTGAGAGATGCTGCAAACAGTCATAAAGGTGAGCTGGTTGCCAACTGCTCAAAATGTGATCACATGATTGGAGGATGAGGTTGCGGTTGTCATAACTTTGGAAACAGACTACCTGTACAGTTCCATTCACCATTGGCTGTTTGCATGAGATATTTATTCACTAGGAACTATGTTTTTCTCAGCATCCTGGATTTATAGTGAAACAATATAAGATCCCTTCCTTCCTTTCAAAGGAAAATAATTCCTGCCTTGATAATTCTTTGAGAGATGCTGCCTACTTTCTTTTACTCAACTTCTTTTACTAAATCAACAGTCCCAAGGTGTTAGATTTTGTCATCTTCACTCTCCTTGCAAATATTATTAAACAGCAACATTTGACTGACAGAACATAATTACATATAATGGGAGCAATGTTATTAACTACTTTCCACTACTTTAGCATTCATTAGAATTAAGTTAATACAGGATTTGTCCAGCTCCACACATTTTTTAGAGTGTACACCCATCACACCACTGGTTCCTATCAGTGTATGAGAGTTCATGAATTGGAATAGACATGGTAACAGGTCAGCCAACGGGGACTGTTTGGTGACCCAAACAGCTCAGAGCCTGGGAGTGGCTTAGCTTGACTGATTTGTATATAAGAATAGCTTTGTCCTTGCAGTATAGTCTCTGTATTATTACTTCTGTTGTTCTGTGCTTCTGTGATTTCTGGTTCTGGCTTCTGTTGATGGGTATTGTATACATACATCATACTTTATATTATTGTACATAAACAAGTTTCTTCTATAAATATATCCTGATGAATTGTTTACTTGTGTGCTGGTTGGATTGCTGCAAACTCTTAATGGTTTCAAATCCACCTTTCCCCATGGAACGAGAATGCTTTACTTCAGAGATTGATGGGGAAGCTACCTGTACACTAGATGGCTTCTGCCAAACTGGCTGCCTACCAACACAGTATTACTGTACAAAATATTTTTCTTGTTAGATGACGTCTTATATTCATCACTTATTGATGGCAATATAAAAGGATTATTAAATGGCATGGGTGAATAAATTACTACGAATATAATTTCAACATATTTAGCACATCATTTAAAAGTATTTTTCCAATAATTTCACTCTTCCATCAAGAACTTGTTCAGACATTAATTATTTTCATGGCATTGTTTATTCCTGTTTTGAAAAGCACAGCAAAATATAAGGTGACATTTACAGACACACTTATGTACATAATTCATTTGTATTTCACTAGTAACTGGCTATGTTCACACAACACACCCACAATTTGGAAATTAACCAGATGACACACTATGCTATTAATCATACAAACTAGATTCACACCAAAGTCTGTGATTGATTAGTGTAGTCAATCACAGGGCTGTGTGAACCGACTCCTCAGAACAATCAAACGGACTGTGGTTTCAGTAAAGGTGAAAACTCACACTTACAAGAAACTGAAAGTAGACAGAGGAGCCCACCTTCAGGGGTGAGCCAGTCTACACATCATATTTACAAAGGAATAGATCCTACTATCTATACAATCAAAAGAGCTGGAAGGGACCTTTGAGGTCTTCTAGTCCAACCCCCTGCTAGAGCAGAAGACTGTATACCATTTCAGACAAGTGGCTGTCCAGTCTTCTCTTAAGTGTTGAACCCCACAACTTCTGCAGACAAGCTGTTCCATAGGTTAATTGTTCTCACTGTTAGGAAGTTTCTCCTTAATTCCAGGTTGCTTCTCTCCTTGATTAGATTCCATCCATTGTTTCTTGTCTTGCCATCTAGTGCTTTGGAAAATAAGTTGACCCCCTCCTCTTTGTGGCAGCCTCTCAAATACTGGAATACTGCTATCGTGTCGTCGTCCCCCCACCACGCCCCAGTACAAAACATTTAAGAACACAAGACAATGTAGGACCACCTGCTTGAAGTTCAGATAAGACCCTGCGCACCCCATCCCCAGGTTTAGCTATCTATAGGGCCACTCCTTTCCAACTTTCCCTACCTTGCAAGATGGTTTTGAAAAGGGGGCAGAGCCTTGCCTTGACATTGCCAGAGTACCAGGGCCCGGGAGTTCAAATACCCTTTCCCAAATACACACACCAACTCACACCGGGTCTTTCCACCTCCCCGCCTGGTTCTGACCACGGCGCCCAACTTGCTGTGGCCTTCGGAGGGGCGGGCGCTGCGTTGGGTTCTCCCCCAGTGCGTGATTTTGTGGGAGGAGTGCTGGTTTGGCTTAACCTTCTCCCCCTCCCCTCCCCGCGTGTGCGTGATTAGAAGGCAGGGCGGCGTGGCTCGCTCGGTCTCCTTTCCCTCCCCAAAACTAGGGCATTTCCGTGTGTGCCTGTGTCCGTGCGGGGTGTATCTGCGCGTAGGTCACCATAATAGCCCCTTCAACGCTTCCGAGCTGCTTAGCTTGCAAGGAGAAAGCCCTGCAGCAGCGGCGGGTTGTTGAACGATGTAAGGCGGGGAGGCTCCCCCTCCCGCCTGCCTGCCTGCCTCTCGCTCGCTGCCTTTCCAATCCCTTTTCCCCGTCCCCTCCTCTCCTGGAGCCGCCCCGCCGCCTCTCTCCTTACTCTTCCCTTTCCTTCCTTCCCTCCCTCCCCGCCATGCCGGACCAGATCTCCGTGTCGGAATTCGTGTCCGAGACCAATGAGGATTACAAGTCGCCCACTGCTTCCAACTTCACCACCCGGATGGTTCAGTGCCGGAACACCGTGACGGCCATCGAGGAGGTGAGCGGGAGTCGCCAGCGGGGGCAGCCAGAGCCCAGCCCTTGCTTCAGCCCTGCCCCTCTGCCTGGCCTGCAAAAGGCGGCTCGCTCGCTCGCTTGCCCGCCCGCGGCGGCTTCGGGCTCGTCTGTGTGGGTCGGTCTCGGGTGGAGGGAGAGAAAGCTGGGCTTGGAAGATGGAGGAGCGGAGCCTCGAGCCGTGCCCGGGTTCCCTCCTTCCCTCTCTTTCAGACCTGCGTCTTTCTGGCACAAAGGGGGCTTCGTGCCCAGCTCAGCTCCCTTGAAGCCTTTGGGGGGGGGGGAATTATGCCCGGCTGGGAAGAAGCTTCGCGCGGCTTTTCTCCTGCTCCCCTTTTTGCCCGCCTTTTTGATATATTTTTTTCCTTTTTGTGTGTGTGTGTGTGTGTGTCTGTGGTGTGATTTTCCCTCTCTCTGGCGCTTCTTTGCTCTCAGCAAAATTAGCCTCGGCGTTTCTAATCCCGCAGCTCCAATCCTGCTAATAGACTCCTGCCACAATGGCTGGGCTTCCCTCGGCCTTTCAGGGAGGGGGCGGTGTGGAACCACCTGTATTTGCACATCTTTCCCCCCACCACCATTTCAACCTGTCTTCTGTTAACCGTGGGGGTGGGGGGGGGAGAAGGCGCAAAGCTATCGGAGGCACCTTTTAAGTGTTCCTGATAGATTGCAGCTTCTCTGCGGAGAGGGCGGGAAGAGCCGCTGACGAAACAACTGAGTCCGTAGTTACTTTCCTTTCTTCAGTGTAGTTCTTGTGTTCTGGATAGAGAGGGACCACCATTGTGAGATTGAGGAGTTTGTACAGCAGGATATACTTCCCCCCCCCCAATGGGGGTGCTCTAGCAGCCACCATGCTGTGCCTCGTTCTTTTAGGAGGGAGCCCCACTGAACGAAGGGGCCTTATTTTTGAGCAAACATGTAAAGCAAATGTAAAGTTAAATGTTTCCAGAGTGTAGGGGCTTTATCCGTCTTTTCTCACTTTTAAGTGTTCATTCCTCTCTATTATCTTTGAATGGCATCCTTCAGGATTCCATTCCTTCAGGAATGGAAAGGCATTTATTTCTAAACAAAGGGCCTGAGTTCCTGACCACTAACTAACATCAGCTTTGGGGTTGATTTTTTTTTTTTAAACCAGAGCAACAACTGTTCTTTCATGCTTCGCTTTTGCTGACATCACAAAATCTACACCATTCCCCTCTTAGTAAATTGAGAGACCCTGGCTCTTGGTTTTAAGTCTTCAGACAAAAGAAAAGTGGATATTGCATGCATGGTGTTTTTAAAGGCAGAGGGATTTGATTTGGACTCTGCTTTTGTTCATACCAGCCCTCACAAAAAGTGTATCTGCTCTGAAACAGAGTAGAAAATGTTAAATCTTAGTTGGGAATTCTTTGTGAGCCTGTGTCAGGATTTTAAAAAAAAAGTTTATTATTTTCAACATTATATTTAGGTTGCAAGTTTTTCCTTTACTTGCTTGGATTAACACAATACTATCTTCCCCCTCTGTTAATTTTGAAACTTATCCAAATATTATTGACAGTAGTTGTACCTCTTTGATATAAATAAAGTATGAAGTTGTTTTGCATTTTTTAACTTAGTACTGGTCTCTTTAGACTTGCTTCATCAGTATTCATTATATTGTAAATTGATGTGTAATTTGTTATGGTGAGCTCATATACTAGTGCCTGGCATTTTAAAACAAGCTAGTTTATGCATATTATATTTGTAGAATTACTGTTTACCTCTTCAGCTATGGTACCCTAATTAGTTCTTCAACTTTTTTCAATATGTATGTTGTTAAGATCATAAGAAATACAAAGCAGTCTTTAGGAAGTTTGCCTCTACCATTTAAAAATTAGCATGAGTTTCCAATCTCTGCTGCTGCAGTTAAACAGTGGAAATTTCTCTTACATAAATCTGCATGGAATACAGTGAAAGTTACTTTTGAGTAGACATGCATAGGTCTATATAGGCATTTAAGTAGACGTGCTGTGAAGCAAGAGCAACTTGATATTTGAAAGTCCCATCTCTCCCTACAGATAACCATTAACTCTTTTTTCTCAGGTTGTCTGATTGAAAGTGAATAGATATAAGATGGAAGAAATATTTGGAATGGCCAACATACTGTCCATTTCCTTCTTAAGCTTTTGTAAACAAGCATGCCATTTGTCCTGAATCCATGGAGGTTTCTGGTGAACATTGAAGCACAGTGTTGGAGGACATCCAAAGATAATTTTTAAATAAACTTTATATTTATGACAGAATCTTTTCATGTATCAATTCCATAAATAACTCTTATGCTATTCAGTAGCATTTCCTGTATTTTAATTTTTTCAAAGAACAATAGTGTTTTAATTTTAAAAGTTTATAGAATTTATACTTATTTTTTAGAAGTGCTATCTGGCCTGTCATTCTTTAACACATGACAGAGTTATATTTCTGCAAAATGCTCCTGTGTATACTATGAAAGTTCAAGGTACATTTTCTAAAATACTGTCTAAAACTGGAAATACAGGAATGATGCTTATAGGGAATCTTATGGTTGGATTAACTTTCATACCCTTACCAGCAATAGCTTCTTCATGGCTTAAACAATAAAGGATGAAAACATGAATAAGTACTGTAGAGAAGAAATGCATTTGAATTACCACTTCAATCATGGGATTTCTTTTTTTAATCTTATGAGTCAGACACCGGGACATCCTGATTTGTGAATAAGCGTCATTCTCAGTTCTGGTGAGGTAAATGTGAATGCTTAGTGTGGTTTTGATAGCTTAAAATGCAAAAAACTATAATTATAAATGGGAAAGCAGATAATTTAAACAAGCAAGAAAGCAAACAAAAATTAATATTGAAATATACTTGATTCTTTATCAGCTATTTCTTGCAGGTCAAACATAGTGCTGAAAGTGGATTTCAAAGCAGGGCCGAGTTTCTTACCTCAAAGCTCTTGATTTTGGATACTTGATAGGGAAAAATAATTGTTATACATTGAGATCATCTTTGACATAATAGAGGGTGATAATACTACCAATATTCCACTAATCTGCTAAGAATTGCTCATTAAGAATTACTTAGAGTATGCTAAATTTCATAAATTGGTATAGCAGTATCTGCTAGTATTGCTTTCTTTACAATGAAGGCCAGTGTTCTGAATTGCTTGTAGAGGAGTTCTGAAATGGCTTCATTAAATTGTGTTTACGTTAAAAATCAATCAACATTGCTATTTAAAACGTAGTTCATTCTCCCCCCCTCATCTTTCTATGATACATATTACCATTTGCAGCATTTACAGTGCTAATCCTCTTTAAATAAAGTCTGTGGAGATGTCATTTGAAAATGACTGTCATTCTCCCAATTGCAAAAAGGAAGTGGTAGTCTATTATCTGAATCTGATCCTGCATGATGCTTGTTTGTGTATTGTGCTGCGCACAACAAGAACTTGCCAGCCAGACTACTATCTCCACAGACTTTATTTAAAATAGTAATTAGACTGCACTATATGAGTCACTAAAATAATAGAAACTTTAGGTAATATGTCTGATGACTGAAGGTCTATGTTTACAAGTGGGGATAATTCAAAGGAGAGTTCATTGTGATGGTCCAAAATATTTCTTGCCTGTATTGAACACTGATGAACTCTATTGAACGGAATTTGATCTCCTATTTTAACTGCTTCAGTGTTAATAATTTGAGACAATAAAAAACATGTTTTTGTTTCATTTCTAAAATTGCTTCAACTGCCGTTCTGCGACTAGGCGACTCTAATGTTCTACTTACACAAAGAAGTAATTTGATTAAAATTTTAGTATTATTAGTATTTACATGTTAGTATTATAAAAATATGCAAACAGCAGCCTTATAAATTTGAAAAATAAATAGAAGATAAATAAAAATAGTAAAAACCTGTTGCTTTAATTGTAGTATTATCTTTCATATAAATTGATAATCATAAGATTTCATTACTAAATTTTGAACATGTTCTAGAGAAGAGGTATGGAAATTTGAGTATAAAGCATTCTGGTTCAAGTAAAAAACAACTGTTTGATATTGTTCAGTGTTCAGTGATTCTGGGAGTGTTTTATGTTCAAAATTGCCCCATTTTGAGCTCAACTTGTTTCAGATTTGAAGCTGCTGTAAAATTTCTTGAAAATTATTGTTTTAATCACTTGTTCTAACTAAGAAACAATTTCTAACTTAAGAAAGTTTCTTAAATATATTTATGGAATAACTACACTTAGCAGTAATCCTACATAGTTTGCTGAACTAAAAAGTAAAATGTCTTTGTGAAACATTTTTAATTGTCTCACTTCATTATAAAATACATACACTATACAATGTTGTACAGTGAGCAGGAGTTTTCACTGTTTCAGATAATAAAGTTAGTAAATCAGACCCAAACCATTGAGCATATTTGCAGTAGTAAGATTACATTTGTCCTGGAGGGGATTCCTTTCTGATCCTAGATGAGGTGATTGGTTAAGATTTTGCTGCATGCAAATGAAAAACCTGTTGATCAAGTTACCCAGAAGGGGAGAAGTTGTTATAACTAATCAACTCTGTTTAATCTGCAACACTAATTTACAGATATAATTTCTGAATTTTGTGTGTTGGGATGTTTGCAAATGTGATACTTTATAAATTACATTTATTTATAAAGCAGTACAGTTGGTTTATCAGAATATTTTCCCCTCAGTTTTACTAGAGGTAGGTAGTGGAAAATCTGAATTTAGTTTTTTTTTAAAGTGATGGTTTGATATCTGGAAGTATGAATAAAAATCTAATTTGAGTCTTGCTGGATTGGAATAGCAGATGCGCATCAGCAGAATAAATTGGTAAACACAAGTGTTATTTTTGAAGGATCGGCTCAAAATCAGGCGAGAAACCTCAGGAATAGGATAGTATTATTGCAGACACTAAGTGCGGCCACATCACATAAAATAATCTTACATCCCAAATGAAAGGCATTAAATATTTGTGTCTTAGTTGGGGAGGAGAGATGTTTTTAAATGGATATTTCTTTTAAATACATTTTTTTTCTTTTAAATGGATGATTTCATTTAAAATCATCTCTGCAATTAAGATATGAAGTTTTAAATGTTTTGCAGTATTCTATCATTTTTCCCTTATTGTATTTTCTTGTATTGAAAATTTACATTTCTAAACATACCAATAACCACTCTTTACAAAATCCATAATAGTGATCAATTCCCTAAAAGATATGATACTTTTGTTGTTTGTGAAACTTTTAAGTTATGTTTTTATGAATCGTTGCAAAGTTACACAGTTCAGAAGAAAATTATTCAATGTTACACCAAATAGAAATAATTACAGAATAGTGTAATAAGTATAAATATAAATAAATTACATGCTATCTTTGAAAGCTAAAATATTTCATCTTTTGTTTTTTGCTTAAATGTACTCTTTAAATTGAATATGTTAGTATTTTATTCTTACTTCCTTTGAGGAGAAATACACCCTGCTCATACCATTTGTGGAAACAATTATGTAATCTCTGGGACTGTCACCCCCATAACCCACTGTGTATTATAATTCCCAGTATTCCTAATGCCAATGCTGGCTGTTGTGTGTGATCACATTTGGAGGATACCAGAATAGAGAAGTAGAAATGATTTTAAATATGGTTATATTTTCTGTGAGCAACAATGGGTAAAAAAGAAATAATGTGAAAATTCTTAAACTAGTGTAGATTGGACTTTCTGTTAATGCTGATGACTGAAGGGATATATTTTAGTATTTATATTTAGCATATTAAAAGGTCAACAGTGCAACAGTCAGTGTTCTATTAAAATTTGGGAAACTGTGGTGGTGTTTCCAAGTAGTATTAGCCATTGTACAAAGGAAAAAAATGCAATAATCTGTTTTGCTTGAGGTGATCTGTAAAATAGCAAAACCTGATCATTTTTCAGCCAAAAAATCTAGAAGCCCCTTGATTTTTGTTGGATGACATACAGTAGTTACCACTATCATGAATAGTGATATGAAAAATGAGGTTTTTACTCATATAACAAAATATTCCAATTTTCTTTCCTCACTGCAGCTCTTACATACTCCAGATTTCTCTAGATAGTGTTTTGATTCCTGGGAAACCTTAGTTTAAACAAATTATTTTGGAATGACACAAAAACCAGGCTAGTATCATAGGACAGAATTTGTGTATAGGAATTTGTTTCTAATGCTTTTCTTTCTTAAAGGGTTAAAATTCAGGATTATTTTCTATTGATACAAGTTCTTCCGAATCAGTTATATTAAATTACCTAACTGTGACAAGTTTAGTGTTAGCTATTTACTTGCTAGGAATTGTATGTAGCAGTGGTATAACATGAACAATTTAGACTACAATTTTTGGTAGTGTTGTGTGTGTGTGTATGTGTGTGGCAGGCTTGCAGTTTCATCTGTGGCTTTTCGTAGTGTCTGTTCACAATAAACTACAGTAAATTATATTCAAAAGTCAATTTCATGCTGACTTTAAACACAACTGCCATATTCATAAATATTTTTAGTATATTGATAGTTTTCCAAAACAGATGGGTGATCAAGATGCTGTTTTTACATGAAAAAAGATTCTCCTTGAGAACCTACTTCACTTTGAAAATAAAGCTATTTCTGTAGGTTTACATCCCACTTCTGTTAACTGTGAATGGCTTACATATTCCAAATCAACCAGTCAACTGATAGCGTGGCATGGGCAAACCAAACTCTGAAATCTTGTTCAACAAATTGTGATTTAAAAATCCTAGCTAGCACTACATTTGAAAATAGTCTGTCTTTCTTCACCATTTGTTTTGATTTACACAGATATAATCCCTCCCTGTATTTTGTGAAGGAATTCCTGTACTGTATGTGTGTATGTATATGTAGAAAGAAAAAGAAAGAAAGAAATAGTCACTTCAGCTGCTTGTGAGCTAGGCATCATTGCAAACTGCCCAGAATGAATGTCACAACAGACTTATGGAGAGTGTAGCCATGTGCTCTATCACTGACACATTGGCTAATCTGAAGTGATTTACTAAGATGCTATTAATAACAGCAAAATAAGGTAGATAGGATTTGCTTCTACTTATTTGATACGATGTCATTATTAAACAGCAGCATCGGTTGTCACCATGTAACCAGACCAGACCCAATTTTATGACCTTTTTTTTGGTAGACATTAAGTGAACGTGGCAGTCATTGAGCGAACCTATTTTTCTCTATGGCCGTTTTTTGCCAGAAACTGGAAATAAATACTGCTTCAAGCAAAACTGCCATAATTTGTAGTCATGTGACTGGGGTGCTACAAGTGTCCGTGTATCACATGACTGTAGGGGTTGGGCAATGTCAAAACTAGGTTGTAAGTCCTTTTGCAGGGGCGGTTAGTTGTAACTTGGAAAGGTAGCTAAGCAACCAGTTGTAAATTGAAGAGTACCTGTAGTTGAAACTGTATTTTTGGTAATTTACAAGGGTCGGGATACAATTCATAATTAATAACAAAAAGATTTCCTAAAATGTTCTAGTAATATCAAGTGCATTTGTGCAAGTGTTATAATAATTCTTCTAAGCAGTCATATTTCTTTAATGGCAATTCTTACAGCTAAATCTTTAGTGTTCATATCTGAATTATAGCAACCCCTCCTCCCCCCCCAAATTAAAACATAGACTATGGAAGCATGAAAGCAGAATAAACTTTATTATGTGTTACTTGCTGTGATTCATTTTCCATTAAAACTGTTGGTTGTGGGGGGCGTTGTTTCATTTTCTTTGAAGATACTAGTGAAATCTAGTTTGAAGAAACTCATTTAGCAAACAATATACATTCACTAATCATTTTAATTCCTATCAGTCAGATAACATGATTATTTGAACAAAAGCAGAAGATTGAAAATTTCCTTACAATGTGTAGATCAGTCTTTTAGGTTCTCCTCCCTCAATTACAATATAGAGTACAGCCAAACTGTTATTTGATACAGTTTTGTTCTGTGGATATGAAGATTCATAATACACAAAAGACCACTCCAATTAGAGTTTTCAAACCTCTTTTAATTTGTATGAGATTGACTTCTTTAGTAAATGGAATATAATTGTTCAGCAGCAAAAATGTTTCATTCATCTCTCCTTTGCATCAAGATAAAATTGTTTCCTTATTATTAAAAACCTTAGTTGACCAGAGCTATGTTGGCCAGTGGAGGACATGTGTATGTCAAATAGGAGATTTCTGTTTGGAATGTTAGAAGAGTGAATGGAAAATAATATAACTTAATGCATGAAATAAGAATAGTATGTTGGAAATCTGTCAAATTAAGGGCAAGGAAGCAATAGATCTGAATGATGGAGATCTGATCTTATTGAGCTGAATTGATGACTTAATTGGGGCTTTTTATAATGCGTAGAACAAAATTTGAACAATTCCTGAAATTTAACTATTGTTGAATTAACAATGAAAGAGGTAAAATGAATATTGGAAATATGAATTAATATCATATACACGTAGTCCTCAACCATTTGCTTAGGGACCATTAAAATTATGACACTGAAAAAAGTGACTCATGTCCAGTTTTCACACTTACGACCATTGCAGCATGCCAGTGGTGGGTTGCCCCTGATTCGCACCGGTTCTATAGAACTGGTAGTAAAACCGGCGGGAGGCACCGCCCACCGCCCCCGACATTATCAGAACACTGCGCATGCGCAGAAGAGCACGTGCACGCTGCCCCGCTGCAAACCGGTAGTAAAGGTAAGTAGAACCCATCCCTGCAGCATGTCCATGGTCACATGGCAAAATTCAGATGCTTGGCAACTGGCATGCATTTATGATGGTTGCAGTGTCCCAAGGTTATGTGATTATCTTTTGCGACCTTCTGACAAAGTCAGTGGAGAAGTCAGATTCTTTGAACAACTGTGTTACTATCTTAACTGCAGTGATTCATTTAACAACTGGCAAGGCATGTTGTAAAATGGGGCAAAACCCACAACAACTGTCTTCCTTAGTAATGGAAATTTGGGGCTCAATTGAGGTCTTAAGTCAAAAACTATCTATAGATAGTTACTTATATAAAAATAGAAATTCACATATTAATTTACTGCTGCAAGACTATTATATGTGCATAAATGAAAAGATTCTGAAATATCCACAGTGGCGGAATGATTTGTGAAGATGATGCAACTAGCAGAGATGGCAAAATTAACTTGTTTGCTGAGAGAAAGATCAACAATTACATTTATTAGTGACTGGAAAGCCCCTTATGGAGTTTTTTTGCTGAAAAAAGAAGTGAATTGGTGAATTATGGATTTGATGATTAGAAAGGATAGATTATGGAAGGAAGGAAGAGAGTAAAATATAAATGCTCTTATAACTGCTGTTAAGATGATCAGAAGCAACTTCTTTATTAGTTTTTTTATTTTTATTTCTTTTTAAAATTACTTTTCCCTAGTCTTCTCTGTAATTCAAAATCTGCAATATTTTATTACGTTGAAAACTTTGTTAATAAAAT
The DNA here is from genome assembly GCA_022577455.1 of Arizona elegans. Taxonomy (NCBI): domain Eukaryota; kingdom Metazoa; phylum Chordata; class Lepidosauria; order Squamata; family Colubridae; genus Arizona; species Arizona elegans. The sequence goes on along the minus strand of JAKOOJ010000001.1, from coordinate 199,409,049 downwards.
TATATTAAAAAACAAATCCACCGGTTAGTAATAATAGCATATCGCACTCCAGTGAATAGTGATAATGGAAGAATCAGTGATGAATTTTAGGGGAAAGCAATCTAATGAAAAATGCTCTGTAAGGTGTGAAACGATAGGAAAATTCAGAAAAAGTGATTGAACCATTCAGAAATCCAACAATGATTGAGAATAGTAACTGGGGAACATCTACAGTTGAGTCTGTTTCAAATACTTGGTTTATTTGTAGCAAAGGAATGAATATAAATATAAAATCGTGATTTATTGGATTGTTTATGGTGAAAGATACAGAGGATAAAAGGAAAAACCTGCTGGCCTTCTAGAAAGCATTGAAATCCTGCTTTCCCTCAGGTACTGGACCAGGATAGGAGATGGGCTCATTTTCTGGGAGTCCGTGTCTGGCTGACCTCAGAAATATGTCATTTCACATGTTGGGTGTAGATTTTGGTTTATTTTTTTGTCTTATGGTTACCTATAAGTATTGGGTTTTTGATTTTAATTCAATATATATTACCTTGAATCACAATTATTCAACTGGGGTGGGGGCTATGAAAATCTAAATAAATAAAACAGATTATCCAAGATGCTGAATATATAGACTTTTTTTTCTGGTAGTGTCATGAGTTGGATTGAGAAATTTTATTTATGTAGTATATGGCAAAAATGTTAAAAAGCACATCAGAATTACATTCTCAATGAACAAATAGGGAACTCTTTACTACGTACAAATTCAAAGATAGATCATTATATTTTATATAGTCAATATATAATGGAGTTGCATATAGAAACTCTCTGGGGTTTCCCTGATATGCATTTAGATGTCCACAATATGTTGCTCTGTCTGCTTTGGAGCACCACAGTTACATTCCAAAAAGGAGAGCTTTCCCCATTTATGGAGGAGAGTAGCACAGTAGCCAACACTCTGGAGAAGCAGTAGAGGACTTTTATGCACCCAGACCTCAAGCAGAGTGCCGTTGTTATCCAGCAAGTTTCTGTTTGTCTCAATAGGTGGATGTCTGGAACAAAGCCTGTTGTTTATAGCATCAGTGATATCGGCAGGTGAATATTACTAATTATTTTCTTATACACTTGGAGCAGAGTGTTTTCATAGATGTGGTGGAGGAATATGGCTAAAAACTGGTGATCAGAAAGTGTGGGTAGATCTTATTGTGCCCAATATGATGCACATAGTATGATTCAGCTGTGTGTGTGGATTGGTCTGGTATGGCTACTATTTATCTAGACCGGGGAACACAATAGTCTGCTGTTGAAAAGATGAGGTCAAGCGCTGAGGATCGCAAGGTAGAAGCTGAGGAACCCCAGGTAGACCATACAGTTTTTGCAGGATGTTATTTCTTGATCATAGTTTGGCTGCAGTCTTCTTGAGAAGTTCTCTGAAGGATAATGTTTTATCTAGTAACCTCAAGGTATTTTGGGCATTTGGTTATGAGTAAGACGAGTATTCTTAAACTGTACATTTAGTTCATGGTGGGCCATCTTGTTGAGGTGGAAGCACATTACTTCAGTCTTACTTGGGTTTATCTGAAGTTTCCATTTGTGAAAATATTGAGAAAAATTAATATATATAAAAAAACAACGAAGAGGAAGAAACTAGAGTGACAATATAGCAACTATATAGGAAGAGAAAGTATGAGTCCTATATGAAAAAATATGTAAGCAGAAGACAGCTAGATTAATTTTCCAACAGAATGGAGGGAAAGTGGACATAAGGAAAGAGGAAGTGAAAGCTGCTTGGAACAGTGAGAAGGTTATAGATGAAAAAAATGCAAATACAAGGGTGCTGTTCTTGTTTGGAAGACTCCATAAAATGAGCCTTCTAAATAGTGCCCCATTGACTTTCTGGGGAAGCCACCAGAGAAGGTTGCAAATGGTGATCACATGATCACAAGGTAGCTGGCAACTGGTTGAAAATGCAAACAGATTGCCAAGTGCCCAAAATGCAGTCATCTGACCATGTAGGAGGTGGTACAACATTGTACAATGGCCAGAAATGCTGTACAGGCCAGAAAGTATCCTTTCCAAGCTTATGGAAACTACAAACAGTTGCTAAACAAGTGTTATACGTTGAGATCAACCTGTACTTGTATATGAGGTGTTTTGGTCATATAAAGGAATAAATAATTGAATTGCAAAACAAATATATTAAGGCAAATTGAATGAGTTGAGAGGCATGGCAAGACTGAGAAGATAATGACTAAATCAAATTGTTAAGAACCTGGGAAAAATAGAGGTGAAAAGTTTAAAAGAAAAGTGTATGAAATCATGGATGGATGTAGTAGAAGCAAGGATGGTCTAAAAATTTTGGAGAGAGATGATAAAGGATGTTAGTGGAAACTAGATATATGAAATATTTCCCTTTTTTAAAAATCATGCCTTTATTTGCCTTTATATATTAATTATTCATATTTATTTGTTCTAATTTCCATTCTGTATTTTGGATAATGCTGCTTACCGGAAAGAGAATAGCATTATGAGTTTCTAGGTATATATGTACGATGATAACTAGTTTTGAAAATAATATTCAGTACAATAAACTTCCTGCAACAATACAGTAACAATTCCAAACATTCTCAAAGTTATGGAACTGCTTTATAAAAGTACTGGTTTTTTTTCAAAATTCAAAAAATGTTCTCAGAAATGTTGCTTTACAATACAGGACAGCTATTGGTAGTACAACCAGAAAAGAGGATAATGCTCAGATTTGTTAATGAGGCCTGTCAAATAATATTCAATCTCGTCTGTTAAAATGACAGTCCTTTTTCAAGTTACCTTACCTAACATCTGCTGCCATCATTTTCAGCTGCCAGAAACCATCTTAGGTCAGTTGTAAAGCATATGTGGTGAACCACAAAAACCAGGGTTTTGTCAGCAGGCCTGGGGACCATGAATGGTGAAGGAGCTGATCAAATGGCTAATCTGATTGCATTGCTGCCATGAGAAGTGGAGGGTGGTTTTTTAAAATGAGTTTTTAATATGGTAGATTTTTTGAATGTTGGAAACTGCCCGGAGTCAACAATGTTTGAGTTGGATGACTATATAGATTTGTTTAATAAACAAACAAACAAGCTTTACTTTCTTCAGTGTTCAGGCGAATAGTTAGGCTGGGAAGTTCCCCCACTGGAAGTTGTTTCTGCTCAGTGCTGACTGTGGCTTGACTTGCTATTCTGTAATAACAAGAGTGTACTTGAGACAGAAAATATCTTTTGTTTTGAACTTTGAACTAATCATTTGCTCCGGAAGTTCTGCCAAATCATTTCAGATCAGCTGGAATTTGGCAGAAACAAAACTGGAAAGTTTGAAACAAAATTAAGGCAGAAGCCAGAATGATTTGTAGAGTGAATAGGGAAGATTAATAGTCATTGCCTATTCTTTCCTAAAGCAATATTCCCACCAGCCCACCTCCCCCATGTTTGCTCTAAAGCAGGGGTGAGCAGTTGTGTCTCTTTTACAACCTGTGGACTTCAACTCCCAGAATTCCTGAGACAGCCAAGCTGTCCAGTCCAGAGGTTGAAGTCCACAGGTTGTAAAAGAGACACAATTGCCCACCCCTGTTCTAAAGCCTTCTTTCTCTTTAACTATCAATATCCCAATGTGGCTTATCCCAGCAGCCCACTTGCTGCTCTTCCTAACACTTTCTCTTTCTTCTCTGCCCTCACAAATATCATACTAGCCTTTGCAACTTTTCCTTTCTGCAATGCTGACCAGTCTGACATCATCCAACAGACCAGACCAGGATTCTACAGCCTGGATCTTTCCAATGCCTTCCCTTGTCTTCTTCCTTTCAGCTGCCAATGAGCTGATTTCCTTCTCTTCCCCAATTAATTGTGCTTAGAACAAATGTATTTTGGTCTGTGCTATGCACATATATTTTGGTTCATTCCATGCACATTCCATATCCAAAACACATATGGTTCAGTCCAGCCATGGAACTTCTGAAGGCAGCTGTTCCACCATATGGATTGGGTTGGGCATAGAACAGGTTGCTGTATAACGTTCTCTTTTCTTTCTCTTTCTGTAATTGTCAGCTGCCCAAGGAAAGATAGAAGAATTGTATGATCTGAGATAACTTGATATATGTAAAAGTTGACATCTTCAGGAAAATAAAAAATGTAAAATTAGAATATGGCTCTTTTAGAAAAAGTAAAGGGCTTGCTTTCTTTGTTAAATTCTCAAAATCCAAACCTTAGTCTGAGTATTGTCCTTTCTGAGATATTCATATCTTGGGTTCACATATTGGGCTAACACATACTGTAGTGTAATTTGTTTATTTTGGTTTCGCATGACATATGAACCTATTGACTATAGTTTATAAACTATGGGTTATGGAATGCATAACTGTTATTGTCTTAAGAGTTGCACTCAGCTTTGTACATTCCAGAGGTAAGTTCTAAGTTCCCAAGTAGACCCAGTTTTGCTGTGTTAGTTGTTGATCTGTTGCAGGCTTAAAGCATCAGTTTTTCCCTTAAACATGACTCTCAACACAAACACAAATGACTGAATTATTTTAGACTCTGTTCACTTATTGTTGCCCTGCAGAAGAGATTCTGGGTCCTTCATTATGTACCTCTGATTTCAGTTTATATATAAATCAAGCCAGTCTGGTTTGCTCAGTAAATCATGGTCATAATAAATCAGTAAATCATGTTAAAACACAGTATCGCAAATAACTTATGGTAATTTAGATCATAATTCTAAATTACGACTAGTGGAAGCAAGAGATGGCATTAGGAATATGTATTTTAAGATTATTAGATTTATATCTTTTTTTTTTTTGTACGGTTCCAGTTGGCATATGTAATGCTTCTCATTTTCGCTACAACAATGCTAAGTTGTTGGTTGGGTTGGGCGGTGACTGACCCAAAGTCATCGGGCCACTTTTCAATCCTAAAGGAGGATTACAGCTCGCAGTCTCTCAATTATCTAGTCCAGCACTTCAGCCACTACTACAAACTGGCAAGGTTAGGATAAGATATTCAAGTCTTGCTGTTTTTATCAATTGTGATATAAAGAAGTATTTTAGAAGATTTCCTTCAGAAATTATGTATGGGATCTAAAACAAAACCTAGACTTTTGTAAGAGAAAGATTTATTAATTGGTGACTTAGTTTTCAAAGAATAGGATTTAAAAGAACAGGATGAGAATACTATATATAACAAAATAAAGCTTTTCCGGTTACTGGGTTAGATTTAGGTTTTGCAGCAACAAATGAAGTTTAAGTCATCAGATAACTTAGTGGGCATTATCTCTGTTCTTTGCCTGACCACAGATTCTGAATCAGAAGACAGTCTTAATCTATTGGGTGACGAAAGAGCTCTACAGCCAGTCCACCTTCCTTCTGTTAGACTTTGTTCTCATTCTAAGACATGCTACAAGTAAAATTAACTTTTATACTTTTTAAAGATGTTGGTTCTTGGACTATAACAGTGATGGCTAACCTTTTTGCCAACGCGTGCCAAAAGCGGGGTGGGAGTGGGGGTCGCACACGCGTGTGCCCACACTCATAATTGTATACGCCTCACCCCCGTGCATGTGTATGTGACCCCTCCGCACTTCCCCCACTTTTGGCACGCGATGGCACGATGGGCCCAGTAGGCCCATTTTTCGCCCTCTCCAGGCTTCAGGGCCATTCTAGGAGCCTGGGGAGGGCAAAAATGGCCTTCCCCACCTTCCCGGAGGCCCTCTGAAGGCCAGAAACGGCTTGTTTGCTGACTTCCAGTAGGCCCGGAAGGCCCGAAAATCAGCTAGAGCTGAGCTTCCGTGCCCACCAATATGGCTCCACGTGCCACCTGTGGCATACGTGCCATAGGTTCGCCATCATGGGACTATAAAATACATTTTCCCTTACAAATCCACTTGGCTAAACTATGGAAATAAAGTAAATTTCCACCAGGTTCCTCCATTAAAATGATTATAAACCATATTTTTGTAAACTTCAATTGGCTTGCTTTTTTAACTGCCCCTTCAAGCAATTCTTATTAAACCTTATAAAGCCACCAGTGAAGGTATTCTTTGACTTGAAAAGTATCTAGAAATGAAGAGCAAACCTACCATTTACATATACAGCATTCCCTACCCAGCAACGTTTTATTTTCTGATTATTTAGAGCAGCGGTTCTCAACCTGGGGGTCGCAAACCCTTTGGGGGCCGAACAGCCATTTCACAGGGATCGCCAAAGCCCTCTCTCGCCCTCCCCCGCACGCCTTCACTCACCCTCACCCTCTGCCTCTGTTGGATCGCCCGGTCGCCGTTCGCTTACCCCGCCCACTCCCAATCTATTGCTGCCTCCGGAGTCCCAGCTGATGGCTAGAGGGGAAAAAAAAACTATTTAAATTCTTGCCGCTGGGCTTCCAAGGGCCGCCCTACAACAGATCAGTGTTAAAAGAAAACAAATGAGAAGATGGTGCCTGCAAAAATAGAAAAAACAGCCTCCTTCAGCTTCAGCAGAGGTTAATTAGCATAAATTGATTAGCTCCCCCCCTCAGCTGATTTGCTCTCAGCTGTTTTGTGCAGGCTCCTTTGCAAGCTCTTGTTTTCCAAGCTGCAAAAGAGTGCTGGAGCAATTTTTTTCCCCCTAGCTAAAACGAAACTGAAAGGGTCTTTGCTGCAGCATGACAAAATGAGGCAGGGAGAGAGATTTCTTTTTCTTTTTGCTCACCAAAAAAGGTAGGTGCAAACAATGGGAAATTTAGGGCAAAAGAGGAGAGTTCAAGATTTTAAAACACAAAAGAAAAAAAGCTCTATTTAACTAGAGAATTGTAATAATTGAGATACTATTAATTGTATATTGTGTTGAAAGCAGAAATGGTTAAGTTGTGGTTTGGAGGAATATATGGGGGAAATTATTTGGTTTATTATTATTGGTAAATATAATTAATGGATTTGTAAGAAATTGGATTGCATGGAAATAATTGGAATATTCATGTTCATATTGATTAATATACAAAAAAGATAAATCAACTAATTGATTTATATTAAAATGTTGAATTTGTATTAAACAACTGTATTACATAATTAACCAATGTGAGGATGGATATAAAAAGATGACAATGCGAAGGGGTATAATATAGAATAGAAGGGAAAAATTGAATTTGATTAAGATTAGAGATGAGAATGAAGGGTAATATTGGTTTTTTAAAAAAATAGGTGAGGAATAAATATGGTAAAAAGGAAATATAGAAATTGTAAATTTAATTGAAATGACTAAATACTGTGTTGGAAGAAATATCCTTCTGGGTTCTGCTCCAAGTGGGGAAAAAGACACTGGAAACATGGAGACTGCTTGGAAAAATGGTTTAATGGTGGACAGGATCACATGGCTTGATGGGGCCCATTGTGTTAGTTTCTGTTGCTATTGTGTTGCAAATGTCCTTTGACAAAGGATTGACTTTCTGCCTCTGGCCCATTAACAAAGGGTGGGGGGCAGGAAGGTGGGAGCTGCTTTGTCTGTAAAATATGCTTCTCCATTTCTCATCCAGGGAAATATAATATTCTGCCTTTTTAATATTTCCCAAAATATTTCATTATTCTAGGAAAGGGGTGGGTGCTAACCTCCTACAACTGTTTAAATTTGTGAACCGGCCAAATACTCTGTTCAAAGAAAATACGTTATATGTTTGTATGTGTGTTTTATTGCTATTTATTCCTATTTGTTCTCTTTTATTCTTTAAAGTTTAACAATTCATTCTTTATCTTAATATCTTAATATTTGTTTGGGGTTGACTTTCTTCCCTTTCATCTTTTTTATTGTACAGCAATCTTTCTCCTCAAACCTACCACCTCTGTCTTTTCTTTCTTTCTTACTTTCTCTTCCCCCCCCTCTTCTTCTTCTCCCTACTTCCTCTTTCTTTCTCCTTTTCCTCCTCTCTTCCTCCCTCTCTTACCTTCACTCCTACTCTAATTTACCTTCCCTTCTTTCATCCCTCTCTATTGCTGTATCCTTTTATGCATATGGATTACTCAGAGAGCTGAAAAAGGTATTTTTGACTGATCCTCGCACTTTTGACCAGTCCTCAAACTTACGAGTGTCCTCACAATTTACGTTTTTGCCCTATCTTGTCACCATGGTGAAGAGAAGCAGTTGTGAAATGAGTGACGTGGTTGTTAAGAATGCTGCACAGGCATAAATGTGAGGATGGTCATAAGTATAAGGACCAGAAAAGTGCGAGGACCTGTCAGAAATGACTTTTTTCAGCCCTCTGAGTAGTCCCTATACACATAGCCATGGCCATCCGGTCACATGACCAGCTAGCCACGCCCACCCAGTCACATGACCTCCAAGCCACACCCACAAAATAAGCCACGCCCACAGAACCGGTAGTAAAAAAATTTAGAACCCACCCCTGGTTGGGGGTCACCACAACATGAGGAACTGTATTAAAGGGTCGCGGCATTAGGAAGGTTGAGAACCACTGATTTAGAGTGAGGACATTTGCACAAATTGAAGCAATGAAGACTCTTAATCATTAAGGTGAGCAATAATTCAATTTGCTTGCCCTTAAACTCAGAATAACAATGAAGGGTTGGATTTTTATGCCTTAATTTTACACCATACTAGGTAGACTTAGACTTAGAATTACTTTTTTGTCACTTTAAATGTACATTAATTGACATACATTAAAATGAAATTTTGTTGCATACAGCTCTCAAAGCTCACCACCTCCAATACATACTACATAAACATGACAAAAGTATAAATAAATAAATAAAAAAAATATATGCATATACCCGCATATATTATATGACACAAAGAAACAACACAGTCTAGATCAGGGATGTCAAACTCAAGGCCCCGGGTCTGGATCCAGCCCACAGTTTCAAATATTTCAAATATAAAAAGTGGGACTGGCCTGGAAAAAATGAAGTACCAGCCCACGGTGCCTCTGCCAGTGAAAACGGAGCTTGGGAGCCCATTTTCATTGACAGAGTGCTTGGGCCATAACAGGCACCCCTGACACGAGTGACATCAAGCTGGCCACACCCACCCCGGCCCCCCGAGGTCAAATTTTAATTGATTTTAAATTGGGTTTGTTTTAAACTGCGGCCAAAAATATTTAATTATTTTAAACTGTTTTTAGATTTTGTATGTTTTGTTTTTATTTTGGCTGTTCACTGCCCTGAGTCCTATTGGAGAAGGGCGGTATACAAATTGAAACAAATAAAATAAATAGATAAATAAACACCTTGATGAGGCCCTCAATCAAATCAAGTTTGACACCTCTGGTGTAGGTGTATAAATTGTACATGGCGAGGTATCATATCATTGCTATTTGGTGGAAGAAAGCAGGCAATTCGTGAAACATGAAGGGTATATGTGTGTCAAACTCAATCACATCATGTGACATATTGTGACTTTTTTGCTTTTGCAGAGCTCGGGTGGGTGTGGCCTGCGCGTGACGCATCCGGCCCATGGGCCGCCAGTTTGACACCCCGGTGTAGATTGATGACCAGAAAGAATGTATGTGGACAGTTGTTGACATATCTGTCCTATATGCTTAGAGCTGTTACTATTAAACAGCTATTATTCAGATACGGAGCAGTGTTTCTTCACTAGCAGGCTATAGTTGATTTATACTTGTCTGTATATGGAATTTCAACACGAATTGATGAGAAACGGTCAGGTCCATGATTGAAGAATATTCTTCATAGGAGAAGAAAGATCAAGGGAATCAGACACAGAATTAAGGTCCTAAGACAGTGATGGTGAACCTATGACACATATATCAAAGATGCCTGACATACAGGAGGACATGTTAGTATTCATCAACATCTGACAAAAAACTGTTTTCAAAAACATGTCCCATTTTTGAGTGATTTTTGGAAACTATGGGGGATGCATGAAAATGTATCCCTTGTGCTGTTGCACAGCCTCCAGTCCCTCTGCAAATGGGTTTGTTTTGCTTCTATTTCATTTTTGTAATTATTTGATTTTTTTATATCTATATTGGGTGAAATCCAGCAGGTTCTGACAGGTTCTGGAGAACCGGTAGCGGAAATTTTGAGCAGTTCGGAAAACCAGTAGCAGAAAGTTTGAGTAGTTCGGAGAACCGGCAAATGCCACCTCTGGCTGGCCCCAGAGGGGGGTAGGAATGGAGATTTTGCAATATCCTTAACCTGGAGGGGGATGGGAATGGAGATTTTGCAGTATCCTTTCCTTGACATGCCCACCAAGCCACACCCACCAAACCACACCACGGCCACCAAACTACGTCCACAGAACCGGTAGTAAAAAAATTTGGATTTCACCACTGATCTATATATAATACAAAATGCCACACATTATTGGGTTGTGTTTTTTTAAAGATAAATGAATATGTAAAGAATTATTTCTCTTTTGTTTTGCAGGGTAGGGATAGTGGCACACCAGCAGATTCAATTTAGGCATATTCTGAATATTTGACACGACAAGCCCAAAAGTTTCACCATCACGGCCCTGGGAGATACCATCTCCTCCTACTAAGAAGAAATGACATAGTGATGCAGTTGTTCTTGTCCCTTGTGAGTTAGAACATTCGTTCATTTAGTTCACAAGAACACTTTTATTGTCATGTGAAAAGCAGGGAGGCAGAAGGAAGTGGACTTGCTCAAAGAATCATCTGGTGCAGGGAAAGCTATTTGAGAGCAGGCTGGTGCTGCCAGTCAGAATGCATCAATTCTAGCTGTGTATAGCCTCATCAAGAAGCTGAGAGCTGCTTGCATTTAAGGTCCTGTCTGAGAGCAGTCTGGCATGGGAACAATTCTCCAGGGTAGCCCAGCCTGGTATGCTTGTGTTGTAGCAACCTTTTGTGTTATCTAACCCCTGACACAAAGCTTTCTCAGAAACAGGAAGATGAACACTGCTTTACAGGTGAGCTTTCACTACAGGAACTTTGGTCACTAAGCAATGTGATTGTTAAGTGACTCATCACATAATCAGACCTGATTACTATCATTTTTACTGCGGTCATTAAGGGAATCACACGGTTGATGAGCGAATGCAGCTTCTCCAATTGACTTTGCTTGTTGGACAGCAGCCTAGGTGGTGCAAATTGCATCAAGTGACCCCCAGTTACAGCAGCCATTGCAAATGTGAGCCCATTGCCCAGCACCTAAATTGCGATCACATGACTGAAGGATCATGACATGTCATAATTTTGAGGACAGATCATAAGTCACTACAAAACAGTTGTAGCTTTGAGCTGTTGTTAAATGAACAGTCATAAGTCAAGGACTATATTTCTTTTGAATTCAGACTGTATTTACAATACTGGCTCTATCCTAGCAATTGTAAATAAATTAGTCTAAGAGGGTCAGGAGACTCTACAAAATGTAAAGCTTTTATTGTGTTTTTAAAAACTTCCTACTGTTCGTCCATGCATATAAGGTGAGAACATACTTCCTGTATATGAGGGAGGGAAACCACATAGAAAGTCTGGATGGTTACTTGTGTGGGGGGAAAGCATATTTGTTTGTTGTTTTTGTTAATCTTCATAAAATTATTACTTGTCTATGAATTGAAGATATTTTTTTCTCATGAATTGCTACATTTTTTTAGATAAAAAAGACTTGTGAATGTGGAGTTGAAAAAAACTAGCCAAGAAAGCATAAAAATTAGGATTACATTTGTCATACTCAAAATAACAATAAGGTTTCTTTTGAATATCCAGAGATCCAATTTAATTTAACAAAAATAATCCTGTACCCTAAATTTCATGTCTGGAATGAACATTGTATGGATTATATGTTACGCTTATTACTATTGAATTTGAAATTCAAAGCTTTTACATTGGAATAACTGTTCAGACTATAACTGAAACATCTTTGTCATAGCTAGGGTTACTGTGGAAACTGTAACTTCTAATTATGGCTAATTAACCAGAACAGCTTACAGGAGTATTGTTGTATTTAAATTGGCAGCAAGAAGTAACCTACTACATCTGCATATGACAGTCTATGTGATTTACTATAGTTTAATGATTATATTCTATATTTGTTTGAAATGTTTCACAGAAACTGCATCAAAGTTAGTAGAGAATGAATCTACAGATCTGGTCTTCCACTGGCATGTAAATTATCTGATGTCTAGCTATTTCTTTCAGTGACCATGAGTAAAGTGAAGTCTAAGAGAGTCCCTGTAAAAATAAAGCTTATCTAGGTACTCCATCTCTATGGCTTCTTTAGGTTGTATCTCCCAATGTCATGAAAGCAATGAAAGGGACAGAACTGATGCAGGTAGCTGAATCACCTTTGAGTTTGTCCAGAGTGATTCTGACTGTGTCATCATGGATTTTTAGTTCCCCCCCCTTCCTAAGGCAAGAGTGTCAAACTGGGTGGGTTTCACTTACCTCTTTGCTACCAGTTTGCTTGCTTGCGTGCACGCTACTTCTGCGCATGCGCAGAGCGTATTTGATGATGTCCGGGCAGGTGGGCGGAGCCTCCCACTGCTGCTGCTACCAGTTCGCCCAAACCAGGGCGAACCGCTAGCAACCTACCACTGTGTCAAACCCTAAGGCAAGCCCATGAGTCAGATGCATCACACGCAGGCCACGCCCACTCCAGCTTCGTGACTGGGAAAAACATTGCAAACATCACATGACCGCAATGTGACGCAGCGAATTTGACACCCGTGTCCTAAGGGCAAAGCAATGACAAGACAAGAAACTGTGGAGCAGGTAACAGTGAATAATCACGCTCTGTGGTTGTTCAGAGAATGAAAAGAGAGTCACTTTGGTGTAGTGATTAAGACACCAGGAGAGGGTGAAATATGATTGTTGGCCAGTCCAGTCGGTGTTCAGATGGGTAAATTGACTGGGAAAGAATTACAATATTATCATTTGTCTTGTGCTAATAGGACAGGTAGTCCTTGACTTACAATTGAGCTCCAAATTACTGTCTCTAAGCAAGGGCGTTGTTAAGTGAGTTTTCCCCATTTTATGACCTTTTTTACCACAGTTAAATGAATTGCTGCAGTTGTTGAGTAAATCATGGTTGTTAAGCGAATCGGCCTGCCCCCATTGACTTTGCCTGTCAGAAGCCAGCTAGGGAGGTTACAAAGGGTGATGACATGATCCCAGAACAGTTCAGTGGTCATAAACTACATGCCAGTTGCCAAGTGCCTGAATTTTGATCACATGACCATGGAGATTTTGCTATGGTTGTAAGCGTGAAAAACAGTCATGTCACTATTTTCAGTGCCATTATAACTTTGAATGGTTGTAAGTCGAGGATTTCCTGTAGTAATTTGTGTGACAGGAGAGATGCAACAAAGAAATAAACTATATTTCTTTAGTCAATCCATCCTGTGGTTCACCAGTGTAATCAATTTGTATTCATTTAGGAAATGTAAAAACATGAATGTATTAAAGCTCAATCCTAAATAACTGTTTTCAGTGCACTGAAATTTCAAACTGTCATTAAATGAACTTGCATCGAGGTCTACCTATAGTTGAATATATTCCATCTGATTGCTCTTTGATGAAGAATTTTTTTCCCCTTCTGGTTTCTTAACGCTGGGAGAACAGCTTTCTGATTGACAGATATCTTTGAAACATCCATGCCTGGCTTTTATTTACATCCTGTTTATGGCTTCAGTGCCTGTGGTGCATTTTTGAACATGTTCAGTCCTATCCTGTTATTGTTTCTAGGCTACCATATTTATAGTAAAGACCTTAAAACTATGGAAAATTGTATTTTCTAAGGTGCATGTACTTTTTATGGTTATAATGCATTTTCAAGATACCAGTGTAACTGGATTGGATGTTTCTTAATGCTCTTCTAATGAGATTTCTCCATTCCCACATTTCTGGGGAAATGGGATGCTAACTGGGTGGTATGGTAAGGTGTATATTCTTATAGAACTGTGAGCTCATAGTGGGTAGGATTATATTGTTAGCATATAAATAGGTTTGAATTTGGATGCTGGAATTGATTAAAAACTGCAATTTGAATTTTTTTTAAAAAAACTTGTTTTTTCTAGTGTTGATTATTGATTAACACTAGGTTGTCATTGTTTGTAATGATAATTAATATTCAATCTAATGATCTTGAGCTTTTCTAAAGTTAGTTAAGTGAAAAGCTTTAAATATTTATCCTGTCAGCTATATATCTTTATCTATATCTATTCGCTCTAAGCGATGTTATATCTATTCTTCCTCAGAAGAAATAGTATTATAAACCACCAGAACTGCTCTTCTAACAGACTTCCAAACTGCTCACAGTTGTCTAACGGAAGAGAATATATATAATACAATACAATACAGAAGAGCTGAGAGAAGACTGAAGACAACAACAACAACAGAGCCAAAGCCAAAGCCAGAGCAGGGGTTTCTGACAAGAATCTCCTTTTATACTGCTAATTGTGACAGTTAGGGGAGGGAACATAAAAGCCCGGGAGATTCAAATCTATTAGCTGCCCTCTGATTGGCTTAAGTATCTGTGCATTCTAAAAGCCATTAATAGGCACAGCAATAGAGAAATAATTTTTCTCTAACATATTAGAACCTAGTATGTTTGTCAGGGCATATTGATCTATTCTGGACTTGACTTCATAGTGTAAATAAGATTACTGTACTTTTTGCTTGCAATCTAGAATGGTAACAATAAACAGAATGATGACAGTCTCAATGAAAGTAAGTCTTTCTAAATTCAGTAGGTTGTACAGCACCTGCAATTCATAATTTCTGTAGATCTACAGCCATTCTGCTCATCTCCTTAATAAATTAAACTTAAAAATGAGTTAAAAGTACTTTTTTGTATTAAAGGAAGGATATTAAAGTATTGTTGATACAGAATCAAAATGCTGCCTTTTTAGTTTAAAAATGCTAGACCTGCATATAATAATAATAATTATATAAAAATAAACACACATAGATCTTCTTAAAACAGAGGAAGAGATGCTGTATCATTTAATAAAGCTTGATGTGTCATTTAGACATTAAAAAAATTACACACATATACAAAACAATGCTATTTCGCCTTCTTTCCAGATCAGGACTTATGAGAAGAACCTTATACAAGCACATTGATTAGTGCCAGAATATAAAATGACTTCTGACATTCTATGTCTCATTGACACTTGATTGAAAACAATAGACAGTGTATTATGAAGAACGTTAATTTGAAAGCACTTTAGAATCTGTATATGACTATGCTAAAATATCCATTTGGTTGCAGAATTAAGCTTGAGACAAATGCATGCGCTTTCTTGAAACTAATAGAAAAGGACCCTAGGATGCTTTATAAGGGAGTGCTTTTCACACAAGAGCAGAAAAAGACAAAGATAGAAGCCTATTAAAACATGTAAAAGCTGGTTTTATTAGCCACTCAATTACCTTAATGGCGTCACAACAAAAAATTCCGCTGAAACTATTATGTTAAAAAATATATTAAGAGAAATGAATAAAAACGATAGCCCAAAACATAGGCATGCTTTTTACAAAGCAGCCATGATGGCTTTGTTGAAAACTCCAGGGTTTTGTTATTTTATTGCTTTTGTTTGTTTCATCCAGTTTTGTAATGAATAATTACTCAAGATACTGAAATAACATAACATAACAACCAGCAGGTTTGGCCATCATTTAAAATGCTTACCACGTTCTGGGTAAAACAAAAAAAAAAAAAAAAAGCATGTACAGTTATTGCCATTTGTGACTGTGTGACACAAATCTTGTTAAGCTCATGGATAAATGTTGAGAATAACATTGATACGCTGCTTTATATTGACTGTTAAATTATTGTGCCCATGTTCAGTGCTAGGAATTTTTTCCTGCAATATTTTGAGTTTTGTAATGTTAGAGCGTATGTTTCACTGTTATTATTTTTTCAATTTGCAAGTAATACAGGTATATTCTTGCTAGGATTATACTTTTTGAGATGAGATTTCTGATAACTAAAGAATGGAAGTCATGCAAAATATTATTTTGGGGCAGCTCACTGATAGGATTTTTTGCAGTTTAATAAGCAAGTTGATTTTACAGAAATTGCTTTAAATATGAGATAAAACAGAATGCCATCTGGGCATTCTAAGCTACCTAGACTATTGATATGTTCTTATATCTTCCTTGACCACAGTACATTTTGTGAACTCTGTACTGTCATTGTTTGTAATCTGTTGTGTATGTAGTATTTTGAATACATAGCGCATTATGCATTTAACATGTCAGTTTTCTGGAAGGTATACATGATTTCCCCCTATTTCAAAGGGTGTGTGGTGACTTCTTGCAGTGGATTTTCTTCTCTGTACCTAATGTGGGCTTGTTCTATTTTACTATTCGTGCATGGTGGCATGATCATTATAGTATCATATAATTTCTTCAAGAGGACATTTAAGATGCTCTTGGAAGCTTGCGAGTATCATTTTGATGTCATTAATGAAAAACCCTGCATTGCTGAAAGTTGCCTCGAGCTACTTGGATCACAGCAGACAACAAATTAATATAGTCAGGTGTGCTAATTAAAAAAAAATCCCCACAATACATACATAAATACATAAACCAAATGAAACACAGTCATTAGTGTTGCTCTTAAAACAGTGACTTAATATTCTTTGTCATCAGTGTAGGAGCCCAAGTTTTGTTAGAAATTTCAATTCTAAGTTATTAATATATGAATACTAATTAAATAATTGACAATAAATTAATATTAACAATCATGTATTTTCTTTCAGAATGGTTTCAGAATGTTAAATTTACATAGTCGCAGAATTTGAGGGAAAATTTTTACAAAATGTTTTATAGATGGCATTTAGATCCTAAGAAATTGTCGTGCATGTACCCTAATGTTTAACCAAAATGCTGGAGATGTGATTGCCTAGATGCCACATATTATCATGTGTGGTGGACTTGTAAGAAATTTTTGGATAAAAATTTGGTGGGTTATGCAGAATGTTTTGAAGAAAAAAATTCAGTTTTCTCCACAATTGTTTTTATTGGGTATAGTTAAGGGTTTTACATTGGGTGAAACAAAGTTGATATTGTATATGATAACTGCAGCGAGATTACTGATAGGTCAATATTTGAAAAATGAAGCTATGCCTACTATTGATGAATGGACTTTGAAGATGGCCAGCTTTGCAGAGATGGCGAAGATTTCAGCATATCTAAAAGATCGCTCACAAGAGACTTATGTATGGGAGTGGAAAAAGTGGATAGATTATGTGCAGAGTAAATATCAAATTAGGAAATATCAGATAGCTTTTAACTGAAAGTATTATATAGAGATAGAATAATTGAATTTTGTGAAGATGTGAAAAATATACAGGGGAGGGAGGGGTTCAAGTTTTATAAAAAGGGGATTTTGATTTGGATCATATTTTGTGGAAGTCTGGGGGGAGAGGTGGGCTAGGGGGGGTTAGGGAGGTTAGGGTGGGTTGGGGGGGAAGGGGAGAAAATGTAATTGTAAAACTTTTTCAATAAAAAAAATAAAAAAAGAATCACTTTGGTGTAATGATGATTAAGGCATCAGGCTAGAAATCGGGATACTGTGAGTTTAGTGCAACCTGAGGTACGCAGCCAATTGGGTGACTCTCGGGCTTAGGAAGGAGTCAGTAGTACATCACTCCTGAAAAACCTTCAGGCAGTCTCTGAATATTGGACACAATTGAATGGAAGAAAAAATTTTTGAGGTTGAAGATATGGAGGTTGCTACTTCATTTTTTTTTCTGAAGGGAATAAAAATAATAGAAAAATTTATATTAAAAACTATATGTAGCATTTTCAGTTGTCAAGTAGCATGGACTTGATATATTGCTTGGTATGCTGTTGAGCTCATATAATTAATAAGTATTACCTAACTTTTTTTTTTTTTTTCCTTTCATTTTTAGGCCCTGGATGTTGACCGAACTGTTCTTTATAAGATGAAGAAATCTGTAAAAGCCATAAATGTTTCTGGTTTGGGTATGTAAACATTTTATTGCTGTCCTATATTTCTAAAATACACATTGCAATATTCAGTGCTTGTCAAATGTTCACTGAGTGATGCAGATTCAACTCCATGATAGTTCACAAAAGAATGCTTGTTTCTTCTTTTGAGACCCTTTTACCTTCCTGGTGCTAATGATTTTTTTTTTTTTTGTTAAATGTTAACTGATGTAAACTTTCCCCTTTTAAGTCAGAAATTGAAAATATGGTTGAACAGATTTTTAAGAGTAATTTTAGCTTTAGTAGTAAGGTGAGACTATAATTCATATTGATAGGGAAAAGATAAACAACGCTGGAGTAAGGAAAGATGGGAACTGTTTTATTCAAATGCAGGACTGCATCATCGTCCTCGTTAGGTGATCACTTTGGTTCATAAGCAGACCTCCCCCTCTTTTCCTGCAATGAGATTTTCACTTCTGATTTCTGACTAGCCATTCTTTATAGTGTTACTAAGATGTGTATGTGAATGCACACAACTCATGAAGAGTCAGAAAAGTCCAAATAAATAGTCACCACCAATCACAATACAGCCACAAGGAAAAGAAACTTCAAATAATAATAATAATAAATGTATTCACTAAGACTCAAAAATTATTTGAAGGCGTAACTTTTAAGCATGTATGTGACATATTATATTTTCTAGCTTCTAACTGTAATCAAGAAACATGTAAACATTTTAACATGTTGCTATTAAATTTACTTGATGTTTCGTTATATACTGATACTGTACACACATTTGTACTTGGTTTGAGAAAAGCTGCATAAAACATTTCTTTCCCATACACAGCATGTCAGAAATCAAAGGGAACATTGGTTATGAATGAAGCTAGATAAGACATAGTTATTTAGGCAATAAGCTAGAATCAGTCTACGGTGCTTAACCACTGAATTACTGGCCCAGGATCCTGGGCAATTTTTTTCCCATCCTGCAGTTCAGGCTGCATTCGACAGCAGGTGAATAGATTTTAATGCTAAGATAAAATAGGAGAAGCAAGGCCCCTCTCCTACTTTCCCTATAGGCAAAGTTCGCAGAGAAGTGATAATCTGCACCAAGCTTGCTGGAAGGAGAGAATGAGTTGTATGTGTACTCCTGGTACACATCTCTTCTACCAGGAAATGTGACCACAAGGTTGAAAAACTTCCCATCCTGAATTAGGAAAATAAATGCATTTCAGGGTTCTCCGAGTCAAAATACTTACTGCCCTCAATGTTAACAAATTTCAGTTCCCATTAGCCCCATAAGCCCAGCCAAGTGTCTGGGATGATGGGAATTATAGTCTACTAGCAACATTTGGAGGGTCATCAATTCCCTTTCCTTCTGTGAAACATAATTAGGGTGTTTTACATTTTTATGGTTTAGGTCAGGGGTGTCAAACCAGATTGCATCGCGGGCCATATTGTGACATATTGGGATGTGTTTTGCCTTTGCGGGTTGGGGTGGATGTGGCCTGGATGGGACATATGCGGCCCACGGGCCGCCAATTTGACAGCCTGGTTAGGTGTATCAATAAACTATGGTTATAGAAAATAAAATTTCTCATCTTTTTAAAGCTGCATTGGTGAATGAATGGAGAGGCCCATCCATGAATTTGAAATTAATTAATGTACTCTAGACTATGTATTTAGCTTGTGTTCACAAGAACAGATTCCAATTTCTTTGTCGCCAACTTTGTGTTAGTTCATGAAAAGCCAACTATTGTAGCTTAGGTAACAAACTATGGTCAAAGTAAACCATGTCATCAACATGGGGACTCCAATTTTTCTTTGATCTGAAAATAGCCTTTGTATATGGTTCTCAATAATATACTTGTCGATATGCATGTAGCACCATTATGATGAGCAAATAACTGTTACTGAGAAGCAGTTTAATTTATTGTATTTTCCGGCGTATAAGACGACTGGGCGTATAAGACAACTCTCAACTTTTCCTGTTAAAATATAGGGTTTGGGCTATACTCGCCGTATAAGACTACCCCTCTTCCAACGCACATGTTGTGGCTCCGCCCTCTGAGCCTATCTCATCGGAGGAAGAAAGCTCCGAACATGAGGAAGAGGAGTCAGCCAGGCCTCCCTCTCCAGGCCCCTCCCCTCTGGCACTGTCTCAGGTGCCGGCCGAGGGAGAGGAGATTAGCCAGGAGCCAAGTGTCTCGGATGAGAGCGAAGGAGAGCCGTCATTCCTGGATGCATGCCAACGAAAGCGTGATAAACGGTTGCAGCAGTTAAGGAGGCGTGCTAGGGATTAGAACTGAGTCACTGGACCACACCCCAGAGACTATATAAGAGAGGGTGGTGGCTGGTAAAACTCCGTGACGAACAAAAACTAACTTTGGCTAGTCACTTGAACAACGTCTGAAGCTGCCGAAAGGGATATTGTTTTGCTGGACTATTTGCAATGCGTATGTAATTTTATGTTATCTGTTGCAGTAAAAGCTCTTGGCAGACGGTGATTATATTGCTGCCAAGTTTGAGATAACGACCTGTGTGCGTGCCAAGTACTTTCTTAACCCTCGGCTGGCTGTGTGTGTGTGTGTGTGTGTGGACGGGGACAGATCAACACACCAAATAAAAATTAAAAAACATCAACTGGCTCACCCACAATGTAAAAGCAGCTGTGCTAGACCCAAAATGGCCCCTGCAAGAAGCAGGAACCTCACACAGCCACAAAAAGCCCAAAAACCCAACTTTCACACTTTACACACACAAAATTCCACATATAGCTTTGTGAGATTTTGTGTGTTTGTGTAGTTAGAGTGAAACACTACAGAAACACACTAAATCTCAGAAAGTTGCACAAATATTATTTTATTTTATTTTTATTTTTATATGAAAGCTAAATTTAAAATTTCCTAACTTTAAATGGCTAGGTCTAAAAAAGAACAACTAAAAAAACCCCCAATTAATTTTTTTTTTAAAGCTCCCAAAGGGGAAAAAAACTTACCCAAAAGAGCAGGGGTCTCCAACCTTGGCAACTTTAAGACTTGTGGACTTCAACTCCTGGCTGAGGAATTCTGGGAGTTGAAGTCCACAACTCCCTGCCTGCTTGATTGCAGGCAGGGAGTTGCTTGCTGATGGAATGGATTCAGGCAAGCGAAGCAAGGCAAGCGTTGCGACTAGCAGCTAAGGTAAGCAAGCTGGAGGGGGAAAACTTCTTTCCTTTTACATGGCTCTGGCAATCCAAGCTGAGTTGCTTGATTAGCAGGCAACTCAGCTGGGATGGTCAGAGCTTGGATCGCCAGAGCCTGGTTAAAGGAGAACGACACCCGGCGTATAAGACGACCCTCAACTTTTGAGAAGATTTTCATGTGTTAAAAAGTCGTCTTATACTCCGGAAAATACAGTAAACATACCAGGCTTCATTTATTAAATGTCAGATAAATTTAGAGATGGTGGTGTTGATGACAATGATAATTTACCATCACTCTTATTTGGTCTGGATCTTTTCTCCTGTATTTTGAGTTATTCAGCTGGAATCTATTTCCAATTTTTGTACTAGTATAGCAATTTAATGCTCTTGCTTTTCTTTATTCAGATGTTTAATTTTTTTTTAAAGAAACCTGTTGTACACTATGGACTATCCTATTGTTTTGAAATTTAAAACTATAAAAAAACACTTGAATTTAAATGAATGTATTCAAATGTACTTGTAATTTTAAATCAGCGGAGGACTTGTTGACAGTTACTGGAATTAGCATACTGTTTGTTCTCTTTGAAGCGCATGTGGAAAATGAAGAGCAGTATACGCAAGCTTTGGAGAAATTTGGAGGCAACTGCGTCTGTAGGGATGATCCAGATTTAGGAACAGCATTTTTAAAATTTGCTGTATTTACAAAGGAATTGACAGCACTCTTCAAAAACTTGGTAAGAAACAATGAAATTATGTACTGCAGAATTGAAATTGTACAGTATAGCTTTTAAGTTTAATATAAAATATATAACTGCTAAATATAAAACTTACTAACTACTAAATATAAAAACTTGATTGCCTATAAAGCCAGAGGTTTGATAGACACTAAGCTGTTTTCTGGGGACGAAAAAGGACTGAATACCTGCTTCTGAGGCATAAAAAAAAAAAGCGGGGGGAGAGCTTTGGCATGGGAGTTGGGAATCCAGTGAAGAGGAGATGACCTATTTTGACCTGACAGGCCCAGGCAAAAAATGACATAGAACCAAGCCAAATTCAGTTCTTTATTTGCTCACACCATATAGACAGAATCTTGATAGACTAAAACTATACCACTCTAACCCTAATGGATACACACTGGGAGAGTGGCCATCCTAAATCTCTGATTCTGATCCAGCTGTGTTGTCTCTTGTCTCCCCCACACCCATGTCTTGGAATGTGTTCCTTCCTTCCTTGTGTTTCTGCAGCTTCACTGTAGTCCATCATACCACCTTCCCCTTCAGAGACACAATCCATCTCATCCAGCAGAGCATCATTGGGATAATATTTATTAGGTTTGAACTAAAGGTGGAAGGGGATACCTCAAAAAGGCATTGGGTGTGCTCTTGAGAAGCTGTCAACTCTTCCCATTATTATAGCAGTTAAATAATACTTTATTTCATATTTTGTCAAATAATAGTTACTGTCTGGTAAATAGGAACATTTTTTCCAGTATTGCTGTATTATTTTCTAAACTGTGTCATGGCTGAAAAACACCTTTCCCTGTAATATCTGATTATAGTTAAATTATGATGAACTGCTTATAGTGGTAGCCTAAAATCTCTGCCCCATTAAAGCACTGGGGTAAAGCATTAGCAAATATATTCTATCCTGAATACTTACTTCAAACATGTAAATATCTAGAATCTAAACATAGTCATAAGAGGTCCGCTTATAATCAGATGATTGGAGTAGCAAGTAAAAAAATGCATTAATAGAAGAACCGGCTATGGTTTAAACACCACTTGACCTAGATAGTGTCATCCCGAACATTCATTCAGTTAGATCATTCCACTTGCTGTATTAAACCTGCATTCAGCAAATGCGGGGGGGGGGGGGGGGGGGGAGGGAGGAGGAGGAGTGGACACAATTTATAAATTTGTACTTTGCTCTTTGTGGAAGCTTAGCCTGGTTGTAAATATATTTACCATATATACTCACAGATAAGCCAGGAATTTTAGGTATCAAAATTAAACAATATGAAAATTTCAAAGGTTGGGTTATGTGCTGGTGATGTATTTTTCATAGTATTTTGGTTAAAAATACGAGGATCTGCTTATCCATCCATGGGCTTATGTGAGAGTATATATGATATTATTTAAAGGCATATTATACTTCTCAAGTTAAATTATGACATGGATTGTTGTAAAGGTATATTTCAGTATCCTATATTTGCAAATATCTTTTCTACCCCTCTGTCTGGTTGCTTTTTATTTTATAGAATAATTAGGATTGACAGTAAACAAATGTAGCCTTACGTAAGAGTAAGTCTTACCAATGAGGAGTATGGTATTATTAAAGTTACAAAACTGTTAAACAGATTCTGAAATTACACAACTTGAAAAACAAGTAAGACTTAGCTTTTATTGTTTTAGAAATTGTAATTCAGGCTTTATTGTTTAAATACTTTTTACCATGTTTCTTAACTCTTGTTCTGTTTTAGAATCTGTGCACGAAAATAAAATTTAAATACAGGTGGGTTTATGTATAAAGTCAAACAGATGCACTATTTTTTCATACTAGGTGATATTTAACTTCTCTTTTTGCACCTTGGGCTCTCATTTCCCATTTCCTTTGTAATAAAAAAGACCTTTGCATTGCTTTATTTGGAGCCAATTCCTGGGGTACCTTTCTAAAATAGTAAGTTAACATGGTCCTTGGCAATTCATGCTGTTTTTTCTTGCCAAATTCTCTGTTAGTTTATCTGACATTCGGTAACTGTAATATTAACAGCCTCCAGCTATTGAAGATGTATATGATAATGGCTTCAGATTATTTCAAGGTATAAGAAACATTAATTTAATGCTATTTACCTGTCAGCTTTCCTTTGTTCACATTTGCTATAGTTTCTTCATATTAATCTGGAAGATCCTCCAACACTGAGTGGATAGCTTGTATGCAGATAATAGGGTAGTCCTCACCTTACGACCACAATTGAGCCCAAATTTTCTGTTGCTAAGTGAAACAATTTTAAGTAAATTTTATCTCATTTTACAACCTTTCTTGCCACAGTTGTTAAGTGAATCACTTCAGTTGTTAAATTAGTAACACGGTTGTTAAGTGAATCTGGCTTCCCTATTGACTTGGTTGTCAATATGTCGCAAAAGGGGATCACATATGACCCCAAGACAGTGCAACCATCATAAATATGAATCAGCTGCCAAGTGTCTGAATTTTGATCACATGACCACGGGGAGGCCACAGGGATTGTAAGTGTGAAAAATGGTCATAAGTCACTTTTTTCAGTGCTGCTATAACTTCGAAGAGTCACTAAATGAACTGTTGTAAGTGGAGGACTACCTGTAGTTAGCAAAACCAAGGAAGCAAGAATGTGACAGATTTCAGGAAAGTTTCTTTAAAACCAATCTGGGTTTAAATACAGATCCTTGAGAACTGCAAGAGTCAATTAAGGTAGAGTTTCTTTGAAATGCCCTTCTGCCCACATTTCTCATGTCTGACTCTTCCCAGATAAATGCTTTGTGCACTACAGTGCTTTCCCATAATCTCTATACAAAGTTTTAGATGTACTTTCTAATAGAGGATGGGATGTAGTGATGGGCAAACAGAGATTGGGCTCCTGGTACCAATTCCTGTAGGTGCATTAAGTGCATCTGAGGTAGCTTGAGGGTCAGCAGGCTACCTCAGATGCACTTAATCTCCGGTTGTTATTGCTGAATATCAGATTTGCCTGTAATAAATCTCTCCTCATCCAAGACCTCTCATGGATTAGACGTAGCTCAGGATTCATGGACGCCATTGAGGATGGTGAAACCGTCTCAGATCATTTGATACCTAACTTGCACAGAAGACCATATATATCTTGTGGGGTGGAGCGGGGGGTTGCGACATCATCTGAGGGTAGCAGACAATAGTTTTTATTCTGTGTCATGATCAGATCACTGTCACATTGTTATGGATATGACTGTTGCTGCCAAATTTTGCAGGGAAGGCAAAACTATTCAGTTATCTTCCCTCCAAAAAAAAAAAAAAGTTTATTTGGAAGCACTTTGCTTATAGGAAGTATATGAGGAGTTTCCTTAAGCTGTGGTGAACAGTTCTGCTAAGACTTTAGTTGCTTGCTGGAAAATAGAACCAACAAGGGCCTTGGATAAGATAGTACCCCAGTAAGTCTTTTCTGGTTTGCTGATCCAACAGTGTTCCTAGTTTTATTGAGCAGTTGTGGGCAATGAAGCGAATCAGGAGAGGCCTAAATTGCTGGTGGTAAAGGAGCAAATCGGATTGAACTTGGGTATGAATCAAGTTTGAGTTTACACTGAGAAAGAGCAGAAATTTCTAGACATATGGCGCTAGATGCCAGCAGGGCAAGTCCTGATTAGGAAGCAAGATTGTGCCTTGCTAGGTTATTAGGATGAGAATGAGCTTGGAATTCCTGAGGAAGTAGATGAGGTTCTGTGCAACATAGGCTGTGTTTTAATGAATGAAAGTAATAGTGACATCACAACTATAAACAATGGATTGGGGAAACCAAGCCTTCCTAAATCCAACACTCAAGTGCATTTCCCAAGAGTGGGAAATGCACTCTTCATTATCCTTTTCCCTCTCTGCACAAATGGGTATCTTGCATCTCTTTCTTGCAAGTCTACTAGGAGTTTGTTTAGAAATATTTAAATGACAACCATTTTTTTTTTGTTATAGATCCAGAACATGAACAATATAATCACCTTTCCACTGGACAGTTTGCTCAAGGGAGATCTAAAAGGCGTAAAAGGGGTATGTTATGTGTTTCTATTTTTAAAAGTTATTATTTAATTATTAGCATAAGTACATGTTATAATTTGTACTGGAGAAAAAGATATTTCTCTGCTATCATATCCAGCTGCCCTGTCCGTCTAGATGGATAATTTTTCATCTTGGATGCAGTGATTTATTTTGGACTAATGTACAGTGGTATTTAAAAGTTTATGAACCCTTTCAAATTTCTGCATATATATATGACCTAACACATCTGTTCTCCACACAAATTTTAAAAACAAAGAGAACCCAATTAAATAAATGGGTCATAAACATTATACTTGTTCATTTATTCACTGAAGGATGGCAATAGTGATTTGCCCTCTAGTCATAGAAATGACTAGTTCCGGATCCAAAAATATTGAAATAATGGTGCCATGAAAGGGTAGGAGTTCAGTTTTTCCTCAACACATGTGCAGTGTCTTATGATTCCAATTGGATTATACTTTAAGGAAACATTTAAAAAGGCAAAAAAATAAATAAATGACCTAATTGTGAACTGCAGAGCTGACTGGGATACTGGCTGATGCAGAGGTTGACCAGCAAACCATGGCTAACTTTGGTTTCTCATATCCTATGGTGCCAGCACCCATAAATAAATACCATATGCCTGACTGGTGCTAAGTTAGGGTTATTGTATAATGCAATCACACCCGCTGTCAAGTCAGGGATTAGTTTAATTTTGCATTAGACAGCAAGAGGGTTTGTGACTCAGAGAGACGCCAGACAGATAGGGCGTTCTGTGTTACTATTTAAATCAGAAATGTAGATAAAGAATGCTATTAGAAAAAAATTCTGATTAGCTTCTCACTCTCAGTGGCTGAGATGCTGAGCTTGTCGATCGAAAGGTCAGCAGTTCAGCAGTTCAAATCCCTAGTGCCGCATAATGGGGTAGCTCCCGTTACTTGTCCCAGCTTCTGCCAACCTAGCAGTTAGAAAGCATGTAAAAATGCAAGTAGAAAAATAGGGACCACCTTTGGTGAGAAGGTAACAGCATTCCATGCACCTTTGGCATTTAGTCATGCCGGCCACATGACCACAGAGACGTCTTCAGACAGCGCTGGCTCTTCGGCTTTGAAACGGAGATGAACACCGCCCCCTAGAGTCGGGAACGACTAGCACATATGTGCAAGGGGAACCTTTACCTTTATCTAAATTTTATGACGAAAAGGTTGGGTTCATACAATCACATTAAACCTTTGTGTAGACCTTTTGGTATGACATGACATGTAAATCCAACCAAAACCACTTCTCCAGCCTTACGTTTTGATTACTAAGGTCAACTCATTAATTCCAGCGAGTTGCTTGAATGCACTGTATTTGTTTTGGTGGGTTACAAAATCTTTTAATGTGGACCAAACAAGCATTTTTCACATGAACAGATCTCTGCTTAGTTCTAACAAGACTTGAGGCATCTAGAAGCTCACATTAGTGTTAAATATGAGAGTAATGAGTCAGATTCTGCAAAACATTTGAAAGATAGGTTTGAAAGTGGGAACACGTTCTTATTCCTTGAAGTAATAAAGCTGCTGCATCTAGGAGGTTCACATAAATGTTTTGTAAACTACCCATGGTGGTCTAGATGTAATCAGTGTATGCAGCAAAAGGGCATGATAGCTGTGTGGATACATTCAAGGCAGCCTTCAGAACAGCAGTACAAGCCTTTTAAAGGAAGTAGCTGTTTCAATTAACACTTCAAGGAGAGATGTTTTACTCTCAGAAAAAATGTTTGCAAATTTTTTTCTTTGAAGGCTTTGCACAGCTCTAAACTGAGCCTTCTTCCAGTATACTGTACTTGGACTTCCAAATGTATAAAGTGTAATTTGAGAAAAACTAAAGAAGCCAATTAAAACTGGGCTGTTTATTCCAAAGATTACTTCACTGGCTCTTAATTCAAGTGATTAGGACAATAAAAAAATTTCAGCAGAAATGGTCACTTGCCTGTTTAACGTAGGTTTCTTCTCCTTTCTACAGGATTTGAAGAAGCCATTTGATAAAGCATGGAAAGACTATGAAACCAAAGTGTATGTACTTCCTTTCTGATACATAACAAATTTGTATACATTTTCTGTGCTTGTTCATCCAAAAATAAGGGTCATTGAGTTGATTCGATACATAGGATTACCATGTGCCATATTTTGGTTCCATGCAAGATTTGTTGCCTACGTAATCTAGGATTGATTAAGCTCTAAGAAGCACTTGGATGGAAGATTCCTGGGGAAATTGGAAGAAGACAGTGACAAACCACTTCTGTACACTTGCCTAGAAACCTGCTTGTATCTCTATAATCACCAAGATTCATACTCTGTTTTAAAAAAGATTTCATCTTTACCTATTTAGTTCCAGTCTAACTGCCTGAGGTTGATTTGCTATTGTTAGCTGTACAGTAGTCAGTTACCTCAAAGGTATGGAGAGTTTGGATCCATATTGAATACTGCAATAAAAACAAGTCACACAAATGTTTCAGTTTTCAATGCATATAAAATTTATGTTTACACTATATCACAGGTGTCCAACCTTTTGGCTTGCCTGGATATCACTGAGAGAAGAGGAATTGTCTTGGGCCACATATGATTTAATAATGTGGCAGCATAATGTAGTTTTATATTGTATATAAAAATCACATAATGTTAAAAGTTTGCGCTCTTGTGAGGCCACATTACTAGCTGCCCGGGGCTGCCTGTGACCATGGGCCACTGGGTGGACCTGCCTGCACTACATTGTAGCCTCTTAAATGTGCAATAGCATTATGCTTACCAAAAACAATGTGCATGCCTGAATTGAAAAACGCTTGAAAATTGAAAAGGTATATTTTGAAGGAGCTGAGACAACTTGATACTAAAACCAAAATCCTGTCTGTTTGTATAAACATGCTGTTTGATGAGCCAGATATTTATCCCATTGAGACTACTACAATTTAATACCTAGTTAATCACTCTATTGAATATTCTGAAGATTGATAATACTTAACAGCACCTATTCCCAGTATCTATTCCTTCGCTCCAGAGTCAGAATAATGAGAATATCTATCTATCTAGCATGCATGAATATACTGGATCCCCATATATCTCTTTATATTAATAACAAAACTGCTACTTTTCCTGAATAAGCATGGCACCTGTTTGAAGGGGAGGCACGCAGAGTTGGTTAGAAGATGGGTGGCTTTGTAAATGTTTTTAATGAATGAAGTGAAGAAACCAAAAAAATATAGAAAATAAATCTGTTCACTAGGTTTTTTTGAGCAAGGAGCTGTTCTCTGAAATAATTAGCCTACGATTGATTCATTTTGTATTACGTCAGCACTATAGAACATGTGACAGCTTTATCTGTGTTACTTTATACTATTTCTGGTAAGGACTGATTGTGGTAACCAAGTACACTTAAACATTAATAGCTAATAATAGCATATAAGTAGTCCTTGACTTACAACTGTTCATTTAGTGACTGTTCAAAGTTATGACAGTACTGAAAAAGTGACATGACAGTTTTTCCACACTTAACAACGATTGAGCATCCCTGTGGTCACAGTAATCAAAATTCAAAATGCTTGGCGACTCATATTTATGACAGTGTCCTGGTGTCATGTGATCCCTTTTTGCAACCCTCTGACAAGCAAAGTCAATGGGGAAGCCAGATTCACTTAATAACTGTGTAACTAACTTAACAATTGCAGTGATTCACTCAACAACTGTGGCAAGAAAGGTCATAAAGTGGGGCAAAACTCACTTAACATGTCTCACTTAGCAACTGAAAATTTGGGCTCAATTGTGGTTATAAGTCGAGGACTACCTGTATTTGGAAGAAATGGCTATGACAGATGAATATTTTCATGATAGAGGAGATAGTCTGAGTCAAACACTTACTGAATGCATTGCACTAAATGTATGATAGGCCACTGAATGAGGCAGTTTAAAGGAGACTTTTGCTTGTCTAGGCCTGAACATGATTACTGTAGATGTAATCTCCACGTGATGAGGAAATCATGAAAAGAAGGAATAATTTAGGTGGTGTTTGTGAGTGTATTTGAATGTTCCTCTCCAGTTTTAGTTTTCAAGTCTAGGAGTGAAGTTAACTTAGGTACAAAGTGTAAAATCAGTGACAGAGTGTGACGTTTGCCCACGAAGCACCCAGTTTCTATCTCTGGTATCCTTAGGTGGGGCTTGGAAATGCTTCATTTTGAAGATACTGACAATCAATGGAGGGAATACTGAGCTATGTTGGCCAATGGTCTGGCTCGGCGTATGGCAGTTTCCCATATTTTCAAATCTGCATCACTCCTGGTCATTAAGCCTGACACAAGAATCAGATGAATTTTTAGTATGCAATGCCAGTAATAAGTTATTGAGTTATTATGATCTTGGTTTTTCAACTTGATTGCAATCTTAAAAGATTCTGCAGATTTCAGAATACAATATGCAGTTTAAATTACAATCCCACCGGACTCAAGATTATGCTAGCAACATACAGTATTAAAAGATAATTGTAATGAGTACGTACAGTATGTGCTACCTTTGTAATTAACAGGATATGAGTTTCAAAATCTTTCAGTTGGTATAGGCTGCTTTCATAGTCTTTCATACTTTTGTGCATCCCATTTTTCCCAAGCAATTTCTAGAGACAAAGAAAAGCATTAGTCCTGTGATACAAATTAGATTGTTTCTGAAGATCCCTTTAGTGTTTGCTTTCTTGCCTGTGGGCTTGTATTACAGCTGTATACATTCTGAATTCTTTAATCCAAGTAAGCAGTGAACCAATTAATTGCCTTTACTAATTTAGCTCAGCATCTCTAGGTAACAACATATATTAATTTGATGATCATTCTTTCCCCTATGATCAGATAAAACAACTCTGAATTTTCAATGCTATTGTCTCTTTTGGCATCTTTCAAAGAACATACTATTTATAAGAGCTGGTCCAGAAGTATCTCCCTTGATTCTGATATTTGGAAGATTACACAACTATCACATCACAGAGGGATGAATATTGCCCTCTCCATCTAGGTTTCACAGCTAAAACTATGATTATCTTAGCATCAACACTGATGTTAATCCTGATGCTCTCTGAGTTTGGTTGTTTTTTTTATAGACGTTTTATTACCCCACTAGATAACATCATCAGTGATGTCACCTAGTGGGATCATGAAACATCTCCAAGCAAAAACCAAACTCAGAGAGCACCAGGGTTCAATCCTGAACTACTTATAGTATATTCTTTTCTATTGGTACTGATATTAGTGTTGGTCAAAGCCAGCCTAAATAACTCCAGACTTAAAATTATAGTGGCTGGGCATTATAGAGGAAACAGGAGAAAGTATTGTACATCATTAGTATATTTTATAAAACGTTTTATTGCCAGAATTGAGAAATAAAGTTATATTGCCAGAATTGAGAATGCATGATAAAAAACAGAATAGTTTTCTCAGTGCCTTGTGTTACTAAAACACTGAAACATCCAACTGAGGCGCTGCTGGGATACTATCATGCTGGGAACATGATAGTAGGAAGGATGTGTTATTAATCATAATGCTAGTTGTTATGGAAACTCTTGATAAATTCGAACAAAACAATGCCTGTAATCTACATCCTGTGAATAAAGATGTCTCAGCATTCTCTTAATGATATGTGCTGTATGAAATTACATATATTGGAAGTTGGTTCTCTGGTACAAGACTTAGCAATGCCTCCAGGTGTGTTATACGAGAACAACTCCTAAAATCATCACACATGATGCTGGCTGAAAATTCTTGGGGTCATTCCAAGTTGGAATATGGCTAGTCTGTAGTGTCTGACCTGCAAAGCAGCCCAATCAGTAAGTCACTTTGTTCTTCTCAGAAGCACAGTTTGTTCCTCCTATTCTACACAGTCTTTCCTCCTCCCTGGAAAATCTTCTTTCAAATGTTTTCAAAGGATTTTTGCACATAAACATTTCTGCACATAAATATTTTTTAAAAAGAATCCAGTGGTAGTCATTCATCAGGTTATAGGTGAGGAAAATGACAAGGGAAGCAATGTCACTCTGAATTATATTGTATTGTTCTTTCACAAATGAAGGCAAATATATGTTGTTCCAGGGTAATGTTGTAGGATCCAATCTGGGTCAGTCACCAGGATCAGAGATTTAGTCTTCCGAATTTTCAGACTTCCCTGACAATGGGCTCCCATACGAATTTGAAAGCTCAAACCTCTGGTCCAGGTGATTGATCCAGATTGGATTCTGCAAGTTATTCTTTATTTAAGAATTGATTTTTATACTTCCCTCCCCATCCCCTGATCATGATGTCTGGATTACAAATTTGTAAGCAGGTCTGCTTTTTTTTTAAAAAAAAATGAGCGTATTAGAGCACTATCGGCTAACAAATCAGATAAATACGCTATCAATATATGATATGGTATTTTGTTTTTGAGAGGTGACTCACTCATTTCAAGAACAATAATTTGGAACTAATGCACAAACTGTTAATGACTCCTTTCACTCCCTGAATTTAATTTTGCTTTATAGGTTTCATGTTCAGATTTCAGTATATGATTACTGCCTGTATTCAACCTAAAATATTGGCAGAGACCTTGGGGTAGTCTGGGCAGCTTGCTTGCTAAAACCTGGAAGCCTTTAGTCCTTGCCTCCTGGCTTGCGTTTACAGCGCCACTTGGCTCAGGAACAGGAAGAGGTGACAGCTGTGGTCTGGGCAGATTGGGGTGAAGGCAAAGTGCTCTCCAACAAGGAAAAGCTGCATAAAGCTCAGAGCTTGATAGAATGCTGATTATGAAAAGACGGCAGATGATAGTGAAATGTAGTAAAAGTAGGCCAAGTTATGGGGACATTTCCGTAACATATGTCACTTTGCCTGTAGATTATGGAAAGACTCTCCATAATACAATTTCCTCTTGGACTTTTCAGTTATTAAGGGGAGGTCTAGACACCATATGGAGCTTCTGAGAGCTAGTTCAGAAAGGTAAAGTCCTGGTTCTTAGCATTGGGTTAATGCAGAAGTACTAAACTGGAACTGCATGAACTGAATAATAGCATTTTGGGTTCTTTTTCTTAGTTCTCAAATAAATAAATGAATCAGGATTTGGGGAGGCAAGAGAAAGAGATTCATGTGTCACATTTACTCTTACTCAATATTGCATGAAGGTAGTAATGTTGCATGATTCTTCCCCAGTATTAAAAAGTAGGAATTCTGTTTTGAAATCTGGGCTTGCATTGTCCTTCATGCATTAGTGTTGATACCCTGAGAGCAGTAAGCTTCATTGGCAACGATTTTCCTGAGTAATCAAAACTTGGTTTCAGTGTCTTATTTTTCTTTTCTATGGCATCCTTTTAAAGATCATTTTTATAATTATAATTTCATTCTGTTACAGATGAATTTATTTGTAGGAAACCAAACATTCTTCAAACTGTCTACTTATCTCTGAACTATGCAACTCAAATGTTTTGACCATTCCCAATTTGGCAGATTTTGATCTGTCCTGAGTCATTTTTGTTTTGTTGTTGTTCCAGAGTTGTAGACAACAGTATTACCTCACTAATCTTGATGATACTTTGTACTTCCATTTAAAATTGGTTCTGCTGTTCTAAAACTATAACAGTTAACAATGAAAGTTTAGGGTAAAGCATAATTTTGTTGTTTTTCTTCCATATAGGACAAAAATAGAAAAAGAGAAAAAAGAACATGCTAAGTTACATGGAATGATTCGTACAGAAATTAGTGGGGCCGAAATAGCAGAAGAGATGGAAAAAGAGCGAAGATTTTTCCAATTGCAGATGTGTGAGGTAAAACATGGAACAATTTTTACTCTTCCCTAACACAAATGATTTGTGTTATACAAGTTCTGTGGGAAAACTCTGAAGAGAACTTTGATTCTTCTGATTTTTATTTCGGGGTATTTCTTCTGTTGGCACAATTACTTTCCATTTTATCCATGATAAACCAAACAGATTTGCAGATTATAAACCAGCCCTCTTACTCAAAATCTTTATATAACCATGTCATACTAGGCTTAGAGGATTGTCTCTTTTATGCATTTAAGTTACCATCTGCTGCATAGTAGTGCTAGAAAATGAAATTTTCAGTTGATTTAGTTAAGCAGGGATGTTTAACAGCTGTTGAAAAAATGCTGCTGATGCCTTGAAGAGTTGTAATGGCTCTTCAACCTTTGGGTTGTTCTGGAACAATTTGATGGGCTAATTTTGGTTTTCAACTTGGTTGTTCTTTAGGCTTAAACAATATAATGGTACCTCTCCTGCTGTTTGAAATTATATTTGGGGAAAAGATAGGGAGTCCAGTGGGTAACTTTCTCCTCTTTTCTTCCATTCCTGTTGTCTTCCCACACATGTCTACTAATTAAATTAAAAATATGGCATCATGTCTAAATCAGATCAACTCTTGTTAGCATAGTGATTAGAACTGTTTTGAAACTGCCTAGCAAATCTTGGTTTGGAAATAAACACTAACCCAAGTCTTACCAATTTGAATGTGACCCCCAAAAATCAGTAAAAGAGTTCAGATTATAATATAGGAAATTGATACTTTATAAAAGGACAGGAAAAATAGAGGTCATGTCGAGGACTACTGGTAGAATAGCAAACTGAGGAATTATGACAAAAAGTTAGAACTGTGTGAATGATATAAATAAAGCAGAAGATATCTCTGTAATTGCATAGGAATGCTTCAGTTCTCTATTCCAGTGTGTGTGCTTTGGGATTCTTCTGTTATTTTTTTCCCTGTTGTCTCTCATTTTTCACAATAATAAAAGAACAAATAACTTCATACTTAAAATACCCATTAGAAGAATCTTCTCGTTAGGACACAAGAGAATTGTGGTTATAAAAAGTTTATTGCATCTCTGTGTCTTTACTGTTGGTGGTTTTTTTTTTTGTAGATTCTAAGATTAGTTGAGCAAAAAGAAATTGGTTGTTCATCTGAGCAGACATGAACAATGCTGGGTGTTTATGATAAATTATTTGTTTTAGTTTATGTGTAGCTTGTATAAAAGATACGTTTGTTCAATATAGTAATAGTTTTAGGTGGGAAGTGTTTTCTAGAGTGGCTTGCATATAGAAAATATATTTGAATTTTGGACACAGTCATTTTTTTTATTATTTAAAGAAATCGACTAGCAGCTTTACTATAGTTAGTACCTTCTTTTTAACAGTCATATGCAATGTTTATGTAGGGCTGTGGGAGGAAAATAATGGATTCAAATACTTTAGTTGTGAATCAAGTGCCCATAGCTTTCTTTATTTAACACATAATTAATAATTAAATCAGTATTAAATTATTATTTAATTATTATTATAAGTTTATTAAGCTTAATAACTAAGGGAACCTTCTCAGGCAGCATATATTCTGCAGTGCCTATGCTGTTTGAACCGATTTAAAAGACTTGAATATCACTTGTTCGCTATTCTTAATTCAAAAAGAGTATTTTTTTTTTCCTTTTATCAACAGTATCTGCTGAAAGTCAATGAAATCAAGATTAAAAAAGGAGTTGACTTGCTTCAAAATCTAATCAAGTATTTCCATGCACAGTGCAAGTATGTTTTTCATCATGATAATGCTATGGTCTCTGAAAACAGTGTCCTTATTAGTTTGTATGGCAGATTGCATCATATATATATATATATATATATATATATATATATATATATATATTCATACTGCATGTGTGTGTGTGTGTGTGTATATATATACATACGTATATATATATATATATATACATACATACATACATACATACACATACATACATACATACACATACATACATATATACACACACCTGTATATCTTAACTGTTCATCTTTCACAGGTATTCTTCTATCAAGCACAGAGATTTAAAAGGCTGATTGTTGTCTTAAGGATTCATTATTTCCACTTAATTCAAAACAAATCCTTTGCATTTAAGACAAATTGTTCCAACTTTGTCAGAAGTGTTCTAAGCACTCTGAAAGGGTTCTAAGCTCCAAAGAGTTCACAATGCATTTTAAGCTCAAAATACTTCATATTTTATAGTGCATTTCTATACCATATTTTGTAGAATCTGTCAGATTACTAACTGGGAGAAGGATTGAAACCTTACACTCATTCACTTGGCTAAAATAAGCAAGGAAAACTATAGAATTTTGATTTTCATCATTTCATCTTTGGGCATTATAGCAAAAAACCAATTTCCTTGTTAAAAATAGTGTTGTTTCAAAGAAGGAAATTAGTTCACTGGGTTCAGAAAGAACACATAGTAATTCAAAACATAGTTTAATCTGCTTGCATGATTGAGGAATTTAGCACTGGCAAATTTCTACACAGATTAATACTATGGAATACACATAACATAATATTGTTGAATACTTTTTCAGAGCAGGGAAAATTTGGGATTTTGACAATCTGTACTAGATGCTCTTACAAAATATTTGTCAAAGCCAGTCAGGAAATTCTCATTTATCAGAAGACAAACTTGCCCTCAGAGATGATGTCTGCCAATCCCTGGAAATTCTGGGAGCTATAAGTATAATTACTTATAAGATCATTCTGATACTAAAGACTTGTATTCTTTTAAGGTAGAGATCTTTTAAGAAGGACAGGGAACCTGGTCAGAAACAAAGGAGGGAGGTGTGTGTGTGTATTTGTGTGTGTGTGTGTGTGTGTGTGTGTGTGTGTGTGTGTGTGTGTGTGGTTTACCCACACTGGAGGATTATAATAATTTTAATCTCAAAATATCAGATGCCTAAACAATCAGGAATATAGTATACATTTGTGTATCCTTTCTCCTTTGAAACTTTCTTCTCAAGAGAGTGTTAGAGTATATGAAGTTCTCATTTAATGACTGATTTGAACTGGAGTTTCTGTCGCTAAGCGATGTCATTAACTGAAAAATCACATGACCACACCTTTTAGCAATGTCAATTTTTGCTAGTTCTGGTTGCAATCATTAGGCCAGAATTGTGCTGTCATTAGGCAAGGATCTCATGCTTCTCCTGCCCTGCCATGCTTGCCACTGTGTCACCTCTACCCACCCACCCTATTTCTCCCTATCTTTGCCTGTTTGGCTGCCCTGCACTCTGGCTGCCCTGCACTCTGGCTGCCCTGCACTCTGCCACTACTGCTGTTTCTCCTGTTCTGTGCTCCACTGCCCTTCCCATCCTGTGCCCCGATCTGCACTTCTGGCACCCTGCATTCTGCTACACTGTGCTCTTCTTCCCCTGCTGGAAGCCCAACCTTGTGCGGCCAAGAGCTGCCTTGTGCAGGGCCAGGCCAGGTGCACCTCATCAGCAGTGGGAGAAAGAACATGAGGGTGGCAAGGACAGAGGAGCTCAGGGCAAGGGGTGGCAGGATGGTGGAATACAGGACGGGAGGGGTAGCTGAGTGCAGAGTGGTGGGGTGCAGTGCAGCGGGAGTGGCAGAGTCCGGGGGAGTTTTGATCGTGTGACTACACGGGCATTGCAGTGGCTGTTTTTTTGTGGACCAGGTGTAAGTACCATATGTTCAGTGCTGCCATAACATTGAACAATTGCTGAATGAATGATCATTAAGCGAGGACTATCTGTAACCTCTCATAGAAGATTATAGGTGGGAAATGTAGAAGTATGGTTTGTCTAACCATAGTTTATTAAATAAACCCATTTGTATTGTGTTTATTTTAATGTGTATGAATCCAGCCACTGAGCTTTGTAAATCATAAATACAGCAAAAATGATACCAATATTGCTTTCCAGAATATTCTGTTGACTGGAGAACTTTAGGTAATTTCATTAAAATTAAGCAATTAAGCTTCAAGAGTTGGAGTGAATAAATATCAGATTATTGTTGTGGTTGCAGGTTTTTAAAATGTAGCATGACATGAAAAAAAAAATGCTGCCTGCATAAACTGATGTTCAACATATAAGGAAATTAACATTAACTACCCATTGCTGTAATTTTGATCATATTCATTTCTTTCTGAGCTTGAAAGAGAGTAGCAGCAAAAATAAAGACCCAACTGTTAACTAGTAGAATTGCATCCGGAAGAAGATAATCCAGTCCTTTTGCATCTCATCCTTTTAAGTTTCTCTTATCAATATTTTTCCTCTGATCTCATAGATAGGGCAGTAGAGGATATGGTGAATGATAGCCTCCACTTTGCAGGTGACGCAGGGACAATATCGTTACTTTATGAAGTGTTTGCAGAATGTCCTTCTCTTTCAAGATAGGCTGAAGGCATAATCTGTGAGTGAATGAATGTAAAGCTTTCTTGAGTGGTACACAGATAACAGTAATCAAATACTGGAAGAGGCTTCTGTGTTTTTTGTAACTAGGCGGGGTTAGACTGAATACTTGGATCACTACTACAACAATGTCTCTACTGGTATCCCTTTTGAAGAGTTGATCTCTACAGTTTTTTCTGGTCCAAAATTTTAAGTTCTTCCATGGGAAGCAGGGAGTACAGGCAGTCCTCGGCTTATGACCACAATTGAGCACAAAATTTCTGTTGCTAAGCGAAACATTTCTTAAGTGAATTTTGCCCCGTTTTGTGACTCTTATTGCCACGTTAAGTGAAACACTGCACCGTTAAGTTAGTAACATGGTTGTTAAGTGAATCTGGCTTCCCCGTTGACTTTCCTTGTCAGAGGTTTGCAAAAAGGGGGAAGATCACGTGATCCCCCGACACCGCAACCGTCATAGATATGTTGCCAAACATCTGAATTTTGATAACGTGACCACGGGGATGCTGTGATTGCTGTAGGTATAAAAAACAGTCATAAGTCACTTTTTTCAGTGCCATTGTAACTTTAAATGGTCACTAAATGAACTGTTGTAAATCGAGGACTACCTATATAGTTAGAGAATGAGAGACAAAAGTTTGATACCTTTTTTTCCCTGCTAATAACGCAAGTAACAAACTTCATCTTGAAGTCATTCTAATTTTGGATAGTACCTTAGCAGTGCAAACTGGACTTCTTCAACAGAGGCTGAGGATAGCTCTGCCTCCATACTTAGATATAAGTAGCAAGTGTATCCTGGAAATAAATAAGGTTTATTAAATCCCACTCAGACCCCCCCCCCAAATGGGGACGAAAGAAAACTGCCTTCCAGTGATATAACTCCTAGTCTTTGGCTTGGTAGAATAGCATAGCATAGCATAGCATAGCATAGCATAGCATAGCATAGCACAGAATAGAATAGAATAGAATAGAATAGAATAGAATAGAATAGAATAGAATAGAATTTTTTACCTTGGCCAAGTGTGATTGGACACACAAGGAATTTGTCTTTGGTGCATATGCTCTCAGTGTACATAAAAGATACATTCATCAAGAATCAAGGTACAACACTTAATGATAGTCATAGGGTACAAATAAGCAATCAGGAAACAATATCAATATAAATCGTAAGGATACAAGCAACAAAGTTACAGTCATAAGTGGAAGGAGATGGGTGGTGGAAACGATGAGAAAATTAATAGTAGTGCAGACTTAGTGAATAGTTTGACAGTGTTGAGGGAATTATTTGTTTAGCAGAGTGATGGCATTTGGGAAAAAACTGTTCTTGTGTCTAGTTATTCTGGTGTGCAGTGCTCTATAGCATCATTTTGAGGGTAGGAGTTGAAACAGTTTATGTCCAGGATGTGAGGGGTCTGTAAATATTTTCACAGCCCTCTTAGAAGAATTTTTTTATTGGCCAAGTGTGATTGGACACACAAGGAATTTGTCTTGGTGCACATGCTCTCAGTGTACATAAAGGAAGATGCATAAACTGATCTTTTGTGGACTATTTCTAATATATGTGTTTCTTTAAAACATTTGTATACTACTTACCATTAAAAATCCCAACGCACTTTCCTTTTTAGCAAATCGTGATTAAAACTTGTTTTGTTTGAACTCAGCCATTGCTTTTATCCCTGGATTTCTGACTCTTGCCTATCTTTATGCCTATTAAAAGATTTCTTACTGCAAAAATTTTTAAATGTAGATATGCTGAAGTCTTTTCACAAATTTCCTGATTTCAGTAGTCCCTTGAGCATCATAAAATGCATAAATGTATATTAAGTAAAGCTAACACTTTGAATTGGCTAATCTTTTACGTCTTTTACAAAGACTGGATACCTTACATTAAGTTTTATTAGTTCCTTTTCAAAACTTTTTTCTTTCTTTCACAGCTTCTTTCAGGATGGTCTGAAAGCAGTTGAAAGCCTCAAACCCTCAATAGAAAAGCTCTCGACAGATCTTCACACTGTAAGTAGTGGAATATTCATCATATTTTTGGACTGTTCTCAATTTCTGAATTGGACTTTCTGAATGAACTCAAATATTCATAAAACACAAAATTGTAAATTTGAAAACAAGTCAGCAGAAGCAACAAAAACAAAAGACATGTTTATTTAAAGTTTAGAAACAAGAAAGTAAATAATTTAAAGGCAGCTATATATATATCTTGGTGGAAAAAAACCAGGTTTTAAATTTCTGAATTAAAAGAGTTTTTTTTTTTAAAAAAAAAGGAGAAACAAAATGTCTACATTTTTAAAAATTTGTCTCTTTCCTTGGTCTCCATATTAAGTGAAACAGCAACAGATATTGTGATGGTATTCTGTCTGGCTGGATTTCCTGTAAATCATGCAAAATAATTGGATGGCCATGGTGATATTGGAAGGGATAGATGAATTGAAGCCAAGTGCATAAAAGATCACCTTTCCCAATAGTACCCTATCTATGGACTGAGATCACATGGAGAAGCCTTGTTCATGAGATGATCTGGCAGTCTGGTGGCCATGAACAAGACCTCAGTAGCAGCATAGCAAATAGCAGAGCTCTTTTCTGACAGAGGCATATCTGGCCCCTTAAGACAGTGTCCCCCAACCTTTTGGGCACCAGGAACCGGTCCCATGGAGAGAGTTTTTCCATGAACTGGAGGGGACGTGGTTCCGTGTGCTGCCTGCATCCTGCAGAAGGGGTTTAGCTTGTTTGCTAGGACCGGTTTCTGGCATGCTGTGGCCCAATGCCGGTCCACGGACCGGGGGTTGGGGACCCCCGCTCTAAGTCAGTGTTTTCTCAACCTCAGCAATGTTTAGATGCTGGCTGAGGAATTCAGAGAGTTGAAGTTCACACATCTTACAGTTGATAAGATTGAGAAACCCTGTTCTAAATTATTCTAATCCAAACAAGTGAAGATATGCTTATTTATTCAGTCATTTGTATGGTAAAAGCTGCTTCGGGAATATATTACCTTCTAGATATTTTTAAAAATTAACCTTGTACACAATTTAGTTTTTTATTGTCTTTTGGTCAATTGTTTTATTAATTTAATTACCAAGGAGTGTGTTTAGTGTTCTTCCATACATTGTTGTGGATGGATGTAAAGATACAGAAGACCATGGCCTGGAAAGACAAAAAGTTTTGGGAAATTTCCAATCCTTTAAATGATTGCAGACACATTTCTGGGTCATAAATGTCTGGGGATGAGATTAGTAATGGTCTACCGGAGGTTAGCGGTGTTGATGTGCTGAAGAGTAGTCTGTTTTCTGGTAGCTTCTAGAAGTTGTTGTAATCTAATCATGCTAAAAGGAGCTACCTTTTTTATACTAGTACCTTTCTAATCCAAATAGAATGTATTGGTTATTGAGGAGATTAAATACTAATAATGACAACAATAATAGGGATAAGGCATAGACTACTGAGTCAGAATTTTGTCCTGTTGTAACCCCTCAGCATGTACTTCTGTGCTCCTCCTTATTAGCCCTAATTTTTTAAATCAAACTTTGATAAGGAAGAAGCTAGTTGTGATAACTGATTATGTGCCATCAAGTTGGTATCAACTGTTAATGATCAGATAAATACATTTTTTTCTAGGACAATTCAATAGTTAAAATTAATGTTAATCAGAATTACTGCTGACAGGAAAAGGGAGATGGAATTGCCTCCTCAGACTGAAAAAGTGCCAAGTCCAATACTATTTTTCACGATGTCTAACAAGATTCTTTGAGGAAGCCTACAGTCGAGACATGAGAATATTAGAATCCTGGCCCCATTGTGTTTCTTAGCAACAGATGCTGAGAACTATGCTGATTCTGCTAGTGAAGCCTTCACAGTTACTACTGAAGCGAGTATGTTTCTGGTCTCTGAGTTGTTCTGTTCTCTAAAGGCAAGAAGCGTTTTCCCTACACCCATACAAAATGTGCATTGACAATTTTATTTTGAACTGTTATGTCTCCACTCCAGATAAAGCAAGTGCAGGATGAAGAAAGAAAGCAATTAATTCAACTTAGGGATATTTTAAAATCTGCACTTCAGGTTGATCAGAAGGAGGTGAGCATATAAACCGATATAATGTGCTGTTCAGGTATAATGGAACAATTTATGGATTTATTGATTGTATGAAAATTAATATAATTTACATTAGATTCAACATGATTTGTTCAGATTTCTTAGAACATTTCTGCATGGCTTATTCATTTTGTGGCCAAAGCTTTTCTGACTTATTTTTAACAGGGGCACTGTCATACAGAATTGCAGGATTTTAAAACTTATTTCTGAGAAAGTTCAGTACATTGTTCTGTAGGCATTGTTAATGGCTTTTGGAATGGCTCCCAGAGTGCATGCAAACAAACAAACAAACACAAAAGGTTTCTACTGAAAGTGTCAAATCTCTCTTGCCTTTTTCTGCAAAGATGCCACTGGATTCTTAGAGTCTTATATGTCTTTAAATATAAAATCTTTAACTCCCAGACTCCTCTCAGAATTTATTTCAGAACTATAATTTTTATATATGTGAAAACAAGGAAAAATTATTAAGTATATGGTGAGTAATTACATAAAATGGCTAATTAAATTAGAAATTCTAATACATGTAATTTTTGTCCTGGCCTCACCCACTTTATACTCATCCCAGTTATTTGGGGAAGTTCAGATCCTGGCATTTCCACTCAGAAGCTAAGTCACATCAGCCTGAAAAAGACTGCACATTCTACCTTATCTATAGATACAGATCCTACATTAGTGTTCATGGGTAGACCCTCTGAATCTTCACCACGACCATCTCTAGACAAATTCCCCCCCAACTCTCAAAGTTTTCAACCTATTGCTCTGTTGAAAATAATTATTGTGTCTAGCTTCAGGCAAGATTACTGAATCAGAGGGGGAAAATAGTGGGACTATTAGAAATATAAATGCATACAAACTTCATAGACACTCTTGTTGAGCACACAGCAATACTTCTGTAAATTTGGATTACTTTATTGGATTATAATTTTAGTTGGAAGACTCCCCTGAAAGCTTCTAGTCTTTTCAGATTGGGATGAATCACCTGGAGTAGGAAACAAAATATTTAGCTGTTAGCACATTATTATCTGCTGCTTCTTAGTGCTAATCACCATGTGCCCACCCATGTATCCTTAAACTTAATGTAAAGATTTTAGTACAGGTAGGCCTTGATTTAC
The DNA here is from genome assembly GCA_022577455.1 of Arizona elegans. Classification (NCBI taxonomy): domain Eukaryota; kingdom Metazoa; phylum Chordata; class Lepidosauria; order Squamata; family Colubridae; genus Arizona; species Arizona elegans. The sequence continues at coordinate 199,365,805 of JAKOOJ010000001.1, read as the reverse complement.
AACCACAGTTGGGACCAAATTGTTATTAAGTAAGTTGTACCTGATTTTACAACTTTTTTTTAAAACTACTGTTTTTAAGCAAATCATGTTAAGTGAATCTGGCTTCCCCCTAGATTTTGCTTGCTGAAAGATGGTGAGCACATGTCCTTAGGACACTGCAGCCATCATAAATACATGGTGGTTGCTAAGTGTCCAAATTTTGATCAGGTGATTGTGGGGATGCTGCAACAATTGTAAGTGCGTGTAAGTCACTTTTTTCAGTGCTATTGTAGCTTTGAACCATTTGTAAACAAATGGTTGTAAGTTGAGGACTTCCTGTTCAGTGGTATCTGTTTAGTGGTAGTTTGGGATACACAACTTTGAAACCTGAGCAAGTAAAGAAAAGTATGCTTTCAAAGCTGTATATATACAATGTCCTGTTATGTAGTCTTCTGCTATGCTCTGTGCTACATGTGTTTTTGCATTGCAACTGATCTACTTTTCTTCCTAAAATGCATTTGCCTTTTGTGACCGAAGTCTAGGAGAGTAAGTCTTTTAAATATTTTTTTATAAAAAATACTCTGCATGATTGTCACATATTGTTAAGAAACTTGTATTTTTTCTTAAGTGACCAGCATGTCAATTTCTTCTGTTTTGCATTTTGTGAGATCATACATTTAGTTATTTAACATAGATCGGTTGGACACAGGTCGAAAGTTTATACAAGCTACTAGTAGTAGTCTCAGTTCTTTTTATACTGGCACTTTTGTAGCCAAAATAACATAAATCATATTCATATTAGCAGAATTCCAGAAATACCACCCAAAGACAAAAAAAAAAAAAAAAAAAAAAAGACCAACACTGAATGAGGACTGAGCCTACATAATAGCATGGAATATTGATGGTTGCCAGTAACTGGAAGGCCAGCATGGGAGGGTACATGGAATCAATTCTTGATGGTCATTTTAGATTCTTGGGAGACCTCTTGGGGTACTGCCCCACAGGTTACTAGGTGCAAGATCTTATTTATTAAGTTGGGCTATGGGAATCCATAGGGAATGTTGCAATTGTACCAGCTGCCCTGCTGCATAAGAACCACCTTGCTGGATCTCCCTGAATCCATGGTCAGGTTGGTTTTAGAATTCCCCAGGCTTATGGTCTTGGGGGATGTCAACTTACTTTTTCTGGAGTTGGGGGTCTAAGGTAGCTTGGGAATTATCTAGGCCCCTTTCAGTTGGGTTTCAGACAAGAATATGGGAAAGAGATGGCATTGGTCACACTGTTAGACGACCTCTGGTGGGAAGAGGATGGGGGTAGTATTTACATCCTTACTCTGACATTGCAGCAGCTTCCCATACCATTGGTCATGGTACATTTTTGGACTGACTCTAAGAGTTAGGGGTGGGCAGCACAGTGTTGTATTGGCTCTCTTCCTTCCTCTGGAACTGGTTCTAGTTAGTGTTGATAGGGCAGGAGAGGCCCAGTCAGAACCCCCTACTTTGTGCTGGGTTGCTTGGCTCGGTTCTTTCTCCCTTGCTGTTTATGAGGCCACTGAGTAAGGTTTTTCCAATGGTTTGGGGCGTGATATCACAAATATGTTGATGATACTCAGCTTTATATCTCCACTCCAAGTCCCCTGAATGATGCCATGGATGCCCTTCCCGGTGTTTGGAGGCTGTGAAGTCCTGGATGGGATGCAACAGGCTTCACCTCAACCTAAGCAAAACTGAGTGGCTTTGGGTGTTTAGACCTTCTGGTGCCAAGAAACTTCCATTTTTTGTTTTAGATAGGTGACAATGCTTTAGACAGACCCAATGCAGAATATGGGGATACTCCTGGACTGATAGCTCCTACCTAAAGGGCAAGTACCTTGAAGTGTAGATGGCTAGAAGAGCCTTTGCATACCTTTGGGCTGTGTGCCATTTGTACCCAATTCCTGTACCAGGAGGCCCTGCTCACTGTCACTCATACCTCATGCCCACGTGACCTATTGTCTGAATTTCTTCAACCCCCTCTAATAGGACTGCCCTCAAAGAGCATTTAGAATCTTCAACTGGTGCAGAATACTACAGCATAGGTCGTAAATACTGCCAGTTACTCACCATGTGTAACATCACTACTCCATGGATGCATTGGTTGTCTGTGTGGTTCCAGGTGCAATTCCAAGTGCTGGTGGTCACTTTGAAAGCTCTTCAGAACAGAACAGAATAGAAAATAGAAAATGATTCTTTATTCGCCAAGTGTGATTGGACACGCAAGGAATTTGTCTCTGGTGCATACGCTGTCAGTGTTCATATAAGCAACAAGTGATAAATCATGATCATAAAATACAATCATCATAAATCATAAGATACAACACTCAGTGATAGTCATAGGGTAGTAAATACGCAATCAACCTAAATCATCATAGGATTTTTTGACATTAAAAAATCATAGGATTTAATTTATGATTTTTTATAAATTAATTATAATATTTTTTAATAAATTGTAAATCATAAATATCAACATAAATCATAATAGGATTTACCAGAGGGACCATCCCCCCCCCCCCTTGTTTTTATCTGTCTGATCTGGTCAGGTAGGATAGACATGCTTTAGGTTCTGTTGGCCAAAGAATGCCAGTTGGCAGGGCCTAGAAGACGTGTGCCTTGTCTACTGTAACGCTGTCTTTATGGAACATTCTCCTTCTGGAAATCAGAATGGCCCAGACTCTGTTGGTCTTCTGTAAGGCCTCAAAGGCCTGGGTTTCTACAAGGGCCCCAAGTGTATATAGGGACCCTCTTTTTGGTTATGTTAGTGATTTGGGTTGTTTTTCTCAGCTTGCGTGTATTTTTAATTTTTATAATGTTTGTTATTGTTTTTATTCTGTTTTAATTCTGATCGCCACCCAGAGTTATTCATTGAGATAGAAATTTGATAAGTAATTACATTTCTGAATGGGAGTATCCTGCACTGAAGCCCACTTTGTTGAAAATTATTTTCTGTATCGAAATCCACAGGCTTGGTTTTTGTCATTGTTGGAGTTTTCTTGTGTTTGGTGTTTTATTATGTAGAGACATTTGCTTGTATAAAGATTAACAGAAATGCTTTATATTGTTTTTGCTGTGTATTTACTGCTTGAAATATTCAGACTAATGGTTGTTTATGAAGGATGAATCTCTTGTTTCTTGTGAGCAAAAGGCGGCTTACAATTTTATGAATCTCTAGTCTCGTTGCAAAATGTATACAGTACACTTGCAGCATAGCATTTCCAGAGAATTAGTTGCTGAAATTATTTTGTTTAGGAGAATGAAAGTCAGCCAAACCAGTTCGATAGTATACAATCTGAAGTGTTAAACATTCATGTAGTTTCTTTTTTAAACTTGCTCTCTAAATGAGACAAAGATGAATTGCCAGTAATTGTTAAGTCTATATACTAGTCTCATATAATTGAAAGAGGCTTTACCATTGCAAATATGGTTTTTCAAATTTTTGTGGGATTATCTCCCCATCACATTTACAGCCAAGGGTGTATTTAGATGATGATTATGTTTGGGACTTGAATTGTTCATTATATATCCTTAGTAAACTTAGCAATTCATATTTCATATTCAGATATGAATAATGAGGTTAGGAAGAAATGATTCTGAAATGATTGGATTAGCCTTGGGGCAGGATGGGCGGCAAACATATTTATTAAATAATAAAACTAATTACCAAGCCACAATAATCTCTAACCACTACTCCTCTTGCAGGATTCTCAACTCCGTCAAAGTACAACGTACAGTTTACACCAACCTCAGGGAAATAAGGAGCATGGCACTGAAAGAGATGGCAGCCTCTATAAGAAAAGTGATGGGTATGTACAGTAATGCTGCAGTATTTTGAATTTAAAAATAAAAATAAAAATTGGGATTTCTCCAACAGCTCAAATTAATTTGCAATATAGATCACTCTGTCTCTTTTTATTTTTTAACAAAACAGGATCAGGAAGGTGTGGCAGAAGAGAAAGTGCATTGTTAAAAATGGCTTCCTAACTATTTCCCATGGTACAGTAAGTATTTGTTTACAACATTCTATCCATACAGATGGTTGCTTATATAAAAAGCCATATTAATCTGCAATTATTTTTGTACGTCTAGTATTTCCCAGATTTTTGCCAGAGCAGATGATTAGAGAATTCAATACCATTGATACGGAATTTGCTCATGTTTTCCTACTATGCTTGATGAGGAATTCTAAAAATAATTGCATGCTTTATGTAGATACAAAAGAGTGAAGTCTTAATTCTGTACAAAAATGTCTTTGATACTCTATGACTGCTACATTTTTAAATCATTAGTTCATGTGCATTGTACATGTCCAGCACCAAGGACGAAAGAGAAATCTGCTGAACAACTTTTCAAGCATGATCATGGGAAAGATAGAATATTATTATTATGGTATCAGAAAGTCAGATTGAGGAAATGGAGGTGCTTTATTTGATGAAGAACAAGAGCTGATTTTTAGGTTCTGGTTCCTGTATTTTCTGGTTTCATAGTTGATAGACTTTTTCATTTGGGAGTTTGTATTTACTTATTTATAAATTGTAAAAAAAGTACATTTAGTTCTTTCTGTGCACCTGTTACGATGCTAATGAGATCATTCATGATCAGAGGTTTCTGAAAGCAAGGTTTATTTGTTATTATGCTGTCAGTTACTTTGCCTAATATAAAGCATAAATAACTGTACTGTTGATTGTGAATACTCAGACTTTATGTGAACAGAAATGCAATGTTAAGATCAAATATTTTGATAAAGTTTCATTCAAAGTAGCATATTTCTGTTCCAATTTCCTCTTCTTCAGAAACATATTAGAAGAACTGATAACAGTAGTTTTGCAAAAATTATTGAATTCATACAAGCAATAATGATGTTATTTTAGAAGGCTCAGCCATGCATTTGCTGTGAACATCTGCACTGAATTCTTTATATGTGTAACTTTTTGCAGATTTGGTTCTACCATGGTTTTGCAAGGTTCAATCAATATCTATGCAAAGACCTCCCTGATACAAATGTTTTCACAATATGTGCATATGCACAAGACATCCTATGCTCATTTTATAAAAAGAAAAAAACAGTGAAATCCTAACAAGCAAATAAGGCTACCTCATGCACCCAATAATAGAATATATACTTTATAATTGTAAAAAAAAATCATTTAAATAAAATTATCTTAGGAGAAATTACAATTGATAAAAAATGAATAGTAATAATTGAGAACAACTGCTCCAAGCCTTGATGCACTTGTGCTGTGCTGGCCCCTCATGCAAACTCTCATGCCCTCCCACAGTTGGCTTCAGCCACTCCAAGTCTCTCTATCTTCACACTATACTTACACACCATCACACACTCTTCCCCACCTGGCAGCCACTTACTTGCCTGCCGGCCTGTTTGCAAGCTTTCCGGGCTTGTAACATCCTGTCTGCTTCCTTACTGACTTGGGTTGTTGGAAGCTAACAGAAAGACATGAGGATGCCCTTGTTTAATGACCCAGGAACCTTGCTTAAGGATGGTAACAGGGACTGCCAGGATTGTCGTCATGAACTGATAGGATCACATGATGTCGCACTTTATGACCACATCACTTAATGATGGCAACTTGTGTCCCAATTACTGTTGTTAACCAAGGACTGTATTGTAATGAAATAACATTTCATTTTGTGCTGAGTGTTCCTTCTTAGTTTTTGACATTAAAGGAATAGTAAGCCATTTGATCGTTTTTCTTTTCAAAATGGTTTTCTTTTCTATTCAGATGTGTTACTAAGGTAGTAGTTCATTTTTAAAGGATTATGAACATACGGAAATTTGAACATACATCTTTTTTTCATATTTGGCTTTTCCTTCTCATCCTGTTTAGTGGGTAGCACAGCAGATTAGATTGTCAAACTATAATTAAGGAGTAGTCACAGCAAGTGCTAGCGCCTGGTTGATCCCCCAAAAGCTAAGGAGGACTGGATGTAGTATGGTAGTTGAAAAAACTTTCCGGAAATAGTCAGCGGCCAACCACTTCTTGCCAAAGGCATGGAAGAAATCTTTAATTAAGAGTAATTGGTTTGGAGGAAATGCCATAAATTATTCAAATGGACAGAACAGCACTTAGAGATTGTGCTAAATAGGAAATTGGAAGGACAGCTGCAGACAAAAGCACACAACACCGTACTTCCTTTTTACACCTATAAGCCCTTATTTGGAAGTTTATCTGAAGTATGAACTACTGTTTTCTTCCAAGCTGCTACAAAACTAGTTTCTATCATTTGTAGCATTCCTGTATGCATCTCATTAGAATGCAAATTCTTTTAAATGCAGTGGGTCATCCTCCCAGATAAAATGATATGGATTACAGCTCTGCACAGCTTCTGTGTAGTAGGTCTGTGTTTCAAAGGATCTGTGTTTCAATTGGAATATTTTTTTTATGATAACATGTAGGATATGTTTTGTTTCCTGAGATTTAATTGTATTTTACATTCAATTTGTAAAGAAAAGTACCTTACAAAAGTACTGTACTTTACTTTCCATCCATAGATTACATCACTGATTCTCTAAGAAAGTTAAGATGATGACTCAATCTTTTGGAGACTAGTTATTAAAAGAATGTCAGTCATATTTCTTATTTTTGTCACCATGAAATTGGCTGATCTCATTTAGGTACCCTTTTAATTATTAAAGTAATTGAAATAATTAGTTATGTCCAAATGATATTTTCATAATACGGTAATAATGTATTTAATTTTATATTTGCACTTCATTTTAAAATCAATTGAAATACTAAAAGCATCTATTCAATTTCCAGTTTTCAATACTGCTGCTGCTTTCTTTCTCTAATAACTACTCACAGCTCCTTTTCCTTTTTGGATAGGTATCAGTCCCATTGACTTGATTAACTGATACTTGACTTTATAATATAATTCCCAACTTTCTTTTACTTTGGGTTTTAGAACTTTTAAAATGCCTTGTTTTTCACTGGTATCTTGCAATGGTAATTTGCAGAAAGAAGAAATTACAATTATGAGTTCTTTTCTTTCATACTGGCTGATTCTACCCATGCTCTAAGCTAGTCACCATGGCTTCTAAACAATGGCTTAATGTGTATACAAATGTGCAAAATTGTTATCTGAGGAATGCATGGTGCCAGAGTGGGAGTGGCCAAGAATATGGGCTTTCTTTGGCATATTAGGGTGGTTAGAGGAGCAAAAATGGGTGCCTTAAACCTAACAGATTTGAAACACCTATTTTATCTCTTCTAAACAATGTTGGGTAGAGCTCTTGAACTCTTACATAATATGCAATAAGCTATTATGCCTTACTCAATTAATTATAACAGATCATGCCTTAGTGAGCTGTAGCAAAACAATCTCTTTAAAAGGTGGCTTGTGCTTTTAAGGATCCAGGTAACAATCAGGCCATCTTTCCAAGCACTTGCAGCAATTATTCTATATACGGTAGTGCCAAAGATACTCTGCTGTGTTATAACTTGCATATTTTGCTTTAATATCAGCGCAGCTCAAATTTACTCAAGTGAATATATTTTGTGTTGAGAATGCCTCTGTTAATTATTGCTACAGATGTTCTGAGATTGAGGCTTAGATCAAATTAGACCTTGGGTTCTTCAAGTTTAGATCATGAAAACCTATCTGGTGCAGTATCATTTCTTTCTGACATTTTATATTTGGTTTTCAGTGATCCTCATGCCTCCTATTGTTATGTTCTATTCAGGAAAAATGGCTTCTTTCTTCTTCCTCTGATTTTGCTGTATGTGTTGTTGTTTTAGAGGAGCTAGGTTGGAAAGAAGGGAATAGGGCACAGTAGCATTTCTGCCATCTTAATCTTATTCCACCCATCCACTCTGTCCCTTTAAATCTGCCCTCAAATACATTTTCTAAATAGGCACTACCTCATCTGGAACAGCTTCTATTTTGAATTAATTAACCTGACACATTTGGGATAAAACTCACTTCAACATTCAGGCAAATTACTTTTACAAACAGGAAAGGACAGATGCTCATTATCAGTGAGTTCCTACATCATGCAAAGCCATGATGTGATTTTATTAGATTTCAGCTTCTATCATTTTAAGGACTGCCATACTGGAAAGGATTAAGGATCCAAAGTGAGTGGATATAAAATCTTTATTTTATGCTGAATGTGACTTTTCCTAGACCTCAAAAGATGTTCTGTATTTATCACAGCAAAAGTATTCCAGTAGATATTGAAGAAAGGAAAGAAGAAGGAGAAAGCAGAGATTGGATAGGGAAGGGTTAGTTTTAGGGAGAGACAAAGGGAAAGAAACAGGGGTGCTATTCAGCAGATTATGATAGGTTTTGGAGAACGAATAGTGGAAATTTTGAGTAGTTCAGAGAACCGGCAAATACCACCTCTGGCTGGCCCCAGAGTGGGGAGGGAATGGGGATTTTGCAGTATCATTCCCCTGCCACGCCCACCAAGCCACACCACGCCCACCAAGCAAAGCCCACAGAACTGGTAGTAAAAAAATTTGAATTCCATCACTGGAAAGAAATATAGTGCTGGGGATAATGAAAAAGAAAAACTGGAGAAGGTAGAGATGCTGGTACCCTCCTTCCCTGAAAATAAAGCCTATCCCAAAAATAATCCCTAGCCTGTTTTTATGTGTGCATCTAATATAAGCCCTACCCCCAAAATAAGCCCTATTTAAGAGCCTGCGCAGCTAGCCACCTGCCCATTCTGGCTGGCTACTCATGGTGCTGCGGCCATGGGGCAAGGCAGGAGGGAGTGGAGCTGCCCCACACCCTGCACTGGCTTACCTCAGGGCATGGATGACCTGGCTGCGGGGACCCTGAGGTAAGCCAGTGCGGGGCCACGCCTCCTGCCCTGCCGCAAGCAAGCAGAAATGGGCCTCCTGTACATGGGGAAAAAATAAGACAACTCCCAAAGATAAGCCCTAGTGCATATTTTGGGGCCCAAAAGAAAATAAAACCCAGTCTTATTTTCGAGGAAACACGGGTAGATAGGAGAGATTGAGGATAGAATAAGGAAATGGAGGTCAGAGAGAAAAAGTAGAAAGACTGGGAGAATGAAGGATCAGAGAAGTCAAATGGGAAAGTGGAGAAAAAGATAAATTCAGAGAGGCAACAGAGAGACAGGAAAACTGTTGGGGAGGCAAGGAGCAGGTAGAAAAGATTTGTAGGAACATGGGAGGAAAACTAATGGCAGCAGAAAGAACTGTAATCTCAGGCAAAGCACTGTGTGGCTGTAGAGGGAGACCACATTGTAAGAGGTGAGGGGCAGTTTGTGTCATAGGTGATGACCCCATGAGGTTGCATGCAGTCCATACTTTGCTCACCTGGCTTGGAGTGCTGTAAAATACAGCCAGTGAGGTATTATGGCAGATCATATTGTGCAAACCCAAGCCATTTTTGGTTTGTTCAATAAATGCCAAGTTAGCTAGTAGCAGCTGTGCTTGCTTGTAGAGATATATATCTGGCTAAATATGAGTGGGAGTATTTTGATATATTTCCTGGTAAGGTATGCTCCCTTTCAGAATGAAAAAAAAGAATGGATAAACATTCCATTTCTACCAGCAGTGACATGCATTCCTAGCATTGCTAATTTGGAAACAAATAGGTCTGGTTATTTTTCTTCCTTCCATCAATTAAAAAAAATCCATCTTTTTAAAGATTAAGGTCAAGAATGTTTTCTGATTAGAACATCATTTCCAGGAAGCATATATTTATGTAGTAAGGGACCAAAAAGGATTATTGTGTTCTCAGGAAGAAAAAAAGGGAACAAAAGCTGTGCCAAAAAAAAAAAAAAAGGTTATTTTTTTTATGTCCACAAATTTTTCCATTTACTGTGCCAACATAACATTGCATTGATTTAGAAGTAGGTTTGCACAGCACTAAGCCCACTGACTGCAGTTTTAATAAGACCCTTCAGATCATACTCATAATTAAAAACCCTGGAAACTGATCGTATAACATTGCTAAAGTTGCTTCATTGGCTTCTAAAAGCTTTTTTTCTTTTAGCCCGGAAAATAAATCTTGGTTCAGTTTTATCTCCTGTTGCCACATTTCAATTCAACTTCTGGCTTTTATTCATTTCTTTAGAGCAGAGTTTGGAATTAAGTTCATTCCGTTACCTGCAGTAGCATACAAAGAGGTCTTTACATAGTAGCAGGAGAAAATAATACATCAAGATAATTTTTGTCCCATTTTTCCTCATCAATATCAGCTGCATTCTTAACAATGGAATACACTTTATCTTTGATTATGAATGCCACTAATGTCTGCTTGAGGTCTATGGCTGCAATTAATAACAGGATATTTTTTCTTGCTGTGCATATTATGGAACTGCTCTGTCTTGTTTTAATGCTTAAGCTTTATATGTAATTTTGTATTGTTCTGTCAGTTACCAAAGTATTTCGTCTTGAATTCTGTTGATCTTCTATTATTAATATAAAAACTAAATGTTAATTGTAATGTGTGGTGTTTAAACATAAGGGAGTCCTGCATTTCTTTCCAGTCCTATTAGGTCTCTTATAAAAGTATGCTCTATTTTAATTGGTCACCATTAATTTTATTACCAGATACAAGCCAGATGTTTCTTCTACAAGTTAAAATCCATTAATCAAGTTTTACAGCAGGAAAACTGCCCATAAGTAATTACTTGCCCATTTTTTATCATAAAAATATAAATCACATCGGTTTGAGTTGCTTAGAAGAATAATTTGCCACTTTTGAAAAAATACTCAAGTAGAAATATGATTTTATTATCACACCAAAACTAAAATTTCAAGTTGATCCAAACCCACCCTAAAATAGTAATTCAACTTGTGATATATTATTCAAAAACACTGGCTATCTGTATATTTCATTAATTTCTGCAAGCACAACTTTGGTGCACTTAATGGCAGGAGGATTTTTCCTTTCGGAATCAATGGTAACAGAAAATGTCTATATTCTTTATATGCTCTTACTAAGGGATTTCCTTTTTGTTTTGTTTTTCTTTAATTAGGCAAACCGACCTCCTGCAAAGCTCAATCTGTTAACTTGCCAAGTGAAAACAAATCCAGAAGAGAAAAAATGTTTTGACCTCATATCACGTAGGTTTGTTGTTCAGTTTTGTAGGTACTCTGATTTTAGTTAGTTCTACTTACTTCCATATTGTCTCAGAAAAGGAATTGACAAGAGATTCCGATTTCAGTCCAAATATAGTTAGAATATATTTACTGCATCTTGCCGTGCATAAACACTTGTCTTTTCATATATAATTGTACATGTGTGTCAATGAAGCTATCTGTTGCTTTTATCTGTTATCATTGCTACGCTAACTGTGAGATGCAACTTTATACATTTTTCAAACTGTGTTTTCCTGATGTTGCTACAGAATTAAATCTCAGTCATCATGTAGTATAATGCAGAGAATTTTTTAAAAAAACATTTGAAAGGCAAATGATAAAATTATATATAACTATCACTGTAGTTTTTCTTGAGCATAGGATTTCTTCTTTTGTACCAGGAAATGACAGAGCATATTAACAGATCTCAGAGGGTAAACATTTGCTCTCATCGGCAGCGGCCCATTTCTTGCTGCTTGTTTGGCACAAAACAGTTGTAAGCATGGTTACTGTGGAAGAAGACTAATCTGTCCATGCAGTGCAACTTTTGTAAAGGAAATGGAAAGGTCACTACAGCTTAAAAGGGTGTTTTACCTACGGCAAAGAACTAGAGCAGGGAACCAAATGGGCAAACCACAAAATTGAGAAATAAAATGTGGTCAAAAGAAATTGTCATAAGAAGAAGAGAGTGTATTTTGAATTTCACAGTAAATAGCTATATATTTTGTTAGAAACTGTATAGTTCCACATATTGCAATAACAGAATCCCAGATACTCTGATGCATTATGCAAGGGATTAATAAAATGAGATTCAGAGTATCTTTCTGATGGTTCATTGGATTTTACTGATTTGTGTAAATAAGATGCTAGAAATCATAACATTTAAACAGTGTTTTCTGTCTATATACATTCACACACACATAACTGTATTTATAACAATCCTCACTTTTTTAGAATTAAAATACGGTTTGGGATTAACATTAATGAATTTTTGGTTCTGTTGAAACTTTTTAGGTATCACCTTCATTATATTCTAAAACTGCTTGGTAGACCAAACAATTTTTGTTAAAATTTTATTAGTTTATCAAAATATAAAATACAGAAATGCAAAGAAAAATGAAAATAATGACCACATGCTTAAAAAAATCTTAATACGAACTTCTGAATTACCGAATACTTTGTTTATGTTGGTTTGTTCATGAACCTATGCAGATTACTTTGAAGATTTGAGTACATGTTAGAGATGTGCTGATTCTTTTATCTCCTTTTCCCTGCATGAATCTTTGCTTCACTATTTGCTTTATTCATAATTGGAATGGTTTCAATATAACAGCCATAATTAAGGTTAATTCAAATCTAAGCCCAATTCAAGACCCCATTATAAGTTTGGAAACAATGGTTGTTGCCAGGATACACTGAGATAAGAAGTTAAATTATTATTGAAGTTTTCTTTGGAGGAAAAGAAATAGAGATGAGCAGGGAGACAGAAAAATGGGCAATGAAATCCTGGCACACCATAACACTGCTGGTTTATTTTTTTGTAGTTTTCATCTGTATTTTGATTGATTTAGTGCTGCTTTATCTCTATGCTTTTAGATTGTATATTTTTTGTCAGAAAGGAAACTTATTTGGTCACTCAAAGTGGATATTCAGTAAGTAGTCTGCGGATATAATGTGGACATCAGAAACATTATGGAGTCATGTTTATAAATTGTTGAGAAAGACCTATTTTATTCATTTTTGAAGGGCATATTACTTAAACTATGAGCATACAGACTCCTTTGATGAGTTAGAATTGATTTTCTTTATCTCCAGATTCTTATTTTTTTTTTATGACTGCTGTTTAATTATTCCATAGCTCCCCAATAATAAGAAAACAGCCAAGTTTAAGAAAAGGTTTTGCTTTGGTTACTTTTTATGTTTTTACTCTGGTTGCTGTTTATCACTCCCCAAATGAAGCTAGATTTGACGTTGTTTATCCACATCTAGTTTGTTACAAGTAGAAAATTAGTGTCCTGAATTGGATGTAATCAATAAGCTAAAGCTGCCAGGAAGCAATTCCATTTTACACATCTGAATTACCTTCCCAATTGTTTCATCTATTATCCAGTGGAATATGTTGCCACATGATGTGGTAGTTTTGCCTTTGCTAGCAGGCCTTTAAAGAAAGGGTAGATGGTCATTGAAAATTATCCAGTGGCCCTTTCATTGAAGCGAGTTGGATTAGATAACTTCTATGGTCCTTCCAATCCTATGATCTTTTCTTCATGTAATGCTCTTATATTCTATTTTGTACACCTTCGTGATATGGCAAAGAAAATGACTGCAATTTTTTTTCTTTCTTTTTAATATTGTTTTTCTGGACTGATATTTAGTCAATAGGGTGGATCCTACAACTGTTTAGGATTATTGCTTAGGTGTTTTTGTTTTTTGCATTGTTAAACATAAAGCCATTGCAGTCATCCTGCTTCTGATGAATGTGGATAAAAAATGATTTAGCCACAATTTATTTTCTTACCCATCTGAATCTTATTAACTGAAAATCAAGAGTTTACTCTTGGAATTAGAACTATTTCCTTCCCTCCTTGTTTGATTATGCCTAACATCTTTTTCCACATTCATTATAACTTCATTACAGATGCTCATTACAAGTGTAGTGCTTCCTGGCATGTGGAGGTATAAACCTAGCACATATCTAGAAGCCAAAGGAGCTGTGTCTTTTCCCAAAAACTGCCTGCTACTCAGAAAAGACATATTTTGTTTAGGAGTGCTAATAGGTACTATATACTTATCACTAGATATTCTGAAATGTCTTGATTTTTTTTTTAAAAAAAAGTACAGGTATTCCTCGAGTTATGATGGTAATTGAGCCTGGCAATTACAGTTATAAATTGTGATGGTCATAAGGTAATTCACCATGTGATTGGATCTGATTTTGCAACTTTTTTCATGGTGATTATTGAGGAATGTCACAGTTGTTAAGGAAACCCATTGATCGTTATGGAGCATCTTTGCAAAAAAAAAAAAAAACACTGAAAATCACAGTCACATGGCCATGGGGCACTGCAAATGGCCATAAATGTGGCCCGGTTGCCAAGCAACCAAAATGAAATCACATGACGTGGGGGGGCAATGACGGAACTTCTATGCTACGTCATAAGTAGTTTTGGGTGGGTCTGTCGTAACTTAAAACACTTGCTAAACGACTGGTCCCAAGTCAATGACTACCTATATCAATTTAGGCCCTTTATTCCCCGAGTGAGCTAAAATATTGATCTTATTTATTGTTCCCTTCCAATCCCAACCCGTTTCTCTTGGTTCCTGAAATTTCCCTCACTGGCTACAAACATTCTGATCCTTTGTTGCTTGCCAATATTGACATGTCTCTTCTTCTCCTATCGCCTGCTTTTTTCAGGTGGGAATGGATGGAGGATTTAGATTTATAAGATTTATAAGATTTATATACTTATCTTTAAGATAGTTCATAAAAATGATGAAGTGTAAGATATAATTTGGCCCTGTTAACTCAATTCTGTTATTTAGTGCTTGAGAGTCCTTTCCTTGCTGTTCAGTCACTATATTTTGCTTTTGCAAGAAATCTTTTTTCCATCCCTACCGAGTGGTTATCAAGAGCAGAGTGCATTATAGGGATCTGTTTGTGAGATGACTAAGGGCATGAATGACTAGAGGACCTTCTGGTCCAGGAAGCCCACTAGATACACCTCTGCAAAAGCCCTTTTGCCCACAGCTACCACCTGCTCTTCAAGCAAGAGCTGTGAATCCATGCACTATCCTCATAGTGCGCAACAGTCTCAAATTGGGAAGCATGGCCCCATCCAAAACCAAAGGTAGAAGCTCCTTAGACCCCATGCAATCAAATATCCACAACCACTCAATCTTTTTAGGATTGAGCCTGAGTCAATTCTCCCCCAGACAGATCTAGTCACTAGAACCTTGATAGCATGAAGTGGGACCAAGATGTACATACAGTTGCTCCCTAAAAGATTTCAGTTTCAGTAAAGGAGCATATTTATTACTCAGCGGTGAAATGAGGGGTCCTTGGTGCTCTCTGAGCTTGCTTTTTTCTTGCAGATGTTTACCCTAACTAGGTAACATCATCAGTGCTAGTAAGGAGTATTGTTTGCTGTCGGTTTATATTCTAGTGTCTTGCTTGTCTGTGTGGATGGGGGCAGTCTTAGGGATTCTTTGGTTGGGCTGTTTACTGTTTACTGATGGCTCTTTGGCAGTTTCTTCATTGGGGTATCCCTTACTTGATCGTTGGCCTGAATTCAATTTGAACTCAATTGAAATCTGAATTCAGATTTCAGTTTGTTTTTCAATTAAATTGTACACCTTATAAATTACAGGTAATCCTCAACTTACAACTAAAATTAAGCCCAACATTTATGTTGGTAAGTGTGAAATTTATTAAATGAGTTTTGCCCCCTTTTGCGACCTTTCTTGCCACACTTGTTAAGTGAAATCCCTGCAATTATTAAATTAGTAACATCGTTGTTTAAGTGAATTTGGCTTCCCCATTGAGTTTGTTGGTCAGAAAGTCACAAAAGGTGACCGCATGACCTCAAGACTCTGCAACCGTCATAAATATGAAACAGTTGCCCACCGTCCAAATTTTGATCATGTGACCCCGGGGATGCCGCAGTGGTTGTAAGTGTGAAAAGTGGTCATAAGTTACTTTTTCCAATGCCATTGTAACTTCAAACAGATACTAAAGATGCAGTTTCCTTTTGGTAGGCATTATCCACATTATATTTATTTGTGTGGAGGATAGACAGTGCAAACTTTTATGAAAAAACAGGTCAGTATGGTGGGCAGCTTGGTGGCCCAGATGGAGGGAGAAGGGAACCAGGTCGTACGAGCTGCTTTCAGTGCAAGTCGAGCTGCGCATGTGCACCAGCCCACCGCTTGTGGGGCCCAGTTCCAAATAAGCCACAACCTGGTAGTGGGCCATGGCCTGAGGTTGACAACCCCTGGTATAACTGATCAAACCAAATATCCATTTAGTTAAGAAGATCACAGTAATGCCTGGCAAGATATTTGTTACAAATAACTAAATGTAGTCCTCGACTTACGACCACAATTGAGCCCAACATTTCTGTTTTTAGGTGAGATATTTGTTGAGTGAATTTTGCCCCATTTTACGACCTTTCTTGCCACAGTTGTTAAATGAATCACCACAGTTGATAAGTTAGTTGTTAGGTGATTCTGGATTCCCCATTGACTTCGCTTGTCAGCAGGTTGCAAAAAGTGATCACACATGACCTTGGGACACAGCAATGGTCATAAGTATGAACTATTTGTCAAGCATTTGAATTTTGATCACATGATCATGGGGATGCTACAAAGGTTGTAACTGAAAAAGTCACTTTTTTCGGTATCGTCATAACTTTGAACGGTCACTAAATGAACTGTTGTAAATAGAGGACTACCTGTATTATTATGGGAGTGCTTAGGCCCCAAATACTCATATTCCAGATATAAGGGAAAACAGGATTGAGAAATAATATGTTATTGAGAATGATTTGTAAAATGTATACTAACCCTTTTTATTCTAGCTAGTGCTGAGCAAGGTGAAAAAAATATTGCTCTTATATATGAAATGGTAGTAGAAAAAATTGCCTCTAGATTGCTTAACCCTACTGTACTTGAAGATTCTGGTTAATTTTAACCGTGTTTAATGTATAAGGCCATGATTTAAATCCCAATAATGACCTCACTTTTTAATAAATGAATTAATTAAATGTTCATTAAAATGTTTAATTTGAATAAATAACATATGTTTTTATTCATAAGATTAAATACAAGAACAATAAGAAATTTTATTATTTTATAGATGACAGAACATATCATTTCCAAGGAGAGGATGAACAGGACTGTCAAATGTAAGTTGCATTAATGTTAGAGGTAGTCCTCATATAGTGATCACAGCTGGGACTTGTAACTCGTTCATTAAATGAAGCTGTCAGTAACTGAAACTGATCTCATTTCAAAGATATTTCCAGCTTTTATAACGAACATATTTCCTATTTCTCAGTTTCTTTTTATGGCATTTCTAATCCATCCCTAGAAAATTGACTTGAAAGCAATTTGTCGACTCTCAGTTATTTTTTGGTTAGCCTCAACCTTTGAAAACCTCAACCTTTGAAAACCTTCTGTCTTTATTTAAATTTCATTCTGTGTGGATGGTAGGAAACTGTCAGTTCCATTTTGCACCATAATATATGTTTTTATTTTTCAAGTTGGATATCTGTACTGCAAAATAGTAAAGAAGAAGCTTTAAATAATGCCTTCAAAGGTGATGATAACACGGGAGAAAACAACATTGTCCAAGAACTGACAAAAGAAATAATATCTGATGTGCAAAGAATGCCTGGAAATGACATGTGTTGTGACTGTGGAGCACAAGGTGACTTTAAAATCTCATAAAATTACTGTCTTTTCCCTTCTTCTGTCTAAGCAGGAAACAGCGGTGAAAACAATGCCTGAATCCCCAGTGTGCAGCTCAAGGACTTAGTAAACAAACAAATACTGTAGGACGAAATAGTTTTCTGATAACTTGCAAGAAAAGGGCAAAGAAGAGTGTTTTAAGGAAACAAAGGAATACTTAGGAAAAATAATCTTTTGGGAGTTTAATTAAAATTAAGCTTAAGAATTGGGGGGGGGCAGATTTGATAGTTCCTGTTATAAAGGAAAAGCTTTCAATTATAATACTGTCAAAAAATAGCATCAGTCAGGAAAACTAATTATACATAGGCCCTTTGTTGATATTTAGCTTCTTTGTATTTATATGCAGTATAAATTCAAGTACTTTGTGATGAAATAGCTCTTACAGTATTGTTCATTTCTATGAATAAAACAGTCCTAATTGCTGCCAGTAGAACTGAGTTAGAAGTCTCTTGAATAGATGGTTTCAGTACCCTGTTCAACGGTGGAGTCATTGCTGTTGTTACCTTTTTCTCTTCTAGATCCAACCTGGCTCTCAACAAATTTGGGCATTTTGACTTGCATTGAATGTTCAGGAATACACCGAGAACTTGGTGTCCACTATTCCAGAATGCAGTCGCTTACATTAGATGTGCTGGGTACATCTGAATTGCTGGTAAATTAAAAGTATTTCTATTAAAAAACAAAACAAGATCTGCGAGGATCAGCATAAGTGTGTCTTCTATTTTTGTAGGCTTCATCCAATAGCAACCTTCTATCAGAGAGGAAAACATACCAAAGTGGTTGTCCTACTGTAAATCCACTGAATTTCTGCGATATAAGAAAGCTACAGAAGGCTATCTGTAGAGAAAATTCATTTACACAGCTTCTTTGAGATTTAATCCATATATTTGAAATGTCTGTATTATATTAAAATAAACATTTCAGTAAAATGTCATTTTAACAGATAGTTGGAGAAAGGGAATGTCCATACCTCACAAAAGTCTGGTAAAGGAAGATGGACTTTCCTCTTTGCAATAATAGAGGTTATATTTGTGAATGTCATTCAGTTTTGTAGTGATATTAGAATAGAATAGAATTTTTTATTGGCCAAGTGTGATTGGACACACATGGAATTTGTCTTGGTGCATATGCTTTCAGTGTACATAAAAGAAAAGATAACGTTCATCAAGAATCATTAGGTACAACACTTAATGATAGTCGTAGGGTACAAATAATCAGAAAATAATATCAATATAAATCGTAAGGATACAAGCAACAAAGTTACAGTCATAAGTGGAACGAGATGGGTGATGGGAATGATGTGATTATTATTATTATGCAAATAATGTAAATTGCAAAGGAACTTGGTCCATTGTGTATAAAGGTATTTGTATTGAGGTCTAGAATGCTGAAATTCTACTGTATGGCAATGTTATTTTCAAGTAAACTTGCAAGGTAATATTGGGCTTCTGTTTAAGCTAGTTTATTTAATCTAATTTTTAAAAATTGCCTGTAAAATAAAATTTACAGCTGCAAAATAGAAATGTTCAGGTTTTTTTGATGCCTCAAATTGAAAGTATTGTATTTAAGTGGCCACTGGGATCATTCACACGATTTGTTGACATTTATCTTAATAGCTTGCTAAGAATATCGGGAATGCAGGATTTAATGAGATTATGGAATTTTGTCTGCCAGCAGATGAACTAGTCAAACCCAATCCAAGTAGTGATATGTAAGTATGAAAGATGGAATGTTCAGAGTGACACCTGTGTTGGTTGTGGCGTAATGTGTGAATGGAGTTAATATGAGCTCTGACTTAGTGATTCAAGGGCAGTCTCTTAAAAGAGATTGGTTCTTCTGGCTCTAAAGGTAAAGGTTCCCCCACACATGTGTGCTAATCGTTTCCGGCTCTAGGGGTGGTGGTCATCTCTGTTTCTAAGCCGAAGAGCCAGCGCTGTCCAAAGACATCTCCGAGATCATGTGGCTGGCATGACTAAATGCCAAAGGCGCATGGAGCACTGTTACCTTCCCACCAAAGTGGTCTATTTTTCTACTTGCATTTTTACGTGCTTTCGAACTGCTAGGTTGGCAGAAGCTGGGGCAAGTAATTGGAGCTCACTCACGCGGCACTAGGGATTTGAACCGCTGAACTGATCGACAAGCTAAGTGTCTTAGCCACTGAGCCACCACATCCCTTAATCTTCTGGCTGTACTGGATCTTAAAATCTAAGAGAAAATTGGTCATTTTCAGATATTTAAGAGGTTCTGTTGTTTTAAGTTATACAAAGATGAACCAAGAATTAGACCAATCTGAACACACAAAACTATTTTAAAGAAAAATGTAAACCTTTTGAATCCTATGCAATTTCTATAATTATTTATTACAGTAGTTATCACATCTACCGGTAGTAATAACTGTTGGTGACTGGTAGAAATGAAAGCAAATAATAAGCTCTTCCCCAAGACAGTATGCAAGATATTAAAATAGGGATTAAGCTGCAGTATGAAAACTAATTTGGAAATAACATTCTGTTAATTGCTGAAAAATTCTGATGTGTGAAGGAGAGGGGAATGGTGGGAGGTTTTTTTTCCTGTAGGAATCTATAAATGGTCACCTGGCAGTCTTAAAATCACTGTGGTCCATTTTTTTCTGACAGAATTACATTTGCCACCTTGCAGGCAAAGTTTCTTCAAAGTCTGAGCATGCACAGGAAATTGTATATGTGGGCGGGGAGTAGAAGCAGACTGTTGTAGAAGCAGACTTTTGTTGGGTTCTGCCCATGTCAATTGGAATTGGGCTATTATGCTAAGAGAATTTCCCTTATTATTGTAGTGTCTTCAGCATCCCTTCCACATTCAAAATCAGTTCTGGAGAGTTCAGGGGCTTTCTACAGCAGATTTTGGACACATGGGAAACTTTAGGGCGATGTTTTTCAAACTTTGCAATTTCAAGGTGTGTGGATTTCAGCTCCCAAAATTCCCTTGCTAGCATGCAACCGTGCGATTCTGAATTTGTAGCAGATTTTCTGTTAATTCCATATTAACAGTAAACTGTTAAACTTTCAAGATTTAACAGACTTCAGGTCAAAAAGAGCATTAGAGCAATGTTTTTTCTAAATTCAGTCTAGAAATCTCCCTTGAATAATTTAGGGAACATATCTGTTGAATTGATTATCAGTTGTTTCAAGTAGCTGGGGAAATGAAGAATACCTACAGGCATTTATATCCATATATTTGGATCATTGTTTCCCAATGGAGAAATCAGTGCTCACAACTGCAACATATTCACAGATGTGTCAGAGGAGCAAAAGGTCATTACAATGCTGCAAATAAAAGCCATGATGTTTACATAAGCCATTTTTTGTTAAAGTTATGAATATCATTATATATTTTTCAGAACAAGTATTTCAGCTGCTCATCATGCATCATTTTACAGTGTATGCCATATCTCATTTCAGGAATGCTAGAAAAGATTATATTAATGCCAAATATATTGAAAGAAAATATGCAAGGAAGAAATACACTGACAATGTGACTAAGCTACAAAACCTTTGTGAAGCAGTCAGAGCAAGAGACATTTTTGGACTTGTTCAAGTGTATGCTGACGGGGTGGATCTAACCGAGAAAATTCCATTAGCAAATGGTCATGTATGTACAGAAACCTGTTAATCAAGTTTTGAACACAAATGCTCTATTTGTAGAAATTAGATTCAAAGAAGCAAAGAAGCAATGGATGGAAACTAATCAAGGAGAGAACCAACCTAGAACTAAGGAAAAAATTCCTGACAGTTAGAATAATTAATCAGTGGAACAACTTGCCTCCAGAAGTTGTGGATGCTCCAACACTGGAAGTTTTTAAGAAGAGATTGGGCAACCATTTGACTGAAGGTTTCCTGCCTGAGCAGGGGGGTGGACTAAAAGACCTCCAAGGTCCTTTCAACTCTGTTATTCTGTTATTGTGTTAGGTGTTTCTAATTTTGCAAACATACCTAACTCACAATCAGTCTTTCTGTGTTACTTTTAAAAAGAATAAAAGAAAAAAGTCCTTCCATTTGTTACTAAGCATTTAAAAAAAAACTATGAGAATTAGATAGCACTAGCACTAAGACTTATATACCGCTTCACAGTGCTTTACAGACCTCTTTAAGCTGTTTATAAAGTCAGTATATTACCCCCAACAATCTGGGTCATAACAGAGGAGAGGACTAACACATATTGAAACCTAATCATAAATATTTGTCTCCCTCCACCCACCAAGAGCATGACATCTATAACTTTTAAGATGCAACTTTATGGAATGGATATAGATTCTACGACATCTTCTCACCACTTTTGACACCTGCCAGAGTTATTGTTCTGAGACTCCCTCCCCTCTGCAGTAACTGTGTCTCTGATAAGTAAACATAGGGATTCCTCATTCAATGCTGCCTGCAGGAAAGCAGCCTAGGTACTGCTAGGGAGTTAAGAGACTCAGTTTAGATGTGTGTGAAAAATGTATATTGTGTTGATTGACCTCTCTAGCCAGGTTCCACCTACGTAAACCAAGATATTATGCAGCCCTAGTTCAGTGAAATCACAATTCACTAGTTTCTGGGCTTTTTTTTCCTTCTGGCAGCCAGCAGAC
Source organism: Arizona elegans (assembly GCA_022577455.1). Taxonomy (NCBI): domain Eukaryota; kingdom Metazoa; phylum Chordata; class Lepidosauria; order Squamata; family Colubridae; genus Arizona; species Arizona elegans. Next base: position 199,343,642 of record JAKOOJ010000001.1, on the reverse strand, counting down.
CCTTTGCTGCCCATTGGGAGACTAAGATAGATCTATTTCGGCCTTATAAGGCCTCATCAGTTAGCTACACCATCATCTCATGTATCCCCTCTGTAAAGGTACAATATTTGTTTTTCTTTCTTTTTCGTAGGTTTTATGTGTATTTCTCTCTAGCCAGGTTATATAAGGCTTGAGGCCTTATAAGGCCGAAATAGATCTATCTTAGTCTCCCAAAGGGCAGCAAAGGGTCTGCTGGCTGCCAGAATGGGGAAAAAAGCCCAGAAATTAGTGAATTGTGATTTCACTGAACTAGGGCACTGAAAGGAGATTAATTGGCTAAATAATATTTTAGATTCTGTGTCTTCTTTGACTACAGCTGAGTAACACCATCTAAAAACGTTTTTTGTCTTTTCCTATAAAGCTAAATTATTGAAATGGTAATATCCAACTAAAACTTTCCATTCTAATGTGTTCACTATAGCCATGTTTGTGTTTAAGCAATTCAGCTCATCTATAGTAATTTGGAAGCTTTTAATATTACAGTGTAAAACATAGGAAATAATATTACATATTATATCTTTCTCCAAATGCATAGATATCATGTATACCTCCATTGGGTTGGGCGTGAATTTTGTTGATTACATTTGATTTTAAATTTCAGCTTCATTGAATGCAGCTAATCCAGAGTTTTAAGAACCATTGGTGCAGTTTTATGAACAAACCTGTGTAGAAAACATTTCAAAAGTTGTTTTGTATGTCAGGAAGATGGATACACAAATGTGTATATCCTGTCTTGGGAGATATGAGAATGAAAGAGCACAGTAATTTTTTGCATAGGCTTTGAAGTAGTATTCTGACCATTTATAGAATGGGATAGAACAATGTTGAAGGGCAGATTGTATTCTAGATTGAACATGACTCATCTTGGCCACCTTAATGTTTGCCCTGATCTTGAAATGTTAAAATGATCTATAATATAAATAGTTTAGGATTATGATTTATTAAATGTTAGTGTTAGTGTTAATTGTCCTGAACCAGAGGCTCCCAACTTTTCCTAGCACCACTACCCTTTCAGTCAATTTAAAGCTCTTTCCACACATATGATTGCATATGATCTTGCATATTACTATGTAATGCATAAATTAGTTATCAGTTTTCTTGTTTTACAATCCAAACTGTCCAGTTCATCTTATGTTTACTTATTATATTTTTATCTCTGTGAGGTGGATGAGACTGAAAGAGAGTAATTGGCCCAAAGTCTCCCAGCTGGCTTTCATGCCTAAAGGAGGACTAGAACTTACCATCTCCTAGTTTCTAGGCAGACACTGTCACCACTACACCAAACAGGTTCTCATATACAGTGTTGTTGTGATTTGGTGAAGTCTCTTTTTTGTTTAGTTTACAAAATCAAAACACTACTTTCTAGCATCGCCATTTAATTTATCATTTGCCTCTTGTCAGTTCTCTGCCATTTAGGTAGCAGAGATGGCATTTTTTTAAAAAGATGTTGACCTTCAACATCTATTAATAAAATCCTTCAGAGCAAAACAAAAATTTCTGAGACCCAGGGGTTTATCCTATAAAATAGACCCAGGGTAACACAAAGTAAAATAAATAGAGGGTACCTCTTAATTTTGTGTTACCTTCTTGAATCTGGCTTTCAAATAATTTTGAAAGCTAAATTGAAGTACAATGGCCAAAATTGTATGGTGCAACAGTAAATCATAGATTCAAAACTTAGTTTTAAAAATGTTTTTGCTTGGCACCGGTTAGAACACTTTTTTTTTTTTTTTTGTATTTCAGGAACAAGATGAAACTGCCCTTCATCTTGCGGTGCGATCGGTGGATCGGACTTCACTTCACATAGTTGACTTCTTGGTACAGAACAGGTGGGCCATCTGTGTCTAAACACTTGTTTGCATATCAGTTTCATTACTCAGAATTAAGAAAGAACTCTTTCAGTAAATGTTAAGTTTGATGGAAACAACTGTCTGAATATCTCGAACCAAGCAAGCTTTGGAGAACCTTCTATGCTATACGTGCCAAGTAATTTTGTTCTCTCCTCCTGTGCAGTGGCAATCTTGACAAGCAGACGTGTAAAGGCAGCACGGCTCTGCATTACTGCTGTTTAACAGATAATGTGGAGTGTCTGAAACTGCTCCTGAGGGGGAAGGCTTCAATTGAAATAGGTAAAGAGAAAAAGGAGTACTCCTTGGTGTTAGGAACATAAAGGTCTGAGGTAAATTTGTTGCTGTTTGTGTTTTCTTTCTTTCTTTCTTCCTTTCTTCCTTCCTTCCTTCCTTCCTTCCTTCCTTCCTTCCTTTCTTTCTTTCTTTCTTTCTTTCTTTCTTTCTTTCTTTCTCTCTCTCTCTCTCTCTCTCTCTCTCTCTCTCTCTCTCTCTCTCTCTCTCTCTCTCCCCCCCCTCTCACACACACATTATTGAGCCATATCTTTTCTATCTAAAAGATAGAAAATTTGAACTCTCAGTCAATGAGTATAAAAATATCACAGTTTCATGTGATCTCATTCCCACTCTCACAGGAATCAGATGGCAATATATGACTCTATAAAGTGAGAAAAATGTTCAGTTCATTATCCTATTTTTTAATGTGGACACTGCATTAAACATGAATTAGTCCTACTGGTAAATTAATACACACACACACACATCCGATGTGCCAGTGTATGACTTACATTTTGGTTCCCTTAATCTTCATCCAATATGACCTCTGATGAGAGAGATATAGGAGGAGCCACATGTTAAAGAAAGCAAGTTAAAATATGTAGCAACTAATATGTCTGTCTTTGGCTGGATTGTTCCTAATGTTATTTTCATTTTGTAAGCTACTTATACTGTATTTTTAGTAATATAAAGTTGCAAACCAACTTTTCCTTTCATTGATTTTATAGCAAATGAAGCTGGAGAAACACCACTTGATATAGCTAAACGCTTAAAGCATGCACACTGTGAAGAGCTGGTAAGATTTTGATTTATGCATAATGTTCTTCCCTTACATTAGCTGAAGTGGCGCATGATGTATAATCTATGATATCTTTGGATAACCCCTTCCATGTACACAACCATATCTGGAGGTAGTACATTTGAATTACAATACAGTAATTAGTGTCATATAATAGTATTTAAATAACATTCTTATCTATCGAAGGCCTACCTCAAGGGCGGGTTTTGGAACCCCAAGTGGTGGCATGCTTCTAAGTGGGGCTTGAGGGGGTTTTTAATTAGAGTTTTTAATCAAATTTTAAGGGGATCCAGAAGGCGGGAGAGTTGTGGGGGAGTAGGGCCTAGTCCAGCAGGGGGTCACATCACTAGGGGTGCGGGATCAGGGGCTAAGGAGGGGGCCAGTTTCCATATGGGTGAAGGCTGTTCCATCAGTACTGTGAGAGGGAGGGGCAGATATGGCGGGAGCAGGGGGCCATATCATGTTAGGGGAGTGCGCACTCGCTATCTTCAAGCGATTGCGCGCTCTGGCTCCCATGGTCCTTCTTGTTCCCTGGGTTGCTCAGACCCTCAGGGCCCGGGCCTTCGGCTGATTATGTACAACGCCAGGTCCGTTGTAAATAAAGCCCCCCTCATTTGTGATCTTGTACAGGAGGGGGGTGCGGACCTGGCCGGTGTTACTGAGACCTGGTTGGGCCAGGAAGGCGGGGGTTCCCCTTGTTGAAATGTGCCCACCAGGTTTCCATGCATTCCATCAGCCGAGGGCTCAGGGAAGGGGTGGTGGGGTGGCGGTTGTTATAAAGGAAGGTCTTGGTCCGAGAGAGGCCACTGTACCTCAGATAGCTGGATGTGAGTCCCTCCTTGTGAAGTGGGGCCATGGGGTTCAGATGGGCCTGCTGATGACGTACTTGGTTCCCTGCCACGTAGCAGCGGCCCAGCCCGAGCTGCTCGACGTAATAGCCGGGCTGGCGGTTGATACGCCCAGATTTATGGTCATGGGGGATTTCAACCTGCCATCTGTCGGAAGCGGCTCGGGAGTTCATGGCTTCCATGATGGCTATAGACCTGTCCCAGTTAGTTCATGGCCCTACTCACACGGAGGGACACACTCTGAACTTGATTTTTGTCTCAGGTCAGTAGCGGAATGATCTAGAAGTAGGGGACCTAGTCATTGAGCCCTTGTCATGGTCAGATCATTCACTCCTTCGACTGGACTTTTGTACCACTACTCCCCGCCGCAGGGAGGTGGAACCAGTTAGGTGGTTCCGCCCCAGGTGCCTGATGGATCCGGATAGATTCCAGAGGGAGCTTGGGCCATGCCCTGAGGTTCTAGCTCACGACTCGACCAAAGACCTGGGATAGGGCGGCCGCCGGAGCCTTGGATCGCATCGTGCCTTTGCGGCCTCTGACCCGGTGCCGACCCCGTGTGGCTCCCTGGTTCTCCGAGGAGCTGAGGGAAATGAAGCGCCGGAAAAGACGCCTAGAGAGCGACTGGAGAGGTAGCCGATCCGAATCCTACCTGACACTGGTGAGGTCTCATATCAAGACCTACCTAGGGCGATAAAAGCGGCAAAATGTAATTATTTTGCTGCTCTTATTGCATCATCAGATAGCCACCCAGCCACCCTGTTTAGGGTGACTCGCTCCCTGCTCCATCTGGGAGCTAGGGAAGACCCCTTACAGGGTAGCGCTGAGGACTTTGTGCAATATCTGCATCACAAAATCACTCAGATTCAGGAAGGGCTGGACTCTGACTGGGTGGTTTCAGGCGGGGTGACGGAGGCGGGCCTTGAGAATGTTATTTGGGAGGAGTTTGATCCAGTGGCTCCGGAAGAAGTGGACAGGATTCTGGGCAGGCTTAGCACGGCCACATGTTTATTGGACCCATGTCCCTCCTGGTTGGTGCTGGCCTCCCAGGAGGTTACACAAGGCTGACTCCAGGGGATTATAAATGCTTCTTTGAGCGAGGGTTGCTTCCCCGCCGCCTTGAAGGAGGCGGTGGTGAGGCACCTCCTTAAGAAGCCTTCCCTGGACCCGGCTGTATTAGTGAATTATCGTCCAGTCTCCAACCTTCGCTTTGTGGCGAAGGTTGTTGAGAGTGTGGTGGCGCGACAGCTTCCCTGGTACCTGGAGGAAACGGTCTATCTGGATTCGTTCCAGTCGGGCTTCAGGCCTGGGTACAGCATGGAAACGGCATTGGTCGCGTTGGTTGATGATCTCTGGAGAGCTCGGGACAGGGGTTGTTCCTCTGTCCTGGTCCTATTAGATCTCTCAGCGGCTTTTGATACCATTGACTATGGTATCATGCTGCGCCGATTGGAGGGGCTGGGGGTAGGGGGCATGGTGCTGTGGTGGTTCTCCTCCTTCCTCTCTGATCAGTCGCAGTTCGTGTTGACGGGGGGACAGAGATCGACCTCGAGGCGCCTTGTGTGTGGGGTGCTGCAAGGGTCGGTTCTCTCGCCCCTTTTGTTCAACATTTATGTGAAGCCGCTGGGAGAGATCATCCGTGGTTTCGGGGTGAAGTGCCATCTGTACGCTGATGACACTCAGCTGTACATCTCCACCACGGACCACCCCAATGATGCCCTTGATGTGATGTCCTGGTGCCTGGAGGCCGTGCGGATCTGGATGGGGAGGAACAGGCTCAGGCTCAACTCGTCCAAGACCGAGTGGCTGCGACTTCCAGCATCCTGATATAATCAGTTGACACCATCACTGACTATTGGGGGCGAGTCATTGGCCCCCACAGAGAGGGCTCGCAACTTGGGCGTCCTCCTGGATGCACGGCTGTCTTTAGAAGAGCATATGACAGCTATGGCCAGGGGGGCTTTTTATCAGGTTCGCCTTATCCGCCAGTTGCATCCCTTTCTGGATCGGGATGCCTTACGCACGGTCACTCATGCTCTTGTCACATCCCGCCTGGACTACTGTAATGCTCTCTACATGGGGCTCCCCTTGAGGAGCACCCGGAGGCTCCAGCTGGTCCAGAATGCGGCCGCGCGGGTGGTTATGGAGGAGACTCAGCGCTCCCATGTAATACCTCTCCTGCGCGAGCTGCACTGGCTCCCGGTGGTCCTCCAGGTGCGCTTCAAGGTATTGGTTACCACCTTTAGAGCGCTCCATGGCTTAGGATCCAGGTATTTACGAGACCACCTTCTGCCACAGATAGCCTCCCACTGACCAGTACGCTCCCACAGAGAGGGGCTCCTCAGGGTGCCGTCGGTCAAACAATGTCGACTGGTGGCCCCCAGGGGGAGAGCCTTCTCTGTGGGGGCACCTACCCTCTGGAATGAGCTGCCCCTGGAGATACGGCGGATCCCAGATCTCCGCAACTTTCGTCGTTCCCTAAAGACGTTTTTATTCCAGCAAGCCGGGCTGGCCTAACTTTTAAAAATTGTTTTAATTCTTAAATTGTTAATCATCGGTTTTAATATAGGCGTGTTTTAATTGTGGGCCAAATTAATTTAATTGGATTTTAATATTGTTTTAAATTTTGTATTTCCTGTGTTTTATCTGTTGGCTGTTCACCACCTCGAGTCCTTCGGGAGGAGGGCGGTATATAAATATAAACAAATAAAATAAATAAAATAAAAATTATTGCGGGACCCTCAATTGGATGTTTTTTATTTGCTCTATAAAAAGTCTTCACATTCAAAACCTTTATAAATTTCTTCAAATATCTTCAACATAATTTTGCACTTAAAAAAGAAAGGGATAGAAAATAATTGGATTCCAGGTCTCTTTAACGATTTGGAATTTTAAGTCATTGACATGGACTGGATTCCATAAAGCCTAACTTTGGTCCTTTAGCTTACTCAGGCTCTGGCTGGAAGGCTTAATTCTCATGTTCACGTAGAATATGAATGGCGGTTACTTCATGAAGATTTGGATGAAAGTGACGATGATGTGGATGAAAAACTACAGGTACGTATTTAAATACTTCGTGATTTTATCGAAGCACGCTTAAATCAGGGGTGAAATCCCATTTTTTCCCCTATCTGTTCTGTGGGCGTGGCTTGGTAGGCGTGGCAGGGGAAGGATATTGCAAAATCTCCATTCCCACCCCACTCCAGGGGAAGGACACTGCAAAATCTCCATTCCCTCCCCTCCTGGGGGAAGGATATTGCAAAATTTCACCCCTGACTTAAATACTTCTAATTTCTCAGGTAACAGGCTACAGGTAGCCCTCGATTTATGAGTACAATTGAGCCCCAGATATTGTTAAACAAGATAGTTGCTAAGTGAGTTTTGCCCCCATTTTACAACCTTCCTTGTTAAACTTGTTAAGTGAATCACTGCAGTTAAATTAGTAACATGGTTATTGTGAATCTGGCTTCGCCATTGACTTTGCTTGTCAGAAGGTTGCAAAAATTGATCACGTGATCCTGGGACACTGCAACCGTCATAAATACATGCCAGTTGCCAAGCATCTGAATTTTGATCATGCGACCCCGGGGATGCTGCAATGGTTGCAAGTGTTAAAAAGGGTCATAAATCACTTTTTCAGTGCCATTGTAACTTCAAACGGTCACTAAATTAATGGCTATAAGTTGAGGACTACCTGTATAGCGAATGAGACAGGCAAAAAAGGGATAAATAAGGAGCAAGCAATTTTTCCTGTCCATTACACAATTTTGAGAATATGGGTGGTTGCTGTCCAAAATCATGATACAGTTACAGACTCACAAATTGCTGTTGTGATTGGTATGTCATTCACCAAAATCCCATTTATCAGATTAAGGAATGTTAATACACAACTAATAGTATTATTTTGAAGCATGATTGAATGTTACCAGCTTCATTTGCCTTATGCCACACAGAGTTGCGTACTTATATTCATAGCATGGACACAAAAATACTTGACAACTTGGCTCTCTCTTGGATTCTTCTTTTCTTTACAGCAAGCCAGCCCCAGTCGAAGAGAGGACAGACCTGTAAGTTTCTATCAGCTAGGATCAAGCCAGCTTCAGCCTAATGTCGCTTCTCTGGCAAGAGATGCTGCCAATGTAGCCAAGGACAAACAGAGAAGTTTTATGCCAAGCCTGTTACAAAATGAGACCTATGGAGCCGTTCTCAGTAGCAGCCCACCTCCCATTCAACCTACAGCACCTGTTACCAATGCACCACCCTTGCCACCCAGAAATATTGGGAAAGGTACTAATGCTCTCATAATTAACAAGATGATGAACGGCAGGAAACTGTTCTGTTCTCTTTTTTTTTTTCCTTTGAAGGTGTGGGGTTGATTGTCAATTTGTTCAAATAAATATTAACAATATTCATGGCTTCCTTTTAAATTGGCATTAAAGTGCTCTGTATATTCAAAATAGAGAAGAGAAAAAAAGTATGTCAAAATTAAATGCTATATTAGAATTGGGACCTATTTTTTGTTTTAAAAAAGGCATCAGACAACAAAAGCAAACATACACTAGTAAAGTTTTTATTACGATTTTTGTTGTATTAGGATATATCACATAGGATTTCTAATTTATATCTTCAACAAATGGTTCCATTAATTGTGTTATTTGAAGATGCAAATGAATGTAAAAGCCAGAACTAAATGCCATCAACAATACAAATATTTACATCATTTCTCAATGTAGAAATTTGGATTTACTGGCTATGAACAACAACTCTATTCTAAAGTAGGATATTTGATCTACCACTTATTTCCTACTGATTTTAGTGATCAAATTGCTATGTATAAATGACTTCTTTTGGAAATAAATGTGATGTATGCTGTGCAGTTTGCAAATCTATACTGTTCTAAATCTCCCCAGATTTCAATTTCTCTAACTGGACCTTGTCACAAATTCTGCAGTTCTGATCTTGTAATAATTAACAGTAGAGATTATTGTCTACAATATGTGGCTTGTGTTTAGAGAGGCTCCTTAATTTAGTGGCTTTCTTTGATAGTGTAAGTGCATCAGTTGTACAAAGAATCATGGAAAAATGTTTGTTAGCTTGGGAAATAATATTCTAGATTTGGTTAAATGCTCAATTGAAGATGTAGAAACCAAACAGAGAAGGAACAAGAAGGAAAAAAGGGAAGAATTTTCACTCCCTACCAGTTGGAACTATTCCACATAATGGTTTACATCTGATTTTCAACATGAATTTACAGTGTTGTATAATTTATGAATAAGAGCAATCAGATCTCAACCTTTTGTCCAGATTTTCCTTTTGGTTCAGTGTTTTATTCAAGAAATGACATTGAAAATCAGTTTAAAATCCAAAAGTACAACGTAAAGTTTAATAGCTGAAAATATCTGAAGGTCACTTTGAAATTTTCCCTTGGAGGGCTTTGTGTGCTTTCTATTTTTACACCAAGAATATGCACTCAGATAGATATCTTCTTTCTCTTCTTCACAACGTCTGAGCATATACAGGTAATCCTCTACTTATGACCACAGTGGAGCCTAAAACTTCCATTGCTAAGCAAGACAGTTCTTAAGTGAGTTTTGCCCCATTTTATTATCTTTCTTGCCACAGGTGAATCACTGCAGTTGTTAAGTTAGTAACACAGTTGTTAAGTGAATCTGGCTTTCTCATCATCAGAAGTTCGCAAAAAGTGATCACATGACCCCAGGACACTGCAACTGTTATTAATACATGCCAAGTGTCCGAGTTTTGATAGCGTGACCATGGAGATGGTGCAGTGGTTTTAAGCGTTTAAAAATTGTCATAAGTCACTTTTTTCAGTGCTGTTGTAACTTTGAATGGTCACTAAACCAATAGTTGTAAATTGAGGATTACATGTAAATCAGTTGTGAAGGTCTTAGAAGTGCATCTAATCTTTAACTCAAGGAATGTCAGAGGTCTTAAGTGTGTCAGGGTCATGTCTGTCTCTTTCCACTGATGGAGTGGCAGTTGTATATGCTCTGTGTGTGTGTCATTGCAAGGGATGAGCTTAGAAACATTTCTCCATCCTCTATATCCGTGATGGCGAACCTATGGCACACATGCCACAGGTGGCCCGCAGCGCCCTCTCTGTGGGCACGCAAGCCCTAGTTCAACTCCGCCGCACATGCACGTGTGCCTCCCACCGGCTAGCTGGTTGTCGGGTCTGCCGCGCATGCGCAGGGGGCTGAACATATGCAGGGGCTGCGCATGAATTGCATTTTGGGGGTTCAGGCACACGTGTGCGCATTTGCACGTGCATGCACGCTTTGGGCACTTGGTCCGGAAAAGGTTAGCCATCACTGCTCTATATCAATAGTCCCCAACAGGGGTGAAATGCTCCCAGTTCGGACTGGATCACCCGATCCGGTAGCGAGGGTGGCGGGTGGTTCGGAGAACCGGTAGCAAAAATCCCTGCCCCCCCTCCCATGCCCAGCTGAGCAGTGCAATCATCAGAGGCTTTTTTTTTTTAATTTTTAAAAGCATTTTTTCTACAACCTCTTCTGCCGAAAAAATGCTTTTAAAAGTAAAAAAAAAAAAAAAAGCCTCTGATGATTGCGTGGCTCAGCTGGGATCGTCAGAGGCTTTTAAAAGAAAAAAAAGCCTCTGACGATCAGGCAATTCAGCTGGAATCATCAGAGGCTTTTAAAAGCATTTTTTACAACCTCTTCAGTTGAAGAGGTTGTAGAAAAAATGGTTTTAAAAGTAAAAAAAAGTTGGCCATGCCCACTCGGTCACATTACTCACCACCACCACCAAGCCACGCCCACAGAACCAGTAGTAACAAATTTTACATTTCACCACTGGTCCCCAATCTCTCTGGCTCTGCAGACTGGTGATGGCGGGGAGTGGGGGGAGGGGATGGTTCCACACAAGCAGGGGGTGCACGAGCACGCCGCTTGTGCAAATTGAGCTTTGCCCACTGCTTATGCAGCCCAGTTCCCAACGGGCCACAGCCCGGGAATTGGGGACTATATGTTCTATATGTAGGTTGCATATGAGCAGCAACAATAGCTCCCTAGCTGGTTGACATGGAAAGTGTTTCCAAGGCTGCTGGCTACGTATTTCTGTTTTGCAATTTTTAATGTATTTTTTGCTCTTTCTTCAAGATAATATTGTCGCTAAAACATAGAATTTATGACAACCATTCTGGTAAAATGAGGATTTTGTCATTGTTCTGCCTATTGAGAGCTCAGAAAGGTGGGACAATAAAGCACTTTGAAAATTGAATTACCTTTGAGAGGTAATAGGTGTGGGCATTTTGAAACAAATGGATGATTGATATAAGTGGTTTTTTTCTTAGCTCTTGGTTCTTCTTCAGAAACAAAAAAAATAAAGTTGGCATGGCAAAACATCCAACTTTTTGAATGGAGGATGCCGGGTCCACCTCCCTGGGAGGTCAGGGTCAGGAAGTTGTGCCCACAGGAAGCTATTTCCTGTAGTGCCATCCGGGTCATCCAAAGGAGAGGGGATCCTAGAGTTTGTGATATAATAATAGTACCTTGTCCACCTCCCTGTTAGAGAATATAGTGCTGTACCTCTAGGAGCAAACTTTTAATTAATCTTTTGTGAGGACAGATAATTAAAATGAAATCACAGCATTTAAGTGTGTAGAAGCCCAGCCAGGATCAGCTTGGGTGTTCCTTTCTTTTTCTTTGAGATTTACGCAGGTTATATTCGCAAGCTAAATAGGTCCTATCAGCAAACTAGGCTGCTGCTTTTGCTCATCATTAGCTAACGAACTTTGCAGCTTTCCTTGCTATTGTTCCTGCTTTTCAAAACCAATTACTACAGTTCAGGAGTTATCAGTAAAATACTTCTTAGCTATTGTTACATCATCAGGAAAGAAGTGATTCATGAATTCACATATATAACACTCCTTGCCCCACCTTACTAACTGTGACATGATCGGAAATCCTTAAGATAACTGATGCAACCGGAAACATGTTGTTTGACTCGCCAATTCATTTCCTCATCTGTCATCTGCCCCTTTACATATCTGTTTTGTGGCATATCCGGCGACTGACTTGCCACAAAAATGTGAAAAAAGAAATTATGGGAAGTGGGAGCAACTATCATTGCTTTGTCTGCCATCATATCATATCAGAAGATTTAAAGTTCCAGCTCACCAACTGGGATAAGAGAAAGCAATTGTATTCCCTGTACATCCTAATTCAGTTGCCTAGTTTATCCATTTCCTTAAATAGCATGATTTATATTACTATTTGTGATACTGACTAAATCAGCTAAAACTGCATAATGCATCAATAATTCTGTGTTTTAAAAGTGTGTTAAACAAATTGGATGAAGGAATATAATTACATCTTGATGATATACCCTGATGAAAATTACTGCTTGAAAGTAATTTGGAAGTTTTGATTCCATAGAGAGCCATAGCTGAATTGACTAACTGGCACACAGTTATCCAGAAGCTCTGTTCCAATTTTTTTTTAAAAATGCAGACCTGCATCCCTCTCTGTGATGCCATCAGTAACTTTCCTCTTTATTCTTGCAAATAAACAGTTCAACATGAGTACATTGTACCAGTGAAAACATTTGTGTTTTAAATGCTCGTATTGAAAACGTGATTATAGAAAAAAGGACATTACTGGAGTAATGTTGGCCTGGCACATCAAATGTGAGGTATTCTGCATTTGTAATACCTGAACCAGACCTAGATGTCACATGATTCATGACAGCTATATCTGTCCAAACCGTGCCTTAGAAATGGCCCTATCTTTCTTTAAATCTGAAATTGCTTAACGCATTGTAAGCCGCCCTGAGTCTCCGGACAAGGGCGGCATATAAATCAAATTTTTTTAAAAAATACGTGTACTTCTGGATTGCAGCCAGTCCACTGAAGTAGAGCTGCTCATTTCACAGCCAACTATAATTATAATAATAATACAGTGTTCTCCTTTCTTTTTAGTTCAGTCTTCATTTCTTGGCAGTGCTGTTCAGACAACTCCTTCATCGAACACACTGTGGAAGACAAATTCTTTAGGAATGGAAAGCATAAGCAGGCAAAGGTCTTCATCAGATCCACCAACTGTCCATCCCCCTGTTCCACCATTGCGTGTAACATCTACAAGTATGTTTGCTCTTTCCGCTGCTTTCTTGGTTTTTGCTGCATCTAATCATGGTTGGCCTTGACTGTCCATTCCACAATTCATTCTTATTCTTCTTTCTCTCTGGTGAACATAGGTTTGCTATCATAGTTTCTGAATATTCATAATTTTTTTCAAGCTGGGCTGAGAACACGGGTAGCTTTGCAAAGAGTTCAGATTGTCCACACATTTTAAAAGACTGTATACAATATTATTCAATATCTTGATTGTGCATTGGGATGGTCTGCTATTGATTGCTTCTGAAATTGTACCCGGGCTGTGTATATTTCCTGGAAAATATTATTACAGATGCGATGATTCTGGCTGAGATGGGTAGCTATAGAAATTGAACAAATACATTTTTTAAAAAGATGTTAAACACCTCTCAGGAAGGTTAGTATTAACCAGCCATGAAATTAACCTCCTGTAAGCGTCTTAAATTAATCAGGTTTTTCTTAGTTTAGCTTTCAGTGTATGATTTTCCAGAGGGACAGCCATGAGAGCCTCTTGCAGTAAAAACAGTGAAGAATTTTGAAGAGCTTGTTACTGAATGCATGCACTCTGCATATTTTGTCCATACTATCTTAATATAGTGAATTGCAGATAGTTATCCCATAAGTGAGTGTATTCAAATGAGACAACTAAACACTTCTATAATGTATCCAACACCTAAGACTGTGTACAATTAGCTTTTTACAATTCAAATCCTTCCATGTATATGCAAAAATATTCTTATTTCATTGAATTTGACTTAATTCCAGAAAAGTGTATTTAGGATTGTAGCCTGTCTTGAGCCTTCATTTTTGGTATAAATGGAAGATTATTTTCCTCTGTTTTTTTTTAATAAAACAAGTTTCTAAAGCATTATGTTATTGGGGGGTGGGGTGGGGGGGCTTGTATCAAGCATTCCAGCATTCATCATCCGAATACTGTTGTCCATGCATTTTTATAGACATCCTCTCTTCAGCACCTCCAGCTGCAAAGGCAGCCTGTGGTTTTGAAGCTTTGAACCAGCAGTCAAAACAACCAACTATACCACAGACCAAACCTGCTCTGCCACCACTTCCTCCACAGCCTCCAAGTCGAATATCTCAGAAAAAGCCTCTTTCTGGGTAATTTGTGAGATACACATTCTAAAAATTCTGGTTAAAAAAAGATATGCTCAAACTGTGGCTGAATGTTAAGCTGAACTAATGATTTGCACTTTCTGCTGAGTGGCTGCTCTTCAAGGTTTTGCTCTGTTGATTTAATTCGTTCTTAAGGGATGAACAAGGGAAAGCAGAAAAAAGACATTGACAGGATAGGCTTCAAAGTAGGGAGTGTGGAGGTGGGTAACCTTTCATAAGAAAATTGTGGAAGAACAGTCTGGATATCACCTCTTACTGTCATGAGAAAAAAAACATCAGACTTCAACTGAAGTCATGCTTGAGAGTATCTGTGGTGTAATATTTATTTTTATGTAAATTCCTGTTATCTCAGTCTTGTGAAATTCACTGAAGACAATCAGAAGCATTATTAGAAATATTGTAAAAAGGGATTAGGCTGACCAGAATTTTCTCGTTACCTCTGGTTTCTGTTACTTGTTCAGTTAAATAGAGAAGTGTAGTTTGGAAAACAAAATTGCATCTCTCCATGTGACATGCTTTCTCCAAAACCTCCAATTCATAGTTTGCTGTGCATGGGGAGAATTAAGTTGAAGGAAGGAGTAAAAAGGCAATGAAATCTAGTACTGCCTGTAAGTTTTGCAGAAGCCTTCCTTAGCCTAAGGCTTCTCCAGGCGTAGCAACTTGAATTTCTAGAATTCTGTCGGTAGAATAACCTTTGTTTCCCTTTTAAATAGGACTGACAAATCATCGAACTTAACTAACAAGAATAAGGGCCCTGGATCTCTGCAGTCTTGTGGTAATTATTTTTAAAAATTTATCTTGTTTATTTCCACTTATTTTCTTTGTACTAAGTTTTTTTTTTATTTTATAACATACAAAAATTCCAATTTCAATTAGAACTAACCAACATGCTTATTTCATATGTAACAAAAGGTACATGAGCTGACTTCACAATGTGAGCTTTGTGCTGTGCTTTATGCACAGAAGGGTTCACTATAACAACCAAACAACATTTTTGCCATCAATCCAACTTTGCCATTTTTGGAGGCAGTGACTAATCTTCCCAGCATTTTCTGGGTAGTTTTGAAAAATGAATTGCAGAGAAGATGAATATAATGATTTTACTAACAAGGGATTTGAGCAAGATGTAGGTGCCATTCCCTATCTATTTTTAAATCATTATTAGTACATGCTGAATTGCACCCTAGGTTCCAGTGATATAGAACAGAATTCTTTAGAATAAAATAAATAGAATTATTTGTTGGTTAAAGGCTTTTGATGTGAGACATGATAACTATTTTTGTAGCGCTACAAAAATTGGCTTGATTAACAAGAGTAATGTTAAGAATAGAGTGATGTCTGTTATTTTAAAGTTAACTTTAATTTTTTGTTTGTTTAATAACAGTTGAGTCTTCCTCTGCATCTGAGACTGCTGGATCTCAAATTGCCCCTTCTACCAATATATCAGTGCCAATCCAACCTCCAGCACCAATGCCAAGAAAGTCACAAATAGTAAGTAGCAAAGCATGTCATTCTCTAAAAAGGTTGCAGTTGGCAGCTCTCCATGCTGAAACTTAAAGACATTGTACAGACTCTTAATTTCTTCAGAATCCATTGGCCCTCTTTGTTGTCCGTTGAATTCAGATACATTCAGTTTGACCAAGAAATAAACAAGAAGGTATGTTTGGCTTTTTATGTATTTCTCACTTCAGAAGAACGTTTGCTTGAAATCACACGGAGGACTGAGACTATTCCAAGAAAAAGAACGTTGTCTTACCTGAACGTTCCTTTTCAGCTCTCTGCGACTGCAATCCACCTCTGGGATTCCTTCCTTTTCGCTTCTTATTTGACTGGGTGACATCTTAAATTGAGTCTTCGTGCTGTGGCCACGCCCCACTTTCCCATGATGCACCAGTCTTTGAACAAAGGCGTGACCAACTATTCCAAATAAACAACTTTTTAAGGTGAACAAAAACAACATTAAAACCAAACTTTCTTGGAGCCAGTGAAAAAAACCCCAGAACAGTCAGTAACCCAAAAAAAGAACAAAGGGAGGGTTGGATTGCAGTCGCAGAGAGCTGAAAAGGAACGTTCAGGTAAGACAACGTTCTTTTTCCAGCGCTCTGCTCCTGCAATCCACCTCTGGGATATACCAAAGTTCAGATCCCAAGGGCAGGAAACTAATCGGTCCCCGAACCCTGGACGGCAACAACACTCTGCAGGACCCGTCGACCGAAAGAAGCTTCAGCTGAGGCATAAGTATCGATACGATAATGCCTGATGAAAGGAGTCACAGAAGACCAAGTAGCGGCCCTACATATGTCAGAAACTGAAGCCTGCGTAGCCCAGGCAGCTGACGATGCCGCACTCCGTGTGGAATGTGGTAGAATTGGATCCGGAACAGCCTGAGAACGCTGCTGATAAGCTGTAGCTATACACGACTTTATCCACCTGCCCACAGTGGATGGGGAAATCTTCCGGCCCAATGATGGTGGATGAAAAGACACTAGAAGCGCCTCAGTCTTCCGGAAAGATTCGGTTCTACGAATATAACGACGCAGGGCTCTACGCACATCCAGGGTGTGCCAGTCCTTTTCACGTTGATGCCTTGGAGACGGGCAGAAATCCGGAAGGATGAGCTCCTGGGCCCGGTGAAAATAAGTATTCACTTTAGGCAAGAACGTGGGGTCCAGACGCAGTATCACTGTATTAGGCTGGAAGATACAGAGGTCCTTCCTAATTGAAAGAGCAGAGAGCTCAGACACGCGTCTGGCCGAAGTGATAGCTAAAAGAAAAGTTACCTTGAGCGACAAATATTTTAGGGAAATTGATCCCAGTGGTTCGAACGGGGGAGACATCAGAGCTTGAAGTACAAGAGACAGGTCCCAGGTCGGATACCGACGGACAGGAGGCGGACACAGATTCATGGCCCCATGCAGGAACCCCTTGAGAAGTGGGTGCAGAGCTAAGGACGAATACGGTGGGCACCTCACTACTGTAGACAGCGCCGCCGTCTGACGACGAAGAGTAGATGGTGACAATCCCTTGTCTAAACCGGATTGCAAGAAGCACAGGACGTCCTCAATTTTCGCTGAAGTGGGGTCCACCAGGTTTGTCGCACACCAGGTACAGAACGATCTCCAGGTCGACTCGTATATCCGCAATGTCGATGGTCGTCGGGAAGCTTGGATCGTACTTATGACAGAGTCGGGGAGCCTGTCCCTTCGCAAGATGACCCGCTCAAACGCCAAACGGCCAATCGGAGCCACCCTGGGTCTGGATGGTCTATGGCCCCTTGACATAAGACGATGCGGTCCGGCGGGATCAGCCATGGTGGACGGGTCGACAGCGCCACTAAATCTGCGTACCACTGCCGACGGGGCCAGTCCGGTGCCACCAGGAGGAGCTCGGCTCGTTCCTCCAACAGTCTCCGAATCACCTGGGGAATCAAGGAGGTCGGTGGAAAAGCGTACAAGAGTCCCCGAGGCCAGTGACATCGGAGTGCGTCCTGATCTATCACCGAGATGCACGGGTAACGAGTCACATACCGCGGCAGTTGGGCGTTCGACGGACTGGCGAACAAGTCTACCACAGGCATGCCGAAGATGCGAGTCGCCTCGTAAAACAGGACCGGATCCAGTTGCCATTCCGATTGATCGAGGCTTTGTCTGCTGAGCCAATCTGCCCGCACGTTGTCTGCGCCTGAGATGTGATCGGCCCTCAGGGAGAGAACATGGTGTTCCGCCCAACGAAAGAGATGTTCCGCTTCCAGCATTAATGTCCTTGAATGAGTGCCTCCTTCTTTGTTTATATGGGCCTTGGCTGTAATGTTGTCCGTGAGGACAAGCACGTGGTGACCCTCCAACTGCGGTTGAAAATGGCGGAGTGCTAGCCTGACAGCCCTCAGTTCCAACAGATTTATGTTGCGACCTCTTTCCGAGTCGGACCAACGGCCCTGCACTACCTGATTTAAAAGGTGGGCACCCCAACCCTGAAGACTGGCATCGGAAGTCAGTGTCAGTCGGTCCTGTATCAGAAAATACGATCCTTTGTGAATGGCTGTACCTATCCACCACTGGAACGACAGCCGAAGCTGGGGCGGGAGACACACCTTGTGGGAGGAGTCGCTGCGGCCCAACCTTTGATAGGGTAGCAGGAACCATTGTAGCGGTCTCGCGTGACGTCGAGCCCACGGTACAATCGAGAAGCACGAGACCATTTTCCCCAGTAGTTGTGATAACTGAAGAAGGGCTACGGATTGATGGGCAAGAATTTGGCGGATTAAGTCTCGAATGTTCCGAATTCTGTCCGGAGAAAGAAACACTTGGCCTTGTGTAGAATTGATCACCACTCCCAAATGCAGTAGCGACGTGGACGGGTGAAGATGACTCTTTGGAAAATTTATTGAAAATCCATGGTCCTGGAACCCCTTGATGACTAGTTGAAGATCTCGGGCAGCCTGACTCCTGGACGATGATAACACCAGGATATCGTCGAGGTAACAGAGAACCCGAACCGGGATCTTTCGGAGAGAAGCCGCCACGACAGCTACCAATTTGGTGAAGGTCCTTGGCGCAGAGGACAAGCCAAAGGGCATCGCGCAATATTGATAATGATCCTGTCCAATTTGAAAACGCAGAAACTTTCTGTGTGCGGGTAAGACTGGTACATGCAGATATGCCTCCCTGAGGTCGACTGATTGAAGTAGGTCGCCACGACGTACCCCCCCCAGGATGGACCCCAGGGAGTGCATTTTGAATCTGCGATAACAAATAGAGAGGTTGAGATCTTTCAAGTTCAAGATGGCCCTCCAACCTCCTGAATGTTTTGGGACCAGAAAGAGAGTTGAATAAAAGCCCAAGCCATGTTGGTGCGGCGGGACCCTCTCTATGGCCCTGATTTGTAGGAGATGGAGAATCTGCTCCTCTAGTAGCTGGGCCATTTCGGGCGAACGAGGTGCAGGACAACAAATATGACGAGATGGGGGGCATCCCAGAAATTCGATCGACAGACCGGAGGCCACCGTACGAAGAACCCATGCGTCCGTGGTCGACTGCTCCCATTGTTGATGAAAGGCTTGCAGACGGCCGCCGATGGGATCCAGTGACCTGCAGTCATTTTCCCCTGCGGAACTGGCGGTATCCGGACCCACGGAAGGGGCGCTTGGAGGCAGCGGTGTTTCTGGATCTGTCACGAAACCGCTGGCGATCAGAGGAACGGTCCGAACCGTAATACTGCGGGCGTTGAGAGTAGGGACCACCCGAGCCCGCCGCTGCCCGAAAGGACTGTCTCTGATAATAAGGCGTATAACGTCGTTCAGGCCGGCGATACGATGACGTTGGCATAATCTTTCTTTTGTCCTTATCCTCGATAAGAACAGGGTCGAGTGCGGAGCCAAACAGATTCGGGGCCTTGTATGGGGCCGCCGCCAACCACCATTTGGCCTTGGAGTCAGCCCTCCAGTTCTGAAGCCAAAACAGGCGACGGGATGTTACTGACGACGCCAACGCCCTTGAAGCAAACTTTACAGAATTTAGTGAGGCGTCCGCTGAATATTCCGTAGCAGCTACAATTTTGTTTATATCCTGGTGCAGGCGCGTATCTTCTGGCGGTAGTCTATCCTGAAGTTGCCGCAGCCAAAGCAACGTCGCACGATTGAAAAATGATGTAGCGGTTGCGGTCTTGATCGTCCATGCCAATGCTTGATGTTCCTTACGGAAAGAAAGCTCGGACTTCCTGTCCTCCGATTTCAAACCGTCCAGAGAGTCGGTGGAAAGTAACGACGACGAAGACAGATTAGCAATTGGTGGATCCACTACGGGCACACTCAACATGGTGTCCAAATCCGGAGCCGCACAGTATAGCTTCTTATCAATACTGTTGGGGCCCGTTGAAGAGGCCGGTTGAGACCAAGGCGTTTGTAATTCGTCAGAAAAAAGTTGAGGACAGGGAATGAAGTCCCTGCCCGGCTTGGAAGATGAGAACAAGGCCTCGTGGGGAGCCGAGTAGTCGAGGCAGACATATTCGTGACTTGACGTGCTTTGTGAAGGAGGGATTTGAATAAGGAGGGTCGGAAGAGACCAGCAAAAGCAGGAACATCCGGTGCCAGGTCTTCATCCTCCGAAAATTCCAAATCCTTCATCCTATCGTCCCCCTGATCAGATTCCTCTGAAGAGTCGGGCGCGAAGTGGTGAGTAGACTTCGGAGGAGGCAGGGCAGGAGTTTGAGTCTCCTGTGGGGGAGGCGTCTGAACTTGTAAACCAGATGGCTGCTGGATTCCCGCGGTCAGAAGCGAGGAAAGATTCGACAGTAAAAGTTGTAAGTCTACTGGAGAAGACACTAACTGGCCATCGGCCCCACGAAGGCCGGCGGCGGTTGGAGTAAAGGTCGCCTCGGGGCGTGATGTAGAAGAAGACACAGGTGGGCGAAGACCAACCGATGAAACATCTGGCAGAGAAATAGAAGTTCCCCTGGACAGCCGCACCAATGTACTTGGCCGAGGGGCGCCAGTTGCAGCCTCCTGAGTTGGAGAAGGCGGAGCTTGGCCAGTGGCAAAAACAGAAGCTAAGGTGGCCTGTCTGGCCTTGTCATATTGACGCTCAAGGGCCTTGTGGCGCCGTTGAGCATCCTTATCCGCCGCAGCAGACGGTCTATTCTGACGGGAATCCTCAGAGGCAGTACTCAGTCTGCCACGTGACTTGGATTTGTGTTTGGTTGGAGGCCTAGGTGGACTGGGCTCATGCTCCATGTCAGACGAAAGGTAAGCGTCTGACATTATTAGATTGCTTTTTTTGTTCTTGTTTTGATTATTTTCTTTTTTTTTTTTTAATATATATATATATAATTTTAATTTTATTTTTTTTTTAAAACAAGCAACAGTAAATTGGAACTATATACAATGAGACACCAACAAGGCAATGGGCATCGAATCAGCAGAACCCAGCAAGGGCCAATCAGCCAATGACCCAATAAGGTGCCTGAACGGTAAAGGAAAGGGAACAAGCCCCAAAAATCAGCTGTACAGCTGGCACTCGCCACAAAAAAGGGTCAAGGATGAAAATTTTTTTAAAATTCGCCGAAAAAGGACAGGCACAGAAGAAACAGGGGCACACTATGGCGAACTGCCAGTTAAAGGAGGCCGTTGCAATATTTTTCTGGCGCCAACACGAGCCAAAAATGGCGGCCGCGAGATCGACACAAAATGGCCGCCAGTACCAGTGAAGGCAAGAGGAGGAAGCCCGAGGCCAAATTTTACAAGGCGCCGCCCGAAGGACGGACGCCCGCAAAGCTCACCACCGCTGGGAACAACAGGAAAATCAGGCGCAGCTCCTGCTCGAACAGCTGCTGGCTAAGCGGTAAACTTGAGATGGCAATTAAAACCTGAGCTCTGCGCCGCCGAAACAGTAGCGGTGGTGGTGAGTAGACGTCAGAGCCCGCAGGGCAAACAGTGCGAGAGCTCCGGAGCCGCCCTAGGAGAGCCACAAGTCCGATGAAACAACTTGGCGTGGGGGGGGGAAAAGCGGCAAACGCGAAAACCCCTCACCAACACACCGGCGGCTGTATAGGCGATAGGGCACCGCCCCGAAGGGTCGGAAACCCGAGCTGCGTTCCCCCAATTATAGGGCAATTGGCGGAGGACGGGCTGGTCTTCCGAGCCTCACTCACACGCCCCGCAGCACTCAGATATGGCTCTCACCGAAGTAAAGTAAAAAACTAAGAAAAATAAATGAAAAACCTAGCGCAATAAGGCTAAAAGGACTCAAAAAACCAGCACGAAGAAAGAACACACAGTCAGTCAGCGACTGAGTGAAAAGACTGGTGCATCATGGGAAAGTGGGGCGTGGCCACAGCACGAAGACTCAATTTAAGATGTCACCCAGTCAAATAAGAAGCGAAGAGGAAGGAATCCCAGAGGTGGATTGCAGGAGCAGAGCGCTGGAAAAATGTTTGTATGTTGCAAATATAGCTAACGAGCTGTGAAGCTTTGCTCTATGTCCGTGATGGCGAACCTATGGCACATGTGTCAGAGGTGGCATGCAGAGCCCTCTCTGGGCACGTGCCCCGGTGCCATTTGCTCTTCCGGACAGCTGGTCTTCATGCGAAAACCAACTGTCCGGCGCGCATGCACTTGCCGTTACCCAAAAGAGAGCAGCTGACCGGCACACATGCGCACAACGGAACCTGGAAGAGCAGATGGCTGCCATGTGCATGCGCACCAGCCAGCTGCTCTCTCCCGGGTTCCGGTGCATGCACACACTCTAGTTTCGGTACTCAGTGCCAAAAAGGTTAGACATCAATGCTCTAGGTCCTTTTTATAAATTGCATCATTTGCCAGGACTGAAAAGATGAGTCTTCTCTATTATAACCGCTGCTCTTTGGACCTGCATATCCCTAGAGATTCAATCCCATTCATCTTCTGTAGATTTGAAGATGTAGCTTTTCTCCTTGGGCAGCTATGCCAGTCTGCTAAATAGGTCCATTTTTTATGGTTAGAACATTGAATCATTGTGGGTTGTCCTTGGTTATGTATGTCATTTTGTGTTTTTTATCTGGTTGGTTTATATTTTTGAGGTATTTTATGGAGTTGCCAATACAGGTAGCCCTCAACTTACAACCATGCATTTAGTGACAGAAGTTATAGCAGCACTGAAAAAAATTACTTATGTCCATTTTGCACACTTACAACTATTGCAGCATCCTCACAGCCATGTGATCAAAATATGGACGCTTGGCAACTGACGTGTATTTATGACGGTTTTAGTGTCCCGGGGTCATGTGATCACCTTCTGACAACCGAAGCCAATAGGGAAGTTAGATTCACTTAACAAATATGTTACTAACTTAACAACCGCCATGATTCACTTAACTGTGGCAAGAAAGGTCATAAAATGAGGTAAAATTCACTTAACAATGTCTTGCTTGGTGACAGAAATTTTGGGTTCAATTGTGGTTATAAGTCGAGGACTACCTGTACATGCATATCGTTTCAATTAATCGATGCCCATTTAGAAAAGCAAAGAAAATAAGTTAACATTCAGTAAAATGTCCAGAATTTGAATAGCTTATCGGAAGAAAATCCTTTTACATGTTTCAGAAGGAACTACTTCATATAAGCTTTACCTACAAAGAGAGATGTCTTGCTTCTCAGAAATAGAAGTGGTGGCTGTTGACTTTTGAAACGATCGTGGTTATGATGGAATGCTATCTGAGAACTGCACTGATCCAACGTGTGACCTTTGCTAGTGAGAAAAATTGTACTAGAAGGCAAACGTACTGAAGAATATGACTAGGGAAAAATAATACATTAAATGTCATGCTTGAATGATAGTCCCAGGTTTATTCAGCTACCCAGATAAACCTTAAAAAATTGACCTGAAACTCTGGAGAACTGTTGCTACCCAATATAGATAACATTCAACTTACACGGACAAATAACCTGTTTTGGTTTAAGGCTTTTTCCTGTGGGTCTGCTACTTCTGTCTGTTTGAGAAGAGACACTTTTTAGCCTATTTCTGTGGTGTCTGCCCTATGTTTTCAACACCAGGTTCCTTTTATCTCTGTTTATTACAGTCAAAAACAAAGCCCAAAAGAGTAAAAGCAATCTATAACTGTGTAGCAGATAATCCCGATGAGCTAACATTTTCAGAAGGTGACGTCATCATAGTTGACGGGGAGGAAGATCAGGAGTGGTGGGTAAGTATTTTTGTTTTCAGCTGAGGTTAATAATTGACTTAAACTCTTCTGGTTTGCTGTCTGCAGTTATAAAAATAAAGCAACAACCAACAGAATTGACTTCCCGGATGAAGCAGTCTGTTTCAGAAGTATCTACTAAATGAAATACGTGAACTTTAAGTTCTCATTTGAACTGGAGATTTTTTTTTATTCCTTTTGTACGGAATTCATATCTGGATAAATCAGGAGTGGGGTAACGTTTGCTCTCTTATCCTCCCCAGCCAGCCCAATCCTGCTGTCCCCAGAATTCAGTGAAATCACCATTTAGGAATATTTAATTCAAGGTGCCGAGATAATTTCTAGTGACAGTTCCTAAAGGCTCTTCTTGCTTGCTCTCTTGGTGGAACATGGAAAGGAAGTTCCTGGTTAGCCAGTTCCACATTAGGTTCACTTTGCTGCTGTAGGATTGTTTACTAAAGAGTTGGGAGAGGATTGCAGAGTAGGGAGCCCCTCCCTCTCATCCTCTACCAATTAAGCTCTCCTTCCTGCTCAGGCAAGAAAATTAGATCTTTGCCAGGGGAAACAGTATGCACATAGGTTAGCTGAATGAACAGCTGAATAGTGAGGTTGACACAGTATGCAAGTCTAGGCTAAAATGGAGTTGCGTCAGTTATAGCTCAGCATGTGGAAGTGAACCCAGCCATTGTCCTAGCCCACCATGTGAACAAAAATGGAGCTTGGGAGGGACACGGGCAGCCCTCCTGAGCTCTGTTTGCGCTGGCCGAGGGTTGCAGGAGGCCGTCGCAGCCAAAAATGGAGCTCAGAAGCCCGTTTCCACTGGCAGAGAACTTGGGCCACCACAGGCGCCCCCAAGTGACGTTGAACTGGCCACACCCACCCTGGCCCCCTGAGCTCAAACACAACCCTGATGCGGCCCTCAATGAAATCAAGTTTGACACACCTGACTTATATGATTTTACTGAGAATATAGTGAAGATCCGAGATTAGTCTAAACCTCCTTTTGGGGGAATTATTTTAATTCAGGATCGGTTTCCTTTTAGGTCAATATGATGTGTCTTGTAGAATTGAAGAAGGGAATATTTACCCAATATAATTAACCCTTTCTACCATGCAGTAAAATTCCCTCATCAGTACTTATGGTCCTACATAATTAGTTCCTGGCTGAAATTTTAGAGTTTTGGGGACAGAGTCCCAAAAGAGCAAGAAATGTTTAGGTGAAAATTTATTTTACAAAATTAATGTATAAATAATAAACAATTTTATATGACTAAAAAGAATTGTGAATATTTTAAACTTGTTTTATTTGTTGTCCTCATATTGAATTCATAACTACTCTAAAATATTTTCTCTTTTTCAGATTGGGCATATTGATGGAGACCCTAATCGGAAAGGTGCTTTTCCTGTATCATTTGTGCACTTTATTGTTGATTAAACAGCTCCCTGCAAGTGGAAAGTTTCCCTTTCTAGATTTCATTGGGATTCCCTGTTCATCATCAAATGCCTCACTGGGATACTTCAAAATAACATAGTTGAATCTTCATTATTGCAGTTTTTGAAATTATTCTCTGTGGGACTTATATAACAACAGAGCCACTCAAAAAATGTTTTGTGATGATTGCCAAAAGCTGCAAAAACACAAGAACCCAAATCCACGACAATGTGAAAGGCATATTAAGAAAGCTAGAAGATTACTTTCTTGACTGCACTAATGTGTTACATTTTAGTGCCAATGTCAGGCCTACAATAAGTATTTAACTTTTGTGGCGAGTATGGCTTTTGAGATCAGTCTCGGGACTGTAAGTAAACTGAAAATTGAAATTTCATTTTAAAAAATGATAGTTTCTTTTCATTTTATTTACTACATTAAAAAACTTTGAGAAAAATAAGAACATCCCCTCAGTTGTGACATGGTGGGGTTTCTTCTTATCCATGTCCACAGCCATCCACAATGTTCATTAATCGGAGAAGTAGGATGGGGGTGGAGAAGTCTTTTGCCAAAGACTTCTAAATAGCAATCTCAATCATATTTTCTTTTAAATGCATGGATGGAAAGGACTGAAAGTGATAGAAACCCAGCCCTGTTTAATGTCCTAAGTAATAATTAACCACATTTGAGGAAATCTGTATAAGTACACATTCACACAGCATGCATTTTTGTTACAGGAAAAACAAATCTAGAATCCCCAGATAAGGTACCTAAGGATTAGGTGTTGCAAGAAAATCCATGTCTCCGAACAGTAGAATCCTTTTCTCCTGTTGAAGGGTTATGGATGCACAGGGACAAAACATGACTACACCCAAGCGGTGATGAATGTGTGCTTGAAAATGACTCTGCATTAGGCAGCAGCATTGGCAGGCTTGAAACATTTGAGTCCAATGAAAAGGTCAAAACCTGTGGTATAGCAACAGTTAAAATAGTTTGGAATCTAATAACCTAGTCCAATTTCCCATTGGTTGAATAGCCTGTTTCCTTATGAAGTCTTGTACTGGCACAAATGGAGGTCTGAGTACCTTTACTTGGTAAATAGCATTTAAGATTTTATACCTTTGTAATACAAAGAAAGAAATTAGGAATATTATCAGTTTATGAGGGAAAGTAAGAAGCTATTATTCTCCCTGCCAATCTCCCCTTGTGCATGAAGTCAGGAGAAAAGCTTTAAGATAAAGCAGTCCGAGAAAAAAAAATTGCACGTGGCCCTCATATGTATCTCAGTGGAAGACTGCTTCCTTGGAGCAGCAAACATAAGTAATATGCATAGATATTCATGAAGATGCTTGGTTAGGAATGTCCTCAGTTGCATTAAAGAAATATTTTAGTAATTTGATGTGTAGATATTTTAAAACCTGAAATCTGATTACCTCGTTTTATAAGTATGAGGTCATAGTTTTCTATACTAAATATGCAGTTAATATTTTATGCCATACACTAATTACCCTCGAGGTAAGGGGGGGAGGGGGAAACCAGGATGATACTGCTGATAAATTTAAATGGGAAAGTTTATGAAATATTACTTACAGTCCTTTTCTTTGAAAACAAGTTGTAAAGCACATAGTGGTATGTTCATTCTGAGAT
This sequence comes from Arizona elegans, assembly GCA_022577455.1. Classification (NCBI taxonomy): domain Eukaryota; kingdom Metazoa; phylum Chordata; class Lepidosauria; order Squamata; family Colubridae; genus Arizona; species Arizona elegans. The sequence continues at coordinate 199,316,827 of JAKOOJ010000001.1, read as the reverse complement.
TGCTATGGTTAACAGTGTCATAGTCACTGATCCAAACGGCCCTGTGCTAAGGTACACACTGCTGTCTGGCAAGCAGTTCAGTCGGTTTGTGGACTCGCATTGTGTACTGAAATATATTCTAGAACATGGTAGTTAACACTGTTAATAATTGTGAATAGATTTCATAATTCAAAATGAATAGACTCTTACAGAACATAGCTATGTCCTTTTAATGTCTGTATATTGTGATATTGTAACAGTTTTTATTTTGCATATGCTACCCAAAACGTGCACTGGTAGCATAGAATTAGAATATCAATGTCCAGGTCACATTGGCTTTGATCACAAGTTTTGTGACTATTGTATCTCTAGATTTATCAAGAGAACTTTGAATTTCTGACACAGAAATTATGTATATATTGGCTAGTGGAAGTGAAAACAGATGGGGGAAGGACCCTTTGGTATATTTATATTGGATGGGGGGAAATGCTGGATCTTGATATTTCTGTTGCCTTGCTGAATGGTACATTTGAGGCAATTTGTCAGATGTATTGATGCAAATCAGTTGGCTGATATTAAGAACAATGTGAGTGGTTGCAGTGTGATGGAGGAGCAAACTGGAATATTTTCAAGCTAGTTTTGTTGTATGTTTTAAAGCTAAGTCTGCATATTCAAAGTTCCCATTGAAATATATATGTATATTAGGAGAATAGTTGGCCACTACACATTTATTCAGAGGCTGATTAATTCAGTTGGGTTTCAACTCTTTGTTTATATGCCTGGCAAATGCAAGGAAATTATTTGTCACATTATTTTGCACATTACTTACAGTGTTTAACACAGAATCTTTCGACAACTATGTGCAAAATAGCCTTTTGAAGCTTTAGCCTCAGATTTCACACTGGGTAGGATCCAATGAACTGTACTAGCTACGTACTCCAAGATGCTTGGACTAAAATGGTTTTTCAATGCCAAAACTTCTTTTGAAACCAAGGATACCATCAAATATAGAATCTATAATAATACACGTAGCTGTCAAACAAAAAATAAAAGTCAGGAAATTTGCCTAAAGATATGATTAATCTGAAGAACATGGCTGGAGTTAATTTAAAAGTTTCAGATAATCCTGAAGAACACTTGATTATGGCTACTAGACAATCTTAAACAAGAGTATTTTCTCACACTACATCAGTATGATAGGCTTGTAAGAAACATTTCAAAATACTGTTTCTGTGACATGTAACGTTAACTCATGACAGGTTAGATAATCTGGATTTTTTTAAAAAAAATATGCTGAACTCTGTAAGGTCATTCAGACTTCACGACTGACAACAGAGATGGCCATGTTCAACAAACTGTTACCAAGCACATACGATTACTGTGTTAACTATTTTTAAAGGAGCATAAGACACTTAAAATGCAGTTCAGAATGCTACTTGAGATGTATAATTTTTAATGTGATGGTTTTGATTGTTTAGTTGCAGAGCAACTGTATACATTGTATAACCTAAGACCATTTCTTATTTTTTAGTGTCTAGAGGCAGTGATTTATAATTGGAGCATGATTAATTTTACTTCTGTTAACTCAGTCATTAGACTGAAAAAATAAACTACTTTAAGCCTCATATTGACTCTTTTTGTTTATGTGAAAAATATCCTTCACAATTGAGAGTTCTGGAATGGAATGGAAGAGTGAAATCTAACAACATATGTAGCCTTTCTAACTCTGATCTTACATGATATGCTTCTGTTTTCTTAACAGTCAAATATACACAGAACTAAGGCAATTTAAAAAGTGCAATGATTAGACAGAAGATGTTTCATTAATTTTTTTCAAGTTTGTGAAATGTTAAATAGTGTAATTTAGCACAGACTAAGAGAACATTCTGTGGATTTTTGGTGCCATTGTTTAATAACAGTAATGACAAAATTATATATAGTTTAAACATATACCAAAATAATTTAAAAAGTACTCTGGAGCGGCTATGAACTTTTTTTCTCCAGGAGTTGAAGTCATTGGAAGAACTTCTTTTTCAGGATGACGTATCAATACAGTATTCAGGGCTTTTCAGATGTTAAAACTGAGTCAAAGGCTGTGGACAGCACTTTACAAATAGCTTGTGCTTGTTCCTGCATTTTAGAAAACAATAAGAAGCTCTTTGTTTTCACCAGCATACAAAACATTTTACTGTACCAATTACAGGATGTTCTAATGTAACTTGTGGATATAAAAGAGCAGAATTGGTTTAATGATCAACTGCTCTTTGTTAACACAGAGAAGTCCTTGACTTATGATCATTTGTTAGTGGCTGAAATCACGACAGTGCTGAAAAAAGTCACAACCAGCACTTGCACTTAAACTATCATAATGTTCCCTATGGTTGTGAGATCGAAATTTGGGTGCTTGGGAATCGGCATGTATTTACGATCATTGCAGCATTATGGGGGGGGGGGGGGGTGTCATGATGGCCATTTGTGACCCTCCAAGGAGCTTCTGACAAGTAAAGCCAATGGGGAAAGCCAAATTTATTTAACCATAGCCAAAAAAAATAATAATAATAATGGCAAAATCTGGTACAACTGTCTCGCTTAGGGGTAGCTTCCAGTCAGGGGTGAAATCCAAAATTTTTCCCTACCGGTTCTGTGGGCGTGGCTTGGTGGGCATGGCAGGGGAAGGATACTGCAAAATCTCCATTCCCACCCCACTCTGGGGTCAGCCAGAGGTGGTATTTGCCGGTTCTCCGAACTACTCAAAATTTCCGTTATCGGTTCTCCGGAACCTGTTTGAACCTGCTGGATTTCACCCCTGCTTCCAGTCCTTGTTAAGTTGAGGAATATCTGTAGAGGATCAGCACAGGTTATAATGATTCTACTGTTTTTACTACTACCCTGTTTCCCCCAAAATAAGACATCCTCTGATAATAAGCCCAATCGGGCTTTTGAGCACATGGCAATAAGGCCAAACATTTATTTCAGGGTTCAAAAAAATATAAGACAGGGTCTTACTTTCGGGGAAACACGGTAGTCTAGGAGTGGGATGGTATATCCCTCCAAGTGATATGAACTACAGATAATCCTAAACTTACAACCACAATTGAGCCCAAAATTTATGTTGTTCAGTGAGAAATTTGTTAAATGGGTTTTGCTGCAATTTTGCGATTTTTCTTGCCACATTTGTTAAGTGAGTCATTGCAGTTGTTAAATTAGTAATACGGTTCTTAAGCGAATCTGGTTTCCTCATTGACTTTGCTTGTCAGAAGGTCACAAAAGGGAATCACATGACTCTATGCAACCATCATAAATGTGAGCTATCAAGCATCCAAATGTAAAACATGACCATGAGGATGCTACAACGGTCGTAAGTGTGAAAAATGATCATAAGTCACTTTTTCCAGTGCCATTGTAATTTTGAAGTCACATGAACTGTTGTAAGTTGAGGACTACCTGTATAACCCCTATGTATGTTCTTTCCATTAGCTCTGCTGGCTGGGACAGAGGACAGTTGGCATCAAAAGCATCTAAGGGCACCAGGCTACTTACTCCTGTCACAATCCTGCTCCTGCATAAATGTATATGGTACCCCAACATCTTACACCAATTCTGTCACATTTTGGACTAGTGCATATTGGGGCATAATGAATAGGAATTGGCCCAATACACATTAGATAATATTTTGCCAAGAATGTGTGATAGGTGGCTTTTTAAAATATACATAAATCTTACCAAACTATTGCACTGGTAAATCCAAAGATTATATTCTTCAGAGTTTGAATCTGTTGTCTTCAACACCAGTAAACTCTTCCCTGCTCCTAAGCCATCATCATAGCAGACCATCCGGACAATTAGGTAGAGTGCATGTCTATGCAAAACATCCTGAAAGTTCTACTAATTAATTTAAATTATCATGAAAGAGAAAAAAAAAAAAGACACTGTATCACCAATACTTCCAAACCCTCAATGCTAGCCTTTGGAAAGAGACTTGTTCTACACCATATTTACTGAAATTATTATTATGAAGAGTTACTCATAGGCTAGCACAGGGGTCAGCAACCTGCAGCTCTGGAGCTGCATGTGGCTCTTTCATCCCTCTGCTGTGGCTCCCTGTTGCTGGTCGGCTCCGCAATTGATAGGGCTTTCAGTTAGAACAGGTAAAGGAAAAAGGATGCCGTGCTAGGAGGAGACTATGGTGGGGGAACCAAACTGCTGGTTGGCTCCAGAATTGAATGGGGGCTTCTGCTTAGGACCTTTGTGCCTCTTTGAGTGTTTAAGGTTGACGACCCTTGGGCTAGCAAAATCTAATTTCCTGTTATCAGTTAAGGTAGTGATGACCACAAGTTTAGGAGCCTAAATTAGTGCTGTAGTGAAGACAACCAACATTGAAATGTACGGTGCATCTGTTAGCAATAAATAATGAGAGAAAATAACAAACATTAGCTAACATCCATCTCTCTTGAGAAAAGAAATTCCTTTTATCCAGGGATAGATGAAAGGAGACAAAAACTCAATGCAATAATTACTTTTGGAACGAAATAATTGTTTTTCTTTAGGGATAAGTCATTCACTAAATTTCCTTAGGAAATTCCAGCCACACCCCACCTGTCTTAAGTTCAGACTATGCCTAAGGAAAAAATTCAGCTGGTTGACTGGGCTGCTTGAATCAGCTACTATTGCCGGTTCTCTATCCAGAGAACCAGCAATAACTTCCAACATGTTCAAATTACCCTAGGTCCGTGATGGCAAACATATGGCACGCATGCCAGAAGTGGCACACAGAACTGTCACTCATTGCGCTTCCAGGTTCTGGCAAGCCAGCCAGCTAGTCCACGTGCTGAAACGGGAACGCACACCAGAAACCAGAAGAAACCCATGCATGCGCACGCTGGGAATATAATCTTCCGGTTTCCGCCCTACACATGCGCACTGGCCAGCTGATCTTCCGTGCATGCATGCATGACAGAAACTGGAAGACCAAATGGCTAACGCGCATGCATGTGCCGGAAACCGGAAGATAATCTTTCCGGCATGCGAATGCGCTCCGGGTGGCTGCTCTTCTAGTTTCCGGCGCACGTGCTCCCATTTCGGCAATCGGTGCCGAAAAGGTTTGCCAACACTGCCCTAGGTAATGGGGAAATTAAAGAGAAAGCCAAAAACAGAACTCAACGCATTGTAAGCCGCCCTGAGTCTCCGGAGAAGGGCGGCATATAAATCAAATTTAAAAAAAACCAAAAAAAAAAAAACCTAGGGACAGAAAATCTCTTGCGGCGAAGAGCAATAAAAAACGACATTGGCAGGTAGAGTGAACAGAATATTCTGAAAGAGGAATGATTCGATTCTCATTCCGTTGCAACATAGTCAAGTGCAATGTTTTGCAACAAGTCAGACTCCATTTTTATCAATCTCAGGGACTCAAATACAGTCAGGTCCAGAAATACTGGGACATCGACACAATTCTAACACCTTTGGCTCTATACACCACCACAATGGAGTTGGAATGAAACAAACACAATGTGCGTTAACTGCAGACTGTCAGCTTTGAGGGTATGTACATCCAACTCAGGTGAACGGTGTAGGACTTACAGCAGTTTGTATATGTGCCTCCCACTTGTTAAGGGACCAAAAGTAATGGGACAATTGGCTTCTCAGCTGTTCCATGGCCAGGTGTGTGATATTCCCTCATTACCCCAATTACAATGTGCAGATAAAAGGCCCAGAGTTCATTTCAAGTGTGCTATTTGCATTTGGAATCTGTTGCTGTCAACTCTCAAGATGAGATCCAAAGAGCTGTCACTATCAGTGAAGCAAGCCATCATTAGGATGAAGAAACAAAGCAAACCCATCAGAGAGATAGCAAGAACATTAGGCGTGGCCAAAACAACTGTTTGAAACATTCTCAAAAAGAAGGAATGCACCAGTGAGCTCAGCAACACCAAAAGACCTGGGAGACCATGGAAAACAAGTGTGGTGGATGACCGAAGAATTCTTTCCCTGGTGAAGAAAACACCCTTCACAACAGTTGGCCAGATCAAGAACACTCTCCAGGAGGTAGGTGTATGTGTGTCAAAGTCAACAATCAAGAGAAGACTTCACCAGAGTGAATACAGAGGGTTCACCACAAGATGTAAACCATTGGTGAGCCTCAAAAACAGGAAGGCTAGATTAGAGTTTGCCAAACAACATCTAACAAAGCCTTCACAGTTCTGGAACAAGATCCTATGGACAGATGAGACCAAGATCAACTTGTACCAGAGTGATGGGAAGAAAAGAGTATGGAGAAGGAAAGGAACTGCTTATGATCCTAAGCATACCACCTCATCAGTGAAGCATGGTGGTGGTAGTGTCATGGTGTGGGCATGTATGGCTGCCAATGGAACTGGTTCTTTTGTATTTATTGATGATGTGACTGCTGACAAAAGCAGCAGGATGAATTCTGAAGTGTTTTGGGCAATATTATCTGCTCACATTCAGCCAAATGCTGCAGAACTCATTGGACGACGCTTCACAGTGCAGATGGACAATGACTCAAAGCATACTGCAAAAGCAACCAAAGAGCTTTTGAAGGGACAGAAGTGGAATGTTATGCAATGGCCAAGTCAATCACCTGACCTGAATCCCATTGAGCATGCATTTCACTTGCTGAAGACAAAACTGAAGGGAAAATGCCCCAAGAACAAGCAGGAACTGAAGACAGTTGCAGTAGAGGCCTGGCAGAGCATCACCAGGGATGAAACCCAGCGTCTGGTGATGCCTATGCATTCCAGACTTCAGGCTGTGATTGACTGCAAAGGATTTGCAACCAAGTATTAAGAAGGGAAAGTTTGATTTATGATTATTATTCTGTCCCATTACTTTTGGTCCCTTAACAAGTGGGAGGCACATATGCAAACTGCTGTAAGTCCTACACCGTTCACCTGAGTTGGATGTACATACCCTCAAATTAAAGCTGACAGTCTGCAGTTAACGCACATTGTGTTTGTTTCATTCCAACTCCATTGTGGTGGTGTATAGAGCCAAAGGTGTTAGAATTGTGTCGATGTCCCAATATTTCTGGACCTGACTGTATGCAATCAAGCTTGGAACAAGATTACAGTAATACCTTTTCTGTATTAAGCCAGATGTAGATGATCCTTTTCAACCGAAAGGTTTTTACTGAAAATAGATTGAATTTCATGGGGTAGAGGAAAGCTGCAAGTCAGCAGATCTGGAAAAACTGGGTCATTTCTGGATAGTGTTTGAAGTAGAAATAGAGGATTTTTGCCCCTTGGCGGTTTCATGCATTCATTTCAATTCTTGTTTTAGTAAACTTTGGTTACTTCTTGAAAAGGGTAGTCAAAAGGTCAGCAACACAAGCTAAAACGAATCGTGTGGCCTAATATGCAGGCCACAGAACGTCATCCCTGCTTCATAAAGCTGTGTGCAAAGTTACTATTGTAGAATCACCCAGAGGAAGGAGAAAAGAATTTATATTGCTCCTATAATAGTGCCAATTGCATGTTTGAAAACCATTCATTACTTACACATTGGTCCAGTGATGTGACTTTAATACCGTATTTGGAAACTCCCATAATAAATTCTTCTTCCCCAGGAACAAAGGGCAGCTTTCCATCTTGCTTTGGAAAAAAAAATAAAAATGGTATTCTGACATGAAAACATAAATGGCAAATTGCTCTATTTGGATTAGAGAAATACTCGTAGAATTGTAACTGGTTTACAGTTAAAAGGATTTCTCATACTTTGTTGTTTTCTTTGTCCTATTTCTTCTCTGTTTTGTTAAAGCACTTTTTGTTAGCAATTGAAAAGTATGCTGTATCTAAGTTCTTGAGATAACTGGCACGCCAACTGCTTTACATAGACTAAGCCCAATGTAGCTTAACTGTTTTTGCTTTGAAGTATTATAAGAATCCTATCATTATGGTGTCTTAATTTTAGTTTATGGCTTATTCATGCAAATCCATTCAACTCATTTAAAAAAGCATGATTAAGTAACTTAGCTAAAATAGACAATTTTTACCTGTGCCACATCTATATAATTAATCAAGTCCAGGGGTCCCTCTAAAATCTTGCTTTCATCAAGATTCAGGTTTTCAATGGCACCAACATATTTCACTCGAAATTCAGCACAAGTATCTGAATTGCTGTTACTTTGGCCTATAAACACATTTAAACACACATCTAAGTCATTTTTAGTTGTTAATCAAGTTGCTTAAGACATTAAAAGGACTCAGATTCATGACCTATCCCACATAACTGAACTAAGATCTAATAACATTGGTATCACATCACAATGTTCTCAAAACTGCTGGTTTTAATGTTGGAAAAGTCCATAGGAAATACTTAACTCTTTATCTCTATACCAAGACAATCACCTTTAAGCATTATTTTCACATTATCACTTTAGAACCATGACAGAAGACCTTTGCAGTCTCTTTAGTTCAATATCTTACTCAGTCTTGAACAGGCCTGTCAAACTGGCGGCCTGTAGGTCAGATATGTCACGTGCAGGCCACACCCACCCCAGCTCCACAAAGACAAAAAAGTCACAATACGTCACGATCCGGCCCATGCAATCGAGTTTGACACCGGTGGGCTAGAACTTAAAAAGATCCAAAGCATCCCTTATGTCAGAGTTTTGCAGAGTGACTAGTATTATGAGATAAACCCAGGAGCAAAATACAGCACACAGAGTCTTTAGATAATTAACAGTGGTTTATATATAACTAAATATATACAGACGTATACGTGGTAGATACCTTATCATACAGCTACAGACCCAAGGAGAGCAATGAGATACACAACGAGAGAGAGATACGCCCTCAAATGATCACCTATATATAGACACCTCTTAAAAGGGTAGCAGTCTTGTGTGGATCCGACCAGAGTCTTAACCCAGCGATGCCAGATGCTGAATCATTCCCATTGCATCAGCTTTCAGTTGCCTCCGCTTACAACCTTCCATCAGCTTACAGCTATTAACTCTACATTCCCTGACACCTTAACACTCCAGCCCCTGCTTGAAGATGTCTAATGAGAAAAATACTCTCGCATTCTCAAATTAGTTTCATTGTCAAAGTATATTTTTCTCAGTCAACTGAAAACTGAAATCTATCCACTACAGTGGAGAATCTTTACCCATTTCTGTGATGCACCCGTATTCTGGAAGCATTGTGTCTTTTCAAGAATTAAGGCTGAATAAACCCAGGTTTTTTTAGAGGTCTCCCTCCCCAAGACTAGTTTTCCATATTTATTTGTTATGGTTGCCAAATTCATAAAACTCTAGAGAGTTAAGATACCTTAAATTGCTTAGAAACAGAAAAAGAATTAAAAAAACAAAACAAATATCCAGTGTCATCATTCCAAGTAATGAACTCAGGGAGTCAGGACTCTTGACACTTCTTTCAGGTTCAAGAGATCCTTTATAGAATACATCATATTGGCACACAGAAAGATGAAGCTAGCTCTAAATTATTTCCGTGCTCAAGGATAGTTAACAGAATAAGACCTCTCCACTCCCCTTTGTCCCTCAGGTTACATGGGCCAATCAGTCCAGGTATAGGTTCCCGCTCAACTTCGACAAATGTCCATTGAAATGACCTTGGTTCACACACCGGCTGGGAGATGTTGTGACTAGCCAGCTGAGGCACCACATTCCTGCATTTCCCCCCCATGTTCTCCCCCCTCCCCTCTGAATGGCAACCAAGAAACGAAGCAGGAGTAAGCCTTGCTTCAGCTGAACTCGTTTTGCAGATTGACATCCAAAACATAAAAGAATAACAAAGTAACTGAGGTCAAGCTCTGCATATTCAATTCAGTAACTTTAATTTCTGTGAGATTATCCTACACTCTGACATAATGCCCAAGGGAAGAACCAGGTTTTTAGTGCCTTAAGTAAGGCCAGAATATCCTTGCTGATCTTCACTGCATTTCTCTTAACCATTATATTCTGCCTTCTAAAATGGCTAACATCACTCAGAAGGAATTTCATAGTCCTTGTATGCATAACTCTAAACCTCAGGACAATGTATCTGAGTCCTCCAAAACCCAGCTGAGATGGGTTAAAAATATATTTTCTGTTTTGAAAAATAATGCCAGATGTAGACATCCCCACATATAGTAGCATACTGTTTTAAATACTGTACTCAGCTACATAGTCTTGTAGATATAACACCACAAGTTTCATACCTGAACTCTTCGTAGAGTCTGTATCCAGACTAGCAACAGTACTAGATCTTGAAAGACCTCCAAGGCTAGAGTCCACTGACTACATAAGGAGAAAGATGAAGTTATTATGGTCAAACCTGTTCTTTTAAAAGAAAACTGCTGTATTAAATATGAAATGCATTACAACCATAGATGTTCTAATTATTTAACAGGTTATGCCTTTTTAATGTGGGCTTTTTTTTAAAAAAAAAATTCAGCTGGCAAGATGAGATCCTTTCTTAGGTTCACCAAACCAAGAAGAAAATAATCAGATCTTAATATTAGAAAGTAGTATCTAATCATCCTGGGGTCCAATCACTATTTGTTACAAAAATCACCTAATCAACATTACATACATTGAGGTGGTTTTTTTTAATGATTAATACTTGCATAGTGAACTTTCATTTCACCTTCCTACTCTTAAACCTACAGTAAAACCACGAGGATGAAATTTCAGTTCAAAATCTTTTTTTAAACCCACATCTTTATTTCTATAAATAACTCAAGGCGGCAAACATACTTAATGCTCTTTCCTCGTCCTATGTTCCCTACAACATATCTAAAGCAGGGCTAGAATTCATGGCCTCCCAGCATTTACTTTGGACTACTGAAAAACAAAGTTTTATAAAGTTGATTTTATTTAAATTTAGTGAACTGTGGCAAAACAGGGGGAAAATGCCCATGTTTACAGATCACATGAAGTAGGATAAATTAAAAACTTGAAATAAAATATCCTGGAAGAAGATAAAGGTGGGGGTGCATGATCCCCCCCCCCAAAAAAAATCTGGGGCATCTGCAACAAACCAGGATCATGGCAAATGGTATCTGGTTTGACATCAATGCAAATCCCACCGTTATATACTTGATCTTGATGCCTGATGCAAATACATTGTGTTTTTATTCAACCCTGCCCTATTCCATCCTGCAGAAACTGATGTCAGAGTCACTTTGCCTATTTCATTGCAATGAACATCACCACAGCATTCCCCCAGTCCCTTTTTTCATACTGTAGCAAAATTGTTCTGAAAGAATCCTCACACAATCTAAGCAATATCTCATTCATCATTGATAATCCATTCTCAGCAATTCCTCCTCCATGGCATTAGCATTTAAAAATAGGCAGCTCATCTTAAAAATTCAATAGTACTGTACAGAAGAAATACTTTGTCTAGATAACTTACTTAAGCCTCTTTAGGAATCATGGCTTTGGCTGAAACAATACTGTATATATCATTGCTCAGAAACCTCAGAGGTTGGTTTGTTTTATTGGATTTATGTGCTGCCCATCTCTTCTAGAGGCATAGATGTCTATATACTGTGTGAAAGGTACATACATTCTACCCTAAGTTCACAGAAAGTATGTTGAACTCTAGCTAGCTTCTGACAGGACAGGATCAGGTCCTCCTTTTTTTTGTCTGTATTCCTGATTAGGTTGATGGGAGCTGAAAAACAACATCCCTAGAGCAAAAGTGAGCAAGATCACATTTGGTTAACCCATAGATGGAATAGAAGATGTTTTAAGATACACTTTCTTAAAATAAAACTATATCAGGTATAGCTTACTTTGCTTTTAGTACTGATTTCACTGCTTTGTGAGCTGCTGCTGCTATGGCGCTTTTTTCCTTTCCTGAACATTTTTTTACTGATTCACAATCAAAACCAAAACTGTAAAGAGAGAAAAGAAAATCCTGATTCTTATACAATTGAAAGTGCAATCTTAAAAACATACTATCTGGGCTTTGCAGAGATATACAGCTGCACTTGGCTAGAACTCAAATTGCCAAAAGAATACAGAAAGCAGCATATTTCTCTGGGGGAAATATGCCTAAATATTTTACCTTCAACAAAGTAGCGATATCAAAACGAGTCTACACCAGGGGTGAAATCCAGCAGGTTTCAACAGGTTCTGAAGAACCAGTAGCGGAAACTTTGAGTAGTTTGGAGAACTGGCAAATACCACCTCTGGCTGGTCCCAGAGTGGGGTGGGAATGGAGATTTTGCAATATCCTTCCCCCAGGAGTGGGGAGGGAATGGGGATTTTGCAGCATCCTTCCCCTGCCACGCCCACCAAGCCACGCCCACTGGTCTACACCAATATGCTTTGACTAATCACAAGCTTTTGAGAGGCTGGGAAGCAAAATATGAGCAAATGTCAACTTTTACTTAGTACTATTAACAAATTAAATTTCGTCTGAAAGAGATTGTATACCAAACTATCGTTACCACTATTGACAGAAAGGCTGGATCTGTGCAGTCCCCAACAGTTTAATCTAATCCCGGTTAATTCAAGAATCTAATTTTCAGGATTTGCGTGATGACTGAACAGTACCGATCACACAAGAGAGTTTATCGAGTGCCCGGGACTGAAACGTCCACAGTACTAGCTCGTTATTCAGCGAATGCTGAATGCTGCTAAAGTTGAACACCGAAGTTTAGGCTTTGAAGAATATCCTCCTTATTAAGACTTAACCGGGCAACGTTGTTTGAGAAGCAGCGAGAAGAAACATTCCCACTTAATTTCCAAATGTTTTATTCGTGATATTACCTTCTTTTTCCCCCTCTCCTTTTGCTCTTGCACCCCGAAAATCCGCATCACAGGTAGAAATCCACCCGGTGAAGCCTTGTCCGCATCACCAGTTGGATGAAACAACCCCCCCCCCCCAATGGAAGAAGCCGACTGGTTCAAACCTTTCTGGGAATAGAAGCGGAGGGAAAGCCTCCCCTATTCTACAGCCCTACAAAGATAACAAAAATAAATAAATAAATCGCCCTTTCCTGAGCTCAGATACTTTTCCACTCGGCATCGCCTTCGAAGCGCTCCGCAATTACGCGGAACGACTCCTCCATGCCCGGGCGACCAATGACATCTGGGGCCAGAGCAGCCCCGCTTCTCCTTCTCCTTCCGGGTACCACTCATTATACTAGAGAACTTCCGGCCTTTCTCAAGCGCTCTCTTTCTCCTTCTTGTAGGAGCGGCAATATTATAGTACGCATGCGCTGTCAAGGATAAATCGGGGGAGATGTCGTATTTCCGGTTGTCTTAGGACATGTGTATCTGTGTGTGTGTATGAGAGAGAGAGAGAGACGTGGGGGAGGGGTGGTTAAGTGATGTACACCTGCCGATGAAAGACAAGCCGAGCTCCTCTTCCTCTTGCCTAAGATGTCGGCGAGGAGGAGAACCGAAGCCTTCGTCCCGGCTGAAGAGAGCGACCAGCTGCTGATTCGGCCCTTGTGAGTGACGGCGAAGCTTTTTGACTGAACTAAGCTTTTTACCTGATTAAGTGGCTCAGTGGCTAAGACGCTGAGCTTGTCGATCAGAAAGGTCGGCAGTTCGGCGATTCGAATCCCTAGTATCGGTCTCCTGCGTGAGCAGGGGGTTGGACAAGATGACCTCCAAGGTCCCTTCCAACTCTGTTACGGTTACCTTTTGTCCTCGGAGTTCCTCTCCCCGCGCCCCTCTGTCCGCGCCCCTCCTCAATTTTTAAACATCCAGGCTCTCGAGCTTCCTTCTTTGTGGAATCCTGAGAGAGTTATCAGAAACAGTCAGGGTGATTGATTGATTGATTGATTGATTGATGCATTCTCAGGGTTGGGTCACTTTAAAGGTGGGGGAGATCTGTCTAATTAGGGGGATTTTTCTGTCATTTTTGAGTGAAAATAAAGGATATCTCTAGATAGGCTGCCTCGGGTTCAGCAGGTGGTGGCACCCAGCCCTTCTTGGCTGATCGCAGAGGGTTAAGCCGGGATGAGCTTAATACTTAGATGCAGTAGTGGGATTCAAGTAATTTAACAACCGGTTCTCTGCCCTACTTATTTCTTCCAACAACCAGTTCACCAAACTGCTCAGAAAGTTAACAACCGGTTCTCCTGAAGTGGTGCGAACCGGCTGAATCCCACCACTGCTTGGATGGTGGGCAATGAAGAAACCACACAGCTGAAGGCCAGACTGGGAAATTGAGGGGGGGAAACCCCAATGGCCTATGGCAGGGGTCTCCAACCTTGGCCACTTTACGACCGGTGGACTTCAATTCCCAGAATTCCTCAGCCAGCGCATGCTGGCTGAGGAATTCTGGGAGTTGAAGTCCACCGGTCGTAAAGTGGCCAAGGTTGGAGACCCCTGGCCTATGGTATCCTCTCGATACTGTTAAAATTTAACAGATATCTGCACAAAATTGAACTTGGCGTGAACAATTTTTTTTTTTTAGCAATAGCATATACTTATAAAGCACTATGAAGCAGCATATAGACTTATATACCACTTCACAGTACTTTACAAGCCCTCTCTAAGCGGTTTACAGAGTCCGCCTATTGCCCTCCAACAATCTGGGTCTTCATTTTACCCACCTCGGAAGGAAGGAAGGAAGGCCGAGTCAACCTTGAGCTGTTCAGGACTGAATTCCTGGGCAGAGTCAGCCTGCAATACTGCATTCTAACCATTGCGCTACCAAGGCTCCATCTTTATCTTTTAAACAGAGGCTGCTCTTTGATTCTGCATATTTATACTTAATTTCATTAGTGAGTGCCATCATAACTTTGAACAGTTGCTGAACAAATGGCGTTAACAAATGATTAGTAAGCAAAGACTACTTGTACACTTAGTTCTCATTTTACAACAGTTCATTTAGTGACCGTTCAAAGTTACCACAGCACTAAAAAAAGTGACATATGACCGCTTTTCACACTTACAACCATTGCAGCATCCCTATGGTCACATGATCAAAATTCAGACATTTGGCAACCAATTCATTTTTAGGATATTTGCAGTGTCCCGGTGTCGGGTAATCCCTTTTTGTGACCTTCTGACGAGCAAAGTCAATGGGGAAGCAAGAGTCACTTAACAACCATGTTACACCTGCAGTGATTCACTTAACAACTGTGGCAAAAAATTGTAAAATGGGCAAAACTCACAAACAACTGTTGCTTAGCAACAGAAATTTTGGTTTCAATTGTAGTTGTAAGTCAAAGACTACCTGTATGATAAACTGGAATTAAGTGGAGTTTTGCTTTTGAGTTTGTCTGGGCAAATGACTAATAATTATTAGGAATTAGTTTGGCTCTCAGCGTAGATTTACTTGCAACTCTGTTGTATGTCATATCTTTGCGTTGCCCTTAGATCACTAAGAGTCAGAAAAACAGATTATATGCCTCTGAAAGGCTGTGTGCTGCCTGATGGTGATAGAGATTATTGCTGAGATAATTTAAATTCTCTACTATAAAATGTTTTCAAATGGAATGTTAGTCTGTTTCACAGTAATTGAAATGCTCATAGAAGCTTCTGCATATCTTTGATTGATGCAGGTATTGACTGATGGGTAGTACATTTTAAATTTAAAAAAAAACTTTTTTATTTTTTGTGTATATTTGTTGTTTTTAACAATCGCTTGGTCAATTGTCGTTGTGAGCCGCCCTGAGTCCTTGGAGATAGGGCGGCATACAAATTTTATAAAATAAATAAATTAAATAAATATTGAATTGTGCTGCAAAAACCAGGATAACCACTAGATGACTGGAATAAAAAATCAATTTCATCTAGTAATGTCTGGATTTTAGAAACCTGGAAACTTATGCAAAAAGGAGATTTTGAACTAAGTTGTCAACTTTTGTTATATACTCTTAATATTTGGGTTCAGTGAGCTTCAAGTATCGATGTGGGGAGAAGAGCTTGCAGAAATGTTGTTCCATATCCGAGTGAGGCTTCAGAAAGTTGAAAAGTTGTGCAATTGCTGGAATTTGATGCAGAATATCTGCAAAAAAACCCCACAACAACCCCAAATCCCTGATCAATAATTTAGTATTGATCTCCCAAACCTGTCTAGTATAGTATGCACAGCAAACTTCAGTTACCTCTGTTCCTGGGTTTGGTACTGTATAGCCAAAATTAGATAAAGTTTGATTAATTCTACCATAATTGTAGTTGAGTGAAAAAGGCAATGTCACGGTGATGTAGTTTAGGTCATTTAAATATATTTGAGTTAAGCTTAAGAGTTCAGAGTTTAGGCCTAATGGTTCACAGAGCCAAGGGTTCTTTAAATAAATTATACTGTTCTGCCCAAACGAGATTATTGAATTAAGGTAAAGATCTCACCTTGCTTGAATAGTTACATATGTTTTGTTTATTTATTTTCAATAAACTAATGAGGTGGGTTTTTTTTTAAACTTCCTTTAACAACTTTTACAGAGGTGCTGGGCAAGAAGTAGGAAGATCATGTATTGTTTTGGAATTTAAAGGAAGGAAGATAATGGTAATGTAATTTTTCTGTTACATTATTTGTAAAAATTTTAATTTTCTGGTTATTCAAATGTGTGTCTTTTCTCAGCCATTAGCAACCTCTGGACAATATTAATAAAATGTTATGTTAAAACAACTTTTAAGAATAAAAGTTTTTATAAAATATATTGCATACGATTATAATTTGTAATAAAATATACTCATATGTCTGTAATAAAAGTAGCTGCTTATTCAATTGTGGCTAGATCTACCTAAGGATTTTCTTATACATTTTCATGCACCACATTTGGCTGTAATGCTTTTTTGTTCACAATTTATTCTCATCCTCAATTTATTGAGAATATATTATTCAGTGTCTTCACTTAAATGTATATTCTGAATCCTTCCCCCCAAATTGTATGTATTTTAGGTGGAGGAGTGTAGAATAAATAAGGTATATCCTTGGCTATTTTTATGGTTTTTACTTTGCTAAAATTTCTTTAATTTTTTTTTAAAAAGGAAGTCCTAAAATTATCCTTTGAACCCCAATCTAGTCCCGTCAGCCTCCATATAGACTTACATCATCTTTAACATTTGGTGGGTTTGGACATGAGGGGACTGTCCTAGAGATAAAAAATCTTACACTGCTACAGTTTTGTTGGCTATTCAATAAGGAAATAAATAAATGTTGAGGTATTTATTTATCTTGGCTATTCCATTTTTCTGTACATTATACAAAGATGAGAATGTTTGAATAATATTCCATTTTAATGAAATTTCAGTTTAAAGCTATTCATTATATAGCTTAGACTTTATTTCAATATTACTCGTATACTACATTCAGGGCAATAGTGTTAAAATTCATCTCATCTTCATTGCTGTTAATGTCATAGAAAATTTCTACTCCAGTTCTTTCTTTCTTTTTTCTGTAGCGTACTGGCCCAAATATGGACAATTCTTTATCATTATCATATGAAAATAACATGCAAACCCTAAGATTAGAATAATGTTACAAAACATTAAGTATGCAGTATAAGCTTCATTGGTTTGATTTTGATACTATAGGATGTACATGTATGTATACCTCTAGTGATTGGTAATATTCTTCTTGATTTCAATTTGCATTTTCAGCTTGACTGTGGAATCCACCCTGGCTTAGAGGGAATGGATGCTCTTCCTTATATTGATCTTATAGATCCAGCTGAAACTGATCTCCTTCTGATAAGTCAGTAAGTGATGTATGATTTATCTTGCCTCTAACCACTACTATGGCAGCTGTAGGCTTCAAGAAACTGTTTCTGAATTCAGCACAGAAATCATAGCTTTTGGGTATGGTTAGGCACAAAACTGAATATGTGTTCTTTTTCAAAGCCAAAACCAATCTGATTTTGAAGTTCTGTCAAGCTGTTTTGGGAAGACTGCATTTAGCTGAACTAAAACCTGGGACATTCTGGTAGTTCTGGGTTTGGGCCAAATCTAGAGTGGTCTTAAAGGGAGAATAAGGAAAGTCTGCCTCTCTTTCTCCTCTTCCCCATCCTGGTATATATGGCTTGTGCTCTAACTTGCCACTGATTGAATAATCACCTTGCTATCCTTACTTCTCTTGAGTTTCTCCATCCCCTGCCAAGAACAATCATCATTGTTCCTGGTTTTAAACATGGCATATTTAACCAACCTATCCACTGCCCTGATCTTCCTGTAGTCTGCCTTTTCTTAATTCTTTCAGTGCATTTGAAGCCAAAGAGTTTGTCTGTAACCACAGCTAAAGGACAGTAGGAAATGGAAAGACTTGAAAGGAGAGAGCTGAGGTGGGACACAGTAGCTGAATAGGATGCATTGAAATCAAGGACATTGATGGCAACTATCCAAATCAGCCACCAGCTCTTCCAGTCTTCCCAGTGCCTTTCTTTCATTACATTCCCTAGACTGCTGCTGCATGTCATTGTCTTTCACCCCAAAACATTTCTGCTTGGACCTCTTTCAGTCTAGAAACAGACCAAAATCAGCCAGAAATGGAGCCTCAGAATTCCTGCCATGTTTTGGTATATGTATATTCAATGTTTTTCCCCATCCGTAGACTTGAAGCTTTGTTCTGTTCTTAGAAATATAATGGATTGCACCCTCCCTCTGTCAATCCCAGTCCTGTAAATGTTGCAAAGCTGATGTGTAGAATCTTTATTGGATTTGTCAGACTGAATTTTTAATGCTGAAGAAGTATAGCAGATGTGATCTCATTGTGTTTAAGTATTTTAATAACATAAAGATAATTTTTTAAAAGTTGTCTAGTTGTCCACTACCCCATTTTTTTTTATTTTGACTATTTCAGTTTCCATTTGGATCACTGTGGGGCATTGCCATGGTTTCTGCAAAAAACCAGCTTTAAAGGAAGAACTTTCATGACTCATGCTACGAAAGCAATTTATAGATGGTTGCTCTCAGATTATGTCAAAGTCAGGTAAGTTAAACTTTTTAAAGTATAAGACAAAATGACCCTAAAATAATATGAATTTGGACTTTGGATTATGTGAGTATTTTCAAGCCCTACCCTATTATAAAAATAAATCTGCAAATCTGTTGAATAAGATGATGATCTGCCTTATTGTTTTATTTAGCAATATCTCTGCAGATGATATGCTATACACAGAAACTGACCTGGAAGAAAGCATGGAGAAAATTGAAACAATAAACTTTCATGAAGTAAAAGAGGTGGCTGGCATCAAATTCTGGTGTTACCATGCCGGACATGTTCTGGGAGCAGCCATGTTTATGATTGAAATAGCTGGAGTGAAGGTATTTCCTTTGAATGTGGAGAAATCTGTGAAATTCTATTTTTATTAGTTTGCCATTTCAGAGGAACTAGGTTTTTGTCAGGAGAGGGAGTATTCTCTTCCTTTTACACCAGCAGCTTGGAAGATGAAAGGCCCCTGATATGAGCTGTTTCCTTTAGCACTGAAAGGAAAGAAATCTAAACGGTATCAGAACACTATGCTTGAAATTACATCTTGCTATGTCAGATTGGTCCCTTGTCAAGCATTTATTGTTAATCCACAGTACACTTAATCCACAGTATTAACAGTACACTTTTGGAGATATTATTATTATTATTATTATTATTATTATTATTATTATTATTATTATTATTATTATTTCAATTTGTATGCCGCCCCTCTCTGAAGACTCAGAGTGGCTTACAACGCATTTAAAATCATTATAAAAAACATTTTAAAATTAAAAACATTAAAAACAAGAGCCTTGGTAGTACAGGGGTTTAAGGCACCCTGTTATTAAGCTGGTTATTAAGACCAGCTGCCTGCAATTACTGCAGGGTTCGAATCTCGCCAAGGCTCAAGGTTGACTCAGCCTTCCATCCTTTCTAAGGTAGGTGAAATGAGGACCCAGTTGGGGCAATAAGCTGACTTTGTATAAAATATACAAAAGGATGAGGGCTATTGCTGAGCACATTGTAAGCCGCCCTGAGTCTTCGGAGAAGGGCGGCATATAAATCAAATTAAAAAAAAAAAAAACATTAAAACTCATTCACATCATTCATGGCCGGATCTTGCCAGATCACAAGAGCGAGATCAACGCCACAGGCTTGCCGGAAAAGCCAGGTCTTCACTGCTTTTCGGAAGGCCAATAGGGTGGGGATGGTCCGGACCTCAGGAGGTAACTGGTTCCAGAGAGCTGGGGCAGCCACAGAGAAGGCCCTCCCCCGCGGGCCCACCAGCCGACATTGTTTAGCTGACGGGACCCAGAGGAGACCAACTCGGTGGGATCTTACCGGTCTTTGGGAGTTATGCGGTAGAAGGCGGTCTGGAAGATACCCTGGCGCTGAGCCATGTAGGGCTTTAAAGGTAATAACCAACACCTTGAATTGTGACTGGAGACCAATAGGGAGCCAGTGCAGCTCGCGGAGAATTGGTGTAATGTGGGTGTACCTAGGTGCCCCCACGACAGCTCGCGCGGCTGCATTCTGGACCAACTGTAGTCTCCGAATACTTTTCAAGGGTAGCCCCATGTAGAGCGTGTTGCAATAATCTAACCGTGAGTTGACAAGGGCATAAGTGACTGTGAGAAGAGCATCCCAATCCAAGTACGGTCACAATTGGTGCACCAGGTGAACCTGTGCAAAGGTCTCCCTAGCCACAGCTGTCAGATGTTGCTCTAATCTTAGCTGTGAGTCTAGGAGGACACCCAAATTGCAAACCCGTTCTGAGGGGGACAGTTTCTCCCCCCCACCCAGAACCAAGGATGGACAATCAACATAGTCTTTAGGAGGCAATACCCACAGCCACTCGGTCTTGTCTGGGTTAAGTCTGAGCCTTTTGACTCCTATCCAGACCGTCACAGCCTCCAGGCACCGGCCCATCACATCCACCGCATCACTGAATTGGTGCGGGGTAGAGATATACAGCTGGGTATCATCAGCGTATTGCTGATACCTCACCCCGTATCGTCAGATGATCTCACCCAGCGGCTTCATGTAGATGTTAAATAGGGGAGAGAGGACCGAGCCCTGAGGCACCCCGCAAACAAGGGGCTAGGGGTCGACTTCTGTCATCCTACTAACACCGACTGATCGACCAGAGAGATAGGAGGAGAACCACCGTAACACGGTGCCTCCCACTCCCAGCTCCCTTAGTCGTCCCAGAAGGATACCATGGTCAATGGTATCGAAAGCCGCTGAGAGGTCAAGTAGCACCAAGATGGAGGAATGACCCCCATCTCGGGCTCGCCAGAGATCATCCATCAGTGTGACCAAAGCAGTTTCCGTGCTGTAGCCAGGCCTGAAGCCAGACTGAAAAGGGTCCAGATAATCTGTTTCCTCCAATGACCGCAGGAGCTGAAGTGCCACCACTTTCTCTAGAACCTTTCCCAGAAAGGGTAGGTTGGAGACTGGACGAAAGTTCTTTAATTCTGCTGGATCACGGAAGGCCTCTTGAGGAGGGGCCTTACAACCGCCTCTTTTAATGGTTGCAGGAAGGCCCCTTCCCTCAAGGACGCGTTAACTAAAGCCTGGAGGCAGCCTCGTGCCACCTCCCTGCTGGCCGAGACCAGCCAGGAGGGGCACGGGTCCAACAAACAAGTGGAGGAACTCATTGCTTCTACAGCCTTGTCCACTTTCTCAGGAGTCAGAGGCTCAAACTCATCCCAGACAATAGGACTAAGACCTGCCCTCGTCATCTTGGTCAGAATTGACCAATTCCATACTAAGGCAATTGTGGTCCACTGGCAGCTTGCGGAGCTGGCAGCAGAGTCAGACAGTGAGGAGGCTGGGGAGGAACATGGGCCAGTCCTGGAGTCTGGGGAAGACTCGGACGAGGGCTCTGCGTCAGAGGCAGAGATGGGGCCAGGGTCATCTGGGAGTTATGTGCTAACTCCGGAGCCCCCAGAGACATCAGTGAGGCAGAGAAACAGGGGGAGCCTGTTCCCAGTGCGCACATGCGCAGAGCTGCCAGAAGGCAAGAACAGTTAAGATAAAAGGGGCGACTCGGGAGTAAGGCTTGGAGATGATTGGCCCCTCCCATAAGACATAAAGGAGGAGCAAAGGCACATTAGCCTTTGCAAGAAGAAATTTGTTCATGCTGGTCGATTTAAATTCTGAAGTTCTGTTTTGACTTTGTGCTCCGTGTGACCTTGCAAAGCTAATTGCCAGTTAGGTCTTTGGCAGCATGTCAAGGGAGATAAAGGTGGGTGCTTATCAGCCTTATTCCGAAGGACTGTGGCAGACTTCTGTCAGACTCTGTACAAACTATTTGTGACTCATCACAGGCTGTGAATGAACAGAATTCATAGCTGTTAAAATAAAAAGAGAGTTTTTGGAACTAATTGTGTGCTTTTTACTGTCTCAGGAAGCCTAGGTCAGAATAGCAATAAACCAAAAGTCATGGATTAGACTGTTGATCTTTTTGTTATTGAATCATATAATTATAATGTCATTTTACTTCTTTCCTAAAGCTTTTATACACAGGTGACTTCTCAAGACAGGAAGACAGGCATTTGATGGCAGCTGAGATTCCCAATATTAAGCCTGATATTCTGATCATTGTAAGTTTCTTCTTTTGATCTATCCTGGTATGTACGTCGATTCATTTAGATACACATACACTCTGTTTTTCTGGATAATTCCTCTGCCATAATGTGGTATGGACAGCCTCGGTCTGGTACTCCCTCTTCAGTGATTTGTGTCCATCTTTTTGGTTACCTAAAGATGAAGTCATAGCAGACAGTTGGACTTAGCTGTCTCTTGTTTTTGACTCAGTAACATTGATCATTCAAAGGAGCAGCTTGCTCTGAAGACAACCCATTGTTTGCCTAGCACTGTAAAGTAATTTGTCAATGGTTAACACTTGCGAACATCAATTCTGTTTTATTTTATCACAGTCAACCTGGTTACAGAAGTTTTACACAGCGAGTTGAAGAGTTGAAGATTGTTATTATGTGTGTTTGTAATGGTGTAATCCTGCAACTATTTGTCTAGGAATCAACATACGGTACCCACATCCATGAGAAGCGGGAGGAGCGAGAGGCTCGATTCTGTAACACTGTACACGATATTGTAAACAGGGGAGGACGAGGCCTCATTCCTGTGTTTGCTCTGGGAAGAGCTCAAGAATTGCTTTTGATTTTGGGTATGTATTTACTGAATACTTCTAACTTAACATATACAAATTGTTTTCTTAACATGTTGTCTGTGTTTCTGGATATAATAATAGAGGAAATTGGAATCCTTGACTCTTGAAGGGCAGATAACTTTTGTTATCTGAGGTGCACTCTACCTGGAACTGCCTTTGAAGATCACCCAACTTGCATCTTAACACTAGGCAATCCAGTGTTGTATAACACCAGTATTGAAGGAACTGTGTTGGTTGGCAGTACAGTATGTTTCCAGCATCAATTCAAGATGCTGATGATAATCTTTATAGTCCAACGTGGCTAGGAGCCTTGCAATTTTAGAGACTGCCTATAAGTACTTCTGGATAACAGTCCCTTCTTCTCAAGATTTGTGACAGGAGACTCACAGGAGCTCCCTTCCTGTAGAATGGCTTCCTAGATGACAAACCGCAACCTTATTTTAAGAAGCTTTTAAAAACATGCCTCTTCTTTTGAAGAAGTTTTTCTGAAAAAACTTGGGCAAGAATGGGAGATGCACCTGAATTTGGAATAAATCTAGCTATTTTGATGATGAACTATAAAGCATTATCATTTTTATGGTTTTATGCTAAGGAATACAGACAATATAAAGGTTATATTGTGGAACAATACTGGTTTTGCTGATATTTTTTCAGAACTCAAATATCTGAACAATTTTTAATATTAACTTCATGTCTTATATGTCTGTTTAGATGAATACTGGCAAAATCACCCTGAACTACATGAGATACCTATATACTATGCTTCTTCCCTGGCAAAGAAGTGCATGGCAGTGTATCAGACCTACGTCAATGCCATGAATGATAAAATCCGCAAGCAAATCAATATCAACAACCCCTTTGTATTCAAGCACATTAGTAATCTGAAGGTCAGTGTGAATAAGTGTACTGCTACAGAACGTGCAAGTTGATTCTGAATAGCTCTAGTTCTCGTTTATGGTTGGGCTTCTTAATTGCCCTAATCTAATTATTGATAAATCTCTCAAGTGCCTGCAAGTTTGTTAAAAATTAATTGGAAAACAGATGCTTACAGAGTTCCATTCTCCCGTTCTCTGCTCCAGCTTAATTTACATTTTGAGATCTTTTGAGCAATCAGAAACATAGCTCATTAACTGTAACTAATATAATTAGATGAGCTGTGGTGGCACAGTGGTTAGATTGCAGCACTGCAGGCTAGTTCTGCTGACTGCCAGCTGACTGCAATTTGGCAGTTCAAATCTCACCAGATTCAAGGTTGACTCAGCCTTCCATCCTTCCGAGGTCGGTAAAATGAGGACCCAGATTGTTGGGGAGCAATAGGTGACTCTCTAAACCACTTGAGAGGGCTGTGAAGCAGTATGTAAGCCTAAGTGCTATTTCTAAGTTCTATTATGAGACAGTCCTGATTTCCAAAAATTTAGTTACCATTTACCAAATGCAGGATTAGAGTACCTTCTTGAGGTTACAGATATTAACTCTTCCTGTAATTCTTGTGGTCTACTGCAGTGGTCCCCAACCTTACCGGACTGGCAGTGGGGGAGATGGGTAAGGGGATGGTTTCCATGAATGCAGATTTGCGTGCACATGCATTTGCCCACTGTTTGCATGGCCTGGCTCCAAGCCACAAGAGCCAGACCAGAAGCACCTCCTCTTAGCTGTGAGCATTTTAATGATAGGCGTCTTTCTGGGATTCACGACTTTCAGGCCCAGCCCAGATATATGGAACCCGCAGTCTCTACAGAATCTGATTCTTACAAATGGAAGTACAATACCAGACGTTTTTCTTCTCTCTTATCTAGAGCATGGATCATTTTGACGACATTGGTCCCAGTGTGGTAATGGCTTCCCCTGGTATGATGCAGAGTGGCTTATCCAGAGAATTATTTGAGAGCTGGTGTACTGACAAAAGAAATGGAGTCATCATAGCAGGTTATTGTGTGGAAGGAACACTTGCCAAGGTGAGATCTTCTCTCTGTATTATGTGGAAGACATTAGTGCTTGAGTACTCTATTGGTACTTAAAAGACAACCCATACTTAGTTTAATCAAATAAATTTGGTAGCATGGTAATGCATAATATATACCCTATAATATGGATATAGATACAGCCTTATTTATTTATGCATTTATTTCGTATTAAATGTTCATTCTTCCTTTACAATTTATATAACAAATGGTAAAATTTAACTGTGTAAATTAAGTTTTAACTTAAGCTAATTAGAAAATAATTAGGCATGGAAGACGAGAATATTTGTAGCTCAGGGTTGAGCTATGGGGTCCTTGGTGCTCTCTGAGTTCAGTTGTTTTCTTAAAGATGTTTCATTACCAAACTAGGTGACATCATCAGTGCACTCAGAGGGCACCAAGGAACCCACAATTAGATACGATTAAGGGGTTTCAGACATCAATTCCTCATCTGTGAGAAAGCATATGTTCTAGGACACTAGACATCTCAAGAACGATTGAATGGCCTGCATAATCTCATACGCTCTCTAAAGAGGCACACAAAAGCACTATTTGTAGCATCACACAGAGGACTTAGGAGCTCATCCAAGAATGGTGATCTCACCTTTGTTGCCAAGCAGTGGCCTGGCAGTATTCCTGTGGACGTACATGTGTATTTTACACATATTTAAATTAACTTATATCCAGGCTCTTTGCCCCATGGCAGTTGAGTCCAGTGACTCACTGTAATTCGGTAAACGATTGTTTGGATGTTCTCCAGTTATTATAGTAAGTTCTTTGTATGTATGTATTTCCATCAGACCTGGGTATTTTGTAATGAAAGGCAGAATCCTTAAGATGTTAAATTTGGTAACTTGGTCAGACCGATGCCCAAAATTGTTATGCTAGGCATTTAAAAGGCATGTTCAATATTGTTCTGTTGTAAATGAAATAATAAAATATAGTTGGAATTTGTGTATTTTCTGCTGTTGCAGCATATCATGTCTGAGCCTGAAGAAATTACAACAATGTCAGGACAGAAACTACCACTGAAGATGTCTGTGGATTACATTTCTTTCTCCGCTCATACAGATTACCAGCAAACCAGCGAGTTTATTCGAGCACTCAAGCCCCCCCATGTGGTTAGTATCTAACTTCTTTTCAAGACATCGAATAATTATTGATCAGTGCTCAACACAAGTTCAAGGCATTTTATTTTAGGTTCTCAATCTAATGTTAACTGTCTCCTTTCCTGTACAAGTTTACCATTCAGACGTATTTAATATATTTGTTATCCCTTTTTTATTGTATCACAAAACAATCAGTACTTCTCAAAAGTATTATTTTAAAGCTGGTTCTTCAGGAAATGCTATGACGCATATTGAGATAATAATTTGGAAAAAGGTTCCAAGGAAGAAACAACAAGAACATCTGAATGATATAAGAAGACAATGATATAATGAAAATCAGAATATTTTTTTAAAATGAGGGCTCATGTCCCAAAGACATTGTGCATTTCAATCCTTGTCCACCACCACTTTCCTGCAGCTTATTTCACTGGCGAAAAATGGAAAGACTTTGGGGAGGACAGCTTTTATGAAAAACAGAGAGAACTGAGGGATATCCTGCTCACTTTTTACTATCCAAGCTGAGAAAGGTGGGAAAGAATAGTAACATTTGAGGACCAGGAAGATATAATTCAATACCAGGAAAATTGTACTGTTAAAATCATACGCTGTATGTAATAGCTGCTTTCTCTTCTCTTTCTTCCACCTCTTATCTCAAGAATGACCTTAATTGTGGATGCTTGTATTTGTCATGCAGATATTGGTGCATGGTGAGCAGAATGAAATGGCCAGACTGAAAGCTGCCTTAATACGTGAATACGAAGATAACGATGAAGTTCACATAGAAGTTCACAATCCTAGAAATACTGAAGCTGTGACTCTAAACTTCAGAGGAGAAAAACTAGCCAAAGTAAATGCTAATCTTTTCTTTGCTCTAACAAGAATCTTTTCCTGGATCTTGGTCAAAGGGCATTATTTTTCTTATTTAAAATATATATAGTCTCCTCTTGTTGTACATAGGAATAATATATTGTATAAATTACCATGGAAAGAACAGGGCTTTTTCTCTGGTAGAAACACAGGACTGAATGGATGGAGGGTGACAGTAGTAAAATCCAGAGTGTTCAGAATGTTTTGTTAGCTATTATAGGGTACAATTGTTAGAAACCTTTTTGTTTGAAGTTGTTATTTATTGGCCATAGAGGCATATTTGGCCTGATTATATTGAGGCAGAGCATCTTGAGATACACTATTTTTAAAACATGGACAAATCTGTGATAAAAGTATAGAAGTGGGAAGTATCACCTGAGATTAAAGCATCCATTTGTCAGTCAAAACATGGAAGAACTTAAAGAATGTTGTATACTTCCGTAGCATCACTGTTAAATAATTAAGTGAAGTTAAAGTCATTCTATACATTTACTTACAGATGTTTATATATGAGCCTAATCAGGAAACATGCAACTAAAACGCTATCTTCAATTGTTTAAATATATTTGATTCGCCTTTCTCTAATCTCGCCTAATAGCTACAATTTTGTACTTTTTCTTAGGTAATGGGTTCTCTAGCTGATAAGAAACCAGAACAGGGACAGCGAGTTTCAGGAATACTAGTTAAAAGAAACTTTAACTACCATATTCTTTCTCCTTGTGATCTGTCCAGTAAGTAAAAGTTATCCTCCTCACCCCCTATCCAATAGTTCATATATTTTTAATAAGCCAAATGTGTGCTCTTTACTCAAAATTTATATTTCTCAATTTGGACTCAATATTCAGCGATGACAATTATTTCATATTCATAAATTAAAATGTAGTCTATACTGTTTATACAGTAGCTTATACAGTTAAAATGTAGGATATCAGTTTTAAATGAAGAAAAATTCCAAACTAAAATATTTTACAGTACTCTAATATCAATTAAGACTAAAACAGTTCTTTGAAATAAAAGTCCAAAAATTACACCTGTTCAAAGCCTTGAAGAAGAGAGGCTTCACTTCAGTAAAGGTGTGCCATTGAAGACCTCTCTGCAGATTGCTACCTGAAACCCACCTGAGCTCTGCCATATCTCTGCTTTCTTAAGGCAGCTGCTTTGCGATGTTATGATGGACCCTCCGAAATGAAATAGATCTGGAAAGGAGCTCACATCACTCCCTTAGATCAACTGAAGGCCCCCAGGTTGTGGCATGTACTAAACATTGTCTTTTTTCCTTTAAAATTGTTCAAGATTACACAGATCTTGCCATGAGCACTGTGACACAAACACAAGCTATTCCGTACACAGGCACATTCAGTCTGCTTCATTACCATCTGCAAAAATTAACAGGTATGTAGATGAAATACTTCAGACCTATTTTTTTAAAAAAACCTTTTTCCTCTGCTTCTCTTCCGATTGCTAAATTTTATAAGATTCAGTTTGGTATTAAAATTTGAATGAATAAATGTAATGGGAGATAAATGATGAATATTCTGTAGGATAATCAGATCAGAGCAAAATCCAGGTAGGCTTCCAAGTAGGCTTGTGAGCAGTCTTTTAAGGACTCTTCAAAGTTACGATGGCCTTGGAAAGGGTGCTTTACAAACCTGTAAAGCATTTCTGGTTGTTAGAAAACATCCTCTCGTGGCCACAAAATCACAATGTGGGTCTTAGCAACCTGTTCACATTGATGACCAATTGCCAAGCATCCCATGATCATGTGATTGCCATTTTAAATCTTTTCTGCTGACTTCCCCAGAAAGTCAGTGGGGAAGCTGGTAGGGAAAGTTATAAGCCACTGTTGCTTGTCAAGAACATTGCCTCTTGTTTCTGGGGGCTGGTTGAAAGAGCTGCCTTCCAGGGTGGGAAATTTCATGGAGCTGAGATTTCTAGTCCCACTGAGGATTTCCCCTCCCTTCTGTCCAAGGGGAGGAAATCCCTCATTAGGCTATAGGAATACAGTTAAATTCCTTTAAGATTTTAGCTCCATTTCTATAGCCCAATGAAG
Source organism: Arizona elegans (assembly GCA_022577455.1). Taxonomy (NCBI): domain Eukaryota; kingdom Metazoa; phylum Chordata; class Lepidosauria; order Squamata; family Colubridae; genus Arizona; species Arizona elegans. The sequence goes on along the minus strand of JAKOOJ010000001.1, from coordinate 199,287,824 downwards.
GATTCCCCCCACCTGGAACCTCCCTTTCATCCACTGAAGATTTTAGTTTTGTTCCTGCCACTCAATGAAGGAGTTGCCCCCTGTGAACCCTCCCAGGTCTTCTTATTCCTTATTGGGACTTCTTACCTGGGATTTGTCTGCTTAACCACCTGGGAGATAAAGATCGCAACCTGGAGTGATGAGATTGCAGTCATTGAGTGAAGTGGCCACGCAGCCATCTTGCTTAACAACCACATTGCTCAACGTCCAAGATTCCAGTGCCAGTTGTGGTCATAACTCAAGGACTATCTGTAAGCTGCTTTTTCACAAGCATTGAAGATTCTCAGTTACTGGGGTATTTCAGAAGCTCATTAGAGATTTCTTGATCAGGAAGGATGCGCAAAGTACATTTCAGAGCAGACGTGGAAAATCTTGTTACATTAGAATTGGCTCTGCAATGTATGACAGAATTTTGTGCCCTACTTTTGTGATTCCAAAGCCATTGCAGCAAGGATGGTTTTGCAAAATGATGATTCCACCTATTTTGACTGTTTGGATCTGCTTTAAAAAGATTAAGAAGATAGAGCGTGAAATTAAAATGATTACATAATTTGTATTTGAATGTATCTGATTGACACATTCACTGTGTACACATCTGCTAAGCCAGAACATAATTTGCCTGGTTCGAGTTTAGTATCTCTCTAGAATCAAAATATTATGGTTTATACACTATTATTGCAATTTAACATGTGCAAGACTAACAGCATTTATTTAATAAACTATGGTTAAGCAAGCCAGGACTTCATGAATCTGGTCATTATTTGCCCATGTTGGACTGCTCCAAGGATTTTCAGATGCGTATCATAGAAGGAAACAGGAGCCAGCAGTCCAAACACCTATTGAATAATAATTTAGCAGAATGTGTGTGTATATATGTGTGTGTGTGTATGTGTGTTACATGACAAACTTTGTTGTAATTTTACTGTTCTTTTTTTTTTAAGGTGATATAAAAGAAATAGAGGTCCAGGATAAGCCAGCTTTGAAAGTTTTTAAAAACATTACTGTGGTCCAAGAACCAGGCATGGTGGTGCTCGAAGTAAGGACAGTTTGGCAGTTTTCTTACAGTATCTTGTAAATTGCTTTGACAGAGAATGAAACTATCTTATCATATATAAAGCAGGCTTTGATTATCTGGCTCTTCTTCAATTTCATATCATATGACATGTCATATCATGAGGCTTGTAGTTTACAAAGCAGTAAAACAACAGTCCAGCACCAATATATTATTAGCATAGAATTGACAAAATCAATCCATTATAGTCCATCTAATCTTACACTCTATATGGCATAACTTCCCATTTCATTCCTAGCTTTGCTCTGCCTATGCTCAGCTGCAGCGGCAGACTTACCATTTTTTCAATTGCCATCTTTTAAAAATAAATCCCATAAATAGATTGCAATATTTAACTGGGGCTACAATGGCAGTCTATGTTGCCAATTAAATTAAATAATTTTTAAAGTATGAATGATATTTTATTATTTATTTAATAAGTAAATAATTAAATTAATCCCAATGGACAAATCTTTCTTGTTTTTCTGAAGGTCAGGTTTGATTTAAACAATCTTCGTTTACTTTTTTTTCCTTCAGTGGGTAGCAAATCCTGCCAATGATATGTATGCAGATACTGTAACAACGGTGATTCTAGAAATTCAATCAAATCCTAAAGTTCATAAAGGTATTCATTATTTTAATTTGATTGAGAGGTATAGGCCAAAAATGCATGTGTTGTTCTGAAAGGATGCAAGGCTATTTTGTAGCCTAAAGGGCAATACTTCTCTTATTTCAGTAACATGGTCTACTATGCACAATTTAAAATTAATGTAATTGAGACTAAAGTAGATTATTCCCCATATCAATGAAGGAGATGGGGTTAACAGCTTATTTCAATATTTGTTAACCTGATTAGCTCAGCTGCAATTAATTATATTTAGGAATAGATCACTTTAATACAGTTTCCTTCATGTTAAACTAAGTTCCCAGTTGCTTCTTTCATATGTCCCGTGTAACTTTTTTGGCAGCAATTATGAAAGTAGTTTTTTCCTCAGGTTTTATGGAGTTTTTCGCCTCCCCCTCTAGCCTACATTCTTAATTCCTTGCAAGTCTCCCATTCAACAAAGAATAAACTGTTGACTTGGCTGACTGGATTTAATGGACAAAATCTTTTGGGGCCAGATTTCAGGCAATAATAGACTGCTCCTCAGGGTTTTAATCCCACAAAATCTGATGAATGTGTCTAGATGTTGTCCCCTGGAAATATTACTCCCTATTATCAATAAAATTGGTTTGCTTGTGTACAAGTATGTTTCAGGACTCAAATAATCCGATTCAGTCTTTAACTGGCACTTGGATTTATCATCTCTTCCTCTTTATTAGTTAATTAGATCAAGGGTTTATTGTATCTCTTCAGTTTATCAAATATAAGAAATCATTATGTTTGTCTACAACGGAAGATCTAATTTTTTTTTTCAGAATTAGGGTCACCCCTGAAGTTGGCCGAACTGTGGCCATTTTCTTTTTGTAGCTTTTCTCTAGGGAAGTTTCTCTTCTCACTGTTTCAGGGCTGACATAGCCTGGAGGGAAGGGGCCAGGGAGAGGGGTGTAGAGATAGCTGGGGTGTTGTAGCCAAAATAAAATTGTTTCCCCTGGGAATCAAGGACGTTGGTGCAGGTGTTCGAAAGGTGGAGACTGAGATCACCTAGCAATTGGACTGTATGCTGATTGGACTGTGTAACTGGAGACTGGGGGAAAGTGACAAAGTTTTACTTTTAATTGGGTGTAAAACCAGCGGGACCTTAGAGCCAGTTTTCCACCAAGAATGTGCCAATATGATATGTCCCAATAAAATGTTCTTTGAGGAAATTGCCTGCTTTGGAGTTCTTATTGAATGGGATGTATTACTTGGAACCTTGACAATTACTGTATTTTTCAGACTATAAGACGCACTTCCCCCCCTCCCCAAAGTGGGTGGAAATGTCTGTGTCTTATACAGCGAACGTTGCCAAAGCCCTGCCTACCCACCGGCTCCCACCCGCCGGCCGTTTTCGGCCTCCGCACACTCCATTTTAGACCCATTCCAGGCTTCAGGGATCACCACAGCATATTGCCGCCAATCGCCACCTCCGCATATCATGTTTTCGGCTGGTTCCAGGCAGTGCTGCTGCCTGGAACCAGGCCAAAATGTGCTGCACAGAGGCCAAAAACAGAGCGTGCAGAGGCCAAAAACATGACGCATGGATACAGCAATGGGCTGTGGCGAACCCTGCAGTCTGGAACAGCTGATTGACGGTATTCCGGGAGGCCGATCCAACCTCCAATCAGCTGCTCGTGTTGAATCAGGCTGCGATAACGTGCTAAAGCTAACCAGTCTATTTGCTGTTTGCTGCATGGACGCTAGCCAGCTGAATACCGATGGATGCTGGTAGGCAGAAGCAGATTTTTTTTTCTTGTTTTCTTCCCCCAAAACTAATGTATGTCTTATACTTGGGAGCGTCTTATATTCAGAAAAATACAGTATCTGATTCCAGCACAATGTAACTTACCCAATTTTGTAAGGAAAATCGTTTCTACTTCAAGGAACTTGGGTGTATGCCCACATCTTTCTTCTTCTCATGTGAAAGGGGACTGTGCACATCTTTCAGGAGTTTGGTTGGAAGTTACTCTGGCTATCTTTGCACACAAACCACCACACTTAGGGGAAAGTGCATAATTAGCAATTAAATTACAGTATTCTCAATTTATGTTTTTCAGCAATGATGCGTAAAATTCCAAAAAAAGAAGAAATAGATGATTATAACAAAAAAATGGAAATTATGCTTCAGTAAGTTATGATTGCGCACTTAACCAAAGATTTATTTATTTATTTTATTTATTGGTTCGATTTATATGCCGTTCTTCTCCGGAGACTCAGGGCGGCTTACAATGCATTAAGCAATAGCCTTCATACTTTTGTATATATCTGCTTAGTAGGGCTTTCGCCCCACCCCCCAAAGCAGTGTTCTTTTTCATACAAAGTCAGCTTATTGCCCCCACAATACGGGGCGGATTGATAGTCTGCACACCCCGGTTTAGAGTAATACCCAGAATTATCCTCAATAAATGTTCCTTTGAACTGAATGGACTTTCTTTTAAAGAACAGTTCACAGGACTGTGTTAGTTTCCTTAAACAGACTCTCTTCTAAATGTAAAACAGCAGCCAGAAAATGTATATATTTCTAACATTTAGTCTTTGTTTGAAGGGACATATTTGGAGAAGACTGTGTAAGTTCAAAGAAGGATAATGTGCTCAGCATCACTGTGGATGGAAAAACAGCAAATCTCTCATTGGATACAAGGGTAAATACGACTAAATATTATAATTAGAAAGAACATTTCAATATTTAGTAGTCATTTTGGAGAGTTAGAAACTTGCTAGAAATTACTATGAAATCAGGTAAAGTAGTTGATAATGTTATATCCTGTAAAAGTATCAAAAAATCTCCACTTAAACCTTTAAGAAAAACAAGTTTTGTTTTGTTTTTTTAAACTAAAAGGTAGGACAAAAATAGGAAAAAATGTTGGTAAATTGAATACACTGAAAGTTTATAATAATTGATGCTTCATCACAGGCACTTGGATTGTGTTTCAGTTTAATAGAAATATTTTTGTTACTGAATGTTACAGCAACCTTACTATGCCAAAATACATTGAGTTCTTAAGAGCCAAAAGATTACAACGTATCAGTTTTTCAGTTCAGCATCTGCACTGTTATTTCTGCATTCCTGGTCTCATAAACAACATTTTTAGATAGCTTACATTAAAGGACACTGAAAGCATTTGGAGTAAACTAAGACCTGCCCTGCTCGGTATATCTGCTTCCTGGGTTTTCACAGTTTGTCTGCATACACAGAAACACACCAGACAAGGCTTCTGCTGCAAAAAATAATAATAATAATAATGTATACATTTTCTAGAGAAAATAAAAAATATTCTCTAAACAAAAATATGCTTTGTGACCGATGAATATGTTCCCAATTGTTCGTTTGATCCAAATGGCAGTATCTTAAATTCTTTACTTGCCATAAATATTCTAAACCACTCTAGCCCTTCTAGCTCATGGACACATTTTATTTTTTCCAGAATGATGTGTTGGCAAAATACGTATCCGCAGCTCTCAAAAAAAAAGTCATATGCCCATGTTGCGAACACTCAAATTCTCTTCCTCAACATTTTTCTGTTACATCTTTTGTGCTGCCACTTATCATAAATATCATATTTTTCCAATGCTAGAGATCAGGGAATCCAGGGCTGCCATGGTATCAGTGGGCCTTGCATTCCCAAGCAGTTATAGGCCTGGGATACTAAACAGGCCTGTGGAATTTTCATACGAAGGCCATTCAAGGTTGCTTCTGTTTTGTTCTCTTTTAGACTGTTGATCATGAACCAGGATGCGAAGATGATGATGAAACTCTTCGGGAAATGGTCGAGCTGGCTGCACAGCGGCTTTATGATGCTATCACTCCTATACAATAAACTAATAGATTTTGTATATACCCATCAGGATCCTCTAATGAGTTTACACTTTTTAAAAATGTTCTTGCGTTAAAATAATTTTGCCCCCAGTTGGGCAGACCAAAATAACTGCTGTTTGTGTCTACAATTAAAAAATGTATTATAGAAAAACATCATTTCTTCTGGTTCGTTAGCTGAAGTGGGCTATGAATGCCTAAAATACATAAACTGAGATTTTAAAAGGATTATCTGGTGTTTTTTTTTAAATGCTTCTGCGTATGTTTGTTATTAGACTCATATTACCAGAAGAATCAGAATGTTTTGAACTTATCATCTTAACCTGACCTTGCATATACATTAGAATCCACAGAAGTTGCAGTACAGATAGTTCAGAACTTACAAATGGTTGTTTAATGACTGTTTGCAGTCACAACAGCCACATTGTGAAATGCTGAGTCTTTTAGAATGCTGGCTTCACTAGCAATTTCCTCTCTAAAGAAGAAAACACTAGCAAACACCATTGTTACCAATATAGCTTGAAAAGAGCCCTTCTCCAAATCACATGATTTTGATAAGGAGCCTTCTGAACTATTGTGAAAATGAGGCCTGTGTACAGGTAGGCCTCGACTTATAACAGTTCATTTAGTGACCATTCGAAGTTACAACAGCACTGAAAAAACTGACATATAACCATTTTTCACATTTACGACTGTTGCAGCATCCCCATGGTCATGTGATCAAAATTCAGATGACTGGCAACTGGTTCATATTTATGACGGCTGCAGTGTCCCAGGGTCATGTGATCACCTTTTGAGACCATCTGACAAGCAAGGTCAATGAGGAAACCAAATTCACTTCACAACCGATATATAAAACCTATGGCACGCGGAGCCATATCTGTGGGCACGCAAGCCGTTGCCCTAGCTCAGCTCCAGTATGCATGTGTGTGCTCCTGCCCCTCCCCTCCCAGGAGTCTCCACACGGTCTGTTTTGCATACCAGGTAAGTACAGGGCTCTCTGGGAGGCCGTTTTCACCCTCCCCAGGCTCCAAGAAGCCTCTGGAGCCTAGAGAGGGCAAAAAATGGGGCTACCGGAAGTTGGAAATGGACTGTTTCCGGCCTCCGGAGGCTTCAGGGAGGCCTGCTAGGCCCAAAACGGGGCACGGGAGATTGTGCGCGCATGCACGGGTCGCATGCGCATGTACGGGGTGGGGCATGGGGGAAATGGAATTATGGGTGTGGGCACGCGTGCACAAACACCCCCCCGTTCCCCCCGCTTTTGGCATGTGACGACAAAAACGTTAGCCATCACTGCTCTAGAGAATATCATTAGCACTTGTATTTAGAGTTGAGAAAATTAAGGGTTCTGTAAGTCTGCCTTTGGGGTCTGGCAGTAAGGTGTCAGAAACTGTCCTAATTATGCCAGGCCACAGGGGCATCACCACAGGTGAGGGTCAAAAAAATGAAAAGGTGACTTCCAGGTGAGGAATGGTGAGCTAACGCATCTCTGGATAAACAAAGATAGCATCATCCTTTTTATATACTTGTGCCCCCCCCCACCCTATTTTATACACTTGTGCCCCCTGCCAGGCCTCTAAATGCCCTTTGGTTATGCCTCCTCCCATGGAAAGAAGCTTCACGGTCAACTCTTTTGAAATTAAATTGCTACATTGCATTAGGTCTGAACTCTCTACTTCAAATGGTTCCAGTTTCTAATGAGAATGAGGTATTAAACAGCTGGCCCAGACAAGCAATACATTATATATATAATGTAATACAAAGCCAAAATTTAAGTTCAAGGACTTCAAAAGGAGCAGGTGGTCAAGTAGCACCAGATTTCAAATTGCACTATTATGCATATTTCCCTACGGTTCCATCTCTTTTAATAGAAGGAAGCCACTCTTCTAAAAATGCTGCATAGCTATATCAAGCTGTATGTACACAGGAAATACACAGTTTTGAAGACTATACCAAGCAATTTATTGAATATTTGATACAATAGGAATAGGAAAATTTATTTATTTATTTATTTATTTATTTATTTGATTTGATTTGATTTGATTTATACGCCGCCCTTCTCCGGAGACTCAGGGCGGCTTACAATGCGTTAAGCAATAGCCTTCATACTTTTGTATATTTTATACAAAGTCATCTTATTGCCCCCACAAACCGGGTCCTCATTTTACCTACCTTAGAAAGGATGGAAGGCTGAGTCATACCAAAATAGGTATAGGAAAAGAATAAGTCCAGACTTCCCCACCCCACCCTCAATTCATTATTAAATGCCTATTTTTACAGGAGGAAGAAGAAGACACTTATCAGTTGAGACTTGTTCAGATTGCAAGATTTTTTATTATCATCATCATCATCATCACAAAGTTAAGCTCTGTGTCTCTTTTAGATTTAATTGGTTTCAGTATTTTCCTTTTTAAAAAACAAATTTTCTTTATTAAATATTACAGTAACATCAAGTTTTTGCTCTAATGTAATAACAAGTATCTTCTATTTTAAAATTGTACTGTTTTCCTCTGATGGAATCTTTCTTTTCTCCATTTTGCACACACGAAGATTAGCAGCATCTTAAACCCCAAATGCGACTGTGCATGTATTATCTTCAATTGCACACACACTAGCCTCATATTAATTGAATTTGGGATCACATTAAACATGACCTGGTATCAATTTACAACTTGCACTAAATCAAATATTATATTGCTTGAACTTGCACTAATTGCAACCAGCCTGTATACAAATAACCAACATAAGAGGATCATCCCACATGGTTTATTGTTACCAGTAGACAATATCAGATCCATTTGCCTTAGAAACTGGGACGCCCTATTACATGTGTGACATATTCCCCAAACCCCCAAAATGTTAACCTTAAACTGTCTACTGTTGATCTCATCCCATTCCTAAGAGGTCTGTAAGGGGCGTGCATAAGCGCACCAGCGTGCCTACCGTCCCTGTCCTAATATTCCTTTTTTACTTACTCTTTTCATGTATTCAAATTATGTTTATACTTTACCTGTTATCTTATATATGCTTGACAAATAAACTTATGATTATGATATATAAGCCTCAGGACTGGCACTTATTTTCCAATGAACATCGCAACAAGAGAATTATGGAAATGAGAAAACAGACTTGGCTGAATTTGAAAATGTTATATTTGTTATATTCAGTAAGAAATACCGAATATTTGTTGGACACAATTCATAATTCATTATAAAAGTGATTGAGAGCATGAGTTAAATCAATGTGAATACAATTATAGAGAAGGAACAATGGGAATTGCTGTGGAAAATTAAATTTACTTCAAATATACTTTGAGTTGGTACAAAGTGTTTTATCTTTGATCAGAACTTCAATCTTGATTGCTAAAATGACTAATTCTTTTTCCACAAAATGCTGGAAATATAATGAAGAGATTACATCACATTAAATCTCACTAAACCATACACTGGCACCTGGGCCCTTTTTCCCAAGAAAAGGGTTTCATTGCCCTTGTGAACCCCAGATGTTGTGTAAATAGTGTAGGCAAGAAGCAAGGGATCCCTGGCACTCTGAGCTTGGTTGTTTTCTTGCAGGCATTTCATTACCCCAAATAGGTAACATCATCAATGCTAGTCAGAGGCAAGGGCCCTCCATGGGACCCGTTGTACAGGTAGTCCTCAACTTATGACAATTGAGACCAAGATTTATGTTACTAAGTGTGACAGTTATTGAGTTTTGCCTCATTTTACAACATTTCTTGCCATGGTGGTTAAGTGAACCACTGCAGCTGTTAAGTTTGTAATGTAGTTGTTAAGTGAATCTGGCTTTCCCATTAACTTTGCTTGTCAGGCCACAATAGGTGATCACATGACCCCAGTGCTAGCCAGTGACTGCAAAGAAATACAACCCTTCCATCCCCCACTCCCACCATCCTGTCAGAACCTATCCTTCCATCTCCTCTCCCTCCAGTCTCAACTGTCAGTATTTCTCCTTCCATTCCCCCTCCCCTCCAGTCTCAACTTTCAGTATTTCTCCTTCCATCCCCCCTCCCCTCCAGTCTCAACTGTCAGTATTTCTCCTTCCATTCACCCCCATCCCAGTCTCAACTGTCAGAACCTGTCCTTCCATTCCTCCCTCCCACCATCACAACTGATGAAGCTTCCTGGATGAGAAGCGAAATATTTTCTTCTTCCTCCTCAAGGAAAAACAATCCAGTTGCCTCTTTTGAAGAAAAAAAAGCAGCTTTGAGACAACTATGATCTGGATGACCGAGAATCTCCACAGACATTTAGCCCTACACTTTGGGATAAATGCCCTTCGAATGGTGCAGGAGTATGAACAGATTCCCAGAAAACTTGCAGGCTACAGGAACCATTTGTGCTTCAATTTGAGATGCAGACGAAACAGCCTCAATCCCATCAGCCTGTGCCTGTGTTCAACAGTGAAAGGTTATGGGACAGAAAACCTCCTACAGAAAGCACAGCTCCAACTTCTCATCGAAAGAATAAGACAAATTAATTTTACAATTGAGGTTTTGAAAGAGAGTGGAACACAAACTTCAAGAGCTGAAATCACTTCTTTCAACAGAAGTATTGGTGGAGGTCACAGAATTTAGGAAGAAGGCACAACTAGCACAATGTAACAAGGGCAAAGAAAGACAGAAAGCAAATGTTCCACCCTGTAGTTTAGATAAGAAAAAGCAAACAAAAACAGAAGAATCAATCCAGATGAGAGAGGACAGTGACATGTCTCAGAGAACTGACTGACAAAATCTGTCTGACAGAGAGCTTACTCAAACAGAAAATAATGTTTTATCAAGGACTGAATTTTGCAGTAACACCAGAACAACTACCAAATTTAGATCTCCTCACAGAATCAGCTATGAAGGACAATAAATTGGCAGAACCAGGGGCAGAACAATTATGGATGACGGAATCTGACAACCCTCCCCAATGCCAAAACACCCCTTTCCAACCTCACAATTAAAAAATGGAGAGCTATATAAAACTATTAAAAAAATATAAAAAAAATGGAGAGCAGTGACTTCCCTAGGAAGAGACCCAAACATTACCATCTTGGCAGCTGATAAAGGAAGATCAGATCCTGAACAGATAACTACAATGCCAAGATAGATACTTTTCTGAAGGACACTGCTACATATGAGACTCTGAAGAAAGATCCTATCAGCAGTTATAAGAAAAAGGTCATCAATTTTCTGCAACAATTATTGAAGGACAATGCCACTGACAAGTCTTTACCCTGGGAAAGCTACTCCATGCATATAGGGACTTCCCAAAATCCACAAAGAGGGAACTCCACTCAGACCAATTGTTAGCAGCAACAACTCTGTCACCTATAACATTGCGAAATATTTAATCACCCTATTAGCTCTTCTGGTTGGCAACACCACCCAACCACCACCATCAACAATTCACAGGACTTTGCCTGCAACGTTTGGAATCCAAAATTGGATCTGGATGAAACGATGGTTTCTTATGATGTGACTTCACTCTTCATCTGCATTCCAACAACTGAAGCTGTTGTGATAATGAAGAAACGTCTGCTACAAGACAGCACATAATCCTCCCACCAACCCATCAGAACCTATTCTTCCATCCCGCCACCATCACAACTGATAAAGCTTCTTCAATGAGAAGCGAAATGTTTTCTTCTTCTTCCTTAAGGAAAAACAATCAGTTGCCTTTTCAAAAAGCACCTTTGTGACAACGATGACCCGAACAGACCTTCTGCCTCTGGCCTGTATCTCTGAGGAAATACGAAATACACACAGGCAGCCCAGTTTTCAAAAGAGGTGTCATGAGAAGTTTGGCCTTGTAGTCATTCTAAGCCAGGGGTGTCAAACTCGATTTCATTGAGGGCCGCACCAGGGTTGTATTTGACCTCAGGGGCCTGGGGTGGGTGTGGCCAGGGTAAGAGTGGCCAGGTTGGATGTGACCAGCTTGTGTTACGTGCAGCCCCCGGGAGTCCCATTTTCGGTGGCAGAGGCACCGTGGGTCAATCCTTTGTGGTTTCCAGGGCGGCCTCACAGGCCAAATCTAAATACCTTGAGTATTTTAGGTACTTAAGTATTGAATTTAACTTTTGACTTTTTATTACATTATATATCTAATATATTGCTTATCTGGGCCAGCTGCTTAATACTTCATTCTCATTAGAAACTGGAACCATTTGAAGTAAAAAGTTCAGACCTAATGCAATGTAATTTAATTTCAAAAGAACAAGTTGACCATGAAGCTTCTTTCCATGGGAGAAGATATAACCAAAGGGCATTTAGAGGCCTGGCAGTGGTATCGGGGGGGGGGGGGGGGGGGGGGACACAAATGTATACAAAGGATGATGCCATCTTTATTTATCTAGAGATGTGTTAGCTCACCATTCCTCACCTGGAAGTCACCTTTTCCTTTTTTTGACCCTCACCTGTGCTGATGCCCCTGTACTTAGAGTATTTAGAATAGGGGTGTCAAACTCAAGGCCAGGGTACTTAAATGCCTTTCTGGCCTTGAGTTTGACATCCCTGTTCTAAGTACTCTCACAATCCTATTTGTTTATAAATAACTACACTGCTACTGAACGTTATATTAGAAACATCCTTGAGCAGAAAGGACAGTAATAATAAAGAAGAAAATTTGTAGCTCAGGGTTGAAATGAGGGGTCCTTGGTGCCCTCTGAGCTTGGTGGTTTTCCTGCAGAACTTTCGTTGCCCAAACTAGGTAACATCATCAGTGCTAGTAAGGAGTGGGGTTTGCTCTCAATTTATATTCTAGTGGCCTGCCCTGTCAGTGTTAGTGGGAGTGATCTTGGTGATTCTTTGGTTGGGCTGTTTACTGCTAGGTTGTTTAGTAGTTCCTTGATTGGTGCATTGTTTACTTCCTTTTTTAAAAAAACAGTTTTTTATTAGTTTATAATATAGCATACAATGAAAATACAAAAATAAATAGTAGGAAAAATAGGGAAGGGAAAAGGGTGGGAAAGAAAAGGGGAAAAAGAAAAAAAGGCATTGACTTCCAACTTACTTTGGTGCAGTAGAAGAAGGCATTAATATCAAACCTCAACTTTTTACTTTTACATAATAATATAAACTAGCCATTTCTATAACAACAAATCTATCTAAACTATAAAACCCCAAATCAAAGTTCAATTTTTCTCACCTCAAGCACAAAGTGCAGAAGCGGTTTCCAAGTAGAAATAATAGTATTTATATTTCTTTTTTCTTTGATCAAAACAGTCAATTTAGCCATCGCTGCTAACTCTATAAATTTTTGTAGCCATTCATCCATTGTAAGGATCGAGATGATCTTCCATTTCTGTGTATGAAGTAGTCTTGCTGCCATCAAGCATTGTTTACTTCTGGATTGATATTAATCTTAGTATTAATCTATGCTCATCTGAGTGTTGATTGCAGGTGGAGATGTGTTCACGGCATTTTTCTTAGCCATCTTCTTCTGGTGTTTTTCTCTCAGTTCTTTTGTCTCCACTTGTTCTATATTTTAATGGAAAAATTGCTTGTGCTATTACACAATATTCATGAAAGATGTTGCATTTTAAGCAACCAACAACATAGCAATTTAAGCCTGGCCATTACAAGTGACACAGTCCCTTTAAAATGCAATGTCAGGGTGTGTTATTAGTGCAGATCTTTTTCCATCTGTTTTCCTTTAGCTTAAAGGGAGATCAGAGTCTCTCCCAAAGACAGTAGTTCTGAAGGAAGGTTTTTTCCCCTCCAGAGTGCAAAGGAAGGACTTCCCTTCTATCTCTACTCCTGCTACATGTACCACACAGACAATATGTTTTGTTGCTCACCTTTGTCTTTTTGACGTTTTTTGTATTTCTGGAGACAGTACTGCAAAAAAAAAAAAAAAAACCATCTTGAACATTGAAGGTAAACCAACTGGAGATGGGAAATTTAGTTATCCTAGTTTTCAAAATAATGTACATACTGTATGCCTTCTCAAACCAAAATGTTGATATTTCTTAGCTGGGACAAAGTATGGTAAATTTAGATTTTTAGCAGCAATCCTTAAATAGGCTGATTACAAATGAAGCTGTTGAAAATAATTATTTTGCCCTATATGTAAAAATCTGTCAGGAATAAAAATTTAATCCTCTAGCTCTATTTTTTTTTTAAAAAAAACAATCTTGATCTTTCCTTCTAAGAAACTATTTTATCTCAAAACTGGAATATGGAAGAACTATATTAAAATATGATTTGAATTCTTAATAGACATAAATTTCTGGAAATATTGCTGCTTAGAAATAATCATAGTTTTGTTTGTGCAGAGGGGACTCTTATCTCTTTGTGCACAACGATGATGCAAGCAAATGGGTTGTTTCAACTGCCCATCTCCCTTCCAGAGAGACTATAGAGCTCTACAAATGAAATATTTATTTATTGATTGATTTATACTGACACCTATTCGCCCTTGGCAACTCATAGAATACAAATAAGCAGACAAAAAGAGAAGCTTTAAACAGGATTGTAAGGATTGTATCTTAAAAACAAAAGCCCCACGTATAAAATTTAACAGAGGCAAGCACGGTTAAAAATTAATTAATTAATTAGTTATTAATTACATTTCTGGAAATATTTCTGCCTAGAAAATTTAACTTTGAATGCATTGTATAATTTTACTTACTGATGTTGTTCTAATTTCTTACTACCATGTAAGATACTTATGATTTTCAGTTCATATATTTCCTTGGGGAACTTTTGGATTTCCTCTTTTAGTTTCTTACAGTCCTTGTCTTCTTTTGTACTGCCTTGACTTTCTCTAAATTTCTTTTTCAAGAGTTTGTTTTCTTCCACGAGGCTTGCGACTTCACTTGCTAAAAAGTTGTTTTCTTCCTCCAGCTAAGATGCAGAAACATTCAGCAATCATAGAATACAAATAAACAGAGAGAAAAAGAAGTTTTAAACAGGATTGTAAGGGAAATGTATTACTTACCTCTCTTATCACGGCTTTTTTCTTAGCCATCTTCTCCAGGTGTTTTCTCTCAGTTCTTTTGTCTCCACTTGTTCTATATTTTAATGGAAAAATTGCTTGTGCTATTACACAATATTCATGAAAGATGTTGCATATTAAGCAGCCAACAACACAGCAATTTAAGCCTGGCCATTACAAGTGGCACAGTCCATTTAAAATGCAATGTCAGGGTGTGTTATTAGTGCAGATCTTTTTCTATCTGTTTCCCTTTGGCTTAAAGGGAGGTCAGAGTCTCTCCCAACGACGATAGTTCTGAAGGAAGGTTTTTTCCCTCCAGAGTGCAAAGGAAGGACTTCCCTTCTATCCCTACTCCTGCTACACGTACCACACAGACAATATGTTTGGTTGCTCACCTTTGTCTCTTTGACGTTTTTTGTATTTCTGGAGACAATACTGAAGAAAAAAAAAAGAAGAAGAAGAAGACATCTTGAAACCAACTGGAGGTGGGAAATTTAGTTATCCTAGTTTTCAAAATAATGTACATACTGTATGCCTTCTCAAACCAAAATGTTGATATTTGTTAGGTGGGACAAAGTATGGTGAATTAAGATTTTTAGCAGCAATCCTTAAATAGGCTGATTACAAATTAAGCTGTTGAGAATAA
This sequence comes from Arizona elegans, assembly GCA_022577455.1. Classification (NCBI taxonomy): domain Eukaryota; kingdom Metazoa; phylum Chordata; class Lepidosauria; order Squamata; family Colubridae; genus Arizona; species Arizona elegans. The sequence continues at coordinate 199,272,695 of JAKOOJ010000001.1, read as the reverse complement.
TTATTTTGCCCTATATGTAAAATCTGTCAGGAATAAAAATTTAATCCTCTAGCTCTAATGTTTTTTTGTTGTTTTTTTTTAAAAACAATCTTGACCTTTCCTTCTAAGAAACTATTTTATCTCGAAACTGGAATGTGGAAGAACTATATTAAAATTTGATTTGAATTCTTAATAGGCATAAATTTCTGGAAATATTGCTGCTTAGAAATGATCATAGTTTTGTTTGTGAAGAGGGAACTCTTATCTTTTTGTGCACAAATGGGTTGTTTCAACTGCCCATCTCTCTCCCAGAGAGACTATAGAGCTCTACAAATGAAATATTTATTTATTTATTTGATTTATACTGCCGCCTATTCGCCCTTGGCAACTCATAGAATACAAATAAGCAGACAAAAAGAGAAGCTTTAAACAGGATTGTAAGGATTGTATCTTAAAAACAAAAGCCCCACATATAAAATTTAACAGAGGCAAGCAATGTTAAAAAATTAATTAATTAATTAGTTATTAATTAAATTTCTGGAAATATTTCTGCCTAGAAATAATCATAGTTTTATTTGTGCAGAGGGAACGATATCTTTTTTTGCACAAAGCTGATGTAAACCAGGGTTGTCAAACTGGATTTCTTTGAGGACCGGATCAGCATTGTAGTTCTCCTCCATGAGCCATCCAGGTGGGGGGGGTTATTGGGGTGGGGGGGAAGACAGGACAGACGTCTCCTGCAGCACTTTAATGGCCAAAACAGTCTGCGGAAGGCTGCACGCAACCCATTTTGGCCAGTAGAGGCACTGCGGGCCGATCCTTTGATATTTCCAGGCTGGCCTTATGGGCCGGATTTAAGCACCCCATGGACCAGATTCGGCCCACAGGTCTTGAGTTTGACACCCCTGATGTAAACAAATGGGTTGTTTGTCATGGGAGCAGGTATATGTTGGAGGCTGTAACTACCTGTCACAGCCAAAAACAGTAGGAAGGGAGGTTCTCTCCCCTCCCCTACTACTTTGGGCCATCCACCTGGTGAATTGAAAAAGGGGTGAAGTATGAATGTACTGAACCTTCTCCAGTGCTAAACAAGACATGGGCTAGTGAAGTAACAATGTTCACTAACTGCTGTCTGCAGGGTATTTCATCCCTATGACCCTTAACCACAACTAATGGCCAATGCAGTTTAGCGTATCATGAGAATAGAACACACCCTTTTTATTTGTTTACTTATTATATTTAAGAACTGCCCATCTCTCTCCCAGAGAGACTATAGGAGCTCTACAAATATTAAAAAAATAAGCCCCACGTATAAAATTTAATAGAGGCAAGCAATGTTAAAAATTAATTAGGAAGAGGGATTTGAGGGCTCTAACCAGCCCCACCACTGTATGTTTTTCTATGTACCCCAAGCAAGGCCGCAGAATCATGTTTCCCAGATTTTCTGGAAGGCTGTCCTGTGGATGTGTTTCAATTGAAGATATTAACACACTTCACCAAGGAAAGGCCTGAAAGAAGCAGTAACAAATATTTTTAAAATATTCAGGTACAAAAATTATTCTAAAAATTATTCTAAAACAATTTTTGCCTGTTCCTAGATTCCTTTGATTCCTCTTTGATTTCATTATTATTATTATTATTCATGTGATGCTACCTGCCAAGTTACCTCTATGAATCCTAAATCCTAGAGTCAGACATGAAAGTTGACAAGTAAATAAATAAATAAAACAGAGAATCTCTTACCTCAAAAAGAGCTTTCGCAGCATAATATAGGAATGTCTCCATAACTAATTCAATTCCTAAACTAAACTGAACAAATATATTAAATATGATAAAATAAACAAATAGTGTGCGTAAACTAAACTCCACTAAGTAGACAAGTGTGATATTAAATAAGATAAATTAGCAACTAAGCAAACAAATAAATATTGTAAACTAAACTGAAGCTAATAAATGCAGTTAAAAAAACAAAACCAAATCTAAACTACTAGTCCTCAATGAGTATGGAGTACACTCAGCACACAGAGAAAAAACTCTGAGTGAATGGCTTTTATTCAGCCCATCAAAAAGTTTTATTTACCTCTCCTTTGTGAGCTCATCTACCTCTCAGCCCTATTATGAAGGATGACCTCATAAAGGAAAAGCAAAGCCATCTGATTGACTGAATGAATGCTACTTAAGAGTTTTATCTATTTTCCCATATTGGGAGAAATGTAAGTACAAAATCCTTTTGATCCGTTAGGTGGAAACAAGAGGATGAGCTAACAGGAAAAATACCATAGGAAAAATGAGTGCCACTGACAAAAGCAGGGAGATCTCTGGAGAAATATGCAGAATTTAGGCTGAAAAAGAGGTGCAGAATGAGCAGAATTGGAGAGATATCTGTGTTTGACAGAGTAAATTACAGTATGGCTCTTGCGCCACCACACTGTACTTGCCTGTTTCTCTTGACAGAACTTTAGGAAGGCTACGAATCTATATTTGGTGGATCGAAGACATGTACCTTCTCAATTGTGATTGTCAGTACAGAATATTCTTCCCAAGGTTAATTCAGCCCCATCCCTTTTGATTTTTGAAAAAGCCTTAAGGACAGGTTAGGTGACCAGGACTGAGTGTGATGGCATGTACACCTGAAGGAGCAGTAGGGGAGAGTTTGGGCAGCACAGAGTTTTCACAGAAAAATATATAATAAAAGATAATAAAAGATTGAATTTAATTGGATTTCCCTGTGTCTTTTCTGGGCTTTGGCCGGATACTAGAGTTTCTTTGGAACCAAAGACCTATCTAGATGGCCCCTTTATGGGGAGGAGGAATTTTTATTTCTTCAGTCATGTGGTTGCCAGTTTTTTAGGTTATTTATTATTAGGGTCTTTTATTTGCTATTTTTATATTCTTTTTTTTTTCTTTTGTGCATCACTTTGGGTGAGACAGACAACTATGTATTTATTGTTAAATAAGTAAATAGGTAAATAAATAGTTTATATCACTTGAAGCCCCATATAAGTTAGTTTTTCTTTTTCCCTTTCCATTCCATTCTTTTTTTATCTCATTATAGTATATTGTAAGCCTGCGCCCTGCTTTCTGGTTTGATTTTGTTTTTTTGCTTATTTTTCCTGTTGATCTTGAATAGCTGGGGAACAGTTACTCTGAATATTAAGTCTGCTACTTATCAACTGGTCACACCTGGTCATGATGGTAATAGATGACAATATATATAGCTCAAAATGGAGTAGTGGAGTTCTTGGTACTCTTTGAACTTGGTTACAGACGGTTCCTTACTCCACTAGGTAACTTCTTCCTTGGTAGAAGGGAGTGGAGTTTGCTCAGTGGTGGGATAATTTCAAATAATCAAATAATTTAAAAACTGGTTCTCTGCCCTAATGATTGTTTTAAGTATAAAAAAACAATATACCAAAAGGTAGCTTATTATTTCATGCATTTAATACTTAAATAGGAACAATAAAAGAGGTACACAAAACTAGATTATGTTATACGAAAGAGTTTTAAAATATTAATGAAAAAAATATTAAATAATACCCGACAGAAAACAATAAAACTGTTATGTAAGGTATTTCCATATTGCTTCTTGATTGGCGTCCTTACTTGCAATTTTCTTCGCTTTTAGAGGAACCACCCAGAAGCAACAAAACTAGCCTGGTGAATATGCCCTGCCTCCTTTTCTTCCCCAGGACTTTCAGTTCCTCCCTTCTCTGAGGTGAGAATAATTCCCATCACCAGCAAATGACCATCAAAAATTCCGTGCCCTTCCCCCACTCTGCCCCCAACTTCCCCGTCAGCCGGTGAGAGGCCACGAGCCAAAGACGAACACAGGGATAGGAGGGCATATGCCACCTGGGCTCCGTGTGCCAAGGAAGGCGCCCATGCCCCTGGTAAGATTGACAACATCCACCTAGGCATGGTGCCTCGTGGCACTCATGGATGCTACCTCGGTGGCCTTTGGGCCTCATTTGGACATTATAATTTAGGGGTGCACTCACTTTTGTTGTCAACAGTTTAGATATTAATGGCTGTGTGTTGCGTTATTTTGAGGGGACAGCACATTTACACTGTTATACAAGCTGTAATACTATTTTACATTGTAGCCTGGTGTCATTTCTTCAGTGTTGTCACATGAAAAGATATACTTAAATATTTACAAAATGTGAGGGGATGTACTCATTTCTGTGACATACTGTATGTATTTCATGAAAACACTTTGGTGCCCATATTACTAGCTGTTACTAGCTGTATTCATATGATAAGCTGAGTCATGATGATGCCATTATTTAATTCATACAAAATACTGAATCTTAAATTACGCAGCATGGGCTTATGCAACAATCTAGACTTGTGGTTCATTAGCTAGTTTCTAATCCAGGACAGCATCTAATGCATGTTCATTGTGGTGAGACCGTACCCAACCTATACCAAACTAGGGAATAATCAATAATCATTGATAGCCTGAACAGCTTTTTAAAATCTAACTGAATGCAAAAACAAAAAACAAAATTATAAAAGGGAGAAAAAAGTAAAAAAGAAGAAACAAAAATATACTTACAGACATATGTATTTCAATAAGTTATATATATATATATATATATATATGTATGTTTTCTCAGGTTTTTATATATGTATGTGTGTGTGTGTGTATGTATATATATTATTGGCTAAGGCATACAAACAAAGCAAAAACAAAAAAGAATAGGTATTTAAAGAGTTTCTAAAAAATATAAAATATAAAAGGAATTTTTCAAAATAACGGAAAGAGTCCTGCAGGCTCATTTCCCTAGTCCCGTGAAGGCGAACCTATGGCACAGGTGCCACAGGTGGAACACGGAGCCATATCTGTGGGCACGAGAGTGTTGCCCTACTCTGGGTCCACCTGAAGTCGGGAAATGGGCTGTTTTCAGCCTCTGGAGGGCCTCCCACGGGGGGGGGAGGGTGAAAAACAGGCCTACTGGGCCCACTGTGCCATCACATGCCAAAAGCGGGGGGTAGTGCGGGGGGGTCACACACGCATGCACAGGGGTGGGGCGCATTGAATTATGGATATGGGCACATGTGTGCAAAATCCCCCCACATGATCTCCACTTTTGGCACGCGACAGCAAAAAGGTTAGCCATCACTGCCCTAGTCTGAGCAAAAGAGCAAAGCTGGAAGAGGCCATCAAGGGTTCCAGCTTTGCCCTGAAAAGAGGCATCTTCTGCTTGGCTTCTGAGTGGCACATTTGCTCCCTTCACCTTTTCGCTTGCAGAACTGGGGCTTCACAGTGCCGGTGTGTGTGTGTGTGTGAGGAGAGAGATGGCTGGCATGGATAGAATGGGCTGGCTAGGCCAGGTGCTATACAGGTGAATTGGGAGAGCAGGGTGAGCAGTGATGGTGGGGAGCTAAGGAAGGAACAGTCTGGCATCTCCAGGTGGTCGCTGGATCAGCTACTTAGAGTGGTTTGGATGAGATGGGGAGCCTCTGGCCTTCATCAACTCTATGGAAAGATACATTACATTCACATGGGATAGATTGCTAAGGGAAACAATCTGGCTTTCTTGGACTGTACAGTGCACATTAAGGAAGACAGAAATTTTGACATTGAAACTTACAGAAAACTGCACACCCATCAGTATTTACATTTTGATTCTCACCACCCACTGGAGCACAAAATGGGAGTGATTAGAACCCTACATGACTGGGTTGAAAGTTTGCCTACCACTAAAGAAGGAAAAGAAAAAGAACTAAAACATGTCAAGGAATCCCTCAGAAGTTGTTATTATCCATTAAATAATAAAAAAAAGACACAGCAGAAGCTCCTCCATTACAGACAAAAAAGAGAATAACAAATATAGCATGTTGTAGGAATATCTGAAAACCTCAGGAAGATTTTCAACCGACACAAACATACATGTACACTTTTAACTCAAGAATGCATTAAGCTTGTCCACCCCAAGGATAAAATACCCAGACACAAACTGATGATATATGCAATACAATCCAGTGAGACATGTGCAGAGCTGTACACTGGTGAAACAAAACAACCACTTCACAAGCACATGATACAACATCAAACCCAGATAAACAGATAAAGCAGTTAAACCCCCAAGTGGCCTCATCAGCTCTCAGAGTGTTAACTACCAATGACTGCAAATAAATACAATCCTGACCCACACCTGACCCCCTCACAAGACCCTCACTTGGTGTGACCCTCTCATCACAAGACCTACTGACCACAGAAGCCCTTATAAACACAACACCAACTCTGACATTCCCTAAATTCCGCTGAAGATATTAGTTAGTATAGAAAATCAGCACCCACTCACCCTCCTAGAGAATGAAATATTTTGGAGAATATTAAAATGGCAGGATAGAATATTTCCGCTAAAGGAAAAATGGGAAAAAATCTTCCTGCCCCAAGCAGAAACTGAGGCGGCCAGCTTTTAGAAATGCAGATTTGGTAATCCATTCAGACTGGGTCAGACAGAAACTCCAGATAAGCAATTAGGCAAGACAAGATTAGCTCAGACAAACACCTAGGATTTGCATTTCCCCTTTTGCCTATAGAGCCAGCTATGACCCCTACATGATCCCATAGAAATCAAAAAGGTATAAAAACCCACCCTACTCTCAGGTCCATTTTGTCAGCTGTCCCAGAACTGTGGATTCTGTTCATCAATAAACTTTATTTCCAGTCAGCCTCCATTTTGTTTCCAACGCCTTTCCCCTGGCCTGGAACTGAATCATATTAATTTTCATCCAACATTAGCCTACTAAGGAAACGTCTGGAAACCAACCCACAAGCTTGGAGAACCAACCTCCACCCTCACCCTACACCCAAGCTACAGATATTCGCCACTAACGCAAACACAATCCTTCCATCCCCCTTTCCACCATCCCATCAGAACCTGTCCATCATAACTAATGAAGCTTCTTGGATGAGAAGTTAAACATTTTCTTCTTCTTCAAGGAAAACAGTCCAGTTGCCTTTTGAAGAAAAAAGCAACTTTGAGACAACTATGACCTGGATGACTGAGAATCTCCACCGACTTTCTTCCACATAAAACTTGAGTGTTATGTTAAACCCAGTGGTGAAATCCAATTTTTTTTACTACCAATTCCATGGGTGTGGCTTGGTGGGTGTGGCAGGGGAAGGTTACTACAAAATCGCCATTCCCTCCCCACTCCTGGGGAAAGTATATTGCAAAATCTTCATTCCCACCCCACTCTGGGGCCAACCAGAGATGGTATTTGCCAGTTCTTCAAACTACTCAAAATTTCCGCTACAGGTTCTCCAGAACCTGTCAGAACCTGCTGGATTTCACCCCCGATTAAACCTAACGATTGGGCTATTGTTGACGATTGGGCTGCTTCTGTTCCTTTTGATGTCTCATGCTCTAGTTAGCAAAAATGAAGTTTGTGATTTTTCACCGGCCTCTCTTGCCTCCTTGCAAAAGGAGCTTTAATTGTCTGAATCAGGCAGTTTGGGGGCCCAGAAAGGAAGAAAGGGCTCAAGGAAGATCCATTGTCTTGATCTGTTGGGAACTCCCAAGTCTGCAAAGGGCAAGGCTGCCCACCCCAAAGAAGGGGAAAAAAGGTCTGGCTATTGTGCAAAACGGATCCCTGAAAGAGATCGGGCCTCTCCGATCGGTCTTTGAAGATCGAGTCTATTTTTGATTTTCTTCCATCGCTCTCCGCCTCTGAGGTCAAATGACCCGGAGGAGGAGCCGAAAGACTCTCCGGTTCAGGGTCCCCTAAGCGTTTCAACGCTGCAAGATTCGCGGTTTTTTGGTTTCAAGCACATAGGCAGGCACAGCTGCCCCGCCCCCTTTGCACACGCACACAGCGCACACATAAACACACACACACACACACACACACGCCCGGTGGAGCCGTTCTGCCTGCAACCGCTTCTGCAAAACCGAAAGCATGGCTTTGTCGGAAACGGCGGCTGCCCGGGGGCTCCTTCTGCTGCCTCGGATCGTGCTTTTCGGAGACTCCATTACCGAGGTACTTCAGGGTGATGGTGATGTTGGTGAGTGGGACAACATGGCCCCAAAACAGACGCAAAGGCCCTGTGTCCCATCTCCCTCCTCTTTCCCGCCTCCGATTGATTTTCACACGTCTTGCTTTTATTCTACTTGTTCTCCTTTTTCGTCTTACTTACTTAAATCGCTCCCCCTCCCGCAAGCCAGTGGTCGCCTCCGAATCACCTGCAGCCTCGAGGTATTGAAGAGGTATTCAATTCAGAATAGAGCTGAAAGGGACCTTGGAGGTCTTATAGTCCAACCCTCTCCCCCTGCTCAAGCAGGAAACCCTGGCCATTTCAGACATGTGGCTGAAGACAAGTCTCTTCTTAAGTAGGAATGCTTAGAATTTTTTTCTAGCTAAAAATGTTTCTTTTAGAAAAAAATTCTACTTCAGATTCCCTTCCCCCCCCCCCCTTCTTAGGTAGAAATTCACCAGGTGGAGTTTTCTTTTGAGCTGCCCAAAGAGGCTCGGAGGGGGGAAAAAAAAGACGACTTCCTTTGCGTAACGTGAATTGGCTTTTCTGCGCCGCTTTTAAGGAGTAGCTTTGGAGTTGGGAGAGGAGCGCGGCTGCCAATTGGAGTTGCTATCAGAGGTCTTCAAACTTGGCAGCTTTAGGACTTGTGGACCTCAACTCCCAGACTTCAACTCCAGCATAGCTAGCTGGAGAATTCTGGGAGTTGAAGTCCACAAGTCTTAAAGCTGCCAAGTTTGAAGACCTCTGTGCTAGTCTAATGTGATCACAGCTGGTTGGCAGGCTTGGAGCCAAACTAAAAATACCGGGAAAGAGGAGGTGATTACATCTGTCTTAAAATTTAAGGGGATAGGAGAAGTTTGGAAATGGGCTTCCCCTCTGTAGCAAGCCCCACTCATCAACCGGACAGCATACACTTCAGTAATTGAAAATACAATGACTAATTGAAAATACAGCCAGGAGTGTCACTAATTTTGCTGAAATAGTTGGGAAAGTCAAAAATGACCTCTAACCTGGCCTGCCTCTCAAGATTGTCATGCTTAATCTGAAATGTCAAGACTGGATTATTATTTTTTAATCCACTTTAAAATAGTCCTTAGAATGTGGGAACAGGTAAAGGAATATCTCTTCCTTCAGGATTCCAGCTGGGACTTTCAACTCATGTCTGTTTTGCCCTTAAACAGAAGTTGCTCATAATGATTTAAGAGCCTATCCATCCCTATTTCATAATAGTCCATGACAATAGCACCTTTGATATAGCCATACTTAAATGACTTTATTTACACATTGCTTTTTCATTCAGTCAGAATATTTGTAGGTAGTCAGATTGCAGAAAACCTTAATATGCCCTATGGAGGTTTCAAGTCATCCAGGTCAAAGGTGCTTTTTCAAGAGGCAACTGAACTTCCTTGTGTGGTTTTTTTTTTTTTTTTTTTTTTGGAAGACATTTCGTTTCTTATTCAAGAAGCTTCTTCAGCTCTGAGAAGTGAAACGTCTTCAAAGAAAAGTCCGGTTGCTTCTTGAAAAAGCACCTTTGGGACTTAATATACACCAGGGTGGATTTGATTTAAATCGAGTTGATTTAAATCACAATTTAAATCATGATTTAAATCACTAGTAAAAAGGCTTGATTTAAATCAACTCGATTTAAATCATAATTTTTAAAGAGCAACTGTCATCTCTGCTACTCCTTTGACCCACTGTTGACTCACCAATAGTCCTAGTGTTGCAGAATATACAGCCTCATGCTGCATAACTAAGCTCAATTTCTTTTTTTTTAATAAATACTTTATTGAATTTTCCAGAATTAAAAAGATAATAAACAATCTCTATCTTGATCCGAGGTACAGTGTTTACACAATTGGTAAATCAAACGTTGGATGGATTCCATCCATAACTATACAATATACTATACAATTCTATACAATTCTATACAATTAAGTCCAATTCTAGTGCCTAACAAGTCATAACCTATTATCATACTTTTATCTTGTTCTTCAACCAGTTATACCAATTTCCCCATACTTCATAATATTTAGAATTCTTCTCATTTTTTAACTCGCTCGTCAATTTTGCCATTTCTGCGCACTCTAGAATTTTATTTATTAATGTTTCCTCTGAAGGCGTAGATTTATTTTTCCAGAGTTTCGCAAAAGCTAGTCTAGCCGTGGTTGTGATTTGAATTACAAATTGGGTTTTGTTATTGTTGAGACCATCTTCAGTCATACCTAAGAAAAAGGATTCCAGGGCCAGGACTATCTCCTGTCCCGTTATTTCAGAGAGCCAGAGTCGAATCTTTAACCAGAACTTTTTGGTCTCAGGACAAGTCCACCAAAGATGATAGAAGGTGCCGACCGTTTTTCCACATTTCCAACATGTAGCAGAGAGGTTTGGGAATATTTTCGCCAGCCTGTCCGGGGCTAGGTACCACCTATGCAACATTTTGTAGTGATTTTCTCTGAATGTTGCCGATTTCGTTATTTTATAATTCCTGTTCCAAGCTATCTCCCAATCATTGAAATTAAGGCTGTATCCTAAGTTTTTTTCCCAAATGATTTTTTGCTATGATCTCTGCTCTATCCTCATCTAATAGAAAATTGTAGATTTTCGATAGCATTTTCTTATCTGTTCCCCAAATAATTTTATCAAAATATCCATATTTCGTTTCAATACCACATATGTCTAACTAAGCTCAATTTCATGCTGAATAAACTAAATTATTTATGTATCTTAAATAGAAAACTATTTTACGATAGATTTTTACTCCAAAAGTTTTTTATTAAAATAAATTTGATAAAATCAAAAAAATCCAATTTAAATAAAAAAAATATCCGATTTAAATAAAAAAAATCTGATTTTTTTGATTTTTTTTAAAAAAATCATTGATTTTTATCCACCCTGATATACAGTGATATTTTTAACCTCTTTATTTTGGCTACATATCATTTCCAGTGGTCTAAATAAAAACACCTCGTACAGAAGGATTCCCAACCAACTCTTGATCAGATACAATAAACTACATGTTTTATACAGGTAGTCCTTGATTACAACCACAACTGGGATCAGAATTTCATCATCAGTGTGGTCATAAAGCGAGTCATCATGTAACTGGACCTGATTTTACAGCCATTTTTAGCACAAATCACTGAGTTGTTAAATAAAACATGATCATTAAGCAAATCTATCTTCCCAATTGCTGTTTTTTGTAGGAAACAGGCTGGGAAGATTGCAATCATATGACTGTAGGAGTGATGCAATGGTCATCAGTGCGAGGACAGGTTATAAATCACTTTTAATTTAATTAATTCAATTTATATGCCGCCCCTCTCCGAAGACTCAGGGCGGCTCACAATACATTTTAAAAAATTAAAAACATTAAAAACTCATTCACGCCATTCATGACCGGATCTCGCCAGATCACAAGAGCGAGATCAACGCCCCAGGCCTGCCGGAAAAGCCAGGTCTTCACCGCTTTTTGGAAGGCCAATAGGGTGGGGATGGTCCGGACCTCAGAAGGTAACTGGTTCCAGAGAGCTAGGGCAGCCACAGAGAAGGGCCTCCCCCACAGGCCTGCCAACCGGCATTGTTTAGCTGACGGGACCCGGAGGAGACCAACTGTGGGATCTTACCGGTCGCTGGGACCTATGCAGCAGAAGGTGGTCTCGAAGATAACCTGGCCCTAAGCCATGTAGGGCTTCAAGGTAATAACCAACACCTTGAATTGTGACTGGAGACCAATAGGGAGCCAGTGCAGCTCGTAGAGAATTGGTGTAATGTGGGTGTACCTAGGTGCCCCCACGACAGCTCGCGTGGCTGCGTTCTGGACCAACTGTAATCTCCGAACACTTTTCAAGGGTGATAAGAGCATGAGTGACTGTGAGGAGAGCCTCCTGATCCAAGTAGGGTTGCAATTGGTGCACAAGGCGAACCTGTGCAAAGGTCCCCCTAGCCACAGCTGACAGATGTTCCTCTAGTCTTAGCTGTGAGTCTAGGAGGACACTCAAATTGCGAGCCCGTTCTGAGAGGACAATTTCTCCCCCCCCAGAACCAAGGATGGACAATCAACATAGTCTTTAGGAGGCAATACCCATAGCCACTCGGTCTTGTCTGGGTTAAGCCTGGATGGGAGCCTGTTGACTCCCATCCAGACCCTCACAGCCTCCAGGCACCAGCACATCACATCCACCGCATCACTGAATTTTTCCAAGATGGTTGTAATTTTAAATTGTCCTTAAACGAACAGTCCTAAGTACAGGATTACTTGTACAGTACAAGGCTACATTATTATGTACTTGCACACCCAACAGTGTTTCAAATGACATCCATCTCAAGGTAAAGTTGAAGAATTGATCCAAGGGCCAAATTCCACATCTCCCCCACAACATTTCTTACATTGTACTTTGGAAAAGAAAGGAGCCAAACTTCCTGCTCAAATGGAAGATGATGGTGATCACTTCCAGCGTTCCTGTGAACAGAGGAAGCAGTTCTCTGAATAGACATGGGGCTTTGTAGTCCTAGATTCTGGATTGGGAAATGCCCTGTTCTGCCTTGCAGGTATTTTGTCATTCTTCAAAGTAAATAATTCATAAAGTTATCTGATGTGCATTGGGTTTTACTAACGGAGAAATTACGTAGGTGCTACCAGGTATGGGGCTGTCAAATGCTGACAGAGTTATCCGTGTTTCTTTACTGCCATCTACTTGGGACTTTGCAACTCAGAACTGGTAGCCCTAAATTTGGTACTGTACTTGATTGCAGTGAGTCTCCAACATTATTGTATATTTTAAGCATCATACACTCACGCTAGGCTGAACTGTAAGAATGAGTACATTTATTGGGATCTCTGCATTTACATAAATTGTTAATTGTCTTTCTTCTAGTTTTCCTTCCAAGATAAGGGATGGGGCGCATCACTTGCTAATAGATTAGCTAGGTAAGAAATACTAGCATTTTATTTATTTTGTTTTACCTCTCATCTTGTCAGTTCTTTTGTCATATTGAGAGGAAACACACCGTCAAATGATACATCTCTCTAGGTTGCATTCTTGATGATGTTCTTATCTGACAAATAGGAAATCACAAGAGATCACTATGGAACCAGTGAAATTAAAATTTCTCTTAATGTAAATGGTAGACTCCTTCCTTTTTTATTTTTTTTTATTTTAACTGTTATTAATCTAACTGTGTTTGGTGGCTCTTTTGGCATCCCACTTTGTTGTTGTTGCGTTGCCAGCCCCACCAGGTAGACCAGACCATGAAATCAACTGCATGACAAGGCAAAACCCACTTTTATTGAGATTGCTAGAATAACAGAATTGTGCAAGTGTATCTTCTTGGTTCAGTGAATTAGGGAGGGGGTCTGTCTAAACCACTTCTGAATGGGATCTCGTTCCTCTGAACTTAAACAGTGTTCCTTCCACTTTTGCTTCGGCAACAATTCCTGCCTATCTTCCTCAAGGTTATCTTCCTTATAGTCTACAATTCTCCCACCAATTTTTAAACAATTTCTAAAACCTCTACTTGACCTCTGTAGTAGTTCAGGCTCTTCAAATCTATAATGATGCGTAATGCCTGGAAATACATTGGAAATGGATTGAAAACACAAACATCATGATTTGTTCTGCATTGTAAATAAGGTTTGACAATAAGAAAATGTGTAAGAATTCTGGGTAGAAATGATGAAAGATACAAAAGCTTCTTTTCAACGTGGAATATAGTACATTATGGAGAGGAGAAGAAGAGAAAGTCGGATTCATGCTAAATGCTGAACCAATTTGACTGGTAGTATGTATGAATTGTGAATTCTTTGGGACTAAAATTATGAATATCCTATGTGGAATACAACACTGAATAATTCCCTGGCCAATCTTTACCATTTCAAGATGTAGATTTACTACATAATGAGACACACAGAGAGACACTCAATTTTATGTGTATACTCATTTTAGAAAATGCGATGTCTTGAATCGTGGACTCTCTGGCTACAACACCAGGTGGGCTAAAATGGTTCTTCCACAATTAATCAACAAAGACCATAATGCTGGAAACATCCTGGCGGTAACTGTCTTCTTCGGGGCAAATGACAGCGCTTTGAAAGGTATAGAAAATTTTGATTCTTCATCCTGCTCTTCTAATTTAATGTTTTGTTAGGCTGGGATTGAAAAGTATGTTACTTCAAATAGTTTAAAGCCTTCACACATTGGTCCAGATATGTTTAATCAGCAGACACGCCAGCCACTTTCTTGGGTTATGGCAAAACGCATGTTAGTGCGTCAGACTGTTGAGGTAATGTGGGGGGATACAATGGCTTGCTTGAATTTCAACAAAGGCGCTTAGAATGTGTGTTACTGAGATGCTGTTTCATTGCTTCCCAGGCTGCTGAATCAGCATTCTTGGTCTCCAGGGCTGTATGGCTGAACCAGCAGTTGACTTTATTTTCCTTCAAAAAGTCCATGCTGGGAGGGGTGAACATCTTTCAAGGAAACAGGAACCCCACTGTCTTTCTCAGTGTTCCTTGTGTCTAATTGATTTTGTAGCCAAGTTAGCACTTCCTTTGCTTTGTGAAAATGTATTTAGAATGGGGGCTTTTTGCTTTCTGCCTCCCAATTTTACTTAACTGTCCTACCTTTTCCCAGTTTGAGAAGAGCTGTGTAAGAAACAGAACATGAACAGAGCACAACAACTGCCAGAAAGTTTAACTCCTGTATCTTGTTAAACAGATGAGAACCCCAGACAGCACATTCCACTGAAGGAATATGCTGACAATTTGAAAAGTATAATATGCTACCTCAACTCTGTGGACATTTCCAAACAGGACATTATATTAGTGACTCCACCACCCCTTCATGAAGCTAGTTGGGAAAAAGAGTGTGTGGCTAAAGGTGAGGATTTTTTAAATTCCTTTTTGAATAGAATTAGCAAACTTCCCTGCATGATTTATTCCATGTTCTAGTTACGTTATACCAGGAATGTTTGGCCTACCCTTTTTCCATTAGTTCTGCCAAATTTGTCCTGTTAGCCTCTTTTTTTTTTTTTTTTTTTTTTTGCAAAATAAAATGACCGTTGGCATGTTTTATTTATTCCCATCTTAAAATTAGAACCAAAGTATACAACTGTATGGAAATAGCTTTTTAAAAAAAGCAAAAACAAAACGCAGTAGCTCAAAATAATCTGCAGTGAAGCTATGAGGGCAGAATTAGCTTCTAACCTTTACTGCATGTGATATTGTGGTCAGCAAAAGGATTCTCTGTACCCCACAGTGGTTCTATACTATACATATATTTACATTCAGTCTTGTCTGTTCTATAGCTCTTGCTAGGAAAAAGAAAAATGGGTACCAGATCTAATTTGGTTAGCAAAACATGTTCCTGGATTGTAATGTCACCACAGAATCCAGTCAAGACAGGAGTCCTGGTATTGGAGAACTGTTACAGAACTTGGTTTTTCATTCATATAAGGCACACTCAACATCCCTTCCATTATGAATTCATATGCAAAAATTCAAAATACAGCAAGCGAGCAAGGAAGAATGCACAGAGCACGGATTCCAGAATCCATTTCAGTCTCTTTACCAGCAATGGCCAGAGGCCATGTTCGTTTCCTCCTCTGTAATAATGAGTTTCTTCTGTATAAGTATACTTCAACTCTGTCCTCATGTTACAGCTCTTTGTGTACGTGTGCAGTGGGAAGCAGAGGGCGGGCTGAGTACACACTGCACTAAGACACACGATCACAGTAGAATGGAGGTGAGTCTAGGCTGGCCTAATCACAGTTTTCCAATTCATTATCCAGCTGCCTCTCCTGGAAAGATGCATTTGGGGGAATTTTTTCAGTTTTTGTTTTCTGCAGCCGCTAGTTGGAACCAACCCATTTTTACCTTTGATCTTTCTTCTGTGACATTTCTCCTAACACTAAATTTAATTCCATTTTATTAGGGTTTTGGAAAGGACAATTCTGATTTTTACATGCTTTCGTTCCAACGGATCAATAGGTTGGATGTAATGAGAATAGCAAAAATTAACTCTGGATCTAAATTAAACCAAGCTTAACTTCCAAAAATTGCCCATGTCAACATCTGGATGGGACTGGAGCCGGAGCTGTATAAGTTCCTCCATGAAGAAATTATATTGTTCTTCTGTTTGTCCACCTTCACCCTCTTAGATAGCTACAGAGCCTCCTTGAGTAGCGATTGTCTCGCATAGCAATTGTTTTCAGTTGTGACAGTGATTTATGAACAATCCCCACATTTATGACCTTCACAAATCTATAAAGCAAAGGAATGCTGAAGCATCTTCGTAGTTCCACTTAGCAACTGCTTAGCTTGACAACCAAGTTGCCCATTACAGTTGGGGTCCTTTAATGAGGACATTCTGTACACCATTAAAGCCTAAGGGTGATGAGTTGCATCATCTGGATCCATTTGTGATTCATGTTTGTTACTCAAAAAGCAAAACCTGAACTCAGTTTTTAAGTTTGATGTATTTTTTTCCTCCTAATTCTCAACAGGTGAAAAATTAAATCGGCTAAATTCTGTCACTGGGGAATATGCAAAGGCTTGTGTTAAAGTAGCAGAAGAATGTGGTGCTGATGTCATCGACCTGTGGACACTTATGCAAAAAGGAGACCAGGTGTGATTTCTGAGATTGTCATTGCAGTGTACGCAGCAAGTGAAGCTAATTTCCTTACTGGGTGCAAAGTCTCCCTTAGAAGCTCATCATGTTCTATTTTGCAGACTGGCAGATTAGTTGAACAATGATTAACACAGGTAGTCCTCGGCTTACAACAGTTCATTTAGTGACTGTTCAAAATTACAACGGTATGAAAAGAGTGATTTACAACTGTTTTTCACCCTTATGGCCATGGCAGCATCTCCAGTGATCAAAATTCAAATGCTTAGCAACTCATATTTATGACAGTTGCAGTGTCCCGGGGTCTTGTGATCAGCTTTTGCAACCTTCTGACAAGCCAAGTCAATGGGGAAACCAGATTCACTTAACAACCATGTTACTAACTTAACAACTGCAATGATTTACTTAAAAACTGTGGCAAGAAAGGTTGTAAAATGGAGCAAACTCGGGTGAAATCCAGCAGGTTCTGACAGGTTCTGGAGAACTGGTAGTGGAAATTTTGAGTAGTTCAGAGAACCGGCAAATACCACCTCTGGCTGGCCCCAGGAGTGGGATGGGAATGGAGATTTTGCAGTATCCTTTCTCTAGAGTGGGGTGGGAATGGAGATTTTGCAGTATCCTTCCACTGCCATGTCCACCAAGCTACTCCCACCAAGCCATACCATGCCCACAGAACCGGTAGTAAAAAAAAAATGAATTTCACCACTGGGCAAACTCATTTAACAAATGTCTCACTTAGGAACAGAAATTTTGGGTTCAATTGTGGGCGTAGGTTGAAGACTGCCTGTATTTTTGGCTTAAGTTTCTTTCTGTAAAGTCATCTGAACAATTTACAACATTTTATATTTTGTGAAATCTCTGGTTTAGGACTTCAACTGTTACCTGTCAGATGGACTCCATTTATCAGAAAAAGGAAATACTTTTCTAGCAAACCAGCTTTGGATACTCCTAGAAAAAAAATTGTCAAGCCTTCCTCAATTGCTTCCCTACTGGCGTGATGTAGATCATCTCTACCCTGAAGCTAGTCTCCTGGGCATCCCCATTGCTAAGAAGCAATAAAAAGAACATCTGTAGGTTTTGTAGATGTAGATACAAAATAAAATTTCCTTTTTTTCCCACAATCAGCAATACCAATTCTTAAGAGAATATACTGATATGAACTTGCATTCTCAATTATTAGACCTCTATAAATATTCACTCAGAATTGCTGAGTTTTCTAGTTATGTCGTGACCGGCATAGGTAGGGCAATTACCTGTTTAAAATTTCAATGCACATTGTACGCATAAGAAAATTGTCAACACAAGCAAAAAACAGACAAACCAAGCCTGATGGATCAGACAATCCCACATTGCTACAGAACTTTAGACTATATTTCAAGCTCAGAACAGGGCTGGGTGTCTAACTTGGGTTGTTTGGAAGGATCACCAGATTTTGGATAGCATTTTGTGGGCTGCACTCCAAAAGATTATTGGCTTAAGGGTTAAGACTATTTCAGGAGGGATCTTAAAGGGGAACTGCTTTCCACATCCTCTAGATTTTCCAAAATGCAAAAGGGAAAAAAGGCTACATTTTATTTCCTCAACCCTAGAATTGACATTCAAGGATGCCAGTGGGTTGTATGTCCACTTTTAAATGGCTTCACTGTTGCCCTAAGAAATCTTTCTCCTCTAGCAATAACAAATTGGTTAAGTAGCCCAGGATCATGCATACAGTAAGTAGTCAAGTGACTTATTTAGATAGCTGGCAAATGTTAATGATTCCTGTAGTGGACATTAGCAGTCAAGAGATACAGAATCATATGGCATAGGGATTAAAAGATGGAATTAAAAGAAAGTGGGACAATAGTTAATGCAAACAATATAGATAGTAATCGTAATCCAAGACAATTACAATAATTGATAATTCTGAATCAAGCTTGACCAAATCTTGAGAATGTGGATGGTGATAACCCTGACTGAGACAATCAACAATGTCAATGAAATAATAGCAAAAGTTGTCTTCGGGCACTCTGGAGAAAGTAATGAAGTCCTGCTAAGAGAAGTGTTAGAAAAAAAATCAAATGTTTCAGAGATGCAATGAAAGCTTAACCTGGTTGGTAGGTTACCACTAAAGTGATGTTCTGATTGCAGAGGGAAGCAGAGACACAACAATAGGGGGAAGAGCCGTTCAGATAAGAAACATACTGAACCACAAAGTCTTTTTGGAAAAAAGCTAAGGTATTTAAAACTACCTCTAAGCTACAGTACATGTAATGCAAGCTGATAATGTATAGCATTGGTCTTGGAATGAGTGATAATTTGGTAAACAAGAACCACAATTATAACAATACAAGCAAAGGATCTTTGCTGATGTGGGCACTTAGTCTAAAAAAATTTGCTTTGCAGCTAGCATTTGCTGGCTGGAAGGAAGTGAGCAGGCAGCTCTTTGGAAATGCACTGGAGCTGCCAAAAGGCAGTTTAAATGCAAAGGCCCAAACCAGAATGCAGCCAAACGTGCTTTCTGCAATTTCCTAATATCAGCTTCTGCTACAAGTGTGACATAGGCCATTTCAAGCTTCCTCCTTAGATATTTCACCAGGCAGTAGTTACATTACTGATTACTTCCATTGTCTGATTTCTATGGTACTCACCTTGCTAAAAGAATAGAACAAGGATGGGCAACTCTGCCTATCATCATCAGTCAAATAACTCAACCAGTATGCCAACAGATTCCTTTTTATCCAATGTTCAGCAGTTGACAATACCATACTAAGATGAACTGATCAGTTTTTAAAGAACAAGCATTCATGTTCTATTTTTGATTGCTGCTGTTGCACCTATTATCAATTACAGACACATCCTCCATATATAATTGAAAATAAACAGGCAAAGCAAATATTTTAGACTACTTATCAGTCTACAAGTCTCCCGCATAGCTGTTTCTTGAATGCAAGATAGAATAGACAACTGCAGCATTTAATTGCCTTGGTTACTACGACACACATCGAAGTACAATGTTTAACGGGTTATTGAAGCTTTTAAATTGTCACAGAAAAAGGGACTTGTGTATCAATATTTACAACTATTCGATGAATGCCAAGATGCATCTCATGAAAAACTTTTATAAGTTGTCCTTGATACAAGCTTAACTTGTGACCCAATGGACACAATCATTCAAGTAGCTTTGCAATAATACGGACAGTGGTTTCTTCCTGCTCCTTCTAGAATGTTTTTGGAATGTCTAATCTAGCCTACAGTTTAGGGATTCTTGCTGAATCTGCCCTATCCAGGTACTAACCGGGCCTGATCTTACTTAGCTCTAGGAGCCCAGCCAGGGTTGACATACCCAGGGCCTGAAAAACTTGAAGCTTTAATTACCATCAACTATTTATATTTTAGAAAATCATTTTATTATATGGCAATGGGAGCTCTTACTCCTCATACAAAGGTTACTTTACAGCTGGGCATGAAATCTAAAAAATTAACAGAATATCGGTAAAAATACCTCAGGGACACAAATTCAAGTAGTGTAACAAATATCCATGAAAAATGTACAGGTTTGTTAATTAGATGCTACAAAATACAAATTTTTCATCAGTCATTTTTTCTGATATGTGGACCAGCTCCCAAGCTGTTGTGTTTTATATAAAGATATAACTTAGGACATGATTAGATGTGCAATTGGAAATAATGCTACCCTTTGGATCGTGAGCCAACCGCTTCTATATGCACTGCCCAACTCCTGAGATCAGGCGATCCCTCCTGAGATCCCTTCCCATTAAAAGGAGAGGGCTGTGCCGTTTCTGCTTTTGCTCACTCAGCAAAAGGCCTGGAGAAAGCCACAAAGGCAGCAATTGGCACTTGACGGAGATTAGGACTGAGATAAGCCAGGCTAGTGGCAGAGGAGCCCTGCACAACAAGATGCTCAGGTCTTTTTCCTCATTGCAACCACAACTTTTGCTTCCTCACAGAAGCAGATCAGCCGTAAAAATGCAATGTGAAATACGCCACAGACGAAACAACATGCAGATGCCCTGGATACTGTACACTGGCATGGTTTGAAATACAGTTTTATGAAGTCCCCTTTCTAGACTTACATTCTTTCCTCACAAAGTGAAAAAAGTGAAATGACAATTACACATTTAAGATGTTCATTTTGCATCAGAGATTAATACCCAGCACCCTATGTGCATAGAAATCTGAAAATCAGTGAAAACATTGCTTCTATCTCAATTGGATTTTGATTAATTTCCTGATGGGTTCAATCAGAATGGTGTCATTAAAGCCACACTATATTTTATTCGGAAAACATTACTCGGATTCCAAGATTTGCATTGAAGTAATTAGCTGCTATGACACTCCCTTCAAATTTAGCTGAAATATCTGCCTTTCCTGAATACCAATTAAATTGAAAGGTTCCCTTCATCTTTCATTAAAAAAAAAAGAATACTGTTCAGCAGCATTCCTGAAGTCTCTAATAAAAAAAGACTTCATTTATTTGGAAGGACTGTATTTTGGAAGGGAAAAAGAAATCTCCTTTAGCAGTGCCGTTTAATACCAAGAAGGCACATTATAAAAATACTACGATATACAAATCTTGGGTCAGAGAGATTATGGCTTGATTCCATCCACTGAAAGGTAGGTTCAATTTGAGAATACAGAAGAGAGTCAGAAAAACTCAATATATCTGACCTCAATTTTTATGCTTTTAGGCAGTACTCTTTCACACTGATATCAGGAAGATCATACATATGGCCAGCATCTGCAGTTGGTCACTTCCTTGCTTTTTTCTCAGTATACATATATATGCATATGCATGTACAAATGCATACACACACACACACACAAAGAGGCAGAGAATATAATGAAATGGCTTTAGATCAACTAGCTGAACTTGGTTTTGTGCAGAAGAATCAGCAGCTGAGAAGGCAGAGACTAGCACTCGGTTTCTTTGCTGTCTACTCTATGTTGGCGCTGCAGTTTAAAAGAGCTTTTCTCACTCCTGGTGACCGGATGATCTGTGAGGTCTTCAAAGGATTTGGCAGCTGTACTGTTGTTTGGAAAAGGATCTTTCTCAAAGCAATCCTCCTCCATATGCGAGTCTGTGCTTGGATCCTCTTGGATAGTGTCCATTCTTTGATGATCTAGTTTTGGGGGCCCTGCTGCCACAGACACGGGTACGATGGGCTGCAAAGGCTGGTGCCGACTTGCCGGGGGCACAACAGGGAAAGGCTTGATGATCCTGATGGAGGCTGAATCCATGCTGCTCAACATCTCGACGTTCTGCAAGAGACAAGCGGGTCGTACATTAATCGGAAGAGGATGCTAAACGTCTTCCTTAGCAGCTTGCTTTATTACATCATCCAAGGAAAGTGTTCACAGAAGGCCTGCCTCTAAGGGCCGCTAACACATATCCTGTACAGGTGGTAAGAGGGCAAGTCTTGTGAGAATTCTGGCCCATACAAACCTCTGGACTTTTAATGAAAGATGACCATTTAAAAGCTTCACTACAATGGGCTGTAGGAAAGTTGTATGAAATTACTTAATTTCTACAATGTTACTTTTAAACAGGGAGGTATGAT
Organism: Arizona elegans; assembly: GCA_022577455.1. NCBI lineage: Eukaryota > Metazoa > Chordata > Lepidosauria > Squamata > Colubridae > Arizona > Arizona elegans. Next base: position 199,250,541 of record JAKOOJ010000001.1, on the reverse strand, counting down.
AAAGTTACAACTACCGTAGGATAAATTGAAACTAATTTAAGCTAAAATATAGTTGAATGAAATTAAGAAAGGACGTCTGGAGCCTAAGCTCATGCAGGAAACACAAGGTACGTATAATCTCAAGTAACTCAGAAACGGTAGAGAGAATTTGATAGTTTGGCATGAACAAGTTTTTCCTGGAAATAGTATCTTTCGGAACTGGATTGGGTTCTTATAACCCAAGGGTGTCAAACTCAATTTCATTGAGGGCCGCATGAGGGTTGTGTTTGACCACAGGGGGGTGGGGAGCATGGCTGGAGTGGGCATGGCCAGCTCAACGTCACTCGTGTTGGCGGCACCTGTGGTGGCCTGGGCGGGGCTGGAGGATCTATTCTCTCCAGCGGAGGAAGACAAGACCAGGGAGAGCGCCAAACCCTTGTCCTCCAGAGAAGCCTCACCATCCCTCTCAGGCCACATGTACAACCCCAAGACAGTGGCACAAGCTATCCAGAGCCCTAGGCAACAGAAGGCAAGCACCCAGCGTGGCTCTCCTGAGCTCCCTTTTCGCTGGCAGAGGTACCGTGGGCCAGTCCTTCGCTGTTTCCAGGGTAGCCCCGTGGGCCAGATCTTAGGACCCCACGGGCCAGATCCGGCCCACAGGCCTGGAGTTTGATACCTCTGTTGTAACCCAACCTTGTAGCTTTTTAAAAACACAATTCAAAAACATGACATTATACGTACATGATTTATTTAAACTTTGAAGTTTCCTGTCCAATATAGATTGACTTTTTTGTTCAGCTGAATATACATTTTACTGGTAGTCCTTGAATTAGGACAATTGAATTCAGGGACTTTTCATTGTAACTCATTGCAGGCATAAATTGAGTTACCACATAACCGGACTCAATTTTATGATTGTTCTTATGATGGTCATTAAGCAAATCATCTGTTGTTAAGCAAATCACATGGTCATAAATCTGAACCCAGTTTATTCAGTGGGTATTTTTTTAGGTAAACTAGTCACAAGTCACAAACCGCTATCATCTGACTGCGGGATGCTGCAGCTGGTGGTAAATGCAAACCAGTTGCTAAAGTGCCCAAAATGCAATTATAACATGACTGCAGGGATGGTATGGCAGTTGTAATTCATGGATGGGTCATAAGTAACTTTTTTTGAGTCTCTTGTAACTTTGAATTGTTGTTAAATAACTGGTCATAAGTTGAGGACTACCTGATGAAAACTTTATCCAGCAGAGGTTTGTCGTCAACAAATGCAGTACTAAAAGTATTAATTCAAGCAAACTTACACTTGGACCAAACAGAGATTTGGTGTTTTCTTCATATTGCCTGTCCAATTTCTTGTCCTGTTAAAAAAGGGGGAAATCACATCTTTATTTCTATAAACAAATCATTATTTTACAAATAATCAGAACTCATGGGTAGTTACGTCAATCACTAAGCAAGTTATTATAACTTTGGAAACAGTTTCAAATTACCTAGCCAATATGCTTCTTCCTGCTTTAAAAAAAATAAAGGTGTTTTTAAATAATGATTTCTTTAAAAACCTCAAGTTCTGAAAAGGAAGCCAATTTCGAGGAATCAAAACATTCCCAAATAACTGGAGATGGGGGAGGAAGGAGTGGAATGAATAAACAGGGAATACTCTTACTGTGAAAAGATCTAAGTATCAAATGTGTAATACTCAGCACTGATTTTCGTAATTATGGACTCAATGTCTTTTACTATAAATTTACTATAAACTTTGTAGACAATTAAATTTTCTTAAACATCTACTGTTGACTGATCATTCATAAAATCACACTTGAATTTAAGGCACCTGTTTAAATGAAAACTTACCACACAGTGTACTAGAATACTGAGAGGAATCCAAAATAGCAAGGAGAATACAACTACAGATCCTACTATGTTGTCTGCTAAAAATTTCCCTGTGTAAAAGAGAAAAGACACCACATTCTAGCTATCTTAGAAATAAATCATATGGAAAAGAGTGCAAAAACAAATACAATAGGTAAAATTTTATATGTCTTTTTACCAATTGATTAGTGCAATGTGACAAAATAGGAACGTATTATGCTGAAATAACTAAGTACCTTAAACATCAGGAAATAAATTATCAACTTTAAAGAGATTTTTTTATCAGTAAAGAATGGAAAATGGGAAGCTAGACATTTCTCCAGGGTATGCATTTAATACTGTCTTCCCAGGAAAAGGTTCCCCTCACACATATGTGCTAGTCGTTCCCGACTCTAGGGGGCGGTGTTCATCTCAGTTTCAAGGCCGAAGAGCCAGCTCGGTCTGAAGATGTCTCTGTGGTCATGTGGCCAACATGACTAAACGCCAAAGGCGCACAGAATGCTGTTACTTTCCCACCAAATGTCCCTATTTTTCTACTTGCCTTTTTTGCTTTCGAACTGCTAGGTTGGCAGAAGCTGGGACAAGTAACTGGAGCTCACCCCATTACACGGCACTAGGGATTCGAACCGCTGACCTGCCGACCTTTCAATCGACACGCTCAGCGTCTTAGCCACTGAGCCACCGTGTCCCATCTTCTTATATGTCAATTTAATAAATTAAGAAGAATCAGCAAAACTTGGAAATAAAATACAAGCCATCTTTACCTTTGCTGGGTAAATAGTTACACAAATTATATGACTTCTTCTTCTTCTTTTTTTTTTTTGCATAACATTTAAAAAGTTCTCCCACTCCCCTTGGAAATACATACAAACCTGTTCCTTCAATTTGCATAGCCTGCATAACAATAGGATTAATGCCAATTATGAATCTATTATCATAGCCAGAATTTCCATGATTGGATTATAAATCCAGAATTATTCATGATTGGATGGAGGAAAGACATTGTTTATTTTATTAAAACCTTAGGTGCACTAGTTAATACAAATATTTAAATCACGTGTGTCCAAATCATGGCCCATGGCCCATCCATGTAGCCCTGGACAGCTAGTAGTGTAGCCTCACAAGATCGTAAACTTTTAACATTATGTGACTTTAAAAATTATTTATATACATTAATTATATTATATATTTTATATGCAGCCTGTTAGGATATGGTTTGAGCCTAACAAGTTGTCCAGGCAATATATGTGTTCTGTAACTTTAATATGAATATGTATTGTGCGACTTTAAAGTTTTCCTGCTGATTCATTGTAATGCTGAGTCATGCTGTAATTAGTTGTGAACGTATTTAAGAAAGATACTGTAACGTATTCAGTTGATGATAAACTACCACTGTGTGAGGAGTTGCTATCATTGGGCTATCATCGTTTGATGGATCTGCTACCATCGTGGTTTGTGAACCAGAGTGAGTTTGTTATTCTAACCAACTACTGTTTGTGTGGTAAGAAGATTTCTGTATCACTGGACTGATTTAACTGGCAAAGACTTGGATTGATTTAACGACTATGAGATTGTTTTTTTCACTATAAAGTAAACTTTTGATAAACCAGTTTGCACATCTCTTATTCATTGCTCTCAGCAACGTTTCTCTGTGCTCTACGCTCTGCTGGTTGGTAACACAACAACAATATCCTTAACACAGCCCAAGACAATTGCTCTTCACTCAATGTGGCCCAGGCAAGCCAAAAGGTTGGACACCCATGATTTAAATAATCAGATCAATATTAGATATATTAATGCTACCAAATTTATTGACAAAACTGCTTTTTAACTATCACATTTCAAAAAGCAAACAGAACACTGCATGAAATAGAAAAGATGGGCTGAAAGTAAGATTTCAAGCAGTGGAAGATGCATATCTTACCAAATGTATTGATGCTAAGCTGATCAATGAAAACCCAAAGTCGTTCAATCACATCCTGCACACGCTTATCACATTTGCCCTGTAAAACACAATGATGGCTTAGAAAACCAAGTTTCCATCCTAGTGACAGAACAACCTATCTGAAGAATAGTGAGAAACAGAAAAGGCAGGTTAAGTGCAACAAAAGTTGGTAGTGAGTTAATTTCCTAGAAAACTATACCATTAATCAATTTGAAATAAGAAAAACTAAGGACTATTGGTGGCTTTGCAATTTCATTACAAAACAGGCTTTGTTGTTGGGTTTTCTTTCCCATAACAATACCTCAAAATATAACAGAATAGAGGAAAGGAAAGGATGGGGACAGAGGGCTGATACTGGCTTGATCAGTTATTTAGACATCTTTATGCACAGTGGACTATTTAGCTGGAAGACTTTGTTTCCAATGCAAAGAACTGCTTGGTATGGCCAAATTTAATTATCCTTTACAAATTTAATTATCTTGGCAACATTCTGTACCAAATTTCTCTCCCCCCCCACTTTCTTCTCTTTCTTTCTTTCTCTCTCTCTCTCTCCCTTTCATACACCCACACACATTTTCCATGTAACATGGAAAATACCTTAATTTCATTACAGATCAAATTAATTGGATGGTTGTTTTGATTCCAACACTCAGCAGGGAGCAGCCCTTACAAAGAAGATCTAGGTAGAGGTAGAGAAGAAATTATTTGCTCCTTGGGCTAAATATAGCTACCACCAGAAAAATGGGCATTAACAAACAAATAAAGCGGATAAAAAGAAAATGCAATGATCACCGAAAACGTAACAAAAGCTACAGGATATGTGGTCCTAGAACAGCTACTAATACAGGTATCCTCAGCTAACAATGGTAATTAGAACTGAGAGATGCATCATTAAGTGAAGCGGTCATAAAGCGCAATGTCACGTGACGGCACTGACCACTGACAACAGTTGCACTTGTGGTTGTACAATGAATCCCACAAGATTTTTAGGTATGATGTTCCATGATTACCATTTACAGCCTCCTGCTGGGTTCCCCACCGGCTTTGCTTGTTGCCATTGCCTGGCAAAATAGCGATCACATGACCATTTTGGCCTAGCACCCAAGTCACATTCGCATGACACTAGGAATGCTGCAACATTCACAATTTGGAAGACCAGCCATAACTTTCTTTGTTCGGTGTCATTATAACTTCGAACAATTGCTGAAAAGAATGGTCATTAAACTGACAACTACCGGTGGTGTATTTTAGAACACACCAACAATGATCAAAAAAGAGGAATAAAGCAATCTACAGAATGTGGGACCAATATCCAGGGATAGATAAAAAGAGAATACACTCTGATCACGTATGCATACTCACATTTGTGTCACAGAATCCCACAGTGCAGGGCTTTCCCTTCCTCAAATAATAGAAGTCCTGGTTGATATCATCACGGTAAGGGATGCATTTCTTAGACTTATCTCGACAACAGATTTTGCAGGAGTTATCAGTTTCTGAAATTCATTTTTTTAAAAAAGTGGTAAGGGAAGATTATTTGGCTCTTAACAGCAAATCATTTTCTATTGTTAATCATATCTCTCTCTGGTTATACTTATCCAGATCATAAAGATGAGGTATTTGAGCATCACAACAAATATTTTCATAAACTTTAAATACGGAGTGCAGCCCATCCAATAGAGCAAGAATAACTATGGAATTTCATTAAATCCTAGAGCAAAATGAAGCACAATTTGATGTCATACAAAGGCTTCCTTTTGTAATTAAACTCAACTAAAACAGTGTTGCATTACATTGGATCTCAAAAACTAGGACCCACAACAAACCAGCTTTGTCACACAAACAACAGGATACATAAGTAATCAGTAAAGAAATGTTTGTAACAGGAAACAGATCATTCTTCAAAAGTTTCCACTAATCTTCAAATCATTCTCACACATTGCTGGTTACTGGCCTTTTGTCAATTCTAAAGTAGTTATCATGCATAGTTAGGGATAGGTTAACTTCTTCATTTTCTGTTGTATGTCATGATGGTCATAAGTCAAGGCACTTGCACAACTGACCTAATTTTAATTTTTTCCAATGGTCCTTAAGTGAATGTAGAGGTCGTAAAGTGAACACAGTAGTCATTAAATGAATCCCTTGCTCACAATGGGTGCTTTTTTTAACCAGAAACCAGACATATCTGGCAAAAAAATGTAAATCACAATCAGATGACTGCTGGACACTGCAAATGGCCATGGATGCAGGTGATTGCCAAGCACCCCAAATGTGATCATGTGACTGGGGGACATGGCCATTAGAACTTTAAATCCAAGTTGTAAGTATTTTTTGGGGGTGATGGTGTTCTGTTGTAACTTCGAATAGTCACTAAGTGGCCAGTTATAAATCGAGGACTATCTGTATTAGAAATCAAAAGATATTTCAAGGTGTGAGGAGGGAACAATGTGATTCTTCCACACAGGGAGAGATTCTTAGCAGAAAGGAGTCCCAAAGAGAGCAGGCATTATTAAAAAATGGCATTCAATAAGAATGGGGATGCCTGTGCTAATCCTGCTATTTTCATGGTTTCTTACACATACAGAGGACAAGTGGGATGGGACTTTAGGAGAATGTGGAGCTGTGATACAGTGGGAAAGTAGAAAACCTGAGGGGAAAAAACTCCATATGTCCGCTTTGGACTGATTTGAGATGAATGGAAATAGAGAAGGCCTCTGACAGGCTTGTAATGGAGTTACAAGCCTCTCAGCATCTTCCTAGACTTTCCAAGACTCTCAGCCGCTCCCATTTCCTGACCTAGAAAGCCTGACCCCAGGCTCTGAAGAAAAGAGCTGCTTCTATGCCTGGAAGCTTTCCCTGCAAGGGAGAACTTGGGAAATCTGGATCCACAATGGAAGAGTTGCTAGTTTTCTGAACATCCAAAGGAGTCTACAGAATACCGAAGAGATTTCACTATTTTTGCTTTGTTGCTAAGCAAGGAATCCTGATAAAGGACAAGGAAGAGAGCCAAGAAAGAGGTCTTGAAGTAGTTGCCCAAATGGGATATGAAGAGAAGGAAGGGGGAGGGGAAATGCCTTTGAATGAAATAAATGCTGTAAGAGGGCCCACCAAACAAATAAAACTACCTTTATTCTAATCTAGGACCAGAAAACTTATTCCAAGAAAAACAGGGACTGTTTGCCTTTTGTCCTTAATTCTGTCTTCAATTTTGGGTAAGATGTTTCTTGAGAGGAAGGTCAAGGAAAACTTCAAGCTCAGCGGACAGGGGGCTGTCAGTACACTGAGGCACTCTCCCTAACTGCTGCACCCATATTTATGCCCAATATTTCTTGGTAAACTATCCTTTGCCCTGTAGCTCCAGGAATCCATCTTCAATGGTCAAGGTCCTGGTTGAGGAGAAAATCCTAAAAGAAGAGCTCTCACTCAGGGACCAAAGGAAGTATTGGTCCAAAGGAAGCAGACAAGAAGGCTGAACTCACCATTGCAAGCACACGAACTGAGGTTCTTCTTCCACTCACAGAAAGGGACGCATTCACCACTTTTGCATTTTCCCAAATCCACGCACACGGTGTCATCCAAGGCATTCCCAGGGGGAGGACAATCACTACTATTCCCTGTAAGTGGATTTGACAAAATGGTGGCAGACATCAGAATAGGCGTATTTGGGGAAAAATACACATCACTTTGTATGATTTTCTAGAGAGTGAAAATGGATTGAGTTTGAGGTTTATCTCAGAAACTTCTACCATACTACTAAAAGGAAGAGCTGAGGTAAACAACTGCCAAATGAAAGTATAATGTAAATGATGTTATAGGCTGAACTTTGGACACTTTTTCATCACTTGTTTACCACCAGATTAAATTTTCTCTTTTCCACCAAAATGACTGAAAAATCTAAGCAGACCAACATTTGTTCAGCTTTATTATTCTGTCAGTAACCTGAGGGGAAACTTCCTTTTGCTTTATATTTTTATAAATATAAAAGTTTCTTCATGAGATACTACTGCACAATCTTTGTTTGTATAGAACAAACAAACCTCACAATTAGCATTTTCTCCTTTCCCCTGTACCTCTGATTTTGGTGAAACTATTTTAATAGATAACATCGAAGAATGAGATGAAGGATCTCAGGGATCAAGCATGAAGTGCAGTGTTTGCTCCTAAATCATTTATCAGAACAAAAACTTTATACTAAAGCTGCTTTTATTCCAGAATGTTAAAAAGTGCACTTGTGAATCTACAAATGGATCAGCTGCAATTATATCCATGCGTAAGCAGTCTGCATTGCTCAATATCCCTCTCCAAAAACCTACAACAGAAGGCAACATGCTGATGATACTGGATGCCAAACCAACAGATGACCACACCTAGTGGCTTCATATAGACATTTAAAGAGGGACAAAAGTTCTGAAGTGTCCTACATAGGAGGCATCTCTGGCTCAATTTCTCACACACACACCATCATCATTGACTGGACCCATCCAAAGAAAAAGGAGGACCACTGGAACACTGTATCTCCCCAGGAGTGGGCTTCAAAAATTTTAGCAAGGGTTCTCTGCCTGGTTGCTTGGTGGGCATGGTTATGGTAGGTGTGGCTAAGTTGGCCTCCTGCACCATGGCCGGGGGGGGGGGGCGGCATTTTTGTCCTCCCTGGGCTCCAGAGGCTTTCCTCGAGCCTCCGGGAGGGTGAAAACAGCCTCCCAGGCTCCGGACGCTGGAAACGGGCCCATTTCTGGCCTTCCCAAACTTCCGGTAACCCTATTTTTCATCCTCCCTGAGCCTGAGTTATGGGCATGCCATGGCCTGCCTGTGTGACATTTTTGCTCCATGAACTACAATGCTTGCCAGTAGACTTCCAGATGCAATTCAAGGTTCTGGTGTAATTACTTATAAAGCTCTTCATGGTATGAAGCCGGATTGTCTGTATCCTAACCCTTATAATTGCTATCCATCCCACATTGTCTGACAAAGTTGGCTTGCTCCCAGTCCTATCAATTACACAATGCCATCTGGTAAGAGCCAGAAAGTGAGGAAATTCTCTATCAGGGCACCCGCCCCCCTGAAATACTATTTCCCCTGAGATTTGTACAGCCCCCATCCTGGCCTTATTTAAACTAATCCTTAAAAACTGGCACTATCCCCAGGCCTTGCTTACAAGTGATAGACTTTTTGGTAATGTCCTGGCTTTTCTAAATGATTTGTTTGTTTTATGGATTTTAGATATTCTGTTTGTGTGTATTTTATTGCATTTTTACTGAGTATTCTATAAGCAACCCTCAGGGTTGCTAATTGGGACAACCTATACATTTTACAAATAAGTAAGAAAATTAGCCTGAAAATATGCTTTAATATTTTTGTGTGTATCTCAGTTTTTTTGAGAGCTAGAATTATGAGGGTTAAGATACAGATAATCAGGCTTCATACCATGAAGAGCTTTATAGGTAATTACCAGAACCTTGAATTACATCTTATCTCAGGTTTTTTTTTTTTTTAAGAGTTAAAGATTATAAACTCAGATTTAGAGTTGGGTAGGATGTTCAGTTCATAACCCTGGCAAGGAGAAGAAAGCACATAAGCACATTTTATTTTATTTATTTATTTATTTATAAACTTTATTGGCTGCCCACCTTATCATCAAGGTAACTCTGGGAATATATTTTTCAAGCAATTTCTGTTTTGGAAACACATTTGTCTTGGAATGCAAAATTCATAATTTATTAATAAAACTGTTAATTATCTTAAACAATATAACTTTCTTTCCAAACTAAAATATACAGGGTATCATCATCTTCATTTAATGATCCCATAATCCCTTGCAGGGTGGAGTCTGGGCAACTGGATGGAGCTAGCGGAGTGTTTACTGGTCGGATGCCCTTCCTGACACCAATGCAGAGATTTGTTCAGCAGATATATTCTCATTGTGCCCAGAGAGAGAAATATCTGCCTCTACCTAGGATTGAACTCACAGCCTCCTGATTGTGAGGCGAGAGCTCCACCTCTAGGCCACCGCACCACTCCAAAATATACAGGGTGCACTATTGAAAAATTGAAATTAAAAGCAAAAATAGTTTAGGACTATTATTAAATAGAAAAATAAAGGACTTACCTGTGCAATAGGATTCCCCTTTACAGGTTGCATTGATAGCTTCCTGGCACTTCTTATCTGCACTTTCAAATTGGCATCCTTTACAGCAGGGGCTGTTTCGATCACTAAGCAGATGGGCAAAAAATAATAAAATATCTAGATTGATAAACTCCAAGAAATAGCAAAGATTGCCATAAAGATTGTATACTTTTTTTAAAATCTTTTTTTTTTTTTTTACAGAAACTGCGTTAGACAATTTTCATCCTGTCTCCAAGCTTTCCCATGGGCTCTTTCAGAGCTCTGTTCATCCTCTGTTCCTATTTACCATTTGTATATGAAGTCAATGGGTAACATTATTCACTGGCATGACATTAGATGCCCTAAGTACATTGCTGACAGTATAGATGTCTACCTTAGGGCCAACAAGCAGTGCTGTTGAGGTGCTTCCTGAATGCCTGGAGGCTATGGGAGACTGGATGGGGAAGACCAGGTTTCAACTCACCCCACATTTTAAGCCCCCTCCCATGAAATCCAAATTTTCTCAATGGGGTTCTACTGCCATACCAAGAATCGGTGGACATAATAGGGGAATTTTTCTGGAGTTGCAACTCCTGTTTGAAGAACTGGCATTTGTTGACTTTAATATAAGAAAACAAAGACTCAAGTGACACACACACACCCATCTTCAATTTTGTTCCTTCTGTAGCCAATTATTTTATTTTGTTTCTTCTGTAGTTTAGTTTACTGCCTCACCTGCATTTTGCATTCAGCTTCAGCTTGCAGTCGGATGTGCAGCAAAGATCATTCTGAAGATGTAGGAGGCCAGGATCACATTCCTCCCCTTCATCCACTCTGGAATTGCCACATACTTTGTTGGTCCGTTCTTTGAAGCATTCTGGAGCCTTGCTTTGTATGGTCTGAAGAATGGATGCTTTACTGCAGTTCGAAAACATCTAAAAACGTTACAGAAAGTAGGGAAAATAATAGCTGTAAAATGCTGTCATTTGCAAATGTGGGTAGTTATAAACTTTGGTATAGAATTCACCCACCTGAGGCCTCTGTCAGCCCCCCATTACATAATCAATTAGATCCATTAACCCAGGATCTCTTGTCACAGTTCAGAACCAGAGTGGGTATTTCTAGCATCCATCTTGATTTCTATTGCTTTATTCCTGATTTTACATTTTTCCTTCTTTCCTTTCTTTTGATACCCTTCCTCAAATCAGTCCGTATTTTAAAAAATGCAATGAAACACTGAAATATTTGCAATGGTAAATTAAACTGAAGTGTAAAACTTAAAAGATCTTTCCCCACATAGACATTATTTATACATGGAACAACGTGGAGATTAAAAAAACAACAACCTTGTTGTTTTCATGGTCCCCGCTCACAGCAATAGGGTACATAACGTATTTTCCTCCTTGATCTTCGGTGGGAGCACATTGTGGCATGCTATCAGGATCGTGCTCTGCCCCAAAATTATGTCCCAACTCATGAGTAGTAACTAAGTCAGCTTCCTGTTAAATGAAAACAAAATGATGATGTTATCTAGTTGTGTAATGAAACGCATGCAAGCAAAACCAAGCTCAGAGACACCAAGGAATCTACAAACTAAACTGTTCAAAGCTAAACCCCAGAAGCAAAGAGGTATTTGAATATGTCCAGCTGTTCACTGTATACTGTAGTACACAATATCCTCCAGAAAAGTGTCAACTGTAAATGGATAATGCTAATCAGTTAGAATTCCCTGCAGCCTTAGAAGAACATATGAAACACAGAACGTGTCACATAGATCCAAAAAACTTAAGACAAACAATTATACCATTGATCAGTGCAACAAAAAGCATAACCAACTCAAGCAGAAAACATAAAAACCTTAAAAACCTAAAGGAGGACTAAACCAGTACCATCGTCTCAGCAGACAACAGGGTTCTGTAGGGTATACATGGTATGCAGAACATTATGCGTACAAAAATCCAAAGAATTACTCAAGGACAAAGAAATCTACATTCCAGTAAACATCAACCTAATAATAGAAAGTGGACAACCTGATCAAGAGAACCCACAGTGACCTAACCAAGAAAGGTCAAATCATAAAAAAAAAACAACCAGTGGAAGATGAAAAACTGTGGACCTGTTCTGCCATGGTTCTGTGGACACACAATACACAAGCCCAGCATACTTCTTCATCCAACTGTATCATTACTAAAGAGGTCAACATACAACATAGCCCAAAAAAACCTAGAACAAGCTTGTACATCTCACAGACGGTAGCGAATATTCCATCAACTCTTCACTACAGTGTCTCCAGAGAGTTAAAGACCTAAATATAGAAGAAGATGCAATTATGGAAATATCTAGAATCATAAACCTCATTACCTAATTTCAGTTTGATGGAAAAATCAGAGGAACACCCGTGGGATCACCACTCTGATGACTCATATAACACAGACTGTAATGCAAGGTCTAGAAATTACAGCACTCCCACATTTATTTGTCACATTGAAAAATGAACTAGAGAAGATACATGCAACGAATAACAAGCATTTTCAAATGAATACAATTCACAAGGAAAACAAACAACATACTACCCTTCCTGGATATCCTCATCAGCAAAGGAATCAACAGCAAATTAGAAATTCAAGTCTAACCAACCCACACTAACCAAGTGCTCCATTAACCAAGAAACAATCCAGAGACTACAGGAACCCTGAGGTAAGCTGGTGCGGGGCACATGTGGCAGCTCTACCTCCCCGCCCCCCGGCACTGTGAGCAAGGAGAAATGGACCTCCTGTACATGGAAAAAAATAAGATATCCCAAAAATAAGCCCTAGTGCTTATTTCAGAGCCAAAGAAAATAAGACTGGGTCTTTGGGGAAAAAACAGATATTTATCTACTCACATTTGCACGTTTTCCAACTACTAGATTGGCAGGAGTTGGGGCATGAACGGGAGCTCACCCCGTCACATGGAGCTCAGATCTTGAACCTGGATTGACAGCTTTCCAGCTGAAAAACACAGCATCTTAACCACTGAGCCATTGTGCCGCCCCATCCTAGACCAAGCTAAATCTAAAAATGCTACGGAATTCTTGGAAGCTGGCATTGATTTGCCATCAATAGACACAATGAACCATAGTTATATATCATTCAAAACAGGCAATACAAAAGCTGTTGAAACATACTTTTCAGCAGACAACTCCCAGGTAAATAGGAATTAACATCCGTCAGACTGAAAACAATACTTTAATCTAGGAATTAACAAGGAGAAAAACACACCCCACCAAAACTGGCAGAGCAAGCTACTATATAGAAATAGAAAGCAAAATCCACTCATTCGCACTGATGTACTTCATTCGCACATCAGTACTTACTTAGATAATGAAACATCTGCAAGCAAGATGTCAGAGAGCACCAAGAATACCACAGTTCAATCCTGTATCTTGTATTAGAAAACAAGACTGCATGATAATTTTATTCATTCAGCTGACTTCTAATGCTGACAATAGGACCAACAATGCTCCAAAGACTTCTGTTATTATAGAGTTGTTTGCAAACTTTTAAGCACACCCAGTTGTACATTTCAATAAATGCCTAAGTGAATAGAAGGTGGCACAACTTCTACAAGGAATAAAGTTAAACACAACATCTTTCCACAAATCTGAATGCATACTATTTACATAGTGATGTGATCACTTTTTGCAACCTTCTGACAAGCGAAGTCAATGGGGAAACCGAATTCACTTAACAACATTGTTACTAACTTAACAACTGCAGTGATTCAGTTAACAAACGTGGCAAGAAAAGTCATAAAATGGGGCAAAATTCACATAACAAATTTCTCACTTAGCAACGTAAATTTTGGGCTCAATTGTAAGTCGAGTACTACCAGTACTTTCCCATGAAATATAATTACTGAACAATCCAATAACCTTAAAGAATACAGAATCAGCATTACCACAATGTGAGTTCTGTTCCAAGTTTTGGCAACCAGAATTAAACAAAAGCAAGCTTTTATTTGGTTCATGCACATACAATTCAGGTTATATTTGCTTTAGGCATTCTTTTAAGTTTTAAAATAACAAAATGCTCCATACGCCCAACTACTTAATTGTTATACTCTGATCCAACAAAATGTAATTGACAGTGAATATCATCATGATTAAGTTTTTAAGCACCAAATTGGGCAAAAATGTGCAAATTAGAAGAAAGGGAGCCTGGTTCCAAAATGTTCAGAAGGGTTCAGTCAGCCTGACCCATTTTTCCCAGTTTAGCAGCTCGGTCACCATAGTTGGTGACCAAAGATCATCTTCAACAGTAAGAATCATCAGAAAATTAAGCCAGAAAAACAATATTATTGATTTCCTTAAAATGGTATCCATAATTTGCAATACCTTTGTAAGGATTGTTTTGCCATAGTTTTTTGTGCTGGTTAAGCCACTGTTAAGATAGACAGCTTTTCCTGGTACCGAATTAGAATAAGCTAGGGAAGAGAAGATAAAAATATCAAGAGTCATTCGACACTGCTAGACCATTGTGGATACACACAGGAGGATTCACAATTTTAGGAACACATCTTGGCAAGTCTCTTTGACTGATGCTTCTCACAATTATGCTATCTCACCAGGGAAGGGAACATACACTGGAGTGTTCCTAGCATACAAACATGCCACTCTTTGTTGACTTGTTTTTTAGGAGTTAATGCTTAATACCAATTTAAATCTAAAGAAACTAGATATTCTGGAAAGTTCAAGTCTCTTTTCAGCTTTGACTTTTAAGAGAAAGTCTTTTGACACCTACCATGTTTCTGTCCTGCCTGAACTTGCATTAAGTTAATACTAGAAAATAAATTACTAGCTTTTACCATAAATTTTATTTCCAATAATGCCTTTTGGCCCATAAGCCTGAAAAATGAAAATGATGGGAAAATATAATCTAGTGCATATTTGGACATGTATACATCTTCCCGGAAAAAATTAAGCAGGGTTAATAAGAAATTGAGGTAGCAGGTAGCATTCTAATAAAGCAATGCTTGTGGGATGAGTTTATGTTTCCCATGACAGTCACTTTGTAAAGAAGCAGGCCCATCTCCAAGCAGGCCTTTTGTGCAAGTGCCAGAACACAGCCTCAAACATTTCAAATGTTCCTCATGGCCAAAAAGGATTGGAGACCTTTGCTATAGGTCCCCAACAAAACTTAACTGCCTACAGTAGATACATACTTTTTTTTTTCTTCAGACATTTATTCATTTCCTAGAAGAAAAACCAAATCCAAAATCGAAAGGGACTTACCTTTTGGACAGATGCCACCATGGCTGTTTGGTTTCTGAGATGCCACGTAAGCTAATCCGAGAGTACCCATATCAAAATCTTGGTATGTAAACAGATGAGCAAGGCACACTTTAGCAGCTTTTTCAGCTATGTCATAACTGAATTGCTTTGGGGGACAAAAAAAACAAACACTTTTTTAGTTTAGAGATGCTTGTTCAATAAATTAGGAAAGGAGATCAATAAATAAGAGATTCCACTTCTAGCATCACCAAACAACACTTTTCTCTGATCCGTTTTCCTTGCCCAAGACAATATTTTGCCTAAAATTGTTTTTCTGTCATAAATTACTCAGGATCACATAGTGAAGTATTCCAGAAAGGAAGTAAACACCCTATAATAGAATTTCTGCATAATGAGGATTGAAAAATAGTTAAGATATACTTGATAAAGCATGCTGCATCAACATTTTTGCCACAGTTCTGAGAGCTTAGATAAGCATTTAGTTTATTTTAAATCATGAGCCATATTTTAAAGCTGTTTCCTTTGGGTTTTTTAAAAAATGTTCTTTCATGATGTAACATTATATATTTATTCCTGAACTATTCAGTTATCAACTTCCTTAAAATATGTTGTAATTTGGAGATGCCCCCAAATCTTAAGTGAGAAGTGAGTCTCAAGAAATTATTTATACCTAATTTTATCATTTAAAATGCGCACACACACGCACACACACACACACGAAAACCTACCTCTAGCAGCTGCTTGACTTCCCAGGCATCCTTCTCTTCATCAGGCTGACTTTTTGCCATGTTATAGTGTTTTTCTTTAGACTTCTCTGGCTCACTATGAACAATAATCTTTATTAAACAGAAATAAAATATTTAGAAACTTTGTAAAAAAACAAAAAAAGGGTTCAAAATAATGCTTTTTAATGAAGAGAAAATACCATTACTCATTAGCAAAGGCTCATAGCAACTCATATGCTTACAATTATGAAACACTTTTCCCTCCAGCAAGCTATCACTCAAACAGAAAGTTTCTAAAATGATTTATCTGGTAAAAGAAAACATATTTCTGTTTCTTGGGTAAAATAAGCCTATCCAAACAAATCCTTCAGCATAGCAAGCCCATATCAAGCTTTTAAATTTCAGTAGCTTCACCTAAATCTCAACAATTCTAAATTTGGTAAATAAATACTTTTAGAAGGTTGAATAGAATTTGCAACTATATCCAGTAAGTCTGATTTTAAAGAGAAAACATTCTTGGAGTAATAATGGCAAGAAAATAATCAGAACATTGCCAGGCATATGCTACCTTTATTATTTTATATGGGAAACAATTGATTTTTACATATCAAATATTGAATAGCTGGTCAGGATTTCGCTTCGCAATGAAAAAATGGGTGAAACTGCTCTTTGCTATCTTTATTAATGAAAAGAAATATATTTGATGCAGAAGTTTAATATGAAACAGCATAATTCACTGAGGCATATGCATTCATTACTTCACACAAATATAGTTAGTGCTATAAACAAAAAGAGAGTTTCAAAATTAAAACTAACTAAATTAGAACCGCATACCAAAAAAAAGAGGAATGCCTGAAGGACACTTTTTCCTGGTTAGTTTCCCAATTTAAGCAAGATTTGCTGTTATGAGAGGGTGGAGGTGTTAGCAAGGAAGACAACTGTAATGAGTTTTGCTTTCATGATTATTGCTGTAGTCAATTTTTTTTTTTGACTGAAATACTCCCAGCTCACCAGGTCTGTTGTAATATCCCCTCACATGGCTTTGTCTCTACTAAATATGAAGATTTGGAAAAATATGATAAAACAAACATTGCTGAATTTTGGGGAGATATTACAACAGAGGTACAATGCCCTCTTCACACGCAAGCTCCAATTTTAATTTTTCGAATTTATTGCAGGGTAGTAATTTATGCTTACTCTTAGTCTCTTATTGTTTATACTGTAATTTTTTAAAAATAACTAATGCTTTTCTTTAACAACTTAACATGTAAATTTAAAGTTAAGGAAAGTTTTCTGAATATGTTTTTAAAGTAAGTAGAAGCACCAATTGTTTTTAAAAAATATATCAAGAAATATTTTCCTCACTAATAATGCCTATAGCTGCCTCTCTTCTTCTTGTGTAAAGTTACTACCTGGCTACATCCTCTATCTGCATTTCTGTTAGAAAGAAAAAGGGGAAGGAGAACAAAAAAGAACGATAACCTTCAGGATCATCATAATTCATCCCATGTTTTGCATGTATCACACAGTACAGTTAAATTATTCAATAAAATATTGAATTGAATGCACTCTGGCATCCAGCAAAAGTGTTCACATTCCTTCCGGGAGGTATTTTAATACCTGCTCTATCTGTATGCCATATCCTTTGAACTGGGCGTTGTCCCACGAGGTATTGCGATAGATATCATCCACTCTGTCTATTAATTCAATCTAAATGTGGAAAGGAAAACACGGGATTCCATGTCATTAGAACCTAATATTGTGGGCTATTTATACATAAATGCACATTCTGTGCATGAGTAAGGAATACTAGTATTCTACTTATTTAAGTCATTGAATTGGTTACATTTGTATTACACTAATCAAGGAGTTCAAAGCAGCATTCATGTATGAAAGTCGAGTTTGGTGTAATGGTGAAGGTGTAGGCCCAAAACCAAGAGACTATAAATCCTAGGCCTCCCTTATAAAAATTGCCGGGTGACTATGGGAAAAATTGTTGTTGTGGGAAAAAAGAGGAGGCAGGGGTATTAGTATGTTTGCTGCCCTCAGTAATATATAAAATCTGTGAAATAAAATAAAAAAATAGTACTGTTTCTTTCACATCATTTTTCTTTATAAAAATGGAGGTACGTTGAACTAAAGCAGTGATGACTAACCCTTTTGCTGTCACGTGCCAAAAGCGAGGAGAGCGTGGGTGGGTCACACATGCGTGTGCCCACATCCATAATTTAATGCACCCTGCCCCCCCACATGCGTATGCAACCCCCCCCCCGCTCCCTCCGCTTTTAGCAGTAGGCCCGGTAGGCCCGTTTTTCACCCTCCCCAGGCTCCAGAAGCTTTCTTGGAGCCTGGCGAGGGCAAAAACAGCCTTCCCGTCCTCCCGGAGGCCCTCCAGAGGCTGGAAATGGTGTGTTTCCCAACTTCCGGTGGGACCGGAAGGCCCGAAAATCAGCTGGCCGGTGTGCACAGGCACGCTGGAGCTGAGCTAGGGAAACGCTTGTGTGTCCACAGAGATGGCTCCGCGTGCCACCTGTGGCACGCGTCATAGGTTCGCCATCACGGGACTAAAGAATGTAAGTGGCACAAACTCACAAACGGGTGAGTTTGTGCCGTTTACAAGAAACACACAGGTAACCATCGATTTATGACCACAATTGAGCCCAAAATTTATGTTGATAAGTGAGGTAGTAAAGTGAATCTTGTCCCATTTTATGACCTTTCTTGCCACAATTGTTAAGTGGATCGCTGTAGTTTTTAAATTAGTAACAGGGTCATTAAGTGAATCTGGCTTCCCCATTGACTTTGCTTGTCAGAAGATCGCAAAAGGAGATCACATTTATTTATTTATTTATTTATTTATTTATTTATTTATTTATTATATTTCTATACTGCCTTTCTCCCGTAGGACTCAAGGCGGTGTACAGTCAAGAAAAATATAGACACACAAACATCATAAAATTGCTAATTAAAATTATTACTTAGTTTGTTCAATTAAATAAAACCCAGAATTAGATCACATTTAAAAAATCATTCACATGTTCATATGTTTAGCCCCGCCTGTTGGAACATCAGGGTCTTGAGGGCACGGCCCTCAAGCACGGAGATCAGGGATATTCCATATCTCCAGAGGCAGTTCATTCCAAAGGGTTGGAGCCCTCACAGAGAAGGCCCTCCCCCTGGGAGTCGCCAGTCGACATAATTTGACTGATGGTACCCTGAGTAGTCCCTCCCTGTGAGAACGAACTGGTCGGTGGGAGGCTATTGGTGGCAAAAGACGGTCTCGTAGGTACCCGGGTCCTAAGCCATGGAGCGCTTTAAAGGTGATAACTAACACCTTGAATCGCACCCGGAAGACCACCGGGAGCCAGTGCAGCTCGTGTAGGTGAGGTGTTACATGGGCGTAACGAGCTGCGCCCATAATCACGCGCGCGGCTACGTTCTGGACCAGTTGGAGCCTCCGGGTGCTTTTCAAGGGGAGCCCCATGTAGAGAGCATTACAGTAGTCCATACGGGAGGTAACTAGGGCATGACTGACCGTGCGCAAGGCGTCCCGATCCAGAAAGGAACGCAACTGGCGGATCAGGCGAACCTGATAAAAGGCACCCCTGGCTACGGCGGTCAAATGATCTTCTAAAGATAGCCGTGAATCCAGGAGGACACCCAAGTTGTGGGCCCTCTCTGTGGGGAGCAAGATCTCATCCCCTATTGTCAGTGATGGTACCAGCTGACTATACTGGGACGCCGGAAGCCACAGCCACTTGGTCTTGGAGGGGTTGAGTCTGAGCTTGTTTCTCCCCATCCAGATCCGCACGGCCTCCAGGCAACGGGACATCACAGCAAGGGCATCATTGGGGTGGTCTGGGGTGGAGATGTATAGCTGTGTGTCATCAGCATACTGATGAACACTCACCCCGAAATCACGGATGATCTCGCCTAGCGGTTTTACATAAATGTTGAACAGAAGGGGTGAGAGGACTGACCCTTGCAGCACTCCACAAATAAGGTGCCTCGAGGTCGACCCCTGCCCCCCTGCCAACACAAACTGCGAACGGTCAGAGAGGAAGGAGGAGAACCACCGAAGCACGGTGCCCCCTATTCCTAACCCCTCCAGCTGGTGCAGTAAGATACCATGGTCGATGGTATCAAAAGCCGCTGAGAGATCTAATAGGACCAGGATAGAGGAGCAACCTCTGTCCCAAGCCCTCCAGAGATCATCCACCAACGCGACCAATGCCGTTTCCGTGCTGTATCGTGACCTGAAGCCCGACTGGAACGGATCCAGATAGACAACTTCATCCAGGTATTGGGGTAGTTGTCGCACGACCACACTCTCAACAACCTTCGCAACAAAGCGAAGATTGGAGACTGGACGATAATTTGATAATATAGCCGGGTCCAGGGAAGGCTTCTTGAGGAGGGGCTTCACAACCGCCTCTTTCAAGGCAGCGGGAAAGACACCCTCACTCAGAGAAGCATTTATAATCCCCTGGAGCCAGCCTCGTGTAACCTCCCGGGAGGCCAGTACCAACCAGGAGGACACGGGTCCAATAAACATGTGGCAGCGTTAAGCTTGCCCAGAATCCTGTCCACGTCCTCAGGAGTCACAGAGTCAAACTCTTCCCAGATAACGCTCTCAAGACCTGCCCCTGACTCCTCCCCTGGATCATGACATGATCATCACATGACCCTAGGATGCTGCAACCGTCATAAATATGAGTCAGTTGCCAAGGATCTGAATTCTGATGTGACCATGGGGATGCTGCAATATGTCGCAAATGTGAAAAACAGTCATAAGTCACATTTTTCAATGTAACTTAGTAATTTCGTTGTAACTTCGAATGGTCGCTAAAAGAACTGTTGTAAGTTAAGGACTATCTGTATGTTAATACTGTCTATTCCAAGCATTTTTCATATGTACATCCTTAATCATATCTGCTGAATACTACTTAAATATTTAGTTATGCCTTTTGCTCAACCCTGCCAAATCTGAAATGTAGCAAAATAATTGGGCATACTTTATTAGCCAACTGACAGCAAATAATTACACTTACTAAGTAGTTAATGGTAGTGCTTTCTTCCCCACGGCCCATATTCTTAAAGAAACGATGATCTGCCACTACTAACATCTTGCAAGTATTTTTCAAAGGGTCTGGAATAGCTCTTCTCCTCCGAGGAATATTTTCTATCATGATAATTGGAATATCATTAGGTAACTTATTTACAGCTATTATATGAAGAATTTCCATAACATGTGAACATATTAATCATAAAACTATCTGTCTGTTCAGCGCAAGTGTAACAGAAAAACTTAGGGAATCGCAGAAATTGCTTATGGTTATTTATTCATTTGTTAACCACCCACCCACATTTTTAAAGAATCAAGCGGGCTTACAAGACAACTTCCTCAATTTTATCTCCACAGTCATAACTGTGTGACTTATGCAGAGAATGAGACTGTGAAAAGAGCAATTATTTTAACAGTGTTTCTCTCTCTCTCTCCCCACCCCCATACAATAAGGAAAGCAGAAGCAGAACATTCATTTACAGAAATCTTTTGCTTAAATCTTTCTTACATCATTTCTTCATGCCAGATAGACAGTGTTAGCACATAGTGCTAAGCCAATTTTAAAAATAATAGACTGTTAAAGAGACCATGGGGTTTAATACAAATACTATGTTAAGCCAAACAAATAAATAATAAAAGAGTACGACCACTACTACTATGTGGAAGCCATACATGTGCTGCCTTCTTCCAATAAAGTGAGAACAGGTCAGGTATTATTCCAGGCAGAAAGCATATTATCCATGAGCTACTGCTAATAGCCTGATCTTTATTGTAACACAAACTTCCTATAAACTTCCAGTGTACTAAAAAGAGACACCATTTTGTTGCATGAATGTCACAACGTAAAGCCGTTAAGTACAGGTAATTCTCAACTTACTACCACAATTGGGACCGGAATTTATGTCATAAGTCAATGCAGTTGTAAAGCTGGATTGTACTGCATGTACCATGTAACTGCACCAATTTATGATGGCTATCTGGCATTCTCTGTTGCAGTTATTAACCAAGAATTGCAAGTCGCTCACCAAAATTCTGTAATAGCTTTATACTATAGCAGTAATGGCTAACCTTTTTGCCATTGAGTGCCAAAAGCGGGGGGAGCGCACGGGGGTCGCATGCGCGCCAACACCCATAATTCTATGCACCCCACACGAGTGCGCAACCCCCCGCGTTCCCCCCGCTTTTGGCACACAATGGCATGGTAGGCATAGTAGGCTCAATTTTTCCTCTCCCCAGGCTCCAGAGCCTTTCTAGGAGCCTGGGGAGGGCGAAAATGGCCTCTCTACCCCCCCCCCCCGCGGAGGCCCTCCGAAGGCCGGAAATGGCCTATTTGCCTCTGCGGGTGGGGGGGTGGGGAAGGCCATTTTTGCTCTCCCCAGGCTCCTAGAAAGGCTCTGGAGCCTGGGGAGAGCAAAAAACTATCCTCTCCCCCCCAGACCCTCTGGAGGCAGGAAACAGCCTGTTTCCCTACTGCCGGTGGTCCCAGAAGACCCGAAAATCAAGGACCTGAGCTCACGTGCCCACCGATATGGCTCTGTGTGCCACCTGTGGCACGCGTGCCATAGGTTCACCATCACGGCTATATAGTACCAGCCTTGCTAACTCTCAAGACTCTTTTTTCCACTATGTATTCTAAATGGTCTGTGATTAATGTGTGTGCGTGTATAGCATATGTATAGGTATAGGTATAGGTACACACCCACATATATACACACACTTATACATACGTACATATTTTCTTTTGAAAGTGGTCATCAGAGTCCCTTGGGAGTTGGGCGGCATAGAAATGCGATAAATTAAATTAAATCAAATCAGTGTTTCATTTTTTAATGTGTGCCAATTTGTTCACAGAAAAAAGTGACAATAAAGGTTACCTTATCTAAGTATCCCAGGCTTGGTCCCTACAGCCCAGACCCCCAGTAAGATAATGGACTACTTCCAACTCACCCCACTCACTTACTTTGTGGGATGGCAAGCAGCCCCGGCACCACAAAATTCACTCAGCTGCCTTCTCTCCAGTTCCCCGCACCAGCCGTTCACCTTTTGTTCCCAGCCACTGACTGAAGCAGAAGAACACCTCACCTCACATTGCTGCCTCTTTTTGAACCCTTTTCACTACTTTTGCTGTCTCCTTTTTGGATCCAGCTTTTCCAGTGACCATTTTTTACACACAGCTAAAGCTACACTATCTTCGTAAATCTCTTCATAAAGACAGCACTTTAGCCATGGGTAAGAAACGATGGCTTCTTAGGTGGTGAGTGCAAGGGGGCTGCCAACCGCCCAAATTTTGATCACATGACGATAAGTGTGCTGCAATAACCATAACAAGGACATGGGTTAAAAGTCCTTTTTTTTTTAGCATTATTGTAATTTTGAACAGCCTCTGAACAAATGGTTGTAACTTGAGGATTACCTGTACTACCCTATGGTGTTACAGAAGAATCTTACATAATTTTGAAAAAAAAAACTGCAAATAATTGGATGCTTACCTTTATTTACATGATTATCCTTGAGCCCTCCTCCCCAAAGACTCTCTTCTAGTTTGACATAACCACATATTTTGGGGGATTGTAATTGTGAGATATCTTTAATATCTTCAGATCTATATACCAAAAGCCTTCCATCTTCTGTGTTGTTGAGAAATCTCCATAAGGGCTAGAATATAAAAATAGTATCACAGATATTTTTTTTATGTCTGCTCAAAAATAAGCTACACTAAGTTCAACAGAATACCTTTTAAGTAAATGCAGTGGAGTATTAAGTGGAGTAACTCATCAAAAATTGTTGCTTCAGAAGTCTGTAAATCTAAATATGCTAAACCCTAATATTCTTCAAAATAATTATTTATGATTGTGAATATATCTAATTCTGTTGCAAACCACCTTATGGGATTTTGTAAGTATACAATAGATTTAGGTTTTTTTCACATTAGGTAAAATTATCTTCATTTCTAGTCAATCTAGCTAAATAGCTACCCTATCAATTCTCACCAAAACTGGCTTAAAATGCAGTCACATGACCACAGGATTCTGCAAGCAATCAAATGTTGCAAAGAACCTGAAGTTCAGTCATGTGACCATAGGCAGCAAGGTGGTGGCTGACAGTCAGAACTTTGGAT
Organism: Arizona elegans; assembly: GCA_022577455.1. Taxonomy (NCBI): domain Eukaryota; kingdom Metazoa; phylum Chordata; class Lepidosauria; order Squamata; family Colubridae; genus Arizona; species Arizona elegans. Next base: position 199,226,459 of record JAKOOJ010000001.1, on the reverse strand, counting down.
TTGGATCATACGTCCCCTTTTTCAGGTAGCTTGTAGGCTAAAACAAATTTATGGCAGTTTTTAAACAAATATTTTCTAAGCCAGGGGTGTCAAACTCAAGGCCTGCGGGCTGAATCCGGCCTGCGGGATGCTTATATCTGCCTGTGGTGCTGGCCTGGAAATATCAAAGAAACGGGCCACAGTTCCTCTGCCGGCCAAAATGGGCTGTGGGGGACTGTGCGTGGCACCCCTGCGGCCTGTTTTCAGCCAGCAGAGTGCTGCAGGAGGCTGCAGAGGCTGAAAACTGGCTGCCTAGGGCTTCTACGTGGCCCATTTTCGGCACGGATAGTGCTGCAAGAGGCCGTAGAGGCCAAAAATTAGCAAGGCTGATCCTATAGCAGATGAATAGCTACAGCAAGAGAGAAAACCAGTATGGTGTAATTTGTTTTTCTTAGAATTTGCATAAGCATCATATTCCAAAGTCAGGAAGAATTTTACCTATATGCATAATTTTCCATTCAGGCTACTTCTTGATAAGACTATTTATATCAAAATTTAATATTACAATCTATTAAAAGAAAGTTAAGCAATTATTTGACTACATGTAGATTTTTGTAATGGAATGTACCTCAACATTATATTCTTCTTCATCTGTATTGATCCTCACTGTGAAATCATCTTCACCTATGTGAGCTATAACTTTGGAATTACTCTGACCTGGATATGAGGGAAAAAATCTATTAATTTAGTCAGCAGCTACTTTATACTGAAATATACACAACATATCCTACATGAGTTATTTAAAGCCAAACATATTAGATTGTAATATGTCAGGACCCATTTGCAAAGAAGTTACATATTATGAATTTGAGGTTATGTCATGAGATTCAAGGAAAATCTTTGGGGTATATTGAATGACTATATCAAAAGACATGCTTCAGGGCTTGGGGCTTGGAAGGCAAAATGGACCACTGAGAGGTCTTTCTCAGTTTGAGTTGAGTTTATGCTTGGTGACCACTGTAGTGTTTTTTCTTCTTTGCTAGTATTTTTATTGTTTTAGCATTTGTTAACTCCTGAAAGTCTCACTTGTGAGATGGGAGCCATATAAAGCAATATAATATTACCTATTTCCAATGACTTTATTATTGTAAACAATATGATTAGCTTCTTTAAAATTTATACTACCTTCCACATGTTTTAACAACTTTGCTTTAGTATTTTATACTATGGGTACATTAACACTCTTGCCATCATACAGGTAGTCCTTGGGTTACAATGGCAATTGGGACTGGAAATTCTGTTGCTAAGTGACAAGGTTCTAAAGTGTAACATCACGGGACTGCATCGTTTAACAATGGCATTTCCGCAGTCCCAGGTGCCATTGTTAAATGATGACTTCACATTACCATGACGTCCGATTTCATCAGCTTCTCCATTGACTTTGCTTCTGGGAAGCTAGCAGGGAGTATTGGAAGCTGTAATCATCTGATCATGACTTGCTGCAACATCATAATTTTGAGCCAGGCAGAGTCACAGGATCGGAGACACTGTGATAGCTGGAACTCTGAGGACCTATTGTAAATCCCCATTGTACAGCACCACTGTCATAATCCAAGGACTACCTGTATAACAGCAAGACTGCTAACTGGACTCAAGGATTATAACCATCCTATATCATTTTTATATGATATTTATGGTCTCCCAGTTCATTTTTGGACCAAAATCAAGCTCTATCAGTCTAAATTAGCCTATAAAACTCGTCATTACTGGGGATTATACTATCCATATCACATGCCCATTTGTTCCTACCTGTTGGTGGAGCTTCTGCTCCAAATGCTTTCCCAAATTCAGATGCTATAAGTGACAATGCAATAAGGCATGCTTATAATTTTGCCTTTGAGGCACCAGTAAGCCATGTTCTTTCTCTCCACTCTCCTTTCATTACCTTAATATTTAAAAGGTATATGCTGAAATCAAAAGTTGTAATGAGTTTACTTAGGTTTCTACTGTATATGTAGTCTTAGTCATCTTAGCCTCTAAGAATTATGACATAATGTGTCATAAGGTATCTAATGAAAACATTTTTGAATATAAGAAATAAAGATTTATTATACCAACAGACTCTAGTAACAAGTCTATTTATGCTTTCCCAGTAGCTGTCTGTAAAATCTGCAGGCTGTTCTAATAGCAGTTCCTTGTGTTCTGAGATTAATTTTTCCAGAACAGAAAGATGTTTACGGTATTCCAGATCATGGCAGTTTGCCCATTTTTAAAAAATCCAATATGACTTTTCATATACTACTAATCCTAAAGGAAATCAACCCAGGATATTCTTTGGAAGGACTGCAGATATTGCAGATGAAGCTCAAATACCACCTAATGAGAAGAGAGGACTCATTGGAAAACACCCTGATGCTGAGAAAGATTGAAGGCAATGGGAGAAGGAGACTGCAGAGGATGAGATGGTTGGATAGTGTCATCGACACAACAAACATGAATTTGGGCAAACTCCAGGAGACAGTGGAGCACAGGAGAGTCTGGTGTACTATGGTCCATGGGGTTGTGAAGAGTTGTACACATCTTAGCAACTGAACAATGCTAGCAAGTAACACTTACTTGTACGAACTTACCAACAATATGGCCTGTGAAAAATTCTTGCCATTGTACATGATACTCTCTTTCATTGCCTTGGCCATCAAGAATAAGTGCTTGAAAGTTTTTTGAAAAATGGTCTGCTGTTGATGTTAAATATAACTTAAAATGCCTGTAAAAAATTAATTTCAGATATATCTAAAATGATTTTTTAATGCACAAAATATTAGGAATTGTTGCATATGGCTCTCTATGGAATTGATGACAAACAGCATCAAGAATGTTTACTAACAGTTTGAGCATAAACTGTTTTTCAATTTTCAAACCTGAGATAAATGTTTAAGAACATATATCAATACATTATTAAAAGAGATTTTAAATCTTGCATATATATTTGAGCTTTAGATACTGAACTATCATGCTTGCCAATACATTTACCTTGTAGGTGAAAGCCAATGACATATTTATTATCTTACATTATAAAGAGTCTAAAATAATTTCCTTTTCATTCCTAATAGACAGAATGTTCCCTACTAGTCAAATAACACTTGACTGCAGCAATACATAAACAAGGCTGATCCAGCCAGATTCTGCATTTAGTTAGAAAAAAAAATACCTATGCAATGCTGAAAAACTAACAAGCTTCTCTATATGGGATTCAGGTTGGAGATCTCTTCGTCTTAGTGAATGTTGTTGGATGTTGGACACTGAAAGAATATCATAGTCTGAAAGAACAGACTCCAATCTCCCTGGGGGAAAAAAGAAAGTGAAGGATAGAGTGAAGTATTGGCCTATAACTAAATGGAACAAGATGCACTATTAAAAAGGAGTATCCAAGCATATATTTCACTGAAGCTGCACGATGTAAGTCATATGCCTCAGTCTCACTAATTTGGACTTTTGTGATTTAGTTTAGAAAACTGTACCATGTTCGTCACTCATGCCCCTGAAAATATTTAGTTTTTGTTATGTGGAATATTGTTCCCTTTTAATGTCTCACAAGAAAGTGCCAATATGAAATGTATATACCCGTAATTATATCATCTCAAGAACTCTTTGGAAATGACATGGAGCATGAATAATGGTTATACTGGAAAACTATAACAGAATCAGGAACTGAAACTCAAAACTCCACACCCCATTCCAGAGATATTTCTTAAGAGTTACAACTACTTGTTTCTTGTACCAGAAAAAATAGTAAACATTTAAGATCTTTAAAAAGATCTTTTATGAGCATCCGTAGCTATTTTGTGCCTATCCATACAATACTGTTCAATAATACCTCAGGTGAAAACTCTTAATTTATATGTGTGATTCTTATACTGTAAAGGGAGCCCTAAGCTCCCTATAATAAAGATGTATCTCACCTGCCATAAGGATAGTTTTTACAACTTTTCAACATTTAGCTGTGCATGAAATCATCTATAGCTTTGTTTACAGTACTGATCTCAGCATTGAAACAATACAGGTAGTCCTTGACTTACAACAATTCATTTAGTGTCCATTCAAAGTTACAATGGCACTGAAAAAAGTGACTTATGACCATTTTTCACACTTATGACTGTTAGAGCATCTCCATGGTCATGTGATCAAAATTGAGACATTTGGTAAATGATGTATTTAGAGCAGTTGCAATGTCCAGGGGGTCATGTGATTAACCTTCTGACAAGCAAAGTCAATGGGGAAGCCAGATTCACTTAACAACTCAAGGTTGACTCAGCCTTCCATCCTTCCGAGGTAGGTAAAATGAGAACCTGGATTGTGGGGGCAATAAGCTGACTTTGTATAAAAAAGAACACCGCTTGGGGGGGCCAAAAGCCCTACTAAGCAGGTATATACAAAAGTATGAAGGCTATTGCTTAAAGCATTGTAAGCCGCCCTGAGTCTCCGGAGAAGGGCGGCATATAAATCAAACTAATAAATAAATAAATAAATAAATAACTGAGTTATTAACTTAACACCTACAGTGATTCACCTAACAAATGTGGCAAGAAAGGTCATAAAATGGGGCAAAACTCACTTAACAAATTTCTCACTTAGCAACATAACTCTTGGGCTCAATTGCAATCATAAGTCAAGGACTAACTATATTTCTACCCAATTCTGTACCCCACTTCTATTTATAAGGTCGTAACATGGGGCAAAACTCACAACAAACGTCTCACTTTACAATATCTTAGGTTCTACTGTGGCCGTAAATCGAGGACTATCTGTATGTGGAACTGGTGTATTTTGTAAGCAGAGCAATTCCAGCAGTCATAATCCTCCCACCCCAAGGAGAAGAGGACTTCCTCCTTTATTTTTACATACTCCCTTCAACCGGTTTACAACTATGAGCAGCCCCTTCCCTGGCCAACGAGTCCCCCACCCCACCCCACCCCAGCTTCAAAAGTTCCCCCCAAATTGTCTCTTCCCAGGCAACCTCCGCGGCTGATCCCAGACGTCACTCCCGTTAAGACTCGCAAAACGACCGCCGCTGCAGACGTGCGCCCGGCCTTTTCCCGGATGGAGAAAACAGCTCAGCTTCTTTCCAGAAAGTCTCCGCGACGGCCAACGCTTTGTTCCCCCAACCCCCCCCCCCAACCGCCTCCCCTTACACTGCACCACCCCCAGATGAAGGCTTCGAGCCGGGAGGAAGCCTCCCGGAGACCCCGGTCGGATCCAGCCGAGGATTCGTCCCGGTTTTGCGCCACCCCCGACGGAACGAAAAGAGCCCGTCTGGCCAAGACCGCTCGGGTTTCCGTCTGGGGTGGGGTGGGCAGCGAAGCAAGCTCTCCCCCGCCCTCCGCCTCTTTTTCCAAGCACTCACCGAATCGCGACTCTCGATGCCCGCCCCGGGGTCGCTGGGCTGAAACCCCGAGCGCTACTGGCAGCAGCACCAAAGCGAGAAGCAGCCGCCGACCGGAGCGGCACGGAGGCGGCATGGTCCCCGGGCGGCGGCGGCAGAACTCCTTCTCCTCCTTCCTTCGCGCTCACATCAGCCGACCGTCCAACCTTCCTCCTCCGGCCCCAGGGTGGCTCTCTCTCGCTCTCCCACACACGGAAGACTAGCCGGCCTCCCGCGGAGCATGATGGGCCGGCAGAGCGGGCGCCATCTTGTTCCGCCGGGAAAGGGAGGAGCGTCTCCCGGCGACGCCGAAGTGGGGGGGAAAAAAAAAGCGGCTCCCTTTTGGTTTCGGTCCTGCTTGTTAAGCAGCCTCTCAAAGTTAACAGAGTTGGAAGGAACCTTGGAGGTCATCTAGTCCAACCCACGCAGGAGACCTATACGAGGGATTCGAACCGCCGACCTTTCTGATCGACAAGCTCAGCGTCTTAGCCACTGAGCCGCGAGAGTTAGCTCTGGTCTCTGGGGGATAAAAAATGAATGTTTTTTTTTTTTAAAAAAACCTTTCTGCTGGGGCTTAATTCAGCGCTTGGGAGGCGGAGGTTTCCTAGATGTGTGTTAGCTCGGTGGCAGCAGCCTGCCCAGCTTGACTAAGGCGGACAAGTTGGCCATCCCTGACTATTACAGGTAGTCCTCGATTTACGACAATTCAGCCCAAAATTGAGACATTTGTTGAGTTTCCCCCCATTTTACGACCTTTATTGCCACAGTTATTAAGTGTATCACTGCAGTTGATGAGTTAGTAACCCAGTTGTTAAATGAATCTGGCTTCCCCATTGACTTGGCTTGTCAGAAGGTCACAAAAGGGGGATCGCATGACCCTGGGACACAGCAACGGTCATAAATATGAACCAGTTGCCGAGCATCTTGAGTTTTGATCACCCGATCATGGGGATGCTGCAAAGGCCGTAACTGGAAAACAGTCATAAGTCACGTTTTACAGGGCCACTGTTACTTTGGGCGGTCAGTAAAGGAATTGTTTTAAGTCGAAGACTACCCATACAAGGACTATCTGGAACGGTAAGAGTTGCTGACTAGACTGGAAGGACTACAAACCTGAAGAAGAATGAAAAAGAAAGAAAAGCTTCATGGAGGTGTCTCTAATGAAGTTACATGGAATGGAGCTTATTTGGAAGACTTTGTTTTCCATTTGGGGCTACTGAAAAAGGACTCCACTAGGGAGCTGTCTCTTGGCTTTTCCCCTAACTGTAAAAGACAAAGAAGTCCTTGGTCAGAGTGTTGAAACTGTCAGGGGCATTCTTACCCTGAGATCTGGATGGCTGTTCTGACCTAGGCTTCCTGATACAATAAAAGCACACAATGAGTCCCCAAAACCCTCTTTTTATTTCCACGGCTGTGAATTCTGCTCATTCAGATCCTGTTCATTTCCCAATCTGTTCATTCACAGAGGAGTCCCAAATAATTGTAAAGAATCCGACAGAAATCTGCGGGATAATGTTCTTCGGGATAATGGTGAAAACCAGGGGTGAAATCCATTTTTTTTACTACCGGTTCTGTGGGCGTGGCAGGGGAAGGATACTGCAAAATCTGCATTCCCACCCCACTCCAGGGAAAGGATACTGCAAAATCCCCATTCTCTCCCCCCTCCTGGGGCCAGCCAGAGGTGGCATTTGCTGGTTCTCCAAATTACTCAAAATTTCCACTACCTGTTCTCCAGAACCTGTCAGAACCTGCTGGATTTCACCCCTGTGATAAACACCCACCTTTATCCAAGACCTAATTGGCAATTAACTTTGCAAAGCCACATGGAACACAGAGTGAACACAGAGCTGCAGTCTTGAAACCAGCCAGCACGAACAAGTTGCTTCCTGCAAAGGGCTCATGTGCCTTTGCTCATCCTTTATGTCTTATGGGAGGGACCAATAATCTCCAAGCACTACTCCAGAGTTGACCCTTTTGTTTTAACTGTTCTTGCCTTCTGGCAGCTCTGCGCATGTGTGCACTGGAAACAGGCTCCCCTGTTCCTCTGCCTCGCTGATGTCTGATTTGAGGCTCTGACGTCTGCACATAACTCCCAGATGGCCCTGGCCCCATCTCTGCCTCCAATGCAGAGCCTCATCCGAGCCTTCCCCAGACTCCAGGACTGGCCCATGTTCTTCCCCAGCCTCTTCACTGTCCGACTGCTGCCAGCTCTGCAGGCCGCCAACGGACCACAACAATGGCAGCCTGACCCTCGCTAAAGCATTTCCTCAGAAATTGAAAGCTCTGCATTCATTGGCACTGATGTTTGTTTTTTTTTTCAGTCCTGAAATTGTCCCAAAAATGCTTTTTCAAGAAGCAACTGGATTTCTGGTTTTTCTTTGAAGACGTTTTGCTTCTCATCCAAGAAGCTTCTTCAGCTGAAACAAAACGTCTTAAAAAAAAACCCAGAAAGTCCAGATACCTCTTGAAAAAGTACCTTTGGGACAACCATGACCTGGATGACTGAGAATCTCCATAGATGTCCTGAAATTGTGTCCTTATTCTGCCTTCTATTGCTATATAGTGGATTTATTGGAGAACAGGTTTTGAAATCCTATGAGGGTTCCCTTTCCCATCAATTATCACTATGTTTGGCTTTAGGATTAAAAATATTAAAGGATTTTTCTTCTTCTCAAATTCTGGAGTAAGATTCAGCAATGGAGGACTGGTTGGAAAGGAACCTGAATAAGGGGTCTTTGGTGGTCTCTGAGTTTGCTTGTTTTCTTGCAGATGTTTCATTACCCAAACTAGGTAACATCCTCAGCGCTAGTTAGCAGGGCTGTTTGCTGTCAGTTTATATTCTGGTGACTTGCCTGTCAGTGTTGGTGGGGGTGGTCAAAGAGATCCTTTGGTTGGGCTATTTATTAGTGGCTGTTTGGCAATTTCTTGATTTGGGGTATTGTTTACTTGATTTGTTGGTCTGAAGTTAACCTTGAAGTTAATCTATGCTGATCTGGGTGCTGATTCTGGTGGAGGGGTTGAGTCTTTTTGTTCCCTTTTGGCCTGGTTGGTTGTCTTTTATATAGATGTTAATGTCTATGTGTTTATTGACAGCTAGTTCATCAGTGCCAAGCTTCTAGAAATTCCCTGGCATTTTTGGACTTGGCCTGGTCTAGAATTATCACATTTTCCCAATTGAAACTTTGGATAAATATGTCTATATGTTGTGAAATTAAAGAATGTTCATCATGTCTTTTGACTGCTAGTTGTTCATGGATGTATTCTGCAGGTCTTCTACCTGTTTGTCCTACATGGTGGTAGTTGCAGTTCTTACATTCTATCTTATAGATGATTCCTGTTTTTTTCTTCTGGGGTTGCTGGGTCTTTTGATTTGCTTAGGATGTTTTGAAGGGCTATAGTTGGCTTGTGTGCTCCGCTGATTCCATGTGCTTGTAGTAGTCTGTTGATGGTTTCTGGCCCTCCTCCCCAAAGACTCTCTTCTTCTAGTTTGACATAACCACATATTTTGGGGGATTGTAATCGTGAGATATCCTTAATATCTTCAGATTTATATACCAAAAGCCTTCCATCTTCTGTGTTGTTGAGAAATCTTCATAAGGGCTAGAATAGAAAAATAGTATCACAAATATTTTTTTTTGTCTGCTCAAAAATAAGCTACACTAAGTTCAACAGAATGCCTTTTAAGTAAATGCAGTGGAGTATTAAGTAGAGTAACTCATCAAAAATTGTTTGGTTTCTGAGATACTCTTGATGTATGGCAGGAAGTTAAATAAAAGTTGCAATCATTGATGTACAGCATTCAAAATCTAATTACAAAGGAGTTACAAGGAAGCAAAAAAAGCAGGCCTAAAGGTTCAAGTCATAATCAGTATTGTATTTTAGGAAACAGGTTCGAGTACTATACAGTCCCTATTCTGTATCAGAATACTGAATTATCAGCATACAGGAAATAGCAATCATGAAGCAGATATGAAACCTTTAACCTGGGCTAGCATTTTGCAAAAGAAATCTGTTGTACTAGGAATTTTTGGTGTAAATTAATTTAATGGAGAGCAGAGGTTAGAAAAAAATAATATTGACTTAAAATTATTTAATGTCAGAATAATCTGGCCTGGAATAATGTGGCATTTTAAGGACTGCGGTACAGTTAGTCCTTGACTTACAACTGTTCCTTCAGTGACTACTCAGTTATAAACAGCACTGAAAAAAGTGACTTAAAATCATTTTTCACACTTACCACCACTGCAGTATCTCTATGGTCATACAATTAAATTCAGATGCTTGACAACTGGTTCTTATTTACGATGGCTATAGTATTCAGGTCATGTGATCACCTTTTACAAGCTTCTGACAAGCAGTCAATAGGGAAGCCAGATTCACTTAACATCCGTGTTACTGATTTAACAACTGCAGTGTTTCACTTAACAAATGTGGCAAGAAAGGTTGTAAAACGAGGCAAAACTCACTTAACAAATCTCTGAGTTAGCGACATAAATTTTGGGCTCAATTGTAGTCTCATAAGTTGAGAACTACCACTATTTCTACCCAATTATGTACCCCACTTCTATTTATAAAGGTAACTAAATAGATCTATTTCTAATTTGTAAATCTAAGTTTTAATCGTATTTCACTACCAATAACATTTGTCCCTTAAATATGACCCATCATTTTGCTACACCTAATCCAATGTTCAGTGACATACTCCCCAGAGTGAAAGTGGCCTTTTTAATTTGGAGAAAAAGGGAGATACGAGTATTCAACTTTAAAGAGATAGAAAATCTTATGAGACAGGCTACATACTGTCAGTATTAGTGACAGTAGGATTCCTCAGCATACTTTTCGCTAGCACCTACAACTGTAATTTCATAATTGAAATCCTCTCATTCTCTCCATCATTCTCATTTCTCTTTTTCCCATTTCTCTCATGCGTGTGTGCATGCACAAGTGGGGATACCCTCGTGATGCCACCGGCAACGGCACTGATTAAAAAGCATCCTCCTGGTGGCTTTAAATCTCGCAAGGGGCGCCCAGAGGACGCTTTTCAATCAACGCTGCTGGGGGTACCACTCAGCTGGAGGAGTAAAGATCAGGGCAGCGGGAAAAGGGGTCTGGCCCTGCCGAACCTCGCACACCCACCCTGGGGATCAGGCTCGGAGAAAGCCTCGCCAAAAACACTCACCTGTCAGCTGGTCAAGCCCGCTCAGTGCACCTTCGCTGCGCTTTGGACGAGCCTGGCCACTCACTTGGGAATATCCCTGCTTGTGTACGCCCTCCCGGCCTCACAACAGCCGGCTAGGGGGTTGCGTGAGAAGGGTCTTCAGGGAGGCCGCCACCGCGGCTCATGCTCACTCCTCAGCTGCAGGCCTTTCTCCCTTTCCATCGTACCCTCCTCCCGATCCCATTCCCACACCGCCAGCCCTCGTGTTAGCGAGTTTGGCATTGGCCACAGCCATATTGGTTGGCATGCCTTTTCCGTGGCAGCACCTGCCTTATGGAACACTCTACACCAGTGTTTCCCAAACTTGGCTATTTTAAGATGCATGGACTTCAACTCCCAGAATTCCCCAACCAGTATGCCTGGTTGAGGAATAGTATGCCTGGTTGAGGAATTCTGGGAGTTGAAGTCCATACATCTTCAAAGGGTCAAGTTTGGGAAACACTGCTCTACACCATTGAAGTTAGGCCAGGCCTCTATCCTCCAGACCTTCTATAAAGCTTTGAAGGCCTGGTTTTTCTTTCCCCAAGTGCTAAGGTACTATTAGGTGACTGTACAGCATAAGCTTCACTTGGTGCCATTTTTTTTTGTTTGTTTTTAATGTCTTGGTTTTAGTTTTAATGTGGTTTTGCATGTTCTTTCAACTTTTGGTTGGGAGCCATTCAGAACGGATTATAAAATGAATGGCTATAAAAATGTTTGAAATAAATAAAAGGAAAACGGATACAACAAATATTACCAAGAACATTCTCAAAATATTGAGATTAACAAAGATTGAGATCATTGAACTTCGGGGCTGTTGAATTATTTTGTCCCCAGAGTTTATGAAAAGGATTCAGTATAGATAATTTGTCTTTACTTTCAATTCAGCAGTCCAGCTTGTTAACAATTATATTTTTAGAGAAGCTGCATGCAAATGTTACAAAGCAACATTTTATGGTTTATAAAATGTAATTTTATTTAATGTTATTTTGTTACATAGGGCATTAACATTTTCACAAGGCTTTTTTGGGACTACAATCAATGATTAGCAACACACAATAGTGGTCCATCTACCTACAGAACAAATCACTGGACGAACTTGACACCTTCATACATGTGCACAAATCTGCATGGAAAAGTTTTATACTTGGACATGTGACCACTTTCCCCATTCCAGTGTTAAGAAATGACATGCAATCTAGTCTGCCAAAAAGGCACTCCCTGTTTTCTGGCAGTAACATGCTGCTTCTAAGACATAATCAAGTGAATACCAGAACTACAAAGGCAGGAGTGTGATATTTTATTGGGAGGGGATAGCAATTGGACAGCAGCAACTGAAGAGTAAGAAGAGTCCCTGTATTTAAACACTCAATAGCTCCTGCTGTACACATATGTAGGAAGCCACACTACTATGCTTTCTATGTAGCCCAATACTCCCATATCCTATAGAAAGGAATTAACAATAGCATGTAAAAATCAAACTAAGTAACCCCTGAATAATAAGGGAATTATAATAAGGGAATGTGAAGAATTGTACTGCACAAAACTCTTTAGTTGCATTACTCAAACATTTGTGTCTTTTCTGTAATACCAAAACAATTGCTTGAAGGACCTGGTTCAGATTTCTTTAAAAAAATACCAAATAACTTTAGTCTGCTACTTAAGTGTTTGGAAATTATTTATGTTTATATGAAATTTAAGCCAGTATTAATACTTTTCTACAGCAGTAACCGCACACCAGGAAGGCCAAGACAAACACAAATCAAGGAATGGATTTTTCCCAAAGCTGCAGTGTGAAAAGACTATAAATTGATTTCCATACATATGGATGGGTTCTCTTTGCTATAGGAAATCCAAGTGGAGCTATAAGGAATGAGACGTGTAAAAAGATTTCTTGAGGAGAATGACACTCCAGGTGCAGCTTAATTTTCTGCACCTTCCGCAGCATCACATTCTTCGCCTGCGCTGTCTGATGTCCATAACTAGAAAGAAGAACAACCGGACTAAAGTTCAGCACCTTCAGTTTAAATATACACTCATTCTGCCTTTCAGTCCTGAATAGCTGCTGGAACAACCTGACTCCTTCCTTCCCCCCTCCCCACATATATTGAAATCTTCTAAATGGCAAATAAGTAATGACAAAGGTAACTAGCTTTTTAAATGATGAATTCATACTCCTTTAAATAGCTTTACCTGCATCATTTGAAACTATTAACATTACTTGTATAATATATGTCTTATATGCATTTCTATTTAAGTTTAGCCAAGGGAAATAGTCGTAGAAAGACAACATCAAGAATATATGTCTACTCTTATTCCTATAACAAACAGCCCTGGCTTGCAACTATTATTCCTAAAGGTATTTGCCAAAGATTCACAATTAAGAGTTGCAAACTTAGACTTTAAACACAGTTATTCTAAGAAAATTAAAAGGCATATCTTACTGTGAGGTTGTCTCTAAGCAACTGCATGATGAGTGTGCTATCTTTGTATGAGTCTTCATTCAGTGTATCAAGTTCAGCAATGGCTTCATCAAAAGCCTATAAGAGATACAAAGACCAGTCTTAACTCATTTCAGGAAGGTCTCCCCAAAGTAAACATTTAGTTAGAAAGCTTAATCAGCTTTCTTCATAAGTGTATCTTATTTCTTTAATAAAAACTGCTCGGAATTATATTTAGGAACTAATAATTATTAATACAAAATCTATTTGGTGAAGCTTTCAAGCAAAAAAAGGGGGGGGATACTTAGCCACAATGTTTTCATCTGGTGAACAAGATTTATCATACATACTTTAGATAACAAGGCAAAAGAGAGCAATCAGTCCTAAACACTGTTCCCTCTAATTAAGTTTCACTGGGATCAATAAAGGCAAAGATGCAACCTTATATAGTGACAACTGCATCCTGAAATCACTAAGTGAAAAACTTTGAAGAACAATTAAGTGCCCTTTTGTACACTTCACTGTTAATGGGTGTCTCATGTTTTAGCACGTAACAGCAAATCATGGGAGAATATACATCACTCTAGACTATATTTTACAAAAACTCTATGTTCTCTTCATGCAATTCTCATTTAAGAAAATAAGCAGATGGGGACTACAAATGCACACATACAAAAAACAACTTACTGTCTTGGCCAATGTGCAGGCCAATTCTGGATTGTTGAGGATCTCATAATAAAACACGGAAAAGTTAAGCGCTAGCCCCAAACGAATTGGATGTGTAGGTTGCATCTCTTTCTTGCTGATGTCAAATGCTTCTTGATAAGCTGCCTGTGAATTTTCTATTGTTTCTGTGAAGAAAAAGGAAAAATAAGTGAAAGCCTAAAGGCCTAAAAATTAGCTAGGACTACTATTATCCACAGAAGTAGGACATATACATAATGCCTCTGCCTTTTATAATGGCTTCATACACATTTGTTCTAACTGAAAACTAGAGATTTAAATGAACACAGTACTCACGTTTCCTGTCGTCTCCACTTGCAACTTCTGCAAGATAACGGAAATAGTCTCCTTTCATCTTCAGATAAAAGACCTTGCTTTCTGGATTAGTTGCATTAGCTATTAAGTATTTGTCCAGCAGTTCCTATCACAATAAAAATGAACATAAAAGTAAGCATTTGGTTATGTATCACCTTGCTTGGATTCAGATAAAATTTTAACACCATAAAAGGGTACCACATTCAATTACATGATCACATTAAAAACATTTAAACTAATGTACTATGTTGTAACTGGGTACAGTTGCACTTTGGGTAAGAAAATACCTTTAATAAAAGGAATGTTCTAGGGTTACTGTGCTAGTTGTGCAATACACAATATCTAGGCCAAGCTTTCCAGCCTGGCGTGCGGGGAGAGTGAAAGGGGATGGTTTTATGTGAGGGGCAGGCGTGCATGCGCGTGTACGGTTTCGTTTGTGCGAGCAATGGGCATGCGGCCCAGTTGCAAATAGACCAGAGTCCGCTAGTAGGTCGTGGCCCACTATTGCCTATTGTATCTAGGCAATACCTATACAAATTATTAACAAGAAATTGAGGACACATATCCATTAACTTTTATTATCTGGCACTTTAAAGTGAAGGAAAGGCACATAAATATAAAATAAATAAACACAAAATAAACGCACTATGTATTAATTATATAGCTGTCCCTCTTATATCAAATTCTGGACAGGTTCCAATCAATAAAAAACAGCATAATACTTATACCTATTAAAACCATAAACATTAAAAACTTGGCAGTTAGGCTTCCAATATCTTCATTAAATCCTCTCATCCACCTCACCCGATTCCAGTTTTTGGCAAAAAAGCAAGGTCTTTTAAGTATTTTTCAGAAGGCTAGGAGGGTATTTAACTGGTCATACATTTATTTAATTGAAAATTCGCCCCATATTTCATTCAATGTTTCAAGGCAACCTGCATAGCTCTCCCTGCTATTTTCCCTCAGAACACTTTGAGACAGGAACCTAGATTTTCCAATTCCTAATCAAATGCCTTAATTACTATACCATTCTAGAGGTCTAGAAATATTCACTATAAATATTAATACAACTGATCTGAAATATTCATGGGCCAGGAATTCTATTCGCCTGCTCACCCAGGATGATTTAAAAAAAAAAAAAAAGCTATCAAGCAGTGAATCAGTACCTTTGGTTCAGTTGAGATGTTGGCCCTTCCCGTTTTCCTTCCTCAATCCTCTTTTGTTGTTTTTGTTCACTCAACCCTCTTTTTCTGTCTTATTCTTTCAGCACTGTGTAATATATACATTACTTTGTTTTCTAATTTAATTAATAAGTGTCTCCCCTATGTTCACAATATAAAAATAAGTGTTTCTGAAGAATATGGCTAGAGTGATGATTCTAAAGGTGGGTGGAACAGAGTTATTTTCCCAAAATTTCTCCCAGCATTGTTTTTTCTCCCTCCCTCTCTAAATGGCCAGAGAAGGATAGATCAGACTGAAGTATCTACTTCTGGATAGGAAGAGAACATAGCTGACTTAATTTGCAAGGGGATGTATAGGTAAAAGACAAGAATGGTAACAACAGGTGAATCTAAATGCCAGGAATTTGAACATGAAAACTAACACAAGGTGGGCTTCCTTAAAATCAATACAAGGTATAAATAAGCTAAAAATGAAATCCTGAAATAAAATAAGTAGGTACGGATAGTTCTCCACTTACAACAGTTCATTTAGTGACTGTTCAAAGTTACAATGGCATTGAAAAATGTGACATATGACCATTTTTCATGCTTGGGAATTGGTCCGTATTTGTGACCACAGCTGTGTCCCAGGGTCATGTGATCACCTTTTGCGACTTTCTTTTAAAAAAAAGTTCCAGGGAAGCCAGATTTACTTATCAACCATATTACTAACTTATCAACTCCAGTCATTCACTTAACTGTAGCAAGAAAAGTCGTAAAATGGGGGCAAATTCAATTTAAATGAAAATTTGGGCTCAATTGTGGTCATAAGTCAAGAACTATCTGTAATGGTGGCATGACTTGTATTCTTAGCCAATCTATTCTGAAAACTCATCTTCATGCTTACAAAGGAGTCATCAAAAACCTAATATTAATTTTAAAAAGCATTATCTTTTGATAATTACCCTTTATATATTTATGTCTAGAGTTTGATGTTAAATGAAAATTTTGTATCTTAAATGAAAATTTTGTGTCAACTGAAGCAGATTGCCCAATAAAAAAACTATTTTGCAACAAAGATTCTTGAACGGCAATAGGTGGTTCTTTGTGATGGTTTGCAAAGTCATTTGAACATTATATTAATATCATTCTGTACATGTTTATATGCTGTTCTAATCTGTAAAACTATCCAAGCCTGAAAAACACTAGATTGTGTGTGATCACTTGTATTTCTGTAGTGTGGCAAGCTGTAGAATCCCTTCCCAACTGAATATGCAAAAGGAATAAAGATACATAATGCCTACAGGGTTTTTTTTGCTGGTAAAATGAAACTTCTATCAGAATTTCTATCTTCACTTTTCTAATTTTGACTTAAATCATTCTCTTTAATAGTGTAGAAGCACCATGCTGCTCAATGCAAAAGCTATATGCAAATCTTTCCAGGCAAGAAAATACAGAAGAGTAGCCAGTTTATTTTGCAATGTTCCAGAAGATCTTTTAACTTTCCATTTTGTGTAATGATTTCTCTCAACAATCAGTGATTACTTTCAACATTTCTATAGTTTCATACATTTGGTTTAAATGTCTTAAATTTAGCTATCTGAGAAGCCTTATACCCAGGATGGCGAACCTATGGCACACTTGCCAGAGGTGGCACGCAGAGCCTTCTCTTTGGGCACGCGTGCAGTTGGCCCAGCTCAGCCAGCTGGTTGTTGGGTTTCCGAGGTGCGCATGTGTGCCAGCAAACTGGTTGTCGGGTTTCCGAGGCACCAGTGGGTTTCGATCTGGCCGGTGCGTATGCACGTTGGAAACCAAGCAACCAGCCCGCTGGTGTGCATGCGCGCCTCGGAAACCCAACAACCAGCTGACTAGCGCGCATGCCAGCTGGTCAACAGGTTTCTGACATGTGCGCTGCCCAACTGGTCATCAGGTTTCCAGCACTCTGATGCGCACGCCTTCTAGTTTGGGCACTCTGTGCCAAAAAGGTTTGCCATCACTGCCTTACACCATTCTCTTCATTGAATTCTTTTGAACTGAAAATTCATACAAATCTGATATACAATGAAGCATTTCTGCCAACATTGTGCATTCTGAAACACTATGTTCAACTATGCAATGCTCTACTGAGATATCAAAATGTCTATTTGTGGGCCTCTCTTGAGCCTTACATATATTTAAGCATCATCTCCCATTTTCCTTTTAGTATCTCTATAACAGTAATTCATACAGCTGTAGCAGCAACTTATTCCCAGTAACCTGATATCTGAAACAATATCTTGTAATCTGTCTACATGCTCCATTTTTTTAACGAAAAAATAAAGTTATAGAACTAGAAATATCCTCTTTTCTTATTTACAATATAAAGTCTGAAAACACCAATTGTCTTATCTCAATAACATTGCAGTTTGATCTGTCACCATTAGGAATTAAATCTCTTGGACTCTGACTTGTCATCAAGTCTTTTAGGTAAGTAAAATACTTACATTGAAGGAAAAAAAAGTGAAATCTATCCTTCTCAAGTCATGCTCAGGAGCTAGTGATATAATCTCTAAGCATCAAATTTCATTACACCATTATGAAATATGGGAAATCGCAACCATTTTGTAAATTCATGAACAGTATGTGGTTGTCTTCATACTGATGAACATTTATTTTTTTATACAAGTTTCTATGTTGTTAAATTTTTGGTATTTGCTTACTATATGTACTAAAAACAGCTTCTACCCAAGGGCTGTCAGACTCCTAAACACAATATAGCACCACAAAAAGATTAATATGCCGAATTTCACTGGTGCCAGTATAGTGTGTAATATGTATATACTATGATATACACCAGAATAATATATACGTTGCACAGACTATGACGTACATATGGAAACGTATGACTAGTTTTTTTTCATAACTACTTGTATAAGGATTATTCTTTATATTATTCATGTTGACTTGTATTCTTGTATGGATTGCAGCAGTAGAGGCTAAACCAATTTCGTTGTATACATGATGTACAATGACAACAAAGGCTTTGAACTTTAACTATGCCACATATTGTAATTCTATATACCTACTATAAACCAGATTATTAGCATCATCCCTTGTTAATTGCTTAAAATTATACCCAAGATCTCAATAATCTGCATCAGAAAACTGTCAGACAGATGAATCAGATTAAACAAACAATACGTACTCTAACAATCCAATTGTGCAGTTTACTTTCTAATTTACTCCTTTGAAATAAAGAATATGCAGCAAGACTTCCTTCCAGGTAAACAAGTTCAGGGAGACATTGCTACAATATTTGGACTGCTGTGTATCTTCATCTAGAGCAAACTATTTGGCATTCAAATTTTGTACTAACCAACACTGTATCATGCACCATTTACACCATTTAATATTTTATTTTATTTTATTTTATTAATCAAGGGAGAACAAGGAACCTTGAAATGCTTATATAGCCCCTTCTAACTTCGAACAGCTACATAATTGAACCCTAAATTTCAAAGGGCACAGATCACACATTGTCATTTTTTAAATTTTTTACAAATAAAACATATTTGTAAGGCCAGGCTCCCCATAAGATAGTCTCACTGATACATTCCAAGAAAGCAAGAAATGGAGATTCAATTAATTCATACCATTATCTTGCAGAATCTTTAATGCATACTAATTTATTTCAAGTTGAAGCCTGAAATATTATTGCTAAGACAAATCACTCATCAAATTAGAGCTAATGCCACTACTTTAAATGTCATGCATAAATGTCCATACACAATGCTCTACATTATTTTTAACTTTATGTATACATTTAAGTAATGTAAGCTTATGGGCAGATAATGCAAAGAGGAAACATACAGATTAGTTACAAATCATGCAATGACCAAATTAGTCCAATTATAAATTCTGATATTGGTAATACTTTGGGGGATCTAACCATGTTAGCACAGCGTTTCTGAATCTAAAAAACAATTTTGATGCTTTTAGCAAAAACAAAACAAAACAAATAAATACAAAAAACAAAAACACTTCCCATACTCAAATCTAATTTTCACAATTCATGTGGGAAATACCACTGGATAATCAAAGTTGTTTCTATTGGATAGGGAAACATTTTTGCCTTCCAATACTTCATACAAATGTTAATAAAAGAATGTCTACCCCTCCACTCAAGGGATTAAGTACTCAATGATTCAGCAACAACAAGAATCTTTTTATGATACTTGTTTTGTCTATTCTTATTGTTTTGTTTGGGGATAATAGGTACATTGGCTGCTCAGAATTCATAATAAAATGAAGACACATATAATTCTGGGAAATGGAAACAATTTCAAAAATGCCTATTAAGAAAAAAAACACATTGGCCTCCATGGCTCAAATCTTATAGAGCAGAGACAGGCAATTTAGTGCTTCCAGATGCTTTGAACATCAACTCCCATGAGACCCAGTTAGCATATTCAAAAACAGAGAAGATTTGAGATAAAAGTATATTCATTACAACAAAATGTCTTGCTACCGTTATTCAGCTTAACCCTTTAGAGAGATCTATCCAAGGTTATATATCACTTACATACACAAAAAGTAGCAGAGACAATCTAAATGTACTAGTCAGGAAAGAGAACATTGTTTTTCTCCCAGAATTTCTCCATGTATTCCCCAGAATGCACCCCATGATGCACTCTGAGCATCAGGATTGGTTCATGCAATTCTCAAGTACGTTACCCAGAATAGGAAAAAAATTAATAGTGTTCTGGATGGGTACAAGGGTGATCTAAATATAACTCGCCAGGGCATAATATACTATAGAAACTTTGTTTCTATCTGCTTCTATCTATTATGTCTTGTCTGTTACGTGTATCCTATCGAAATCTGGGATATAGTCCCAGAGTGCCTCCAAACATTAGCCTATGAATTGTAAATTTGAATGTACAGAAAAAGGAATAAAATACATAGGAAATAATAGTCTGTATTCAACTTAATTTCAATTAAATTGAATTTAGTTTTTTATCTAGCCTCATCAACTCTTGAATTTCAGTGCCTTGGACATTCTACAAAGGCCAAAGTAAATTTCAGTTTATAAAATACATGGTACTGCTATATTTCAAGTTCCAGGATTTTGTGAAGTTATTTTTTTAAAAAAACTGAACTGGTTAAGTTTATTTACCAGGTTGGGGACAAACTGGAAATGTGTTCATTATTCTGCAAGCAGCAGAAATAATAACTATCCCTCAGAGGTCAGATGTAGATTGAAATTACATTTATCTGAAACAATGCTGGACAAAGATAGTATTATATGATTTATTTCTTAACTCCTGAAAATCGTCACTGAAAGCTCAAAATACAAGAAATAATATGAAAGACTGTGAGGAAGGTAAATAAGCAAATACTGTCCTGCACTCCTACCTCCCAGAAAAGCTTCAAAAGATTTGATTGTTCTATAAATAATCTGCAAAGCTTGCTGTGAAATATTCCTTCTGGTCAGTCTGGATCTTATCAAATGTTTAAACCCAAACATCTAAGTTTTAGCATTCTTTTGCAATACAAAATTTGAGCAAATGTCTAGCAGTACTAACACAGGAATCTATGCTTCAAAAATTCAATTCATATGTCCTACTACTGTATTTTATATTAAGTAACTAGGCTGTTTCAACCAAAATTCATTATGATATCAAAGAACAAAGCATTCATGTGTATTGTATCTCAAAACTAAATATTTATTGGAGCTGATCTTGTTAAGCAGTTATCCATAATGGTTTATAAGCTATTCTTTCTTTTTTGGAATAGTTTTACAAATTAAATTTGTAGACAAATTTATAGACAAATTCCTTGTGTGTCCATTTCCTCTTGGCCAATAAAGAATTCAATTCTACTCTATTCTATTTCATTCCATCCCATCACTGTAAGATTAATTAATTTTGTTTAAATACATGAACATTTAAGACAGATCATATTGAACTGAATTATATTATTTGATATGTTCTACAAACCTGGACAATCCTATATGACTTGTACAAAATGTATTGCTAACTATAAATGTAATCTGTCATTAGGCAAAGGTAGACTAAGTACATTAGTGTGAATGACTTCTTTTCTAACGCTTAGACTTCCTGAGCAGTTTATAGAAATCCAGCTAAGTGGTACTTAGCTGATCCTGGCTGATTTAACACGATAAGTAGAATCAACTGGATAGGATTTGAATGGAAGACCACCAAGAAATTTCAGGATTGTAGACTATATACTGGGAATTTTAAAAGTATCCTAGAAGAAAACAGTGGCAAAACATTTGAGTCAAACTGTTATATTCCTAAAAATGATCTAATGATTAAAAATGTCAGATAACTACCTCTTAAGCTAGTTATTTCAAGCTGAAAAAAAATTAGTAACATGCTTGTATTAAAGAAGTTAATGGCACATAACAGAGATGACTAAGGATTGGCTAGGATTCAAAAAGTTTCAAAGATACACCCAGGAGCATAAACTTTGCCTGTGAATTTTTCATTTTCTTTCTAAAGCAGATTAAATACCATAATCAAACTATTTTTAAAATAAATTTATTTCTGAAATGTTTTCCTAAATGGTATGAAATGCTGTTTTGGGGGAAAAGTCATTTTGGGGCATGTGTCAAGAGCACGCATTTTTGTTGCTGCCACAAAATTACATGTGCATTACAAACAATATACCGTATTTTTCGGAGAATACCTTTTCTCCCCCTAAAAGTGGGTGAAAATTTAGGTGTGTCTTATAGACTGAATATGGGTGTTTTTGGCCTCCTGAACCTTCCATGAGCTGTGTTTTCACCCTCCCCGACCCCTAGAAGCCCTCTGCAGTGCTGCGCACAGCCCATTTTCATCAAAAACAGGCTCATTTTTGCCAAAAATGGGCCCGCTTTTGGACTTCCAAGCCCTCAGTGCATTGCATTTTCGCTCTCCCAGGTCCCCAGAAGCACTCTGCAGGTCAAAAAGGGGCATGTTTTCACCAAAAATGTGCCCTTTTTGGCCTACAGAGTGCTTCTGGGGGCTGCGGAGGGCGAAAACGCAACACGCGGAGGGCTTGGAAGCCCAAAAACAAGTTAGTGTTATGTTAGATCATGTGGAGCACCGCAGAGTGCTTCTGGGGGCCTTGGAGAGCGAAAATGCAATGCGCAGAGGCCAAAAACTATTTGTTTTCCTCCTGTAAATTTAGGTGTGTCTTATAGTCTGGTGCGTCTTATAGTCCGAAAAATATGGTATGCTGAACAGGATCACAGAAATATTTTTGCACATTTAAGGAGAAAAGCATTTGTGTTGACTGACTGAATTCTATCAATCAGACCACCAAGTGGAAATTAAATACATTTAATTTCCATTGTATTTAATTAGAAATTAAATACATTTCAATAAAACAAAAATGTATAGAAATTACCTTAATTGAAAACATATTCAACTAGAAATTTCAATAAAATGCAAGGTATTTTCCATCTGAAGCACCAAACATATAGGTTAGCCCCTATGTTTTTTAAACAAAGAATAATTCCCAAGAACCCTTTGACATTATCATTGAAAACTAGTTGTACAATTTTTTTATCACATTGAGGTAGGAACATAATTAAAAGGTAGCACAAACACAATATATTTAATAGAATTTCAAGAACAAATCACACCCAAATTATGGGAAGTTTAGGTAAAGCTGTCTCTCAAAAATATTCAGATTGCCCAGGCTTAACCAAAGCACTTACTACTTTATGTGTGTGTGTGCCTCCAAGTCAGTCTCTGCTCCTGTTAATTGTCCTGACAGGTCCATGTAATCTTCTTGGCATTATTTTTGGAAGTGGTTTGCCATTACCACATTACCAGTGACTAGCCCAAAGTCACCCAGCTGGCTTCCATGCCTAAGACTAGACTACAACAAAATATTCTTATTTTTAACCTGGCGCTTTAATCCACTACACCAAATTGGCTCTAGTTAATTGCCATACAAGCAGGTTAAAACTTATACACTATTTAAATATTTTAAAGTGATTTACCTGATTCAACTCTATTACAATTTATCAAAGTGCTTAGTTAGTCACAAATACAGTAGCTACAGATCATCAATTCTCAAGCTTTGGCCAGCTTGAGAAAGTATACATCTTTTCTTTCATCACTTGCTACTACGCTTAGCATTAACGTTTCCATATTCACTCAATTCTAGATATAAGAAATGTTATCTGCAATAATAAAACAGCTGGTTCATTTTCAAATTTATCAAAAGAAAACCATTTCTTTATTTACCTATTAGCAGGCTCTTAATTGTGAATAGGATTACTTAAGTATAATTTAATCAATGTTTTTCCTACAGTAACTTTTCAGAATCTAAAGACTCCTCAGTGAAAACCTAGTTTTGGTCATCAAATTCTTAGATTTATGCTACAATTTTTATTAGTATCTCAAGAGAAATGCAATTCATTCTTCCACTAGACATCAGCCTCTAATCTAATTAAAATTTTATCACATAAAATTTGAAACCAAAATGACCATAGCCAACTCACCAAAACAGTAGTACAGATGGACTTAAGCTCAGATTCTACTTTCTCTCGATAATCCTTGACAAGTTGCATTTTCTTATCATTGCCATCCGTTTTCTGTTCAATGCTGGAGATCACCCGCCAAGCAGAGCGCCGCCCCCCAACAACATTCTTATAGGCTACAGAGAGAAGGTTGCGTTCTTCATTGGATAATTCAGCACCTTGCTCTGTCACTGCCTTCATGCAGGTTGCCATATCATCATAGCGCTCTGCCTGCTCAGCCAGCTTGGCTTTCTGGATCATCTCGGTCTTTTCCATGTTAGACTGCAGTGGTCTGAGCGGTAAGGCAACTGATTTAGGACGAAAGATGAACTGTATCGAAGTACAGTTGCTCAAAACCTGAAACACCAAAGAAACACTCTTAAGTCTGTGGGTTTTTTTTCTAGGACAAAAGACCTAATGTTAAGTACAATATCCAACATGGATTTAGGAAGTCAGACCAATAGAAAAGGCAATGGGTTTAATGAGACTAAGTAAGAAATAAACCACTTAAGTTTCCAACTTGCAAACCACCCAATCTAGCAAGAAAAAAATGCCTTTTATCTACCAGAAAATAGCACAGAGACAAAAAAAAAAACCCTAAAAAAAACTTGATTGCTTGCTCCTCCTATTCCAAAGATGAGGGCTATGTGAACAAGACACCAGAAATGGTGGTCAGAAATAAAAAGACTCCTTAGTTTGAACACCAAGTGACATAATATTCAACCACCTGGAAATTCTTTCCCATAAAAGAAGCCTTTGAAGTGTCATTTTATGGGGAAACATCCAGAGAGAAACCCGAATAAGCGCGATTAGGAATCTTGCCACAGAACCTGCCAGAGAGAGCAGCAGGATCGGCCGGAAAATGATCTAAGAGGAATGGAGGAGGAACGGGGCGGTTGGTGCTCTAGAGCCCAGGAGAGATTATAGAACCGCTCACAGACTGGCACCTTCCAGAAGATCTTTCGAGACTACCATACACATCCACCCCCCCGCCGCCCAGCGGTAGGTGCTGCCCGCGAAGTGAAGCAGCCATAAAGCTAAAAGAGTCCCGGAGGGCGCCAGCTTGGCGCAGGCCGGGTCGCGGAATAGCCCGGAGACGAACCGGGGCGGGGTGGGGTTGGGGGGAGACGGAAGCGAAAGGCACACAAAAGGTTCCTTGCCCGGCCCCGGAGGCTCAACGGAGAGGCCCGTAGAAAGCCTGCGACGGAAACCGTAGGACCGTAAGGCAGGCAGAGGGGGAAAAAAAACGTGGTGGGAAGGAAGGGAGGGAAGAAAAGGAATCCGCATCGGGACGTCCTTTTTCTCCCGGCTCCTCCCTTGGAGGAGCCCCCAGGAAGGCAGCAGCTGAAGGGCCTTTGTCCCCGGAGAAGGGACCAAGTCCGAGACGGAGGCGGTGAGGCAAAAGGGCACCCACCGTCTAGTCCCCTCCCATCCCCCGGGCCCTGCTTTCCCTCTCCCGCCGTCCCACGGAAAACGCCGCGGCGGCTGCAGGGCCGGTGCGAAATGGCGGCGTCTCTCTCTCTCTCTCCCCGCGTCTGCCTGGCTTCCCCTCCCCGGCAGGGGACTCCCAGTCCCGCGCCGCCTCCACAAAATGGACGACGCGGCAGAGATTCGCGAAGCAGGAAAGACGCCCGAGGCGAGGACGTCCCCGCTCTTTCCCGGGCCGAGACCACCCCCCCCCTTCGCTCTCACCGGGCTCCGCTGAGGCGCTAGGCCGGCCGGCTGGCGCCTGCTTGGGTCGGCTGCGCTCACTACGCTCCGGGACTGGGCTGGCGAGGCGGGGAAGGAGGAGGAAGAGAGGGAGAAGAAGAGAAAAAAGCAGCTCCGTTTTCAGCGAAAGAAGCAGCGTTGCTAAAGGGCGTTGGCACAAAGCGAGCCTCTTCACTGCTAGGCCCGCGCTCGTGCGGCTGCACCTATCAAGAAGCACTCTCGGGGCCTTGACTCCGCCTTCCACTTTCATACGGCCAATCCGGGTTCTGGGCGCCGCCGCGAAGGCGGACCGAATCAGGGCACAAGTTCGGTTGGTCTGTGGGCCGCCGCAGCTAAGGCACGGGGTTTCCTCCAATTAGATCCAGGGTGAGGTGACGTCATCGTCGCCATGGAAATGCTGCTACAGCCCCCCCTCCTCTTTTTTTGCCCCGCCCATCTTTTTTTCCCTCACACGTTCCGTTTTCCAGCCCTTTGGAAGGGTGGGCCGGGTGAGGCACGAGACGGTGCGGAAGCGAGGCGAGCGGACTCGGTCTCGTGCCGCTGCGGTGTCTGCGACCCGACCGCTCCGTGTTTCTGTAGGGCGGGCGGACTCAAAGAGATCGGTTGGGGGTTTGGGGTGGATCGGCTCCTCCCAAGCGAGCCAAGAGAAAGGAATTCCGAGTTGCAGGCTTATATAGAGCGCTGCAGGGGAAAAGTGGCTAGCGCACTGATGACTGACGCAGGAAAGTTATCTCACTTTCACGCTTTGTACAGCAACTTTTTGTGATGGCTGGATTTTGGTCTATTGTTATGCCAACCGGGATGGATTCGATTGAAATCACGATTCAGGAAAACTCGGTTGAATAGTTACTTATTCGCCAGTCAAGAACATCGTTTGACCATTTTTAGTAAAAGTGCACTGGGGTTATTTGATGCATCCTACTGGATGGGCATTTTCAGCACCCGGAACGCTGTAGAATTTCACTTTTACAGATGGGGGTATACAATATCGTTATTTAATCAGATTTTTTTCGGAATAATTTACATTTAAATTGAAATGATCAGCGTCAACTAATTAGACTTTTCCTTATGAAATCATTAACAATGGAACCAGCTGCAGTACACTTTTAGTGGATGTTTGGAAAATACCTTTTTTAAGATGTTCCAAAAGAACAAACATTAGAATTAATTTAGATTTATTAGATTATTAAATCTAATTAATTAGATCAGTAGATTAGATGTGAATTTCCTATTATTTGCCAACAAACGGTAAAAATAAAGTATTTTAACAAAAAAACATGTCATTTTATTTGTTTATATATTTAAAAACAAGCAATTTCAGCCAAGTCAGCTGAGGAAACCTAAAATAAAGGAAGCTGGGGAATTCAATTTATATCTTTATTCAACTTCTTTAGTCAGTCTTCAAGGAAAGGTAAGTATTCCTGCTTTCCCAGTTTCTAGATTTCTCAGTTCTGAATGAACTTTTCTACTGTAGCAAAAGTAGCTCCTATACCGCTAATAAAAGTTGGAGTATTGTTAAAGCGATTTCTAAATCCAAATGTTTAATAGCATCTTCTCCCAATTTCACAATTTGACTTTCCTTAAAATACTGTACCTGCAAGAAATTCTTCAATGGGTCGCCCTTTGTCTAAAATACATTATAAATGGTATTATGGAGTGGGGTTGTTGGATGTTCATGTCACAGCTGACTTCTTTCAACTAGAGGTATTAAAGATTAATTCTGATACTAAGTATTATAAATATTAGCAATAAATCAAACTGAAGACAGTGCTTGTCCTTTCTTTTTTTTACTCTTGTCACTGCCTATTTGTCTTTTGGGTTATACTCAATTCTTTCCAAATTTCCCCAGATTCAGACATCAAGCAATTGCTTTTTTACACTTTTGGCTACAAAAATAGGCTTTAAAATAATTATAATTGTTTCATATTTCTCATTATTGGATGGGTTGTTGGTAAATTTATTTGATTGCACTTAATTTCTTCCAAGCAGCTGTTCCTGTATTGATTGTGAAAATTTTGCAATATTTCATACAGTAATCTGTCTTTAATCTGAAATATTAAATGTTTTACAAAGGATGCATTAAGAAGTAATGAAAATTATGCTACAGTTTTTCTCTTTTGTTTTGTTTTTTGCCTACTGAGAAAAACTGCATAGAGTAGCATGCATTCTTTTGACAGTTTCTTATCATTTTTACTGCTGTTCTTGTAAATATTTATCAATGTGGACATTTCTTAATCTCTCTTTTTCTGTTGATACTTAAGCATGTACACATATAGTGCCTCTCATTTGGTTGCACACTTCTCTTTAAACACTTCCTAACAACTTCCTTCAGTAATTTCCCTCCAATATTTCTTCTCCCTTATACAGACCTACCCCATCACTATAATTCATAATATAATTTTTTTCTTTGCACTTTTATAGGGATCTTATTTACTATATCAGATGCGTTACTTCTCATGTTCATATTGACAAGCTGAAATAGTATTAAATTCATGATTACATTTAGTGACCATTCAAAGTTACAACGGCACCGAAAAAGTCACTTATGACCATTTTTCACACTTATGACCGTTGCAGCATCTCCATGGTCATGTGATCAAAATTCAGATGGCTGGTAACTAGTTCATATTTATGATGGTTGCAGTATTCTGGGGTCATATGATCACCTTTTGCAACCTTCTGACAAGCAAAATTAAACCAGATTCACTTAACAACTGTGTTACTAACGTAACAGCTACAGCAATTCACTCAACAGAAATTTTGGGCTCAATTAAGGTTGTAAGTCGAGCATTTACCTGTACTTAAAATGCCAATGAAAATGAGAATAACTATGACAGTTTATTGACATTTTAAGAAAATGATTCAAATTTAAAAGCATTTTGACATTTTGATTTTAAAATAATTTTTAATCTGACCTGATACAGACTTATTAACTGTGATTAGTTTATGATTCAGTGTGTTGTGTAAAATGAGCAGTTGGAGTAACTCAGTAAACCATAGGTTAGAAAGTTGTGCAAACATAGCTGATGATATTGCAGATGAATGTTTCTCAATAACTGTTATAAATGCAGAATTCTGTTGGAGGATGGTAATAGTGTTATTTGTGCAAAAAGGAGTTTGTTACCTATCAGTACTAGAGTCTTTACCTCCCCCAAAACATTGTGTTCCTGTTACTAATTGAAGGGAGTTAAAAGTAATATTCCACATATTTGATACATTAGTAGTTTTACTAGCATTAAACTTTCTTCTTTATAATTTGTGTTAATAGTGTTGGCTTGCATTGCTTGAAATATTTATCTTAGCAAAAATATATTTTAAATATTATGGAAATGATACAGTGAAACCCCAGTTTCCTGGACAATGATGTAACAGGTTTTACATGCAGCAGTCTAAATTCCAGTGCATTTTACATGAAGGGGGGTTATATCATATATGTCATTATGCATCAATTTATTTCAGTTGGGCAATGTCATGCAAATGAAGCAATTTGTTTCATATGCTGTCCAATAGATCTCTTTTCCCCAATTAATCCATTAAAATTAAGTTTAGGCCTGTTATTCCATATATACCAAATCCTGTTATGCTGCCTCATTGTGGTAGGAGGCTGTTCTTTGGAAGGATATGTGAGGACCGCCAGAGGGTTCTTGGGGTGTATATACCGGTACTTCCAGCAGGGTTTCCTAATATATGAAGCTCTCCCTCCTGCCGAGCTAAAGAAAGCTAGCACCTACTTGGAGTTACAATGATATAAGAAATTGATTGAGGGACAGTGATGGGATTCAAATAATTTAACAACCGGTTCTCTGCCCTAATGACCGGCTGGTGGGCGTGGCCATGGTGAGTGTGGCCAGAGGATGTGACAGGCAGTACTCGGCCTGCTGCACCCCCCTGGGAGCGAAAACAGGCCACAGGGGCACCGTCGTCCCCCCCCCCACGTCCCCTTTTGGGCCTAGTAGGCCTCCCTGCACTTACCTAGGAGCCAAAGTGGGGCACAGGGGGACTCCTGGAAGGGGAGGGTGCAGCCAGCAATTTAACTACCGATTTCTCCAGAACCGGATGAATCCTACCACTGTTGAGGGACCATGTCATACTATGAAAAAGAAGGTATGGTAAAACCCCATGGATAATAAAGATAAAATGATTGATAATATACTGCCAGATGATTGATTCTTTTTTTTTTATTAAAGTTTTACAAAAAGAGAAAAAAAAATTTTTACAAGTATTTCCCCATGCCCCCTCTTCCTTACCCCCCCACCCCCACCCCGAACTTCCCAGAACAAAATACAGGGTATAACAATTAACAATCATATGCTAAACTAAGCTAATTAACTAAGGATTCCTATCCCCCCCTTCACACTTTAACTCCCCTTTTACTTAACTAAATATAAATACTCTTAATTTTTCTATTCATTCATAAGTTATTTGATACTTTTTAGTCCAATATTTGTTTTGAATATAGTCAATCCATCTTCTCCATTCCGATATATATCTTTCTTGTGAGTGATCTTTCAAATATGCTGAAATCTTCGACATTTCTGCCAGATTCGCTTCTTTTAATGTCCATTCTTCAATAGTAAGCAAATCTTCCTTCTTCCAATATTGCCCCACCAAAAGTCTAGCTTCAGTTATTAAGTTTAAAATCAATTTAGTCTCTATAACTGTACAATCTGTAATTATACCCAGCAAAAACAATTGTGGAGTAAACTTTATCTTCTTTTTAAGAATATTTTGGATAATCCACCATATTTTAATTCAAAATGCTTTAACTTTTTTACAAGTCCACCATATATGATAGTAAGTGGCATAATCACAATCACATCTCCAACACTTAGATTGTAAATTCGGATACATACAAGCCAACTTTTTAGGATCTAAATGCCATCTATAAAACATTTTATAAAAAATTTCTCTTAAATTTTGTGCTTGGGTAAATTTTACATTTCTAACCCATATTTTTTCCCAAGTTTCCATCATTATTGGTTCCTGAATGTTTTGTGCCCATTTTATCATACAATCTTTAACTAATTCCGTTTCTGAATCTATTTCTATCAATACATTATATAATCTTTTTATATGCATTTGACCTTGGTCTCTAATTTGTTTTACCAAATTTTCCTCATTCTGCATGATACCAATTCTCTGATCTTCTTTCCATCTAGCTTGCAACTGACCATACTGAAACCAAGTTTGAATTATTCTTTCTTCTTTTAATGCATTTAAAGATTTTAACTGCAATACACCCCCTTCCTTTTTAAGAAGCTCTTTATAAGTAATCACCTCTTGCTTTTGTTCTACACTTATATTTTCTATCGCATGTCTGGGTATTGCCCATATAGGTATCTTATAATTTAACTTATATTGATACTTTTTCCAAACTCGTAACAACGCATTCCTTAATATATGGCTTTTAAAGGTCTTGTCCACCTTTTTATCATATAAGTAAGCATGCCAGCCATATAACAAATCATATCCTTCAATGTTCAATATTCTTTCTTCTGTTGAGTTAATCCAATCACTAATTATTGTTAGGACAGCTGCTTCATAGTATAATCTTAGATTAGGCATTTTAAGACCTCCTCTTTCACGTATATCTTGCATTATTTTTAACTTTATTCTCGGCCTTTTCCCTGCCCAAACAAAATTATTAATACCCTTCTGCCATTCCCTCAAATTTTCATCTTTCTTGAGTATTGGTTTCATTTGGAACAAAAATAGAAACTTAGGTAGAACATTCATTTTTATTGCTGCTATCCTTCCCAACAGAGATAATTGTAGTTTTCCCCAATTCTCCATCTCTTTCTGTATTTTTTGCCATAACAATTCATAATTATTTTTATATAATTTTACATTTGAGGCTGTGATATATACCCCTAGATATTTAACCTTTTTTACTATTTCAAATCCTGTTAGACTTTCTAGTTCTTTTTGTTTTACCGTCATGTTTTTAGTTATTATCTTTGTTTTTTGTTTATTTATTTTAAATCCAGACATTTGTCCATATTGGCTAATTATATCCATTAAACCTGTAACTGATTGTACTGGTTGAGTTAAAGTAACAACCAAGTCATCTGCAAATGCTCTTAATCTATACTCATGATGTCTAATTTTAATTCCCTTTATTTTATTTGACCCTCATATTTTATTTAATAAAGGTTCCAAAGTTAAAATAAACGATAATGGTGATAAAGGGCATCCTTGTCTTGTTCCTTTTTCAATTTTAAAAGTTTCTGCTAAACCACCATTAATTATTATTTGTGCTGTTTGTCTTTGATATATCGCTCTAATAGATTGTGTAAAATATTCTCCAAACTGCATCTTTTCTATTATTTTCAATAAAAATTGCCAATTCAATCGATCAAATGCCTTCTCTGCATCCAAAAAGATAAGCACTGCAGGGACTTGGTTGTTCCTTTCCAAATATTCAAATAAGTTTACAATTTGTCTTACATTACATTTCATTTGTCTCCCACTTATAAATCCAGATTGGTCATTATGAATCATTTGTTACATGATTACCATTAACCTATTTGCTAATATTTTAGCAAAAATCTTATAATCAGTATTTAAAAGCGATATTGGCCTATAATTCTTGGGTTGACTACGGTCTTGATCCTCCTTTGGAATCAATGAAATAAAAGCTGTTCTCCAGGAAGGGGGTACATCTCCTCCGGCTTGAATCTTGCAAAATAGTTCCTTAAGCGGTTCTACCATTTCTAACTGCAAATTTTTATAATAAACAGCTGTCAGTCCATCTGTGCCTGGAGCTTTACCCCCCTTTAACTGTTTAATTGCTAAAATAATTTCTTCCGAAGTTATTGGTTAGTTCAGTCCTTCCCTTTGCTCTGGTGTAATTACAGGGATATTCTCCTCCTGTAAATATCTATCTATATCTTTGCCTTGAATTGTATTACTAGCATATAACTTTGTATAGAATTCTAAAAAAGCTTTTTTAATCATATTTTGTTGATATACCTCTTTACCTTTGTATTCTATTTTTTCTATAGTACGTAGCTTTTGTTCTTTCCTTAACAAGTAGGCTAACCATCTACCTGGTTTATTTGCATTACAAAAAGTGTTATGTTTAGCATATTGTAAATTAGTTGCCACTTGGTCTGCCATCAACATATTAAACTGCCCTCGCAACAAATTTATTGTTTCCTTTATTTTCTTATCTGTTGGATTTAATATATGTGCCTGCTCTTTCTTTTTTATTTCCTCTTCTAAGTCCCTCCGTTTCTTTTCTTGTCTACGTCTATATTATTCAAATATATTAAGGTTCCTCTCATATATGCTTTACTTGCATCCCAAACCATTTCCATAGGCGTACCCTTGTACATATTCATAGTAAAAAATTCTTTCATTTGTTTTTTACATTCTTTCACATTTTCCTCATATCTAAACAAATTTTCATTTAGCCTCCAAGACCTTCTGGCTCCCTTTTCTTGCTCTAATTCCATCCACACCGGACTATGATCAGATAAACTTCTTGAACATATCTTCGTCTTCATTACCCTAGAAAAGAAATCATTAATAATTAATATAAAATCAATCCTAGAAAAGGATTGATGTCTATCAGAAAAAAAAGTAAAATCCTTTTCTTCAACATTTCGTTCCCGCCAGATATCTCTCAACTCCATATCATCCATTATATCAAAAAAAGATTTAGGCAATCTTGCACGATTTTGGGTATTTTGAACTTTTTTGTCCTTTTGGGTATCCAATACTCCATTCCAGTCTCCCATTAATATACACGATTTATAATCCCATTGTATTATTTTGGTATGCAAAAGCTTATAAAATTTTTCTTGCTGTTGGTTAGGAGCATATACTCCAATTAAAAGTGTTTTCTTCCCTTCTATTAGAAATTCAATTGCAATATATCTTCCTTGAGCATCTGCCTCAATTAATTTGGCGTTAAATCTGTCCTTAGGTATATAACTATACCATTTTTCTTCTCTGGAGCAGATGCAACAAAATGTGTCCCCAATCTTGAATTTATCAAGTATTTTTGATCTTTCACTCTAATATGTGTTTCTTGTAGGCAAATTTCATCGTTTTTAAACTGTTTCAAATAATGAAATATTTTCTTTCTCTTTTGTGGTTGACATTCCAGGTCAAAAATTTAGTTACCATTCTTGGCACCTTGAAGTTTTAAGTGCGTCAGCTGAAGATCCTCCTTCACCTTTCTCTTCGGCCTTGCTCCTCCCACTGCTTCTGTTTTTGTAGCTTCTTGAGCTTTCATTTGGGTTTGCTGTAATTTTAAATCTTGTTCTTTTCACTTTGCTGCAGCGCGAGTCTGCCTTTGATCTTTTGATTCTTCTCTTTTTTCTACTACTTCCAAAGGTTGATCAGTACCAAAAAATTGTAATAAATTTTCTTCAATAAATGAGGTCTCTCCTGCAGCTTGTGGCTGTTTACTTTCCTTCTGTCCCTGTATCGCCAGCTCTTCTTTTCTTCTCCTCATTTCCTGAGATGGTGGGCATCTGGCCTTTAATACGTTAGTATAAAAATCTCTTGCCTTCCAAATTGTGTTAAGACGATACCTTTTTCTCATATAATTCACCACCAGTCCAGCTGGAACATCCCATCTAAACTGTATCTGTCGATTTCTAAGTTCATCCACCAAGAAAGCAAACTCCTTTCTGCTTCTCAACATTTTGGGGGGAATTTCTTTCAGCACTAAAACCTCTTGTCCTGCAATTTGAAATTTATTTTTATAGAAAGCTTGTAAAATTTCATTTCGGGTCCTCCTCGTTGTAAAGTAAATCACAATGTCTCTTGGCAATTGATTCTGTCTAGCAAACCAGGAATTAACACGATATGTTTTGTCAATTTGCAATGAGAGATCTGCTTGATGCTCCCCAGTTGTTGTTGTTGTTGTTGTTGTTATTATTATTACTATTATTATTATTATTATTATTATTATTATTAATCGCTCACCTTTTTTGAGTCTTTATTTTCATCTGTAACGATGTGCTTTTCTCTCGCTGCTCCGCTTTTTTTCAGTAAGTCTTGGAGGTTCGCGATGAGGTTTTCATCGTTCTTTTGATCTTTTAAAAGTTTTAGTATTTCTGACCTGAGTTTGTTATTTTCTATTTCGTTTTCTTTTTGATCATTGTTCTCATCTATTATTTCTTCGTTGTCTGTAGTACAGTCTTCAGATTCTCTCGATATTTCAGTTGCGTATTCATCAATTATTTCTTGTTCTGCTTCCATTTCTTTAGTATATGCCCTGGTGTTGGGTCTTATTTTTTTGCTTTTTGATTTTTCTCTCTCAGACATTGTTGAATTTTTTATTGAGTCAATTAACCATCCTCTGCTACCAAATTGTTGCAATATTTTCAGGATCAGACTCAATAATTAAAGTAAGAATAGTATGTTCAAATAAAGCTCTGTTTAATCACAGATGGCATTCTATATTCACTGAATATTCACAAATAGAAGCACTGAAAAATGGCATACAGCTCCTTATATATACAAGGGGAGGAGCTAGATATGGGGGTGGTTAGACATACATACATTAAGCAATGGAAATAAGTTAACTCTTGATATACTGTACAGATACTATTTACATGATGGAGAATAAAGCATTTACTTGTGGCAATGACATTATGCTCCATATTTCTGACACAATGTCACTAAGCAAGTTCATATGTAGATGTTCCGAAGCCCAGAAGGGAAAATTGCCCTCAAAAACACCCTATAGGGCAGTCCTGAGGGATGGGATAAGCAGCCTTCAGGTGCCACTGACTTTCCAGGAAAAAGCAAATGGCGGTCAACTCCTAATGCTGGAGGAAATCCAGAAAAATATTTTGCCAATGGGGCTGCAGATGTTGGCTAAGCTCACTAGCGTATTAGAATCTGAGTTTATCCTCAAAAGAGTTTTTCTCTTCCTACCTGCACAGAAACTTCTCCTGCTTAACTGATTCTACTTGGCTCCTCTAACTTAACTTTATATATTTGTCTATGGTTTAACCAGTTGTGTGTATTGACCAAATGGAGTTTCTTCAACACTTATGGCTGATCAAACTATACTTTAGCACATGTAACGTGCTTAGTAAATGCATACAGGACATTTCAACGTTCTCCAAGGCAATGCCAGTGGTATAATTCAGGGGCTCTTCAGCTCTGCTCAGTTGAGAAAATTGGTAGGCACAACATTTGGGGAGACATGTATAATAGTTGCAGTAAAATCATTTTCAGTTCAATGTTTGAATTTCCATTAAAAAGTATTCTAGATAGCAGTGGAATATCTAAACACATACAATCCAGCCAAATGATGAAGGGATTTGCCGAGAAAGACTACTTGACAAAGATGAAGGAAGGTGAAGATTTAGTTGTCTTGTTTTGCTGATTGTACTATATACCAGTGGTCTCCAATCTTTGCAACTTGGTGTTGGGGGGGAGAGGAGATGGTTCCATGCAAGCAGTGGATGAGCATGCGGGTAGGTGCAGCTGCATTTGTGCAAGCGACGGACATGCATATCTACGGCTCACAGAAATGGAGCTGCGTGTGTGCCAGCACAGTGCATGCACAAGTGAACCCACTGCTTCCAAGGCCTGGTTCTGAATGGGCCAGGGCCCAGTAATGGGCCGCAGCCTGGGTGTTGGGGACCCCTGTTATATACCCCAGTAAACTGGAATGTGCCTCATTGAACACACAAGCTTGGGAAGGTAACAAAACGAATGTGCCTGGTGAGTGCTTTTATTGCGCATATCCACTTTGGTATTGGCTTAATTTTTCTTGTGGAAAAGTGTAACATGATACCGCACCTGCTGCTGATAAATATGGATCTCTGTTGTTATTGTGGATTGATGTGATGAATTATGCACTGATAACTCATCAGCGTCCAAATCTATTGGGAATCTTGAACACAAGATCATATCATGATCCTAACAGTTACTTTCTCTCCTTTCCCCTCATAGTAGAATTACACAGCAAGCATAGTAAACTTTACACAGCAAGCACACATATTTTTAGTTACAAGCATATTGTCCATACTATTCTTTGGGACTCATATTTAGGGGATCATATTTAATTTAGTATTAAACACCTCTAGAATTGAAAAGAAAACAAAGTATGCCATGCGAAGACAGGAAGAGAAATACTAGAATGCTAATATTGATTTCTGTGGTAATGCTCTGATTTCTGTCTGATGTATTTCAGTGGTATTTTTTGCTGCTTTGCTATTTACTGTTGTTGCTTTTATTTTGTTATTGCAGGATAGTCCTCAACTTACAACAGTTTGTTTAGTGACTGTTCGAAGTTACAATGGCACTGAAAAAAGTGACTTATGACCATTTTGCACACTTACGACTGTTGCTGCACTGTCATATGATTTACATTCAGATGCTTGACAACTGATTCATATTTATGACAGTTGCAGGGCCCGGGGGTCATGTGGCCATCTCCTGCGACCTTCTGACAAGCAAAGTCAACAGGAAAGCCAGATTCACTTAACAACCGTGTTACTAATTTAAGAACCGCAGTGATTCACGTAACAAATGCAGCAAGAAAAGTCGTAAAATGTGGCAAAACTCCCTTAACAAATTTCTCACTTAGCAACATAAATTCTGGACTCAATTGTGGTTGTAAGTCGAGGACTATCTGTAATTATAACAGGATGACTTCAGCTCTTCTAATATATGAATTAGGTGGGCAGAATAATGGAACTTAGTGTTTCAGTTTTTTACTTCTATCCGGAAGCAAATTTCTATACATATCTAGTGGATTAGATAGAATGTTTTTCAGTTAACAGTCTAATTAACAAACTTTTCCATTAATACAAATTCCCATGTACTGCTTCTAATTACCACTCAACTGTTCAGAGGGATGGTTGTACCATTCAACACTGTCATTTTAGAGACTGCAAATGGTTGAACTTGTGTCAAATTAAGAAATCATGAAAATGGAAATTGCTTTCCCAAACATACTTCTTTCAGATGTATTCTGTTTCTCATCACATCAGATGGAGACTATGTGACAAAGTTCAACTTATTTGGAGGATCCCAAATTGGGAAAAGCTGTAATCAAATGTAAATAATTCCTTACATGTGTTGTCATACCCTTTTAATAACATTGTAATAAACGTCTTTAAGTTAACAACAGCGCTAACTGCACACACACTTGCACATATTTACTCTGATGTTATTCCAAAACTGCTTTCGAGCTTTTTGCATAGAAATGCTGCAGGCAGGCACAATTTTCAACAGTAGAACAAGGTGAATGGAGGGCACCTCATTTCCTCAAGGGCTTAGTGGGGTAGTTCTTCACCACTGCCAAAATTAAAATACTCGGGGTAATTTTTATCTTGAAAAGCTAAACAGGATTAGGCCTGGCTAGTATCTGAATGAGATTAGGAAACACCAGGACTGTAGGTTGGATTAGAAAGTCAACAGTGTATGTCATAAAAACACAGTGGCAAAGACATCTTTAATGTTACTAGAAAAATTATATGGCTGTGCTGATATAGATACCATTAGTCAAATTCTACTTGAAGAGATTAATCTTTACCAAACTTTAGATCCGTGATGGCGAACCTATGGCACGCGTGCCACAGGTCGCACACAGAGCCATCTCTGCAGGCACGCGAGCTGACACCCAGGTCAGCTCCACCGCACATGCCCGCGCACCTCCTGCCGGCCAGCTGATTTTCGGGTTTCTGCCAAGAGACGTGCGTGCATGCGCGGGGGCTGGGGTGGTGGTCGCACGCACCTACCAGGGGTGGGTTCTACTTACCTTTACTACCGGTTAGCAGTGGGGCTGCACGCACACTCTTCTGCACAAGCGTAGAAGCTTCTGCGCATGCACAGAAGCGTTTTGATGACATCGGGGTCGGGTGGAGCCTCCCGCCAGTTTTACTACCGGTTCTATAGAACTGGTGCAAACTGGGGACAACCCACCACTGGTGCATACATGGGGGTGTGGGGGTCACGTGTGCATGTGGGGGGGATGGCACCTCCCCACGTCATGTTTTTGGTTCCAGGAGGCTTCAGGGAGGCCTGCTAGCACAAAAATGGGGGTTGCACACACATGCACAGGGGTGGGGGGAGTGCTGGAGGTCATGCATGCTTGCGCAGGGGTGAGGGGAGCGCGGGGGTCTTGCGCACACATGCATGCATGCGCGGAGAGTGGGACTTGCAGGGGGCATTGAATTATGGGTGTTGGCATGCACGTTTATGCTTTTGTCACCCAAGAAAGAAAAGGTTCACCATCACTGCTTTAGATGGTGGAAGGATAAGCACAGTAGTTGCACACAAGGTAAACAGTCTTGTCTGAAATAGAATTTTTTATGACCAGGGATTTTATAGCTGGGAGTTTGTGTTTTCTGTGTAATGAGATACATAATGTGTGGTGTGTGTGTATGTGTGTGTACATATATGTACATATTCTTTTGTCATTTCTAACAGGTCTTACGCTGTTTCCTGATCAAGTTATCACCTGGACTGGAAGGAATTAATACTAATTAATATTACAGAAACTAACAAAAAAAAAATTGTTCCTCCACGGATATTTCTTTTTAAAATGAGTTTGCTGGCCTTCATTCACAATCAGCAAATGTCCCTAGGAATAGTGCAGTATATATAGGCTGCTTAAAAT
The DNA here is from genome assembly GCA_022577455.1 of Arizona elegans. NCBI lineage: Eukaryota > Metazoa > Chordata > Lepidosauria > Squamata > Colubridae > Arizona > Arizona elegans. Next base: position 199,187,400 of record JAKOOJ010000001.1, on the reverse strand, counting down.
AGAAAATATTAGGCATCTTGCCACATTTTAAAAAAGAAAGTCTGAACTGCTCCGATGTTAACAGTTAAACCTTGGCAGAAAGGAAAGCCTTTGTGTTGAGAAGATTGCTTTATATAGCCCTATGAAATCCTGTGCTAATATTGTGATGTTCAGCTTTCTTTTCCATATTTTGCAGAATATGTGTTTAAAGCAACAGAAGCTGAGGAAAATGTGTTGAGATACAGTATATGCCTACAGTAGTTGGAGATTAGAGACAGTCCTTTCAGCAGTTCCAAGATGGTTCCATACCCATTTGTACTATTCAGGTGACCCTGAGGGCACAGATAAAACTCCAAGCGGCCTCAACAACTCTCAGAAAGAGGCTAACTGTCACAAGTAAATGCCTTATTCTCCTTTATGTAAATAATATATGACCAGGGTATCAGGGGTTAACTTATTCTTCTCTATTTAATATATTCATATTTAACCACTCCTACATCTAGCTCCACCCCATGTATATATAAGGAGCTGTATGCTTTCCTTCTGTGCTTCTATCTGTGAATATTCAGTGAATATAAAATGCCTTCTGTAAATAAACAGTGCTTTATTTGAATATCTAATTCTTAATCTACTTATTGAGTCTGATCCTGAAAATATCGTAACAATCTGGTAGCAGAGGATGGTTAAATTGACTCAATAAAACTTTAAATATGTCTGAGAGAAAACTCCAGAAATAAAAGAGAAAGACCCAACACCAGGGCATACAGCAAAGAAATGGAAGCAGATCAAGAAATAATCGATGAGTCCACAAATACAATATCGAGAGAATCTGAAGACTGCACTACTGACAATGAAGAAACAATGGATGAGACTGATGACCAAGAAGAAAACGAAATAGAAAACAACGAACTCAGGTCAGAGATACTAAAACTCTTAAAAAGCCAAAAGAACGATGAAAATCTCATCGCGAACCTCCAAGAAATATTAAAAAACAACGGAGCAGCGAAAGAGAAGCACATCGTTACGAATAAATCTAAAGACTCAAAAACGGTGAGCGATCTGCCTGAAAATAAAAATACAGCGAAAAAGAAAACTAACAGTCCCGCGCAAAATTTCGAATGGCAGCCATCTTGGTTTCAACGGACCCCTAAGATGAGCGAAGCAGAGCCAATCAGAAAGCTAGATTCAAAATACCTGGCGCGAAAAGCCTTACTCGATGCAAGAAATGAAAAAGAGAAAATTTACACCTCAGAAGAATCAGACACAGAGATTGAAGAGACTTCGATAGATATGCAAGTAAAATCAACAATGAAAACGCTCTTTGCTGCTTTTGGACCAAAATTGAAAATCACTAAAGAATCAACAAAAAGGCAAGCAAGCAAACAAACATCTCAGAATCCACCCACTTCTATTCAAATGACGAAAGCGCCGACGCCTGAACCCAGAGAGCCCTGCAGATACCACCCCACGCCACAGACGATCCCAGGGACCAGCGTTCTCAACCAAAGAAAGCGAGCGCCTGCTATCACCAGGACTCCCAAGATCGAGCCGGAAACCGATTCCTCAGAAGAAGAGCGATGCGAGGGAGCTGCGGCAGCGAGAACCTCTCACGACGGCTTCAGGAGCGAAATGAACAACGCGCATGTGCAAGACTACACAGACAACTTCGAAGGACATGAAGAACAGAGAGAACCATTCAGAATCGTCGCAAGCATACCCACGCCATTTTGTAACTTTCAACATTTGCAAGACCACGGACTACCTCCAGTTGTAAGTAATGGATCCAACAATATTGGGAATTTACCCAATGATTTCCCAAAACTGAGAATAGATGGCATTAATTTGCAAGAATGGTGTCAGCAGCTCCAGGTTGTCTTTCTAAAAGAAAAGTTATTATTTTTTATCACTAATCCCCCAAAAAGACCTTGGACTCTAAAATTAGACTGTCTGCACCATAGGGCATTTTTCTTATTAATTTCCAGTATATCTCCTGCCATGTACCATAGTATTAAGCAAAATCTAACTGTATCAGAAATTATTCAATGCATGTTTAAATTGTTTCACAGTGAAAGTGTAGCCACTACAACAAGAATGTCTAAAGATTTCTTCTCAGCTAGGATAAAGCCAGGGGTTACCATAAGTGAACATTTAATATCTTTAAACAAAATTAGAGCAGAACTGCATTTAAGGGGGGAAATAATTTCAGATCAAACAATGAAGAGTGTTATCATTAACTCACTAGACCCATCGTGGGATAACTATATATCTCATTTAGACACAATCAATTTAGGATATTTATCCATAGAAAGTCTATCTAACAAGCTAATATCTGAAAATAATTCAAGGAGAAGTCGTTGTAACAATCACATGGAACATAAACAATATAAGAGGGTAGTTTTTCAAGAAAGATATCATGAACCAATAGGATGCCACAACTGTGGATCCAAAGAACATAATAGGAGAGACTGTCCAAAACTCCTCAGAAATAGAAAAAATCCTGACTATAGAAATAGGTATCAAAACAGACAGTCATCAATTGATAGACATAGATATAGAAGTCCACCCATCTATAGGGAACATAGAGGGGGCAGGGATAACTCAAAAGATAGAAAGTCTGGTTCACTGAATGGGTTAAACAAACATGACAACACTAACATACAACAGACAGAGGACAATGATTGGCTTATCGATTCTGGAGCAACCAATCACACTACAAATAATAAAAATATACTATCTTCATTTGTAGAGGATAAATTCGTAATTAAGGTAGCTAATCAAGAGAAGGTTCAAGTCATAGGTAGAGGAAATATAACCTTACCTGGCCTAGGAAAAATAGAGGGGGTATTGTTAATACCTGAAATACCTCATAACATACTTAGTGCAATAAAACTAAGCAGAGATTCTGGCATAAATATTGTGTTCTCAAAAGGAAAAGCAACATTAGAGAAAAACAGAACAAACATAGGTACTGTGATTATTAAAGGAGGTCTACCTTATCTAATGACAAAAGAAAAATGGTTACACAACATTGATTCCAACATGGAAGATAACAATAACATAGACAACGAAAGCAGTAGTAATAGTAACAATGAGGAACATGAGATTATTCACAATCACAAAGACACACACAACAACAAAATACCTAATATTGGTAAACCAATTCATGATGAGTGTGCTCATGTCTTACATAGGAAATTAGGACATGCCAGTTTTCCTGTAGTTCAAAAGATGACTGAACATGCTGAAGGTGTTAAAATAAAAAATTGTAAAAACTATTTGGAATGCTCAGTATGTAAATCTACAAAACTCAAAACTAGCCCCAAACCCAAAAAATCAACAAGATCAACCAACAAAATTTTTGATTTGGTACACATGGACCTAGTTGGTCCATTAACACCATCAATCACATATAGAAAACGTTATTTCCTAACCATTGTGGATGACTATAGTCGTTATGGCTTTGTCTATACACTAAAGCACAAAGATGAAACTTTTCAGAAATTTAAGGAGTTTTACAAACGTATAGAAACACAACATAATATTAGAATAAAACAAATTATGACAGATAGGGGATGTGAATTCATGTCAAAAGAATTCTCCCAATGGCTTAAAGACAAAGGGATGTTACATTACACGTCTAGCCCTTTCTCTGCATTCCAAAATGGAGTGGTAGAGAGAAAGAACTCAACATTACAAACCATGATTAGATGCACATTAGAAGACGCTGGCTTAGGAAAACAATTCTGGTCAGAAGCTTTACAATATTCCAATTATACACAAAATAGAACTTGGTCCAGCATTGTTAACAAGACACCATATGAAATGATGTATAATAGGAAACCCAAAATAGCTCATATGCACATATTTGGAGTCACTGCAGACGTACACATACCTAAGCAATTAAGACGTAAAGGTGAGTACGTATCTAGGAGACTCAGGTTCATGGGTTACGAAACAGGCACAAAAGGGTACAGATTTATCGATAATAATAACAGATTTATAGTTTCCAGAACGGCTGTATTCCATGAACAGGCCAACTGGTCTAAAACACATCTTAATGAAATTTTCCCAAACAACTATACAAACATTAAACACCAAGAGGAAAGAACTGGAGAAGAATACAATCACAACATACATAAAAACAAAAACAAAACATGGACAAACAGTCAATACAAAATAAAGACAGATTCATTAACAAAAAAGGAAGCTAGGTATTTACATGACAATGATAGTAGACCAAAAAGGACAATCAGGAATAACAGAAACCAAATACCAAACAAATACAAAGATTATATAATGTATATGGATGGAAAAACATCAACACCAAACACATACGAGGAAGTGCTAAAACTTCCCCCCGAAGAAAAGGAAAAGTGGGAATCAGCCATGACTAAAGAGATGGATAGTTTGCAGAAATTAAATGTATTCACACCTACACATGCACCTAAAGATAAAACTGTTATTGGTACTAGGTGGATATATAAAATCAAAAACTTAGAAGGAGGCAACACCTTATACAAAGCTAGACTAGTTGCTCAAGGTTATGCACAAAAATATCCCGAGGATTACACGGATACATACTCTCCCACAGTAAGAACTGAGAGTGTTAAAACTGCACTGGTCATAGCATCAGCACTTAACCTTGATGTATTCCAATACGACATACAGACTGCATATCTACATGCAAAATTAGATAAAGAGATATATGTAAGAGCGCCTCACAGTCAATATACAAACAAAAATGAAACGTGGTTACTAGATAAAAGTTTATATGGGCTGAAACAATCTGGCAAAAGATGGTATGAATGTTTAGTCAAAGTGCTCAAAACTATGAATTTTAATGCCACTACTGCTGATAACTGTTTCTTTGTTAAAAAAGAGGATGACTCTTTAGAATTCGTGTTAATTTATGTGGATGATATTTTGTATATAGGTAAACACAAAGAGAAGAGAGAAACATTTGTAACGAAACTAAATGAACATTTCTCTTTGAAATCATTAGGTAAGGTAAATAAGTATCTTGGAGTTCAAATTAGTAAAACAAAAAAGGGATTCAAACTTTCTCAAAGAGATAAGATTATAGAACTCCTGAACAAATGTAACTTAAACGATGCTAAACCCTGTGATACTCCCATGCAAACTGATTTCCTGAGGAACACAGATGAGTCATCCCCTGAATTTAAAGATAATACACTTTACAGATCAGTCATCGGTTCCCTTCTATATATCTCCAATTGGACCAGACCCGTTATCGCTTTGCCTCTCAACTTGTTGTCTAGACACGTCAGCAAACCACTAGTATATCATTGGGAAGCTGTCAAAAGAATATTAAGATATTTGAAAGGTAGCTTAGATTTTTGTTTATTATTGGAACCCAATAGTGACAAAGAGCCCATCCTCATATGTTACGCCGACGCAGATTGGGCTGGTGACACCACATGTAGAAAAAGCACATCTGGTTATATATTTTTTCTTAACAATTGTCCAGTTTACTGGTATACTGGTAAACAAGACTTAGTAGCCACATCAACGACTGAGGCAGAATATGTCTGTTTGTCTAAAGCCTCAAATAACCTCGTATGGTTTAATGACTTGTTGTCAGACACCTGGATGAAACCTTCATTACCATTTATCATACACAAAGATAACAAGGCTGCTATTGAAATATCTAGATCTGATGCCATTGGACAAAGATCCAGACATATAGGTATAAAATTCAAACATGTGAGGCAGTTATCTCAAGATGGATTTATTAAAGCAGTCCATTGTGAAACCTCAGAGCAAATTGCTGACATACTAACAAAGCCTTTACCCTCTAAGCAGCACAAATATTTGACTTCTAAGTTACAAGTTTTATATTGTTCAGAATCTGAATGTAATTATTGTTATATATCGAATCGGCATTTAGAGGGGGATTTGTCACAAGTAAATGCCTTATTCTCCTTTATGTAAATAATATATGACCAGGGTATCAGGGGTTAACTTATTCTTCTCTATTTAATATATTCATATTTAACCACTCCTACATCTAGCTCCACCCCATGTATATATAAGGAGCTGTATGCTTTCCTTCTGTGCTTCTATCTGTGAATATTCAGTGAATATAGAATGCCTTCTGTAAATAAACAGTGCTTTATTTGAATATCTAATTCTTAATCTACTTATTGAGTCTGATCCTGAAAATATCGTAACACTAACAACCACATGACTACAAGGAATATAAATCCTTCCATTCCGCACCATTCAGTCAGAACTGAAGAAGCTTCTTGGATGAGGAACAAAACATCTTCAAAGAAAAGCAAAGTCCAGTTGCCTTTTGAAAAAGCACCTTTGGGAGAACCATGACCTGGATGACTGAGAATCTCCATAGACATTATAAGCCAAAATTCTCTAGAGCAGGGGTGTCAAACTTGATTTCATTGAGGGCTACATCAGGGTTGTGTTTGACCTTGGAGGGCCAGTGTGGGCGTGGCCAGCATGATGTCACTCATGTTGGGGGGTGCCTGTGGTGGCCCGAGTGCTCTGCCTTGGCTGAATGCTGACAAATATATCAGAAATCTAACATATTCTCCACTCACCATAATAGGTCTACAAATAATTACCATATTTTTCAGAGGATAAGATGCACCTTTTTCCCCACTAAAAGAAGCTGAAAATTTGGGTGCATCTTATACTCCGAATGTAGCTTTTTCGAAGCTTTTTTTCAGCCCTAATGAGGCGCTAACGAGGCACTAGCAAGTGATCTTCCCAGCTTTGCCTGCTCAGCTTTGCCTGCCACCTCTACTCTCTGCTGGACTCTCCTCTGTGCTTTAACAAGGCGCTAGCGAGCCAAGCGATCTCCATGCTTTGCTCCGATTTTCAGCTGTTCTTTAGAAGCTTTTTTTCAGCCCTAACTGAAGCGATCTTTGCCTGATTTTCTCATTGCTGCTTCCTCTCAGCTGTGCCTTAGGAGCAGGGGATAAAAAACCAACAAACTAATGTGTTGAAGCTGACCAGACTAAGGATGATAGCCAGACAAATACCTGGTAGGCAGATTGTTTTTTTTTTCCTATTTTCCTCCCCAAAAACTAAGGTACGTCTTATACTCCAAACAATACGGTATAAACTCTCCCATGTATATTTAACAAAAATACTATATTACATAAAAAGATATCCCTGATATGGAAATCTATCTATCTATCTATCTATCTATCTATCTATCTATCTATCTTATCTATCTATCTATCTATCTATCTATCTATCTATCTATCTATCTATCTATCTATCGATACACACACACACAGACAGAAAGTCCACAAACGGCTTCCAGTCTCTTATAAATTTGTCCAATCCATTGTCTCTAATCAATGCAGTTAATTGTTCCATCTCTGTCAATTCAGTCAATTTTAAAATCTACTCTTCAACAATCAGTGTGCTCTGTTCCTTCCAAAGCTTAGCATAAACAATCCTCACAGCGGTCACCATGCCAAGAAAAAACATCCCAAACTGTTTTTCATTTGTTTTGTCCATAATACCCAGAAGAAAAGCTTCATGTTTCATTAATATTTGTATTTTAATAAACTTCATGATACAGGAGCTATATGAGAGAAGAAAGAAAAGGCTGTGGTTTCCTCTCATTGTACGCACTAGAACAACATGAATGGCCAAGGTGTCCTGGACCTTCCAATGAAATAAAATGGCGACTGGTCAGGGGTGAAATGCTCCCGGTTCAGATCGGATCACCCGATCAGGTAGCGATGGCAGCGGGTGGTTCGGAGAACGAGTAGCAAAAATCCCTCCCCCCCCGGCCCATGCCCAGCTGAGCCACACGGTCATCAGGGGCTTTTTTTTTACTTTTAAAAACATTTTTTCTACAACCTCTTTGGCCAAAGAGGTTGTTTAAAAAATGCTTTTAAAAGGCTCTGACGATCCCAGCTGAGTTGCCAGATTGTCAGAGGCTTTTTTTTTTTACTTTTAAAAGCATTTTTTCTACAACTTCTTCGGCCGAAGAGGTTGTTTAAAAAATGCTTTTAAAAGGTAAAAAAAAGCCTCTGACGATCCCAGCTGAGCCGCGCAATCGTCAGAGGCTTTTTTTAAAAACTTTTAAAAGCAATGCTTTTAATTAAAAGTAAAAAAAAAGATTACGTGCCACAGCTGATCACCCCCCTCTCGCACACTGTTCTACTTACCACATGCCTGCTTTTGGCGTGCACTGCACGCGCGTACCTCGCATTTGGTGTGTGGTGTGCACTGCATTTGCGCAGCCAGCGAACTGGTAGTAAACCGGTTCAGATTTCACCACTGTGGCTGCTGAAAGGACTAGAGTAGGCTGGACTCCTAGGAAGGAGAAGGTGCATTCCAGAGGAGTAAGAGACCATTCAGTCCAGATATTTTGTGTGAGAGAAAGACGGTGAAGACAGCCCCTCCCTAATAGTTCACAGAGTAAGTGATAGATGCAGACACAAGAGTGCTCAGTCTGACAAGGTTCTCTGTATTAGTGCAAAATTATAATAAAGAACACAGCTTAGAAGAATCACCACATGACAATCTTGGTTTGGGGCCTGCCAGACAGCCTCTAAACCTCAGTTCTACTACCTTCAATGGTGCCTTTCCCAAAAAGGATGAAAGATTATGAAGTGGAAAACAAAAGTGAATATTGCAATGAAAAATAAATGTTATAAAATTCTGTTGTTCACACTGCTCAGCGCTTGTTGTAATCTACATTGTTGCCAGCAGCCCAGGTGCTCTTTTTTTTTTTTTTTTTGCTTTAATTTATATGCCGCCCTTCTCCGGAGACTCAGGGCGGCTTACAATGCATTAAGCAATAGCCTTCATACTTTTGTATATTTATACAAAGTCAGCTTATTGCCCCCACAATCTGGGTCCTCATTTCACCTACCTTTGAAAGGATGGAAGGCTGAGTCAACCTTGAGCCTGGTGAGATTTCTCTTCTCTTACTAGGCAGAATTAGAGTGGCAGCTCTCACTACAGGAAAAGACACGGCTAGTCTCTAGCAAAAGAAAACAAGGAGGCTGGGTGTGCAAAAATAGCACTCATCAGACTTCCGGACTTGTTGACCCAAAAGCAAATATAATTTGTACAGCATATTAAGAAACAGGAAATGTATCTGCCAAGAAACTAGAACAGGAGGAACTGACAGCAAATGAGTCTTCTAGCTAATTGTTGACAGAAAACAAGGCTATCAATGAAAGAAAGAAATTAGTTTAATCTAGCTAAGATCTTCCTATAGGATAGCTTAAGTATTTGGTTTTTAATTTTTTCATTATTTAATAGAAATAATACGGAGGTGAAGTGTATGCACCAAAAGTATATTGTCTAGCATGACATTTTTGGGCTGGTTCAGACTACACACTGAGCTATGGACTCAGTTATTCTTGCCTCGGGTGTAGATAGTGCGTGGTTTGGTGTGATTACAAGCTCCACAGATTGGATTAACTGGGTGAAACATTTAACAGTGAAGAAGAACCTAGTGTGAACACAGCCTTTGGATCTAGTTCTTTGCATATCTGAATTCTAAGGAAGGTTCCAGAGGTTCCATTTTGTTTTAAGGAGGACACTTTTGAAGTTAGTGAGTAGAGTGATATAACATGATAAACTAAAACCATATAAGTCTTGGGACATGTCAACCCAGTCACTGACAAAGCTGTTTAACCATTTAACAATCCGAGCATGGAAGAACCGGCAAGTCTGAGATCAGACAGCAAATTCCTTAAAGCAACCTGTGGTAGGATGTCTTGAGGATCTCCTTGTTCATGTATTGTCGAGCTTGTCGATCGAAAGGTCAGCAGTTCAGCAGTTCAAATCCCTAGAGACATGTAACGGGGTGAGCTCCCATTACTTGTCCCAGCATCTGCGAACTTAGCAGTTCAAAAGCACATAAAAATGCAAATAGAAAAATAGGGACCACCTTTGGTGGGAAGGTAACAGCGTTCTGTGCGGCTTTGGTGTTTAGTCATGCCGGCCACATGACCACGGAGACATTTTCGGACAACGGCTTCGGCTTTGAAACGGAGATGAGCACCACCCCCTAGAGTCAGGAACGACTAGCACATATGTGCGAGGGGAACCTTTACCTTTTTATCTATGTATAAGGGGAGATAAACATTGCCATGGCATTAATACCCACTCATCCCATATAAGGTGTTAACCTAGAACTCTTGTCTTCAGTGACTCTTCTGCTCCAAAGACTCTGGCTGAGATCTTCCAAGGAAAAGTGAGTCATTAGTCAGCAATATCCATAAATATAGACAAGTGCCTGTTATTCACATACAGAACTTGGCTGCTTTCCCTACTGGCTCCACTAATATACAACAATTACCTCAGTGGTGGGATTCAATTTTTTTTACTACTGGTTCTGTGGGCGTGGCTTGGAGGGCTTGGCAGGGGAAGGATACTGTAAAAGCTCCATTCCCTCCCCACTCCAGGGGAAGGTTACTGCAAAATCCCCATTTCCTCCCAATCAGCTGGGACTCAGGAGGCAGAGAATAGATGGGGGTGGGGCCAGTCAGAGGTTGTATTTACCAGTTCTCCAAACTACTCAAAATTTCCGCTACCAGTTCTCCAGAACTGGTCATAACCTGCTAAATACCACCTCTGAATTACCTGCATGGTGGCAATCAAGAAACTTCCATGCAGGCTACTGGAGCAGCCAGTTCATAACTGCCTTTCTTCCTTCTCCTTCTCCTCTACCACCACCACCACAATTGCTGTCACCACCACAATTCATCTTGGGTCATCTGTGTGGGAGATCCCAAAGATGTTTTTTTTTTCAAGAGGCAACTGGACTTTCTGATTTTTTTTTTCTTTGAAAATGTTTTGCTTCTCATCCAAGAAGCTTCTTCAGCTCTTGGATGAGAAGCGAAACGTCTTCAAAGAAAAAAAAAACCCCAGAAAGTCCAGTTGCCTCTTGAAAAAAAAGCACCTTTGGGACAACTGTGACCTGGATGACTGAGAATCTCCATAGACACTGTGTGGGAGATACTACTGCAAACTCCAAAGTCAAGGAGGATTGTTCATAGATGGTTGAAATCATAGTAGAATTTGCCTTAGATTGTGTCCAGATAATGTTCTATAGCTATGAATAGTTGAATGGCTTGCTTTATGCAGTGTATTTAATATGCATGATGTGTGAGTAGCATCAAGCATAACAATGAACATAGAGCGAAGAAAACTGAAACTCTCTTTTGCAGCTGATGAAACTATGCTGTAAGTTAGAGTGCCCTTTAATGAAAATATTAATAAAACAACCAAATTACAGTCACATAGTAGTACTAGTGTAAAACTGAAAAGTTTGATGCTGAGAAAGAGCCAAAGGAGCTGATTGATACCTTTGCATTATGGATTTGGAGACTTACACCAAGATTATTTTGCATCATAGTTGCCAAACTCCCTCAAAATTACATTGCAATTTTTTCATGGTTTTGCCACCAAGTTTGGAGGGAGGGAGGACAGAGGGCATAGTCTTTCATTACAAAAGGATTGCAAAAATTAGACTGGGGTAGGTGTTCACCAACCTGCAGGCCATAGGTTGCCTACCCTGGTCTTATTGTGTGATATATGCAAAGCACAATGATTTTAATCATGATTTTAAATGATCTGGCTTACTTGTGTTGCAAACCTGGATTCCAGCAATTCATGAAAAGAATTGCTACTTCTATCTGCAGAAGGGCCTTCAAGCTAGCAGACATTTCTGTTTAGAGGAGACATGCTTTTCATTGAGTTTCTTTATACACCCTTTTTAATCTCCCCATTCCACTGTTTCAGAGCTCTGGAAAGGGAGAAAAGAGACTGTGTGGACAGAGGGAATAGGAAAAGCTGTTTTCCTGCTTTTCTTGTGTTGGAAGCGGGGGTTGTCTTATGAGTGGGATTCCACTGAGGGATGCGTGAAAGTCTATTCATGAAGCTTTAAGCAGCAATTAGAACTAAGGCCCAGAGTCCAATTGTAGTGCTGGAACATAACGGCAAAACATAGTGATTGCCTATAAAATATTTATAGTTGCGTGAAGTTGTTCTGCCAACGAATATAATGTGAAAATGCCAGTGTTTCTTCGAAAAAAGCATCTAACGAACTTTTTGTTCTGATGTCTTTTTGCTTGCCAAGAAGACATTTATTCATTTCTTCCCTGGAAGAGCTTTTTTTAAAAAAATCCAGTTATATTTCAGATCATTTGTTTAAAAAGTATTCATCCTCGCACACAGATGACGGGGCTATTTTGTAAGCTCTCTATTGGAAATGTTCCTGGATTTTTAAAAAAAATCAGGAAATACCTGTTTGATCACACTGGAGCATCTTGAGTTTGAATAGGTTCTGTAGAGGGAGGATTGGTCAAACAAACCTGGATTTATCATAAAGGATGCAAAATGATTCTTTTGAATAGGAAGGCCAGAATTGGGGTTGCCACTTTCTATCTCTTATGAATCTGAAAATGGCAATTCTGAACTCACCAGTTAAAAATCGTAGGGAGATACGATGAAGCAACAGTAAAACATCCACTAAATTAAAAGAGGCTTATTTCTGGGTAGGTTTGGGTTATGATGTTGTAGTTATTAGCTGCCAATTTGCTATTTGGGATTGATGAAAAGACAGTAGAAGAGAGGTTTATATAAATCTTATCATTCTTGACAATAGAGATTTCAGACAAATGGTTATCCAATCTCTTCTTTTAAGGGTAGGACAATGTAGTGAAGAGAAGAGATTGATGTTACCTTTCAAAAGTAAACACTGAATCTCCTTCCACGACTGCATTATTCAGTCCTACTTAAGCTCCAATGGACTGAAATTTCTCACTGACTCTCTCCTTTCTCCATACACCATTTGATCAAACAATTACCCCCTCATAATTTCAGCCTGATCCCACAAGAGGTGCTGACTGCCGTAGACAGAGATGCTGAATAAGAAAGATGAAGTTGTAGTTCAAAACAGAGTTGGGGAAGGCTGCAGACGAAGCACAATGCTTACATTATAAGTAATGTCTTTTCATTGTTTCCTAAATTCTCAAAATACAAGATTTTTAGTGGGACGATACCTTTGAAAAGTGACCGATGAAGCCTTTGCTTTCGAAAGGCACTAAAAAAAAAAAATCTCCAACAGGAAATGTCAAGTTTACTTTCAGCTTAGGTAGGAGATCATCCATTTCTTTAGGAAAGACATTCTGTCATTACTGTTTACTTGGAAGTACATTTTTATTAAACACACACAGTTTGCCTCTGTGGGTTCACTTGAAGGCACTAAACTCTGGATTTTAAGAGAAAATGGGAAAGACAGAAAGAAATGACTTATGCACGCAGGTGGAATCTTGCAAAATGATAAGCTGACGGTGAGCAGGATGCTCTGATGACTCCTGAGAATAATGATCCATTTATCAGTTTATTTAGTGGCAAATTTCTATCTTTATAGCAGTTCAGACTTTTTAGTCCATTTGTTCAATATATTTATTTTTATTTTATTTCCAATTTATATACCGCCCTTCTCCCTGAGGACTCAGGGCGGTGTACAGCCAGAATTAAGAACATGAAATACAAATATTAAAAAAACAATTAAAATATATATAAATTTGGCCCAACAATTAAAAATCACAAACCAATTTAAAACTTTAAAAAATTTCTTCTTAAGCCAGCCCGGCTTGCTGGAAAGAGTGGGTTTTAAGGGCACGGCGGAAGGCACTGAGGTCTTGGATTCTCCTTATCTCTGGGGGCAACTGATTCCAGAGGGTAGGTGCCCCCACAGAGAAGGCTCTCCCCCTGGGGGTCACCAGCCTACATTGTTTGGCTGATGGCACCCTGAGGAGGCCCTCTCTGTGGGAGCGGACGGGTCGATGGGAGGTCGTCGGTACCAGCAGGCAGTCTCGAAGATAGCTAGGAACTATGCCATGGAGCGCTTTAAAGGTGATAACCAACACCTTGAAGCGCACCCGGAAGACCACCAGGAGCCAGTGCAGCTTGCGCAGGAGCAGTGTTACATGGGAGCGCCATGCTGCTCCCGTCACTACCCGCGCTGCTGCGTTCTGGACCAGTGGAGCCTCCGGGTGCTCTTCAAGGGGAGCCCCATGTAGAGAGCATTGCAGTAGTCAAGGCAAGAGGTGACGAGGACGTGAGTGATTGTGCACAGGGAATCCCGATCAAGAAAGGGCCGCAACTGGCGAATCAGGCGAACCTGACAAAAGGTCCCCCTGGTTACAGCCGTCAGATGTTCCTCCAAGGACAGCTGCGTATCCAGGAGGACTCCCAGATTGCGAGCCCTTTCTGTGGGGGCCAAAGACTCGCCCCCAATAGTCAGTGATGGAGTCAACTGACTATATCGGGATGCCGGGAGCCACAGCCACTCAATCTTGGAAGGGTTGAGCCTGAGCCTGTTCCTCCCCATCCAGATCCGCACAGCCTCCAGGCACTGGGACATCACTTCAAGGGCATCGTTGGGGTGGCCTGGGGTGGAGATGTACAGCTGGGTGTCATCAGCGTACTGATGGTATCTCACCCCGAAGCCACGGATGATCTCGCCCAGCGGCTTCACATAAATGTTGAACAGAAGAGGCGAGAGGACCGATCCCTGTGGCACTTCACAGATGAGAGGCTTCGAGGTCGACCTCTGCCCCTCTGCCAACACAAACTGCGACTGGTCGGAGAGAAAGGAGGAGAACCACCGCAACACGGTGCCTCCCAACCCCAACTCTTCCAGCCGGTGCAGCATGATACCATGGTCGATGGTATCAAAAGCCGTTGAGAGATCTAACAGGACCAGAACAGAGGAGCAACCCCTGTCCTGAGCCCTCCAGACATCATCAACCAACGCGACCAATGCCGTTTCCGTGCTGTACCGAGACCTGAAACCCAACTGGAATGGATCTAGATAGGATGTTTCCTCCAGGAATTGTGGAAACTGTCGCGAGACCACACTCTCAACAACCTTCGCCATGAAGCGAAGGTTGGAGACATGACGGTAGTTGGCCAATATTGCCGGATCAAGGGACGGCTTCTTGAGGAGAGGCCTCACCACCGCCTCTTTCAAGGCAGCGGGGAAGTAACCCTCACTCAATGAAGCGTTGATAACACCCTGGAGCCAGCCTTGTGTAACCTCCCGGGAAGCCAGTACCAACCAGGAGGGACACGGGTCCAGTAAACATGTGGCTGCACTAAGTCTCCCCAAAATCCTGTTCACATCATCGGGAGTCACAGCATCAAACTCCTCCCAGATAACATTCTCAAGACTATTCCTCGTCACTCTGCCCTGATCTACCCAGTCAGAGTCCAAATCCCCCCGGATCTGAGCGATTTTGTCATACAGGTATTGTCCGAAATCCTCCGCCCTGCCTTCCAATATAAGGTTTGTAGATAAATTCATTCTTTGTGGCATTCCCTATTTCCTTGCAGTCTCACGTCTCTGTAATCCGTTTACACTGTTTTCTGGGGAAAAGTGGGAGAATAGTTAGCCATCTGCCTGCTCTAAGAACTGTACAGCTGGTCCTCAACTTACAGCACTTCATTTAGTGACTGTTCGAAGTTACGATGACACTGAAAAAAGTGACTTATGACCATTTTTCACACTTACGACTGTTGCAGCATCCCCATGGTCATGTGATCAAAATTCAGATGCTTGGCAACTGGTTTGACTTATGACAGTTGTAATGCCTTGGAGGGGGGCATGTGATCAGCTTCTGCGACCTTTCGACAAGCAAAGTCAAAGGGGAAACCAGATTCATTTAACAACCATGTTACTAACTTAACAACTGCAGTGATTCACTTAACAACTGTGACAAGAAAGGTCATAAAATGGGACAAAATTCACTTAACAAATGTTTCACTTAGCAACAGAAATTTTGGGCTCAATTGCAGTCGTAAGTCAAGGACTACCTGTATTGGTTCCTGACTTGCTGCGGTTTGTATTATTGTGTACCATCCGTGACAATCTTCAGACTTGTAAACTTTTGCTATCCAATTACAGCCACAATGTACATTGCACCAAAAAAATCTCTGCACTGTTCCTTCCCCAAAGATTTTACAAAGGGTGGGAAAATACGTAAAAGGGGAATTTTAACCCTGTTGAGCCAGAAGTCATTAAATATCTGAAAAGTCTCTGAGAGGAAGAAGCTATTACTTTTGTTGCGCAATATTTGAAACTCTGAGGGATGGATTAGCAGTAGCCAGGAATCGTATTTCGGTGGTAAAATAGAATGATTTAAAGCAACAGCAGTCATTTCCAGATACTCTCCTGTAACAGCTTAGTGTCTGGATAGGCACAAGTATGATAGTATTAAAAAGGAAGATACTATTAACAGATGGGGGAGAGAGACAGACACCATAGAGTTGAGGCCAGTTGTGCAGCTGGGCCTATTTGTTGAATTAACAAAAGCGCTCCTCTAAACTATGATTAAGGCAGATCATGGGCATGTAGCAAATGCCCATGTAAAAGAGCTTTCCCCCTGCAAACCATAAACACTGCCTTTACATAAGATCACTGAAGACAAACAGTTCAACTTCTAAGAGTCATGCCTCCTAAAAATAAAGATTTGAATGATAAAAATCTACCCTTTAAACAAAATTATAAAAGTTGGCAGGGTTGGGAGAAGACTCTCTCAGGTATCTATTTATGGATAGTGTAATTGCAGATTTGCTCTCTGTTTTTTTATATGGCTTCCTTTTATTCCTGAGGCCATAGAAACCAAAACAAGCACAGACATATTCCTCCTGTAATTCCCAAGGCACCACTCCCTGATGTCCATGATGGTATCTCCACAAAGGAGTTCACACCCTGTTTAGAAGCCTCTGCCTTTGATGAAACAACCCTTTTCTTTCTGTTCTGAAAGGCTCCATTGAGGTTGCACAGCCTCAATCCGAACAGAAGGCGGGCCCAATTCTTTAGAGGATGATACAGTATTTGTACAGAAACCTATGTATATTCAGACCTATTTTTGACACAGACTCTAAACACGATGTTGTGATCCTATATATGAGCTGTTGACATGGCAAGGAACCACAGGAATGATTAGAATTAGCTAGACTGTAATAGCACACTGACAACTTGCAGTTATAAAGATGCTAAGCTACCTGCCTACCTTGACGTTAGCTTCAGATTGTCGATTTATGTATGTCTTTGTATGCAGTAAATACCCAAAAGTTGCTTATTGTTATTTGAAACCCAGATGCCTTGTCAAACCACTGCTTTGTTGTGAAGAAAATCCTATTCATGGCACAAAATCTACCATTTTTCCCCACCGGGAAAATAATCAGTTGACAGTATTTTTGGAGTGAATTGTGAAGGCCACGAGGTTTGTGATGGGACCGTATCCAGGATAATCCTGTAATAGACTAGCAACTTACCTCTCCCCATCCTTTAAACAAAAAGGCATATAATTATTTTTAATACAGTTGTTTATGCTAAAATAGCATTCGAGCCAAATGCAGCCTCCGGGGATTCCTTGATTAGCTCAGTTCCCATCACCCAGGCCCCAGTGTTTTAAGAATAGCTGCTTGTAGATAAGCACAGTTACCATCTTCTGGTTTGATAAAATTGTTAACATTTCTCTATCAGATCCAATGGATCATTTTTTAGGCTGGAAATTGATTTCTTCCTGGGCAATGAGGAATTAGTCTCCTCCAGAAATGCTGGGCCTCCTCTTTGTAATCTCCTCTCCAGTAAGATATCGGAAATAAGTCTGTTATGTATTTCCTAATGGCTGCAAAAATACAAAGAGAGTTGTGGCACCTTAAAATTAACAGATCTGTGCGTCACACGAAGTAGATTATGGTTCCAAATCTTCACAATACTAATGACCTCTAGTTGGTGACAACATCTAGGGGATCTTGGCTGACCCTCCCCCACCAAAGCTA
Organism: Arizona elegans; assembly: GCA_022577455.1. Lineage (NCBI taxonomy): Eukaryota > Metazoa > Chordata > Lepidosauria > Squamata > Colubridae > Arizona > Arizona elegans. Next base: position 199,169,598 of record JAKOOJ010000001.1, on the reverse strand, counting down.
AACAAGGTTGGCTTGGTCAATACTTGGATGGGGAACACCAGGGAATCTTAGGTTTGCAGATGAAGCTAGGAAGATAAGAAAATATGAAAGTGGGCAATGGCAAATCAGTTCTATACTGTTGCCACGGTTATCCGAAATCGAGCTTGCCTCAAGACAGAGGACTTTTTTCAGATGCTGCTGCTTTAGTCTCTTCTCCATTGTCAGTATGTGTGAATATAGGGAAAGGGGCAAAGGGAAAGTGAACATATGAATACCTGTGGGTAAACACGTTACTGGCATTTATCTCTTTCCCAGAGATTTGTCCCCACATTAGTATGGTCTAATTCAAAAGAAGTTCTTGTTGCCATTATAGCTCTGATGTTTTATCCCTTAGGGGTGATGATTATGGATTGATAATGGAGAAGGCTTCTAAGTCGTATGGCCAGCAGCCATAGACAATAATGTCCTTCACACCTTTGCTGCACAATGGAAAAGACCAAAATACAGCCGTTGCAGCATCCCTACGGTCACATGATCAAAATACAGATGCTTGGCAACTGACTCATATTTATGACGGTTGCAGTGTCCCGGGGTCACGTGATTACCTTTTGGAACCTTCTGACAAGCAAAGTCAATGGGGAAGCCAGATTCATTTAACAACCATGTTACTAACTTAACAACTGCAGTGATTCACTCAACAACCGTGGCAAGAAGAGTGGTAAAATGGGACAAGCTCACTTAACAAATGTCTCACTTAACAACATAAATTTTTGGGCTCAATTGTGGTCGTAACTCGAGGACTACCTCGAGTTAAAATACTGGTAAATTTAGATTGTGAAAAGAAACCGGTCAATGGCCAAATGGCAGCAAAGAGATAAAAACCTCTCAACTATTTTGGTTATCTGGATTTTTGCTGCCCAAAACTGGAAGCCTGGAGAGAAAGCTCTCTTTTATGTTCTTTCTGACCGCAGAGTTTGATGTATTACATAAACGGCAAAATGCTTGCAGTAGAACTCTTCAGCCAGTATCATGCAGAAAAATCATTCAATTTTTATAAATCAAGATTGTTGTTGTTGCTGCAGCAACAACAACAACAACAGCAAACCAGGGTAAATTCTTTCTTTCTTTCCCTGATATTTGTTAATGAACAGGAAGAGGAAGAAGTACTGTAATGGAAAAACAAAGGGTTTGATTCTAAAGGGAGACAGGAATAAATAACAGGCGTTTGGGCAGCCAGAGGATTCCAGTATAGAGGAAGGAAGTTATTGGAGGAGATTGGGTGGCTAGTTAGCAGCTGCAAATGTATGGAGTCATAAACAACAGTAATGGTCTAGCACATTATTTCCTGCTGTAAATCCTAATTAGGAACAAATAAAATAATGAAAACTGCACCCCACGGGCACACACCCATGAGGGTTCTTTGCTCTCTAAGGACTGGACAGGGTAGCAAATCTGTACCCAACACTTTATTGCAGCACACACCTTCCGCAACAACAAGCCATTGCTCATGGTCAACTTCACCCTTCTAGGACTTTGCAAGGTGACATTGCTATGCAAATACATCTTTAACACCCTCTCCTTTAATCCTTATTATTTTAATACGCAGTTCAGACCAGACTCAAAGACCTGAAAGCAACATACAACCTTTGCCTTTTCTCAAGTGTTCTTACACTAGTTGGGACGAGCTGCTGTGTCACTATGGCTGCTCCTTTCCCAGTTTTTGCAGGATATGCTGCTCACCATACTTATGATCCTGGCAGTTGAGTGAAGGTCCTCTTGCCTGCTTGTGAGAGCTGCCAATCTCAAGACGTGGCCTCCACTTCCTAGCTTCCTCATCTGTAAGCCTCGTGTGCTTTCACTCTTTCTGCTCCACACAACCCTCTCCTCCCACTCGGTCTTTGCATTTGCTTCTGTACACTCAAAGGACTGAGTTGGGTGACGCTGCCTCTGTTCAGGTCAGCATGTCCTTGAAAACACCAGGGTTGGCTCAGTTAGCCAGGCAGCTAGGACACCGGTTTGGATGCCTGTGAGTGCGGTTCTTGGGGAATGAATGAATGAATGCCTGAGGGAAGGCGGAGGTGACTTGTCTGCATGACTGCAGCTACTTTTGAAAAGAGCAGACAGTGAGCTCAACTTTGCTCTCTCACACCACCCAATCCCAGACAGAAACCTAGAAGCATGAGATATCACAATGTCTTGTGCAAAATGCATAATGATATGCCACGAGATGGGTCATTCATTTTACTGGCCATATTAGGTTGCACTTGCAAAGTTGTCAAGATATTTAAATTGATGCTCAGGCCTTTCGGTAACAGTTTCCTTCCAAAGTGGCTGGAAGAAAAGGTGGCTGGGATTTTGACATTTAAATTTCATGGAAGACATATAGGGATGACAACTGTGGTTTCTTCAACTTCTTGGCTATTTAGTTATTTTGAAATAAAAAACTCCAGAAGTCTAATGATAAACACATTTATTAAGGCAAAGACACCCCAGTAGATTGGATTTCAGGTACCTTGAAAGCCTGCAACACCCCCAATTGGCTATCTCTCTGGAATTTACTGACTCTGCTTCACCTGCTATAAAAGAGAAAAGATAGAAAAGACCTTTGGATGCAAAATTTGACCTGTTCATTAGAACTGAATTGATGATGGGGGAGGATATAGCAATAGCAATAGCACTTAGATTTATATATCGCTTTACAGTCCTCTCTAAGTGCTTTACAGAGTCAGCCTATTGCCCCCAACAATCTGAGTCGTCATTTTACTGACCTTGAAAGGATGGAAGGCTGAGTCAAGCTTGAGCTGATCAGAATCAAACGCATGGCAATCAGTAGAGTTATAGCAAGAGCACTTAGACTTATATACTGCTTTACAGTGCTTTACAGCCCCCTCTAAGCAGTTTACAAAGTCAGCCAATTGCCCCCAACAATCTGGCTTCTCATTTTACCCACCTCGGAAGAATGGAAGGCTGAGTCAACCTTGAGCCTGGTGAGATTCAAACTGCTAAATTGCAGGCAGCTGGCAGTCAGCAGAAATAGCTTGCAGTACTGCACTCTAATCACTGCGCCACCAAGGCTCTTATATGTAGAACACGGGTGTCAAACTCGTGGTATCACATTGTCATCACGTGACATTTCCTGATGTTTTCTCCCTTCATGGAGCTGGGGTGGGCGTGGGCTGTGCATGATGCATCCAGCCAGTGGGCTGCCAGTTTCACACCTCTGATGTAGAGGATAGGGGTTTTGGTGTTTGTTTTCTTTACTTACTAACCGCTATATGTCCTAATATCAAAAAGAACATAATTGCTGATATTTACACAATATCATTCTTTCAGCTAGATTGCCCCAGCTGTTTTGAATTATGATCAAGAAGGATCCTCGCAATCAATGACCATTACATTTTTAGTTCAACAATAACTGCATGGCACAAATCGGGAATGGGTGGAATAGGAGAATTTAAAATACAGGTTTGGAAGGTGTATGAAGAAAATAATCTTGGGGGATTTGAGAAGAGAAGTAACTGTCACTTCATCCCATTTCCATTGTTTGTTTGATTGATTGATTATGTACCATCAAGTTGTTGCTGACTCTTAGGAACCATATAGATGGATTTTCTCCACTATGATCTATCCTTAACTTAGCCTTAGCCCTTCAAATTTTCCTACATTATACCAATTGCCACTATAATTGAGTCTATCCACCTTACTGCTAGTTATCTTCTTCTTCTATTCCTTCCCCTTTTCCCAGCATTAGAGTTGTGTCCAAACAAATTTATTGCATAATAAGTATAGTCATTTTTGCCTCGAGTGAGATCTCTGGGTTGATCAGTAATCCACTGTTTTATTTTCTTGTCCATGGTATTCTCAGGAGTATCTCCCCAATATCAAATTGCAAAAATACCAAAACTTTTTCTATCCTGCTTCTTCAATGTAGGAAGTTAGCACCCACCCCTTTCCTGGAAGAGTGAAATATTTTAGGAAATATGAAAAAGGCAGAATATTATATTTCCCTGGATGAGAAATATGAGAAGCATGTTTTGCAGACAAAGCAGCTCCCACCTTCCTGCCCCCACCCTTTGTCAATGGGCCATTAAGGCTTGGGCCAGTCTACTCTACATAACAAAGATCTACCTCCTTCAGGCAGAGCCATAATAGGAATTGCCAAAGATAGGATTAGCCCTCTACACAATAGCAGCAGAAACTCACATGTGACCCGGGAAGCACATGTGACCATCAGCCAGCAAGGCCCCCACCCCCTGGGAGTCTGACAACCAATCAGGATACTCTTTCGGGGCCCCAAGAAATGCAGAGCCAGAGAGAGCATAAAAACCCGAGGATTTACTGTATCTGCCCTTTTTCTGTTCAGGAACTCAAGCCATGTGATCCTGTCCACCATTAAACCATCTTTCCAAGCAGTCTCCATGTTCCCAGTGTCTTTTTCCCCACTTGGAGCAGAACCCAGAAGAATGTTTCTTCCAACATCAAAATCCAAGTTTTGCTTCCATAGGGTATCACATGGAATACTGTTTCTTCCAGTATTCTGATCTTTGAAGGTATAGACACACAGAATGTGTGAATGGCCTTTGGGAATGACGAAAGGAAGCTGCCTAAGAAGCAATCGGACAAGACAGGCAGGAGCTTCCGGTGGCTTAACAGTCTAGTGAAATAAACCTAAGAAGGGCCCACCCTAATGGATTAACCAGTTAAATGTGGTAACAGGAAATTTGTGCCTTCAGATTTGCAAAATTCTGTGATATAGCCGTACAATAAAGTAGAATTAATTCCCCTAGTTCTATTTCCTGTCTGGTTAATTTGGGAAGGCTAACAATACATCACAATATCTAAATATATTTTGCAAGACCTTCATAGCTGCGGCTTTTCATATCTTCATTCCACTCATAATTCACATCTCACATTCAAACCCACAGATTATTTTTATAATACATAACTATTGCTAAAATATAGCTAAGACCATTTCTGTGGACAGGCCAGGACATCCTTAATAGACATTCTGCATTATACAGCAGGAAAAATAAAAATAAATTTGGCAAGAGAAATAATTACTCAGTGAAAAAAGTTAGGTAGTTTTTAAAGCCCCCTTAAAAGTGAGTCACAACATAATGCATCAATATATTCAGCAAAATGTGGCTGCATAGTAGATATTCTTTCTTTTATTAGATTTATATACCGCCCTGCTCCTGAAGGACTCAGGGTGGTGAACAGGCATAAAAATAAAATACATAAATACAAAAATTTAAAAGCAAAAATAAAACCAGATTAAACAATTTAGCCCGAGACAAATTTAAAACATCCCAATAATTTAAAAACAGATTTAAAATTTTCAATTTAAAAGAAAAGTGGGGAAAAGGTTAGGCCAGGCCAGCTTGCTGGAATAGGAAGGTTTTAAGAGCGCGGCGGAAAGTGCGCAGATCTGGGATCCTCCCTATCTCCGGGGGGAGCTCGTTCCAGATAGTGGGTGCCCCCACAGAGAAGGCCCTCCCCCTGGGGGCTGCCAGTCAACATTGTTTGGCCAATGGCACCTGGAGGAGCCCCTCTCTATGAGAGCGTACCAGGTGGTGGGAGGCTATTTGTGATAGTAGGCCCGTAAGTAGCCAGGTCCTAAGCCATGGAGCACTCTAAAGGTGGTAACCAAAACCTTGAAGCGCACCCGGAAGACCACCGGGAGCCTGTGCAGCTTGCGCGGGAGAGGTGTTACATGGGAGCGCCATGTCACTCCCACAACCACCCATGCGGCTGCACTCTGTGCCAGTTGGAGCCTCCGGGTGCTCCTCAAGGGGAGCCCCACGTAGAGAGCGTTGCAATAGTTCAAGCGGGAAGTGACGAGGGTATGAGTGACTGTGTGTAAGGAGTCCCAATCCAGAAAGGGACGCAACTGGCGAATCAGGCGAACCTGATGAAAAACCCTCCTGGTCACAGCCGTCAAATGCTCTTCTAAAGACAGCCGTGAATCCAGGAGGATGCCCAAGTTGCGAGCCCTCTCCATGGGGACCAGCAATTCACCCCCAATAGTCAGTGATGGCGTCAACTGACTATATCGGGACATTGGAAACCACAGCCAACGAGCGGCCGACAAGCCAGCATTCCACCGCTCTCCTGAGCTCTCCCGGCTCAGCTGCGTTCAGCCAGGAGCCGGCACGGCTACAGCTTTCCGTAACCGAGTCCGATATGCCCAGGGGCGAGGAAGGTCTCAAAATCCTCACCCCAAGCTCATCCGGCCAAACTCGGGGTCGCTGATGATCGAGTGCCCCTGTAGTACCCCCCTGGAGCCCCGAAGCCATCCCATCATCACGCAGCACTTTGCAACGCCGCCACCATCTTGCGCATGCTCCGAGTCTCCGAGTGCTCCGAGTCTCTGAGTCCGTGCTCCGAGTCTTGAAATATTAAGCAAAGGCTGAATTAAGCCATGTTGGAAGAGTAGGCTGGGGCGGTAACATCAGACTATGATGTGGAGAATGATCACTTTATCATTTCTCACAGGAGGTAAAAGGTTCAAAGTGTGCTCTTCAGTAAAGAGGACAAAACTAGAGTACAGTGCTATTTCTGCATTGTATTAGGCAGTGTTGTGTCTTTCTTGAGATATCCTGACTAAATTTGAACATTATCAGTATTACAAAATGATGTTTCAAAAAGACTATGGAGACCGAGTGGAGCAAGTGGCCAGTTTTAAGTTTCTGGGTGTGATCATAAAAGAGGACCTGACCTGAGGCATTCACATTGTAGCACTGGTCAAAAGGGCCCATCAGAGATTATACTACCTGAGACTTCTCAGGAAATAAGAACTGAATGAAAAACTGCTGGTGGCCTTCTACCACTGCACCATAGAGAGTATTTTAACTTACTGCATCTGTGTATGGTTTGCCAATTGCACAGTAGCAGATAGGACAACATTCCAGAGGGTTAATGTCATTGCCCAGAGGATGATTAGTTACCATCTCCCCTCTTTGGAAGAGCTTTATAGTTCCCGCTGCCTTAAGAAAGTTCAAAACATTCTTAAAGATCCATCTCATCCTGGGCATCCTTTTTTTTGAACTATTACCATCTGGGAGACAGTACAGGATAATAAAAACAAGGACAAATAGGCTGAAAAACAGCTTCTATCCCAGGGCAGTAGCTATTTTGAATTCTACTGTATAATGCAATTTTAATGCAATATCGGGTTTTCAATTCAATTGTATAGAATGTGAAGGATGTGTGTTTGTGTTTTATTTTTATAGTTACAATGTACACTGAAGATGGCATTTAATTTCATTGTACAAGGTGCAATGACAATAAAGTAAACTAAACTAAACTATGCTCTATAATTGGTATCAAAAAAAACCTTCAGATCCATTCATACTTTTCAGGATGCAAAACAAGAAAAAGGATTGTATGACCAGCACCTGAAAATAATAATAGGTATACCCGTATAGACATTATTTGTCTTAAAGCTGTTTTTCCACCTTTCACTCCTGCAAAAATACTTTCTAAGGACCCAAAGGTTTATGAAAGCTAATTGCTATAAGCTTGTTTCGAAGGTAAATCTGAGTTCAGATCCCTTCAGAGATGATTTTGATGATTGACATTCCAGCCTAGCTATTCTGGTGATAAAATGGGGCAAGCCTTTTACACCAACCCTTGTTCTTCAAAGGAAGGATGTGATAACAAAGGAATACAATTTGCGCACAGATAACACATGCTTTGGAGATTTGAACAATCTCATTTTACTAGGAGGAAGCAGAACGCTGTTGCTTTACATTCTGTTATTTGGCAGGAATCCACCCATGAGTCATTGTGAAACCGCACCTTTTTTGTAAACCTTATTTGGAAAAAGTGAGGGTGGGAACTGGATTAGAGAGGCTGTGGGAAAAGGCTTGGCACTAATAAAACATTATCTGCCTCTTCCTAATTTTACAATTAGCCATAGGGCCATTGATTTGGGCATTGGCTTTCAATGTTTCTAAATTCTCCAATCACAAAAGGCAATACACAAGGACAATTCCAAGACCAGGTCAAAAAGGAAGTTGTGAGTTCGATCCTACGTAGGGGCAGATGTAGGGTCTCCTGCTTGGGCAGGGGTTTGGACTCAATGAGCTGCAAGGTCCCTTCTGACTCTGTTACCATGTTAAATAGTGAGTTTGCAAACTGTCCTTTTAGCTTAAGCAAAGGAATTCCAATTCCATCCAGCAAAGGGAAGGCAAAGCTTAATTTCTTATTTCATTAGGTAAAGGGAAGGGCAAGAGTCAACTTGCCTCTTCTTCTCACTGCTCCCAAGGATTCCAGGAAACTTTTCTGTCATCTCCTTGGCAAAAGGACTATGATTATCATTAAGTATTGTACCTTATGATTCTTGACGAATGTACCTTTTCTTTTATGTACTCTGAGAGTGTATGCACCAAGACATATTCCTTGTGTGTCCAATCGCACTTGGCCAATAAAGAATTCTATTCTATTCTATTCTAAAACTGGGAGAGAGAGAGAAAAAAATAAAGCTTCGAATGACAAAGTTGGCAAAGTTTGGCAGCCATGCCAAATATGGCCATGGTCATAAGTTTCTATTAAAGCGCAACAATTTGAAACCCAGCCTTTTCCCCCTTTCTGACATAGAGAAGACCTTTACTCTATTGGCATTTATGGGCGAAGTGTTTCTAGAGTTCCAGCAAGATCACGTCATCTGAGAGTATATAATGCATACTGATTTCTGGGAAGGAAGATTAGAGTCAACATTGGAAATATCTCCCTGCTGATATCTCTTCAAAGGGGTTTTCCCCATTTGCCTTTAATCATGGTGCAAATATATTCTCAAAACATTTTTTCTGCATGTCCCAGGATGTTTATTTATTTGAAGGGTTTACGTACAGCATAGCTTCAGTCTGAATGGCTGTAAGCAACATATAGTTGAGAATCTAGAAAGTGCAGAGAAGAGCAACAAAGATGATTAGGGGACTTGAAGAACGGTTACAGGAACTGGACATGGCTAGTCTAGTGAAGAGAAGGACCAGGGGAGACATGATAGCAGTATTCTAATATTTGAAGGGCTGCCACAGAGAGGAGGGGTCAATTTGTTTTCGAAGGCACCCGAAGGCCAGACAAGGAATAATGGATAGAAACTGATCAAAGAGAGATTCAACCTAGAAATAAGGATAAATTTTCCGACAGTGAGAATAATCAACCAATGGAACAGCTTGCCTTCAGAAGCTGTTGCTTCATCACTGGAAGCTTTCAAGAAGAGACGGGACTGCCATCTGCCAGAAATAGTATAGGATCTCCTGCTTGAGCAGGGGGCTGGACTAGATGATCTACAACTCTGTTATTCTGTGAAATATCTGAGCTAAAAAGCAATGGAACTCCAAAGGCCTTCTAAAACAGCCAGACATTTCAAAGCTTTCAGAACATTCTAGGCTGGAGGCTACTCTTCTTTCAGGGGTCAAGCGGTTTGAAAGTGGAGATGCTCCTGCAGAGCATGCCAACTTGAAAAGCTAGGAGTTTTGGCAAGCTGACTCTGATTGGAGAGGCAGAATCTATCTGGGATAGGTAGCCTCACAGATACCTAAGGTCAGAGAAACATAGGGCTATATTGATTAATTACCAGTATCTTGAATTACACTAGGAAACATATTGAGAGATGATGCAATTCCTGTGCCAGCAGCAATGTTCTACATTAGCCAGAAAACTATTCCTTAAATAAACATGTTGCTGTATTTTGCACTCCTTGAAGTTTTTAGAAGTCTTCAAGGGCAGCCGAACGCCCTCAACTTGCCCAGCCAATGAGCAAGACAGCTTTAAGTTATCCTTAGCTATATTCATGTTCAAGTTGTGTTTTCTTCCTTATTACAAAATCATCTATAGGAGATAATCAGGCAGAGCCCAATGGCTGGGATCAAACCAGGGGTGAAATCCAGCAGGTTCTGACAGGTTCTGGAGAACCGGTAGCGGAAATTTTGAGTAGTTCGGAGAACCGGCAAATACCACTTCTAGCTGGCCCTGGAGTGGAGATTTTGCAATATCCTTCCCCCAGGAGTGGGGAGGAAATGGGAATTTTGCAGTATCTTTCCCCTGGAGTGGGATAGGAATGGAGATTTTGCAGTATCCTTCTCCTAGGAGTGGAATGGGAATGGAGATTTTGCAGTATCCTTCCCCTGCCATACCCACCAAGCTACTCTCACCAAGCCACACCACACCCACCAACCCACGCCCACAGAACCCGTAGTAAAAAAATTTGGATTTCACCGCTGAGTCAAAGGCATCATCAGTGTAGAATCATTCCCACAAGAGACTTAAATCTAGCCCCTGTGAATCCCGTAGACTCTTATCTAGCACTAATTTGGCTTGACTGTTAGTAGAACAGATTCTTGTGTACAGGTAGCATGAAATAAATGTTTAGTGCTTTGAATTCTACTCCTGTTTCACTGACTTGAAATCCCTATCTGCATAGGGATAGGGATCTGCAATCAGGACAACCAAATTTATACTGATATAATTTTCAGCTGGCTTATGTATAATGAATAGCACTTCAGCTCAATGGTGCGAAAAGGCCTTACCTCGTGAACTAATGGTACTGCCTTGATTTAAGAGAATTTACATTATATTTGGTTGTTTTTATTGGAGGAGGGGTATTTTTGAGCTCCTTTTGGAGGAAGAAAAATGTTAAAAATGCAGTTATTTGTATAATAATGAACAACAATGATAACAAGCTTAGGAACTTAAACCTTGAAGTTTTAACAACCTGTAGACTTTGAGACATTTTGTATCAACATGCATGGCAGAGTGCTTTGGTACGTAATGTATGAATTTTTTCCTTAAAGAAGTATTAATCTATGTTTAGACTGCACAGGGTGGTTGAAAAGAATAATATCAGGAAGAAAGGAATGAGAAAGAAAAACAGCAGTGAAGGCTACTGTGCGTACCTAAGGTTGTTTCAGGTGAAGGTAGCATTGGTGCAAAGCTTATGATTTTGGAGACAGACAGGAAAGAAACCACAGAGCTTCTGTTACATTAGAGAACATTTCAAATATAGAACAGGTAATTATTTAAGAGAGAGTGATGTTGATAAAGCAAGAGGAGAAGTGACTGGTGGAGAAGACAAGAATATGGGCAACTGATATTCTGTCTTCGGATTTGCAATAAACCACCCACAATGAGTCAAGAGCAGTTGACGTGTTTTGTCAGAAGGCTTGGCATCATTCATGAACACTGACATTTTTCCATGTCCTGATGGCAGTAATCCTGCACTGCAAGCAGTTGCCTTAACTTGTTTACTATTGAATACTAACGGCTTTATGTGAATTTTTGTTCTCCACTCAGTGAGCAAAAGAGCTGCATTACCAACCCGCTTCAGGTTTCTTTATTCCTTCTTTATGAACTTGAGCCATTTGTCTCAGGATTAAGGGACAATGTATATAGATAAGGCAATCAAAATGCTATAATGTCTTTCTTAAATATATGCTTTGTAGAAATCAAGAAGGGCTGCTCCCCCCTCCCCCAAAGGCTAATAGTGCCTCTGTTAGATCAGGCTCATGAAATGAAGACGTGACCAGCTCGATACATTTAGTAACTTTATTAGCTACAGTAACAAGACTGGCTGTGCGCTGCCGGAGCTCTCCTTATATTCGCTCCGGCAGACGCACCGCCCCTGACAGCAATTCAAACTTCCCACCCGATGGCTGGCAGCCAATCCGGGCGGATGTCCTTATAAGGACATAACACTCCTCCCCCCCAGTTGGAAAACAGTCACTCAAAGTTAATGAGAATCACGTAATCGCATAGGTACATAGGACGCCTCGGCACCCTAGCTGACCTGCGCAGTCTCACTTCTTCGCCGACGCCGACCTGGACGGACGGGGCTCCTGTGTCTCCTGGTTCCCTCCCCAGAACCGGGCTTGGTTCGGCTGGCGAGTGTGCGGGGTCACTCCCAGCGCCTCCGGCCGAACTGTGGACCTCGGACTGCTGGTTCTGATGGTTTTCCTCCTGGCCTGCGCATCAGTCGTCTCGGTGTGGCCGCTCGGTGCCGACCCGGGAAGAGCGTCTGAGTCTCGGTAAGTCCCTGGTTGTCATTTGCTCCTCCCCGGTCTCCCGGGTTCTGCGGTTCGGCTGCGGTTCGGGTTCTTGTTGTCGGGGGGGTGTCTTGGATCGGTGCCCTCGGGTCCGGTCTTCTGGCGCTGGGTGGTGTTGGCTTTGGTCGTGTGGTCCGACCTCGCAGGGGTAGTGCAGGCCTCCTTGGTCGGGGTGGTGGAGGCCTTCCTTGCCGGGCTGGCGTTGGCCTACCCCGTCGGGTCGGCGGTGGTCGTCCTGGTCAGGCTGTTGTTGCGGGGCTACCTCCGTGGAGGGGCAGAGGTCTCCCTTGCTGGGGTGGCGCTGTCCTCCCTGGTCGAGGTGTTGTCGGCTTTCCCTTTGCCCTAGTCCCTGGTCTACCGCCGGTCGGTGGCTGAGGTCTTCTGGGCTGGAATGTTGTTGCTGGGCTGCCCTCGGTGCTGGGTGGAGGTCCCCCTCGCCGGGGTGTTGTGTGCCAGCCTCACCCATGCGCTGCGGTGTGCCCACCTTGGGCGGTCCCCGGTCTACTGCCATCCTTGGCTGGCAGTCCTCCTTGCTCTGGGCCCGTCTGCTGCCCCAGCTGGGTGGCTGGGGATTGCCCTGGCTGGGAAGTCCCCGGTCTACTTGTTTGGCATCCCTCCGTCCTGGTCGGTCGGGTCTTTGCGTCCCCACCTTGCCGGGGTGTTGTTGGCTTGCCTTGCTGGGGTCAGGTGGGCCGACCTCACCGGGGTGTTGCGGGCCCACCTCGCTGGAGTGTTGTAGGCCTACCTCACTGGGGTGTTGTAGGCCTACCTCGTTGGGGTGTTGTAGGCCTACCTCGTCAGGCTGGTTTTGTCCTACTTCTCTCCACCTTTTCCGGAGCTGGTCGATGTGACGTCTACAGACCTGTCCATCTTCCAGCTCCACTGTGTAGGACTTTGGGCTGGTTGAGCTTTCTATCTTCCCCTTCAGCTATTTCGGAGAGCCGTGGAAGTTCAGTGCGAAAACTGGATCTCCTATGCTGAAGGCGCGAAGCGGGCGGCTGGCCGTTGCGGTCACTTCTGGGCTGTATTGTGGGTGCAGCCAGTCCAGTGGTGACCTCAGCCTTCTGCCCATCAACATCTCAGCTGGGCTCTTGTGGGTGGTGGCATGCGGCGTGATGTGCTGGGTGAGGAGGAAGTTGTCAATTCTTTCCTGCCAGTCACCTGTGCCCATCTTGGTGAGTGCCTCCTTGGTGAGCCTCACCATCCGTTCAGCCTGTCCATTTCCGGCCGGCCTGTAGGGAGCTAACAGGGCATGGCGTATGCCCAGGCTGGCCAAGAATGCCTCCATTGCCACTGATGTGAGTTGGGGGCCGTTATCCAAGACTAACACGTCCGGCAGTCCATGGGTTGCGAAAAGTCGGCGTAAGGCTCGGATTGTCACCTTGGTTGTGGTAGATGCCATGGGCACCACCTCGAGTCACTTGGAGAAGGCGTCGACGATGATGAGGAGGTGGCACCCTTGCATCGGACCCGCGAAATCTATGTGTATCCTGGACCAGGGGCTGCTCGGTGTCTCCCATTTTGCCGGCTCGGATTGGGGTGGCGCTGCGCGGACTTCTTGGCACGGGTCACATCTGGAGACCCATTTTTCAATGTCATTGTCCAGTGACGGCCACCAGACGTAACTCCGTGCCAGGGCTTTCATGCGGACAATGCCAGGATGCCCGTTGTGTAAGGCTTCCAGGGTCTTCTGTTGTAGCTTGCTGGGAATCAGCACCCTGTCTCCCTTTAGCAAACAGCCGCTCATGGTGGACAGCTCCTTTTGCTTCCTGATAAACGGGCTGTATTTTTCTTCAGTCTTTTCCGTTGGCCACCCTCTGAGGATCCAGGACTTGACTTGGCGGAGAGTGGGGTTCTTTTGCATGTGGACAGCCACGTCGCCAGATGTGACCGGGCAGCTGTTGTCATGGTCGATATGGAAGAGGTCGAGCGTGGGGGCTGGGTCTTCCACTGGGTCCTTTGATGGGCATCTGCTCAGCGCGTCAGCATTTCCAATGGCTGTGCCTGGCTGGTGCACGAGCCTGTAGGAGTAGCCGGCTAGGAAGATGGCCCACCTTGTCATCCGCAGGGACATGAAGGCCGGGGTTGGTTGGTCACCTGCGAGGAGCTCCAGGAGTGGCTTGTGATCAGTCACTATGGTGAAGCTCCTCCCGTAGACGTACTCGTGGAAGCGTCTTACTCCTGCGACGATGGCCAGAGCCTCTTTGTCCAGCTGGCTGTAGTTGCGTTCCGCGCTGGACATTGTCTTGGAGAAGTAAGCTATTGGGCTTCTGAGCCATTCGGGAGTTCGTGGCTGAGGACTGCCCCTACCCCGTATGGTGATGCGTCGCAGGTGAGCTTGATGGGAAGCATCTCGTATTGAATGAGGATGCTTTTGGATGTCAGGAATCCTTTGACGGCCCGGAATGCTGCTTCCTCTTCTTGTCCCAACTTCCAGGAAGCCGCTTTCCCCAGCAGGCGGTGGAGTGGCTCAGCAACCGTGGCTTTCTGTTTGAGGAACATGGCATAGAAGTTAAGCAATCCAAGGAATGCCTGAAGCTCCGTTTTGTTTTTTGGGCTAGGAGCTTCATGGATGGCTTTCACTTTTGATTTGGTGGGGTGGATGCCAGTGCTATCTATGAGATAGCCCAGGAACTCAACCTCCTGGACTCCTAGGATGCATTTATCTCTTCTGACTCTCAAGCCCTTGGCCTTGAAACACTGCAGGACGAGCCTGAGCCTTTCCAGGAGTTGTGTTTGGGAATCTCCAGAAATTAGTACATCGTCAAAGTATGGCACCACCCCTGGAACGCCTTGAAGAAGGCGTTCCATCATTGATTGGAAGATGCCGGGGGCAGCGCTGACTCCAAATTGGAGACGGTTGCATTTGAATGCCCCCCTGTGTGTGACTATTGTTTGGGCCTCCGCCGTTTTTTCGTCGACTGGCAGCTGCTGGTAAGCCTGGGCCAGGTCCAGTTTGGCAAAAATTGAGCCAGTCCCCAGGGAATGCAGCAGATGTTGCACCACTGGGACTGGGTATGCGCTCTGTGCCAACGCCTTATTGATTGTACACTTATAGTTGGCGCAGATGCGCACAGATCCATCATGCTTCATTGGGGTCACAATGGGGGTTTCCCATGAAGCATGATCGATAGGTTCCAGAACGCCCTGGGCGATCAGTTTATCTAGCTGCTCGTCTACTTTTGGCCGCAAGGCGAATGGAACCCGGCGGGGCTTCAGCCTAATTGGGGTGATTCCCTTGTCCAAATTAAAGGAGATTGGCCTCCCCACAAATTTCCCCAGCTTACCATCGAAGACTTCTTTGAACTCTTCGATGAGGTTGTCGAGTTCGTCCCTCTGGATTTGATGGATGCCTCCAATCGATAACCCTAGCGGCTTGAACCACTCCACTCCTAGCAGGTTCGGTCGGCTGTGTTCCACGACTGTGATAGGAAGCTTGCCTTGGAAACCCTTGAAGGTGATGTGGAGGGTGGTTCTGCCCAGGACTCCGATGGGGTTTCCGCTGAAATCCATGAGCCTCGACCTCAGGGGTTTTAGCTGGTTCTTCTTGCAGGATGGCTTCAGGCACTTCAGATGCTGCCAGTCCATGATGGAGTAGATGGAACCGGAATCTACTTCCATTGTGCACAGTGACCCCTCTACCAGTAGCGTCACATTGAATTTCATGGCCCCATCGTCGCTTGTGTGGGCGACTGTGGTCTGGTGCACTGCTCTGCTGTGGGAATATTCCTCGTCTCCGCGCCTGGACTGGTTCGAGGACTGTTTGGATGTCCTCTGGGTTTCTCTGCGGTTTTCGCGGAATCTTGGCCTGGGTGGTTCCGGGGCTGGATCTGCTGCTCTGCATGCCTCGGTGATGTGTCCCCTCTTCAGACAGCGGCGGCAGGTCGCGTCCCTCCATCTGCAGGTTGCCCTGGGGTGGTCGCCTTTGCAGCTGCCGCAACGTTCCCCCCGGTCGCCATGTTGGGGGTTTTCCTGCCTGGGAGGGCGGGAAACCTTGTGAACGGCCATTTCCTCCTCAGATTCTGATGGCGTGGTAGAGTCATCTGGGGAGTTCGGGCCCGACTTGTGGACCCCTCTGGCCTTCACCATCGCGGCAGCCACTTTCTCGGATGTCTCTGCGGCTGTGGCTTCTTCGAGGACTTCCTTGAGCGGAATTCTTTTGCAGCTCAGGAACTTCTTCTGGAGTCCCACATCACGCATTCCGAAGACAATGCAGTCCCGAATGGCATTGTCCATGTTGTCGAATTCACAATTGGCAGCAATTTGGCGAAGCACTGCCACAAATTCTTTGATGGATTCACCTTCCCGTTGATTTCTTTGCTGGAAGGTGAATCTGTTGGCAATCGGGGTGCCTGTGGGTGCGTAGTGTTCCTGTACGACTTCCTGCAGGTCACTCCAGGACATCTCTTCAATGTCCCTGGGCGCCATGAGGTCAATGGCCATTTCCAGGACATCGGAACCGCAGTGGGCCAGGAACAGAGCTCTCTTTCGCTCATCGTCGAGGTTCTGGTAGCCGTTTCCTCAGAGGAATTGCCGGAACCTGACCATGTACGACCTCCATTTCTCTCTTGTGGGGTCGAATGGGTTCAGCGAGGCGATCGGAGCTTGCGGAGTTGCCATTTGTGCGGTTTAGTGACTTCAGCTCGGTTAGGCGATCGGCCACAAGTCTTGCTCAGGTTCTCTTCTCAATCCTTCGTCGCCAGTTTTAGATCAGGCACAGGAAATGAAGACGTGACCAGCTCGATACATTTAGTAACTTTATTAGCTACAGTAACTAGACTGGCTGTGCGCTGCCGGAGCTCTCCTTATATTTGCTCCGGCAGACGCACCGCCCCTGACAGCAATTCAAACTTCCCGCCCAATGGCGGGATTGGCAGCCAATCCGGGCAGATGTCCTTATAAGGACATAACAGCCTCCATTTTTATTTCATATACTGGTAACCTCACTGAAGGCTATGTAAATCTTTTACAATCCATGTTTGAGTTTTTGAAACACCAAGGATACTCTCTTCTAGTCTTCGTTAACAATACCGATGTTCTTATTGTGAAATGTTTTGATTTTGGTTTTATGGTCACTCAGAGCCACTTTTGTGAGATGGTCGGCTATATACCATATTTTTCAGAGTATAAGACACCCCGGAGTATAAAATGCACCTACCTTTTTTGGTTTTTTTTTTTAAAAAAGGGTTTTGTTTTTTTTTGACAAACACACATACAAACATACAATGTATTTTCTTTGAACAGAGTATTTGGCTGGTTCACAAATTTAAACAGTGTTTAGTCATTTCAATTAAATTTACAATTTCTATATTTCCTTTTTGCCATATGTATTCCTTATCTATTTTTTAAAAAAAACCAATATTACCCTTCATCCTCATCTCTAATCTTAATCAAATTCAATTTTTCCCTTCTATTCTATATTATACCCTTTCCCATTGTCATCTATTTTTATATCCATCCTCACATTGGTTAATTATGTAATTTTACAATTGTTTAATACAAATTCAACATTTTAATATAAATCAATTAGTTATACAACTATCTTTTTTGTATATTAATCAATATGAACATGAATATTCCAATTATTTCCATGCAACCCAATTTCTTACAAATCAATTAATTATATTTACCAATGATAATAAACCAAATAATTTCCCCTCTTATGTTACTCATTTTCACATCTTAAATTCTCCCAATAATCCACATAGTTTTGCCCATATAATCCTCCAAATCACAATTTAATCATTTCTACTTTCATCACAATATGTAATTAAAAATAATTCAATCATTACAATTTCCCTAATTAAATTTAAAGATGTTTTAGCTGTTATCCAAGCTACAATTTAATCCTTTTTTACTTTCACCACCATATACCATTAAAGGTATTTCAATTGTTACAGTTTATACTTATTCATATTTCTAAAAATAAAAATAAAAAAAGAAAAACTTATCATTGTCTAGATTTCAAAAATACAAATATTCCAATTATTATTCATTTCATTTTTACAATCATTTCCCATTTATTTCTTACTACTATTCATATTTTAATTCTAAATATGTATAACATTTTTCTCTTTCATTTCTTTTTCTTTTTCTCCCTTCCCATTTTTATTTTTGCCTTTTTTTTCTCCTTTTTTTCTTTCATGTTTAAAATCTTGAACTCTCCTCTTTTGCCCTAAATTTCCCATTGTTTGTACCTACCTTTTTTGGTGAGGAAAAAGAAGAAAAAGAAATCTCCCTCTGCCTCTGCCTAATTTTGCCTCGCTGCAACAAACAGCCTGCTTTACTTTCAGTTTCGTTTTCAGCGTAGCTTGATTAGCACAAGGAAAAAAAATCTGCTCCAGCAATTTAGCTCTTTGCAGCAAGCAGCAGAGCCCTGCACAAAACAGCTGAGAGCAAATCAGCTGAGAGTCCAGAGGCCGATCTAATCAACTTGTGCTAATTAGTCTATGCTGAAGCTGAAAGGAGCTGTTTGCTTGCAAGGAGGTAACTGCTGCGAGGCACAGGCCAAAGGGTGGGGGCCAGTGGGTGGGCAGAGCTACATTTGGTGTATAAGACATACCTAAATTTTCACCCCCTTTTGGGGGGTAAAAAGGTGCGTCTTATACTCTGAAAAATACGGTAAATGTGGGGAATATATGAACAAAATAAGTAAATAATGATTAAATTATTATTCCTGCATTTTGAGTTGTCCTGGATGGTATATCAAAATAATACAACTATAACACTGCTGTACAACAAAGCTTCCAGTAAAAGTTTTAACAATCCAATACATTAAACAGTCAGTAGGAGTATAACAATAGATTTAAAGCAACATTATTTCTCATTTGACGGTATGGAAGTCAATTGCACTTCTTCTCTTGAAAGAGAATTAAGATATCAGGAAGGCCTTACTGATGTCCAGTCAGCATCCTATGGGGCTTATCTAGGGGGAGGACCACGGATTGGGAGTCTGTCTGATTTCAGTTCATGTACCAGCCAATAGATGGAAAGCATGCAGACTGTTGTATAAGGGTTTCCCATCTGAAGCACTTTGTCTATATGCATGTTTGAAATAGAGGCTGGTTTTTGGGCACCTTGAATTTATCATCTACTGGAGCTGATTCAAGAGAAAATTCTGCAAATATTAGCCAAAAGCCAACAGAAACGATTGCTACAATGCTATACTTTGTTCATCTGCAGGAAATTCACTACAAACTACTTTAGACATTTTGATGTCAACGTTTTGGAACAAAGCTCTTTTTTTCTAAAATCTGGATTATAGCCAGACATTCAGTAGGATGCTTTCTTGACCGCATCTCAGTACTATAAATAAAAATATATTTTCTTAAGATGGAAAAATGAAAGAAAGCAAAAAAAGAAAAGAAAAAGAAAAACAAGTTCATGTTGACATTTTAGACCAGGATTTATCTCATAGACTCATGCAAAGCTGCTTCAGATTTCTAGTGTGAAAACTTTTCCTGGTATTTCATTTCATCTGTTCTCTCTTGTCACCACCAATTTTCTAGAACAAGAAAGATTATTTCAAGGACGCTCATATGTGATCTTGTGCAATGAATCTGTGCATACTTAATTGTTTCCATATGTGATATGTTTGTATAATACTTACATTCATATCAGTTTAACATTATCCCGTTGTGTGGTCTCCTCATCCATCACACCCTCTGTATAAACAGATATGTTTAGAGGGTTTAAAAAAAGGGTTTTTAAATTATTATGGAAGCAATGAAAGAACTGCAAAAAGAGTGTTATTCAGATCTTTCCATCCAAGAGGCAAGGTGGTGAAGCAAGCCTTATTTATTAGAATAATTGATCCAATAAACATCCAGGCTTGTAATAGTTAAAGACAGTTGGCTAGAACCAGTAGTAATAATGATTTATGGATAAGTTTATCCTCATGCTAAAAAAAAAAAAAGAATTCAAAGCGAATAATTAAAGTTTGTTTTAAAGATATTATTATGGAATATGATTTTTTCCCAAAAATGTAAGAAAACATATATATGGATGAGCAATACCAGTCTTCTAATACTTTGCATTTTAGAATTTTTGGAAAAGAACATTTTTTACCTATTATCACCCGGTTCGCGCCTATAGAGGGCCTACTCAGGGTGCCGTCGGCTAGACAGTGGCAGCTGGCGGCCCCCAGGGATAGAGCCTTCTCGGTTGGGGCGCCCACCTTCTGGAATCAACTCCCCTTGAAGCTTCGACTAGTGCCTGACCTTTGCACCTTCCGCCGGGAATTAAAAACTTGGCTTTCCAAATCCCTTGACCTGGTCTGATGACGGGGTTTTAAGGGTTTTAAGGGTTTTAATGGGTTAATTTTAAATTTTTTAGATTTTAGTCTTTATTTTTATTGTGGCTTGTTTTATTCTTGTGAGCCGCCCTGAGTCCATTGTGAGATAGGGCGGCATATAAGCCGAATAAAATAAATAAATAAATATTACTCTCTAGGGCCGTGATGGCGAACCTATGGCACGCGTGCCACAGGTGGCACACAGAGCCCTCTCTGTTTGCATGCCAGCCGTCGCCCCAGCTCAGCTCTGCCACGCATGCATGCACTCACCTCCCGCCAGCCAGCTGGTTTTTGGGTCTCTGCTGTGCATGCGCAGGGGCAGAACGCATGTGGGAGATGCATGTGCATGCGCAGGGGCGGGGCGAATATGCAGGGTTGAGCACACATATGCAGGGGACACACATGGGGTCACACACATTGCATTATGGGTATGTGCGTGTGCATGTGCACTTTCACGCACACGCGCACAAGCTTTTGGCACTCGGTGCCGAAAAGTTTAGCCATCATTGTTTTAGGGAACAAAGGTATTGTTGCTGGATTACAAGCAACCAGAAAAGTCTATGCATGTTTACCTTGTAGTAAATATCAGTTGGCTTAATGGTTCTTAGTCTCAGTATGTTGAAGACATTTAGTCCTTTTGTTATCCATATTTTTAGGATAAGTAACTGTCAAGCAATTCAGGATCGTGATTTTTCATTAATGTAGAAAGCCTCCATGGATAGATGAGAATGATAAGAAGAGGACAGGCAGGGTAGTATACTTGCTCATCTTGCTAAAAACAGCAGTTTTAGTTATTGTACCTCCATTTGTTTGCTTTTAATAACAATTTCTTTTATTATCATATCTTCAGAAAATATAAGTTAGATAACTATTGGGGAAAACGGGTCTCATTGTCAAATCAATATAGTATTTGTAAAATTACAAAATGATCCCCGACGTTGGATGGGCTGCAAATAGAAGCCAATCACCTGGCATGCAATTTACAGAGGATACACCTACAACCAGAGGAAGGCTGGATTATCTTTCAGAAAGCAGAGATCACTCTAGAACACTAGCAAGGTAAGAAAGGAATTAGCAATTTGGCACCAGTGTTTATATTAAGACATGTTTGCTTATCTTGGGGCCATATTTCTGATACCATCTCATTATAACGCACATCTCACAGCTGGTATGGCCAACCATAAGAATTGTGGTGCAACACATCTGCAAAAATCCATTTCAGATGCTGAGATTCTAATCTGAAGTCTTTCTGAGATTTATATCCTAGTGACTGTGCATATATCCGCTTCTGGGCTCTGGAAGATTAATTCTTGCAGTTTCAGTAATTTACCCCAATTTCAGGGGTGAAATGCTCCCGGTTCGGACCAGGTCGGGCGAGTAGGTAGCGATGGCGGCGGGCAGTTCGGAGAACCAGTAGCAAAAATCCCTGCCCCCTCCCCCCATGCCCAGCTGAGCTCCACGATCATCAGAGCCTTTTTTTCCTTTTAAATGGCTCTGACCAGCCAAGCTCTGACATCCCAGCTGAGTTGCCTGCTAATCAGGCAACTCAGCTTGGATCGCCAGAGCCATGTAAAAGAAAAAAAAGTTTCTTTTTTTCTCCCCTCCCGCTTCCCAGCCTCCAGCTTGCTTACCTTAGTTGCTGATCGCATGACGATCGCAATCCATGCATCAGCAAGCAACTGAATCTCCCTGCCTGCAATCAAGCTCATCGGTGAGCAGCTCTTTCTGCCTGCCTGCCTGCCTGCCTGCCTAGATTTATGGACTTCAACTCCCAGCAAAGCTGGCTGAGGAATTCTGGGAGTTGAAGTCCACAAGTCTTAAAGTTGCCAAGGTTGGAAACTCCTGTTCTATTGGGTAAGTTTTTTTCCACTTTGGGAGCTTTAAAAAAAATAGTTAATTGGGGTTTTTTTTAGTTGTTCTTTTTTTAGACCTAGCCATTTAAAGTTTAGGAAGTTTTAAATTTAGCTGCTTTTATATAAAAATAAAAATAAATTAAAATAAAATAATATTTCTGCAGCTTTCTGAGATTTAGTGTGTTTCTGTAGTGTTTCACTCTAACTACACAAACACACAAAATCTCACAAAGCTGTATGTGGAATTTTGTGTGTGTAAAGTGTGAAAGTTGGTTTCACACTTTAGTGGGTGTTGTGTTGTGTTGTGTTGTGTGTAAAGTGTGAAAGTTGTTTTTTTGGGCTTTTTGTGGCTGTGTGAAGTTCCTGCTTGTTGCGGAGCCATTTTGAGTCTAGCACAGCTGCTTTTACATTGTGGGTGAGCCAGTTGTGTTGTGTTGTGTTTTGTAGGTTAAAAAAGGGCAAAGAAGTGACACTGACTTGGCCATGCCCACCCAGTCACTTTACCACCAAGCCCTGCCCACTAATGAAGCCACGTCCACAGAACCGGCAGCAAGCTTTTTTAGATTTCACCCCTGCCCAATTTACCCCAATTATATCATCAAAATATCCTATTAAAGTTGCTAAATTAAACCTCCTTCCCAAAGAAAGGGAAGAAGGAGATAATCGTCCAGTTTGCATTTAGGAACCAGTACTGAAAATATTAAGATTCAAAACTAGCATTTCTCCAAATTTTGCAATTTTTGCTGTTGAAAACTTTACTGTTATGCAAAATTGTAAAAGCTAGCTATAATTAATATAAAGTCTAAAAATGATTATATTAGGAAAAATGTTAACATAAGATAATAAATTAGGGTTCTTTGGTGCTCTCTGAGCTTGATTGTTTTCCTCCAAATGTTTCATTACTAGATAAAATCATCAGTGCTAATCAGTGCTAAGATTATAGATGAGGCAACACAGTAAATGTCTGGATAAAGGCCAGACCTGTTTTACTATAAATGTTTTTTGGGGGGGTTGGGGAGGTTGTTTGTTTAAGTAGAGAACTGTTACAAATAGAAGATGAATAATCAAGAGAAAGTAAAATGGAAATATCTGGAGGGGAAATGAAGAACTGAAATGGTCAAATTTATCTGTCCCTATTAAGAAATAAATTCTATTCAAGTTGCTGGGATTTACCTTTCAATTTTAGTATGACAGAGTTGGTTACCTAAGATTCTGTCTATATTCTGCTGTTCAGTCTATATCTCATTTCAGCTTCCCTTATACTTTGACTAATATCAGTAGAATCACAGTTTGGTTGGAATAAGGGATTATTTTTCTATAGCTTTAAAGAAAACAATGTACAAAAATGCATATGATCAAGTGAAAAGAATATGCAGGTATGTTTTGTCTGGTAATTACAATAGATTCTCATTTAATTTCTTTTTTAAATCTGTAATTTTCACCTATGGTATGGTGCACATATTTCCTGACGTCAATGAAGTGAAAATAAACAAAGCAACTATTAACTATAATCTTATTAATTGTAATTTTTCAGTATTAACTATGATCTTTCCAGCTTGTATGTGTTTTCATGGCCCTCAGTAGAGAGCAGTGCCGTTTTGTCTCTAGCCTCTGATGTCTGATTTAGCAGTGCAGCCAATGCTCTCATGCATTCTGAATAAATATTGTGATCATTAGTATGTTGTGTGAAACTCCAATTGTCCCCCGTCACGAGGAGAGTCACATCAATAAGCCATTTCATCATGCAACCCTGTCAAATCTAACCATCATTAGTACTGCATTTCAGAAAAGGGCCAAGAACATAGACACATTGGTGAAAATGTGCTATAAAATGAAATATACACAGCAGGATAAATTCAACATTGAAAAAACCAATCAGAGAGTGCTATTTATTTTGTATTAAAATAATTGCAGCTTCCTGTGACATCTACGGGGTATTCAAAGCATTCTAGTCATTTATGTGAGAATTGACAGCTTTCTTACAGAGCGCATTGTTAGGCTGAAGAATGGTTCATTTTTCATCCCTTTAGAGAATGCTGACTATTAGAAAAATGGAGGGTTATGGCAATTTTATTTTAAGAACTGCACAGTGCACCATTCAATGCTACGTTTTGCTTTAGGAGAATGTCAACAGCCAATACTGAATTTAAATAGATCACAAAATAGATAACCATAGAAAATGGTTAAAGGTAGAGCTAGCTCAAGAATAGGTTTCTTTTTTAAAAAGGCATATGTCTTTAATTAAATAATGGTTACATAGCCAATATGTTTTTGGGGGGACTGTTGCTGTTTTCAAAACATATAGTGGATGGATGTTGAAAGACAAGCTTTTTTTTTTTTTAGCAAAGTCAGACACTGTCAATTTTTGATCAGCATAAATGAAACCACTCCAGACTATGAATGTGAGAAAGGTATAGGATGAATAAGGATTTTTTAAAAGGTTAATATAATATCTATTCTTATGCTGATAGAATAGCTTTTATGTCCTTATTTAGTAAGCACTGGGCTTTTATCCATTACACAGAATCCAGGAAATGTTAAATGCATCTCTAACCCATGACATTAATCAAATTAAAAGACAGGTAGATGCTTATAGATGCAATCTGGTAAATAGTTCTAAGTTACTCCAATTTCCACCAAAAAAAAAAAAAAAAAACCCCTTGGCAAACACTTAAAGGCACAGAAGGTAATGGGATCTCTGCTGATAGAAATAGGATCTTTTCTTCCAGTGCATATGGACTGAGGATGGAATGAAGGCAACATCATGGGGACTAGGGGTGGGTTCCACTTACCTTCGCTACTGGTTTGCAATGGGAGCTTTTGCACATGCGCAGATCGTTCGTGATGATGTCTAGGTGGGTGGGCGGAGCCTCCTGCCACCGTTACTACTGGTTGGCAAGAATCGGACCGAACTGGTAGCAACCCACCACTGATGGGAACCTAGGCAGAAAAAAAATATTATTTATTAGATTTTTTTTCAGCCTACCTTTATTTTCAGTTAACTCAAGGCAGATACATACCCAGTGTCCCTGCATCCTATTTTCTTCACAACAACCCTATGAATTGGGTTATGCTGAGAGACAGTGAATGGCATAAAGTTACCCAGATGGTTTTCATACCTGGGAAAGAAATAGGATTCACGGTCTCCTGTTTTGCATCCTAGTCCTACCGTGTTTCCCTGAAAATAAGACTTGTCTTATATTTTTTTGAACCCTGAAATAAGCTTGGCCTTATTGCCATGCAATTAAAAGCCCGATTGGGCTTATTATCAGGGATGTCTTATTTCGGGGAAACAGGGTAGTACCTTACTCCCAAACTGTCTCTCATTATTGGATATTATTGTTATAGTATACACAATCAGCCAGATGTTAAACTGAATTTGGCATTTTTATCAACCTATTGAGTCCTTCCCAACGACCTGGACAGGCAGGTGTTTTTGTTTGAGGGCGTTAAATATATCATCTCAGGATGTAAACTGTTCCATGTACAGCTGTCTTTTGCAATTGACTAATAACGATTTTATCAATTGAATGCCAAAGGCATTCAAGAGGTGCTCCAGTTGTTTTGGGACTGTGCACTATTATTATGGTACTATCTTTGCTTTCTTTTGAAAGAGTTGTTCTATTTCTATTTTCAAGTCTTTATATTTTGCAATTTTGTCGAATTCTTTCTCTTCTCTTCTAAACAGTTCCTGGGCTGTGGCAAGAAGGAGAACAAAGAAAATCATTAGAATCTATCAGTTGCTTTCCCTAACATGGCCTATTTAGAGCAGGGTTAGGGAACGATGGCCCCTTTATGACTTGTGGACTTCAACTCCCAGAATTTCTGAGTCAGCCATGCATGGAATTCCATGCTGGCTCAGGAATTCTGGGAATTCAAGTCCACAAGTCATAAAGGGGCTATCATTCCCCACCTTCAATTTAGAGTACATAAGGACATCACCATTGAATGTCTATGACAATTTAGAAATCATTAATAGGGAGAATACTGTACACTTTATGCCAATATAGTTATTTGTTGTCTGAGTTTGGGTGGATAGCACATGGAAAGAGCCCTGAGAAAGTTCCCTGACATTGAATATCAAACTATGTCCAAGCATTTATGAAGTGGAAGCTGAGAATCTTCTCAACTGGCTGCTTAAAACAAATAACCGCAAGGGAAATGGAGTATATTACAACGTCGCTGACTGTTGGGCAATAAACCCTTAATTAGGGCAGGGCAGTACTGTAATCTGCCAGCACTACCAAGAGGAGGCTTTGCTGGCTGTGAATACTGGCACTTTCCTTCCAAAGGGCATGCTGTATCAAGACACAATGCTCTCAAATCATTTATTATAATGTCACTGCAGAGTGAGTCAGCATGACACGGACAGAGAAGGAAGGAGGGAGTGCCGAAGGCCTAGCATGTGTAGGCTGTCAGACTGCTGGGCTAAGCAGGTTTTCCTTACACAAAGACAATAGTGTTGCTTCAGTTTGGGAATTTTAAAAAAAGGCGTATTCCAAGGAGGGTATTGGAATATGGCTAAATTTGAAATTAATTCCTTTCAGATATTTGTTTTAAAGTCAACCCCAAAACAGGGATGAAATCCAGCAGGTTCTGACAGGTTCTGGAGAACCGGTAGTGGAAATTTTGAGTAGTTCAGAGAACCGGCAAATACCACCTCTGGCTGGTCCCAGAGTGGGGTGGGGATGGAGATTTTGCAATATCCTTCCCCCAGGAGTGGGGAGGGATTGGGGATTTTGCAGCATCCTTCCTCTGGGGTGGGGTGGGAATGGAGATTTTGCAGTATCCTTCCCCTGGGGTGAGGAGGGAATGGAGATTTTGCAGTATCCTTCCCCTGAAGTGGGGTGGGAATGGAGATTTTGTAGTATCCTTTCCCTGGAGTGGGGTGGAAATTGAGATTTTGCAATATCCTTCCCCCAGGAGTGGGGAGGGAATGGAGATTTTGCAATATCCTTCCCACAGGAGTGAGGTGGGAATGGAGATTTTGCAGTATCCTTACCCTGGAGTGGGGTGGGAATGGAGATTTTGCAGTATCCTTCCCCTCCCATGCCCACCAAACCACACCACGCCCACCAAGTCATGCCACAGAACCGGTAGTAAAAAAATTTGAATTTCACCACTGCGCCAAAACTGATCCGAAAGGAACTTGCAAGTCTCTGGGTTAATTAATTTTTTAAAAATAGTATAAATATAAGGGAAACTTGGTGGTCTCTGGGCTTGGTTGTTTTCTTGCAGGCGTTTCATAACCCAACTTGGTAATGTCATCAGTGCTGATGATGTTATTTTGGGTAATGAAACATCTTAAAGAAAAGAAAAACAAGTCCAGAGAGCAACAAGTGTCCCTCATTCCAACCCTGAACCACAAACTTTCTCTATCAGTATAAATATAATTTTGGATTTTCAGGCCTTTCCGCAAATGGGAATGGCTTGTCCACATGACTTTCTATGTCAGTGCAGGACTGCATAATAATACCAAAGATATAATTGTGTAGGTATGGCTCCCATATATAGACACTGCCATAGCACAATGCAGAGCACTTAACTTATACTGGCTTGTTTTATGACTGTGTATTAAAAGTTAATTAATGGAAACTTCTGCCCATAACATCTGTATGTACACACCTACAGTAAGTTAGTCTGCTGTCAACTCTGAATCGAATCTGGCTGAAGCCAACTTGTGTGGTTCACAGTTGCCACGCACTATGGGGGAGGATGAGGGGAAAATAGCCAGACCATCTCGTAGATAAAATAAAGAGCTAAAGGAACCAAGGTCATCCCAACAGGTAGCAGTTGGAGGAGAAGCAGAAGTGATCAAGGGAGTCCCCCCACCTGCTTTGATTGGACAATGTGACCTGTGACACCTGGGGAGGGAAACTTTGCTTTTTTAATTATATGGGAAACTTTTTAGAGTTGGTTTTCATTAGCTATGCCGATATGATGTCTCCAATAAAAAAGTTTTCTGAGGAACGTTCCTGCCTTGGAGTTCTGATTTCCTTGGATGCATTACTCGGAATGCTGAGTTCTGCAATAGGAAGAACTATTTTTCAGATGGGCAACTTTTACATTTTTTCCCAAACTGATGCAATTCATTCCACCAATTTTAAGGACAATCCAAAATTAGCTGTTCTCAGTCTGTTTTTCCACAATTTTTATAAACGTTCTGCTGTCTTGCTCCAGACCCAATTTGTTATTTATTATTATATTTTTATTGTAGGGGCAACCTTTCTATTTAAAGTTTTTCCTTGCAAGTGACTCTTTGTGCCTTTCTTAAAATTGGTCCTAAAGTTTGCAATATTCAAATATATAATAAAGAATTGCAGTTGCTTATGTTCCATGCAGTATGACTCTTGAATTTTATATTGTTTTACACAATATAGATTTGTTTTCTCCAGAAAAAATATTCCATGCTTGTACAAAGAGGAGCTAAAATTTATTATTTTCCCCAATGGAATTCAGTTATATCATCCAATTCTTGGGACCAGACCAACATAAATAACTTGTACACACTGACATTGTTAAATCTTTGCACTTATATTAAACATTTGAACTTATGCCAACATGTAGATATTTCCCATATTACTATTTTTTTTAAAAAAAATAAGGGAAATAACACATCAGTAGACAGAAAAGAAGCCTCTTCAAGAAGAGAACAAGAATGTAATTAAGATGATTTTGAGCAAACTCTTGAAATGTATTATTAAACTTCACATATAGAGTGTTTACATTATCTGATTCTCAAAAATAGGTTGATCTAGTCCAGATTTTCAGTTTTGGGATCCAGACAAGTTTGAAGAAAACTGTGTATTGGACTCCTTTCTTACTATGGGAAAACATGTAATTCCACCTGACAACCAAATACTATTAAATTGCAGACATACCAGATATTTATTATAGCATGAATAATTAAGAAAGCCAGTTTGGTGCAGTGGTTAAGACATCAGGCCAGAAACTGAAGGCTGTTTCGTCCCACCTTAGGCACACAGACAGCTGGATGACCTTGGGCCAGGCACTCCTTTTCAGGATCAAGGCAAGGACAAGCTACTTCTGAAAAACTTTGTCAAGAAAACTGCAGGCAGTCCCTAGAGCTAAAAAACCTGACTCACCATAAATAAATGAAAAAATTAAAAATGAATCATTATATAGAATCAATACATGAGTGTCTGAGGTTCATAGCTCCATTCAAAACGTTGTTACAGATGAACTGTGATGTGATTTCATGTCGTTGGGGCTACCAATGACAAATTTCAGACAAATTTGAGGGAATTTCCTTCAAAGGAAAGGGATTTCCCTAATTCTTCTTGAACGTCCAGGAGCCGGCTTTTGTTTCCTTTATATCCAGTTCAGTTAAAATAGCTCTTCAACCACTCAGGAAGTGAGGTTACACTTCCTGAGGTGTTATGTTACCTCATAACAATGAGGTAGAGCAAATAGCACAATTCAAAATGTCTCTCATCCTCAAATCACTGAATCAAATGCTCCCTTGCCATCTCTTCCCCACTTTCATTAAAAATGGTGAAACGGCAACTTTAATTTTTAATAGGCAGCGCTGCTCTTTGATATATGCCTGAGTTCCAGAGAAATCAATAGTAGTCCTTGATAAAAATCTAGAGTTTTAATGCAGCAAGTTACCATTGATCTTTCTCAATCCAGTTAACTGAAAATCTATTACTCACTCAGGATTTGGACTTTGGCAAACTGTAATGAACACTCCTAGGACAGGCTTTTGAAAGCAGCCCTGTCCCCATATGGAAAAATGTGCTTTGGACAGCAGAAGCATCTTCAAAAAAGCAGATCTTAACAAGTGGATGGGTGTCTAATAGGAGAGGTGGCCATAGTCAAGCTCTAACCCATTTAGGGTATGAAGGGTTATGCCAACACTTTGTATCTGACTGTAGCTGGTGAGCAGAGGAAATCCAGTGGAGCTTTTTTGATATAGGCATCATATGGTGTTTATACTTTGATCCTTTCATTCACAATCACTATGCCTTACATTGATTAGCAGGCTTGTTGCTGCATTTTGCACCAATTAGACCTTCTGGAGACTTTTCAAGCATAGACCATGTGGACTATTGTAGTAGTCAAGCACATCTATCTATCTATCTATCTATCTATCTATCTATCTATCTATCTATCCATCCATCCATCCATCCATCCATAAGCTATAGTCATCTGGGAATCTCTCCCCCTCACCAAAAATGTATCTTTAAAGAACTTAAAGAACATAAAATATCATGTATAAAGAGATCCCAAGGATTAAAATATTGACAACATGGCTAATCGGAATGAGCTTGACAAATAGATAATTTTAACAGTCAGACTTGCTTAGCCTGGCAAGACAATGGTTTCTATAGTAATGAAGAAACTGTATTTATGGAAAAACATTGTATATGAGTGGGAGGGAAAAACGGTTATAAGTCCATTTTCAAGCAGTGACTTGCATTCATGAAGATTGGAAAAAGTGCACTTCCAATAAGAAATTTGCGGCATGAATAGAAAGAGGTAAACTAGAGGAAGGAAGGCCTAAAAAAGAATGTCAAAACGGATGCACTCTGGCATTGCAAAATGTAATCTATTTCTTTTTCTGAAATAAACCAAAGAACTGGAATAAGGCAGATATATTGCATAACCTTTGAAAGACAGGAAACTTTGTTTTATATGTTGCATCAATATAGTTGAAGCTTACCTGACCTCTGAAATTTCTTCCAAATATTAGGAAATATTATTTTTCTGCCCTAATTCTCAACATATGCTATTTTTATGTGACCAAAGTC
Organism: Arizona elegans; assembly: GCA_022577455.1. Classification (NCBI taxonomy): domain Eukaryota; kingdom Metazoa; phylum Chordata; class Lepidosauria; order Squamata; family Colubridae; genus Arizona; species Arizona elegans. The sequence goes on along the minus strand of JAKOOJ010000001.1, from coordinate 199,138,652 downwards.
AGGTACAGTGAAGGTTGATTAATTTTCAAGTGCTTCGGAATACTCTGTTTAAGATATAGCAACTTCAGTATAAAACACAAATAAGGTGAAAAATTCTAGTTCTCCAAGATTGCTGACAAATGCCCAAATATGTCCCACTGAAGAAAATGAAGCCAACTTCGTGATTGTACATCAGTCAATCAATCAATCAAAATCAATCAATCAATCACAATAAAGCTGGTAGGGACCTTGGAGGTCTTCTAGTCCAAATCTCTTCCCAAGCAGGACACCTTATACAATTTGAGACAAATGGTGTCTCAAACAGACATAGAAGCCTTCACATGGGTGAAATGCTACTGGTTTGGACTGATTTGGGTGAACTGGTAGCGGACATATGGCCTGGGTTGCTGAACTGGTAGCGATTGCTGGCTGGCCACGCCTCTGAACCGGTCCCTCAGTTGCTGCTTGCTTGCCCCGCCCTGCCCTGCCCTGCCCCATTTCTGCAAAGGCAGAAGGCCCCCCACTGCAGGGCAATCCAAAGAGGGGAGGGGGATGCTGCAGAAAAGGCCTCCTTTCACCCAGGCCTGCCTGCCTCCCATGCCGGCTCCACGGGGCTTGGGGCTCCAAAGCAGACCACTGGCTTCCCACCTGGCCACCTGCCTGCTCTCTTTGACCACCAGCACCACTCCAGGAACTCAGCCCGCAGAGTCCGATGCTCCAGGAGAAGGAGGCTCAGCTGCAGTGCCGCTTCCTGCCAGCAAAGAAGTGAAGCGAGAGGCGTTGAAGCCGGTGGCAGCCAGCAGCACAGCAGCTCCCTGCATGGGGAGAGGGCCAGACCCAACTGCACCACCGCGGAGCCCACAGTGCTTTCCCTTCGGCCTGGGCATTGGTGTTTACCCAGGCGGGCCAGTGCGGATACCCCTTCAACTTGCTGAAGATCAGGTTGCCATACTTGTAGTTCTGCAGCCGGCCAGAGCGGAACATGGCACGGGCAGAGAGGCCGATGTAGCCCATGCCGAGGCCTGGCCAAGTGATCACTGCACCTTCCCAGCAACAGGCGTGCCGGGGCCACCTTGCCCGCCTCTGCCGCCTCCATGTGCTGCACATGGAAGGGGCCGCTGCCGCCACTCTCTCCACCCTCCCTCCCCACCTGGCTGTAAATGTCCGCCTTCCTGAAGCAACCTTCCAAAGCAACTCTGCCACTGTTCACTTTTGTTTCATGGCGGGAGAAGGAAGAAAGCAAACGGCGGCAGTGCAGTGGTGCTCCGGCAGGGCAGATGGGCCACGGACATCCCAGAGTTGCTGCACATGTGCATGTGCCATGCCACTGCCCTCCACTTTCTTCCTTCTTCTGCTGCAAAATGAAAGCAAACGGTGGCAGGGTTGCTTCAGGAGGTTGCTTCAGGCAAACGGATGTCTGCAGCCAGGCGGGGAGGGAGGGTGGCGAGAGGGGCAGCGGTGGCCCCTTCCAAGCACAGTGCACGAGGCAGCGGGCAAAGGAGTGCCAAGATGAAGGGATACCCACACTGGTCCGCCTGGGTAAGTGCTGCTTCCCAGGCCAAAGGGAAAGTGCTGCGGGCTCCACGGTGTCGCAGTCTGGCCTGGCCCTCTCCCCGCGCAGGGAGTTGTGGCCCTGCTGGCTGCTTCTGCACCTCTTGCTCCACTTCTTTGCCGGCGGGAAGTCGTGCTGTGGCTGAGCCTCCTTCCCCCAGAGCACCAGACTCCATGGGCTGAGTTCTCAGAGTGGCACCTGCAGTCAAAGAGAGCAATCAGGTGGCCAGGAGGGAAGTCAATGGGTTGCTTCGGAGCCCCAAGCCCCATGGAGCTGGCACGGGTGGCAGGCAGGCCCAGGTGGAAGGTAGCCTTTTCTGCAGCATCCCCCTCCCCTCTTTGGATCACCCTGCGGGGCGGGGGGGCTCTGCCTTTGCAGAAACGGGGAGGGTGGTTTGTACAGAGGATTGGCGGGGGGATGCATGGCCTCCAGGATGGAGAGTGGGGCAAGAGGTTCGCTTGGGCAGTCAAGCCAGATGGCGGAGGGAAACTCAAAGCATTGGGGACTTCAGAAGAGCAGAATGGGCTTCAGAATGTGCAGCTCCTGGCTCTAACAGTGAGTGATGTGAGTGATGTCAAGTTGGCCATGCCCACTCAATCACATCCCCACCAAGCCATGCCCACCAAGCCACGCCCACAGAACCCCTAGAGAAAATTTTTGGATTTCACCACTGAGCCTTCATTAAATTGTTGCAAACTGGGTGCGGTTTTCTATCATTCTGGCCATCCTCAGAACTCTGTCAAATAAGTGGGGTGTAAATGTGTGTGATAAATACTTTGTGTGGTAAACGCTCAAATGATCTTGGGAGTAAAGTTGCTGGGTAAAGCTAAATAGTAACATCATTAATATTTGGAGACAAGAGCATCAGGAAATAGGAGGATTGTAGGCTAAATTTAGAAGTAAGACAAATAAAAGCATCAACAATGTGGGGCCCTTGTGCTCTCTGAGCTTGGTTGTTTTCTTGCAGATGTTTCATCAGTGGACTAATGATGTTACTTAGTTGGGTAATGAAATGTCTGCAATGAAACAACCAAGCTCAGAGAGCTCCAAAGACCCCAGAGTTTAACCGTGAGCTACAAATATTCTCCTCTATTGGTAATGTGGACATTTTTATGCAATCGGGATTTGAACCAGTGGCGGGATTCAAGTAATTTAACAACCGGTTCTCGGCCCTAATGATTTCTTCCAACAACCAGTTTGCCAAACTGCTCAGAAAGTTAACAACTGTTTCTCCCAAACTGGTGCGAACTGGCTGAATCTCACCACTGATTTGAACTTTACTCAGAAGGAACTTCACCTTTTCCTAGGAGTTTTTTTTTTTTTTTTGAAACTATCCAGAGAATTTTTCCAGACAGAGTCAAATGACAATAAGATGCTAATTAATTGCCACAAAACTATATCATGTATAATGTCATATTTTCAGTTTCTCATCCAGAACACTACTTGGGTACCATTCTTTGAAAAAGAAAGAAGAAATAAGCTGGTAACAAGCTTATAAGCCCAATCGAGTTATTAAAAAAACTACATGTGCACACACCTGTACACACCTGTAGAGATGTATCTCTTTTACTGATGAGGAATATAGAGGCTGTCATTTGACCCAATAGGTAGATCTTGATCTATAGCCATACACGACAGATCAAGATAAATCTATGTTTTACGTGCCCATGAATTAAGACCTATTCTAGGAAGATTCCCCCCTTTTTTGGGCTTGGTACTCTGAACACCACTTGCTAAACTAAATTTAGCTATCTTTTAATTTTCCACAAAGCCCCTCACGTAGCTTGTCCTGGGAAAATGCAAGGATGTCTAGACACAGCCAACCCACACTACTCAGAGTTCTGCCCCTGTGATTCGGTAAATTCAGTTACAAAGGTCTCTTTGTCCACAAACTAGACCTCTGGCTTCTCTGAAAGTGTTCCTGGCTAAGCAGCACTCTCATGACCTGATCTTGTTCCAGAGGACTTGTGTTTATTTGTAGGCATTCAGATTTGTTGAGTTCACAAAAGACACTGAACCACAATCAAATCCGTTATATTTTTGCCTATTTTGCTCTATGATCCAAATGTATAGTTGTACGCCATTTGGATTCAGAAAATGGGCTTCCTCCCATAAACCATAGTTACCATAAGAACCCAGCCATTATTCAGATGTTTATTGGTAGCAATCATGCAATTACAGGTTGAATTGGATCCTGCTTTGTTTCTAGAGCCAACTAAGAAATCCTGATTCTCACAAGTTTCTTAAGAAAGACCAGCCTTTGGTCAGAGAAAATTTTTTTAACTATTAGCACATAAAAATCTGTCAGTACATCTTTATATACGTAATTATGTATTTTTGATCAGCCTAAAAAGTGTGCTTTAATATTTTGGTATCACTTATCCTTTCTCCAACTCTTATTCCCATTGTTTTTCCCCATCCCTTCCTATTTCCCTTCCTTTGTTCCTTTGAAATCTCTGTTCTTACATTTATAAATAATCTCCCTGTCCAGGGTTTTTTCCCATTTTCAAAACTTTAATGTATGTACCCTCTTCATCAAATCTTTATTTTGCCAGTAGATAAACTGAACAACCTTGGTTGAACCTCAGATGTGGATGGACATAATCATATGTGAGTGCTGTTGGCATTTCCCAGAAAGCTCCACTCCATCAGTTGCACTGTAAGATACTGTAGATCAAGCCTGTCAAACTGGTGGCCCACGGGCCAGAAGCATCACATGAAGGCCCACCTGGCTCCACAAAGGCAAAAAACGTCATGATACATCATGTGATGCAATTGAGTTTGACATCCATGCTGTAGATCATCCATTCATTAAGGTTAAGGTGCTGGCCTAGAAACCAGGAGAGTTCTAGATCCACCTTAGGCATGAATCCCAGTTGGGTGACTTTGAGTCAGTCACTCTCTCTCAGCCCAACCACCTCATAGCCTTGCTTTGGGCAAAATAGAAGAAAGGAGGAGTAGGTATGAAGAAGCAGATTTGCAGTTTTGAGTCACTTGTAAATTAATAAAGGCAGAATTAAAATCAAATAAATAAATGTGCTTTGACTGATAGCATTAAATAGTCTTCTTGCCCTGTGTTGTGGTCCTCCAGCAGCCTGCGGAGCTGGCAGCAGAGTCGGACCGTGAGGAGGCTGAGGAAGAACATGGACCAGTCCTCGAGGGTGGGGAAGGCCTGGATGCAGGCTCTGCGTCAGAGGCAGAGATGGGGCCAGGGCCATCTGGGACTGATGTGCGGACTCCGGAGCCGCCAGAGGCTGACAGCAGAGAGGCAAAGGAACAGGAGGAGCCTGTTCCTAGTGCATGCATGAGAAGAGCTGCCAGAAGGCAAGAGTAGCTAAAAGTTGGTGATCAGGTTGAAGAATTGTGTTATGAAGAATTTTGTTTTGAATTAGTTTGGACTATGCTGAGAATGAGTTAATTCTCAGCTGTTCTAATAAAATCTGTTTGTTTAGAACTGATTGCGTCTGATAATACCTACTTGGGCCTAGGTCAAAACACCCTGTGCCCGTGATGGAGAACCTTTTAGGCTCATCACAGCCATGTTCCAGAAAAGCTGAACTTCCGGGTTCTAGCATGCAGGCGCATCCAACAATCTGCTAGCCGGCGTTCATGCGCACACCGTTTTTTGGCATGCCGCGCACACAAAGGACAACTGATCGTCATGCACACATGTACGCCAGAAACCCAGAAGACAAATAGGCAAGGTTGCGCATGCCGGGCGACATGGCTTTACATGCCACTTTGGGCACGTGTGCCATAGGTTCGCCATCACGGGCCTAGGGAGACAAATTAACTTGCAAAAAGTGGGTTGCATTTTCAGCACATGATCTGCAAGAAGTCAGTTAGTAGTCATATCACTGTGCCCTCTCTTTCAGGGTCATTCTAAGATTTCACACTTAGCACTTTTCCCAAACTCAAATGGCCACCATTTTGGATCCCTTTATCTTTACCCAAACCAGGGAAGGATTGCTGTAGAGCTGTAGGGCCTCCAAAATCACTGTTCCTTAGAACAATGGCCTCCAACTTTTTGGACACCAGGGACTGATTCTGTGGAGAAAGGTTTTTCTGTGGATCCGAGGGCCCGTGGTTTCACATGCTAACACGGCCCAGTGCTGGTCCATGGCCCGGGGACCCCTGCCTTAGAAAGTCTTAGATTATTATGTGGGCGCTATAATTCAGGATACAAAGCCAAAACACTAATAACTGAAACAATCATGTATTTCTTGTTTTGGCACATTTTCTCTCTTCCATGTCTTTTTACACTGTAAGATCTTTGGAGTAGCAACTGCTGTATCTATTTTTTTTATAAAGAGATAGGTAAATAGATCTAATTTACCTATATTATACCTATATAAATACCAACACCCAGAGATCCTTTTGAAATGTTATACTTTTATCCTGCATGCTTTGTGAGTATTGCTATCTACCTTTTACTTTTACAGCAACACAGAGAAATTCTGAAAGAGTATCTGATCAAAGGTCACTCAGGAAACTAGCAGAGAGGGAGCTGATTTGCATTGTGCCGTAATTAAGAGATTAAAAAAATAATGGATAATGTATCACTAATATCCAGTTAGTGAAACTAGAAGGCATCAGTATGTGAGAACAAAATAGCAGATAATATCATTTTAACTGTTGTTTGTAAATGACTTGTGAGTTAATAAAAGAGCCTTGTGAGGAAATATACTGCTGATAATATATGGCTAGAATAAATGCTTTTAATTCCACTTCTGAGGAACTATGTTCAAACAATGCTTCAGAACTACTAAATTTTTGAAAATAATTTAGGGAAAGAAAGTGATGGTTTACTTAAACACAATGTATCCTTATTTCCAGCCTCTTATAAATCTTACCTCAAGGTTAAATATTTATTATAAAAAGGAATAAAACACTAATTTAACTTTATCTTCTTCCTGGCACAAAGTGAATAATAGCTGTGTTTTATTAAAGTCACATTGCAATTCAGTTTATAAACATTCAAACAGATATACCAGTTAATTGGAAAAATGTTAGAAATGTATGCTTGAATGGGGTGCGAGAATTGATAGAATTTCTCCATTACTGGCAATTCCTGAACTGGTTGTAAAGAATTGGACAGGGTGCAGTCATGATGCCTGTAAACTGAGAGTATGTATGGGTTAAAAAAAGAAAAAAAACTTGTGTATTTGGACCATTTGGGGATACTTGGTATGAGCGGGAAAAGTTGTTACCAGATTTTAAAAGCAAAATTGATTGCATTGTTATATATCCATGAAGTCTGATGGATCTACAGCCGATTGCAGTTTATATAAAATAGCAAGAAATGTGTATTTCAGAAGACAGAAGAAAATTATTGTTGTTTTTTCATAATAACACACCAGAAACCAAAATAGCAGGATTTCCAAAAACAGAGTTGAAAGCCTTTATTAGAAATGAATTAGAAATAATTATGTCATTTCATAAATTACAGTGATGAAAACAATCACCCTAATAGGAATTTTGGATTTTCTTTTTTAAAATGGCCAACTAGTTTGCTTTTTGTGTAAGATGTCATCTATAAACTGGAGAGCAGTTTCTTTCTATTCATTCATCCAGGAAATAATATCCTTTCAACATAAATTAATGTTCTTTCTTATTACTATCCCAATAGTGTTTATATTCCACTGGGTATAAGCTGCAGGGAAGAAATATTGACACACAGTATATAATAGAAAACAAAAAATACCGTACTTTTCGCATTATAAGGCACACTTCCCTCTCCCGCAAAAAGTGGGTGGAAATGTCTGTGCGTCTTATAGAGCGAAAATTGAGGTGGGAGGAGGGGATTGGTCACCGCTGCCACTGTTCACCACCGGCAGGTAACACTTGAACCTTCGCTGCTGAGCAGCTGATTGGTGGTTGGATCGGTCTCCCGGAATACTATTGATCAGCTGTTCTAGGCGGTGGGGATTGCCACCGCCTACTGCTGCTGTTTGCTGCTGCTGTTTGCTGCTGCTGTTTGCCATTTGCCGTCGACTGCTGTTTGCCACCATCATTTGCTGATAACCTTCATTTGGCAGCAGCGATTGGCGAAGGCAATTGTCAAATGATGGCGGTGATCGGCGATGGCAGCAAACAGCGATCAATGGTGAACTGCAAACGGTAACAGCGAATGGCAGCAATAGGCAGCAGCAATCCTCGCCGCCTAGAACAGCTGATTGGCAGTATTCCAGGAGGCCGATCCAACTGCCAATCAGCTGCTCAGCAGTGAAGGCTCCAGCATTCCTTGGCAGTGGCATCAGCTCATTTTAGTTGACCGATGGTGGGCGCAACGGAGCGGAGCCCTGATGAGCCACATGCTGGGGCTGCAATAACATGCTGAAGCTGACCAGGCTGTTTGCTGTTTCCTGCAATGATGCTAGTCAGATGAATACCAGATGGATGCTGGGAGGCAGAGGCAGATTTTTTTTTCTTGTTTTCCTCCTCTAAAGCTAATGTGCATCTTATGGTCTGGTGCATCTTATAGTGCGAAAAATATGGTAATTGCTATCTTTTTCTAATAAAATTTACACATACATAGCATGACACATAGAAAGTACTATTTTTAAAAGAAAAGTTATTATATATATTTATCGGGGGAGGCATGTTTCCAAACTGTCTTGGAGAACATACTTTGAACTTTCTATGAGTGCCACTGCTGCTATTGATTAAAGCAGCCTATTACTTTTCAGAGAAATCTGAAAAAGATGCTATTATCACTTGAATGAGTCATCGCTGTAAAAGCATCTTTTTTTCAGACCCATATGGAAATCTGAAAAGAAAAAGCAAAAACATGGGTGGTTTAATTAGAAATGCTGCTTCTGTGTTATGTTCAGAGCATGCCCAGCCATAATAATTTAGAGTTTCAAAAGTTGTATTGACTTAGTTTTAAACAAGTTTTCAATGGTGGAGTCTTTCTGGCAAAGCGTAAAACAAACAGCACATGCAAGAAATACAAATTTCTAGTGTTGTCAGCTTTGCATCTTAGCCATATGGACAGACCAAAGTTAGAACATTAACACAATCAATATACAAATCTTCTTTGGTACAAAATTCTCTTCAACCTCCAGGGGACAAATAAAAAGAAACAATGTTTTATATTATTTAAATCCCCTTCAATATTTATTATGAAATTTTAAGTGAGAAAGAATATTATTTTTATCATGAAATCAAAGCAATATATAGCAGGATCCCCAACAATTCAGTTGCATTCAAAAACATGCACATCAGATAAATTACACTTATCATGTATATTTGCCTAATATAACCTATTTACTTGTGGATAAGCCAAGAATTCTAGGTGTCAAAATGCACTGCAAAGATTGGGTTTGGCTTAGCCATGGATATGTATTCCCCAAAGTAAACATGGTAATAAGTACCCATATTTCCCTTATATACTCATGTATAAGCCTATCCCCATTAAGTAGCCCCTTGAACTTTTAACCAAAATACCATAAAAATATGGATCAGCTTATCTGCCAGTGACACATTTTTCACAATATTTTGTTTAAAAATTCAACAGTCAACAGTCATAAGCTTGGTCTGCAGACAACAGTCATAAGCTTGGTCACTGTTAACTTCAGTTAGGTTTTTAAAGAATATTTACTGTGTTGTACAAACTCAATAATGTTTGGCTATCTTATGTTTTGATATAGTTTGAATGCAGAAAATGGGTTAATTCAAAATCCAAATTAAGCATGTGTGGGAATGCAGCTTCTATCATCTCCACAGCACCCAGACCAATGATATATTGATATTTCAGACATGCCCTAAAATCAAATTTATATGCTGTTGTAAAACTGTTTTAACTCTCAATTCTAGAGGCACACGATACTGCTACATTGATTTAAAACATAACAGTGATTGTATGGCACCAGACCTGCTTATACTAATATCCAATGTCAACATATGGGATGGTCTAGTGTGTGTGATTTTCCTTTTCCTAACTCCAAGTATACAGTGTGTGGGTGTTTGTAAAAGCTTTCTGAAACATCTGTTTTTATCTGTAACACTTAAAAAGCTGTATCTGCATTTAACATTTGAAAAACTTGATTGCAAACATTCTTTCATTCTTTTAATGATTGTAGCCCTCCTAGAGTTTTTTTCTTTAGCTATAATCAACAGCCAATTTTCCCCCCAAAATGTCTCCCCAATTATCTTTTTTTCTCTTATCTTACAGAAACCTTGCATTGTTGCCAGGTTACAAAATCTGTTTTCCTGCCTACCTCTTTGATGGTTCAGTAATTCTCTGCTACATTTACTGCCAAACATCCACCCAATACCTGCCCCTATGTAACAATCCTGAATGTCAAAGGACTTTGCACAGAATGAAAAACTGAATTTTGTGTTAAGGTAGTTTTTTTCCCCCTTAAGGCATAATCTCAGTAGCCACAAGTACCTTTTCTGGGCCTGGAAACTAAGTAGGGTTGTGCCTGGCTAGTGTTTGAATGGGAAATCTCTAGGAAATACCAGAGTGTTGGTAGTCTAGTTGAAAGTTGAAAAACATCCCCAAAGAAAGCAGTGGTAAGCCGCTTCAGTGCTGTTAAGAAAACTGCATGGGCGTGTCAACAAAGTCACCAGAAGTCAAGCTTGACTTGAAAAAGACTTTACTCTTTTTACACATAACTTTAACTTGGCTTTCTTTTTGACATAATGTAAAGAGTTTCTCATTTGGGCAAATCAGTCTTTTTTTTTTTTAAAAAAATTGATAAATATGATAAGGGCTATTTGTTTTTTCAAATTCCTACAATGCTTTTAGCAAATCCAGTGATTTGTTTGACAGTACAAACCCAACTTGTACTGTATATTTTAAACAAATGTTTTCATAATCAGATTTTAATTTGAAGAGCCTTGACAAAGAACGTATTCCAGGCATTTGGGGCTTCACCACCTCTGTTCTGATCCTCAGTGTTGTCAGAAACATCAGTCCCTCTATGAGGCCCTAGAGCTGCCTTTCCCATTTCAGCACCCCCAGAAGTGTAAACTTCCTAAATTCCTAGCCAGTATGCTCAATGTAGATTCTCCTGTGTTTATAATAGACCTGAAAGTGCTGGAGACAGAAGTCTGCATGGATCCAGAGAGAATAGGCAAATGGCCATGACTGAACTTACTTGTGTCAAATGTTGGGATGCAAGTACACACAGCAATGGTGTCACTTGGATGACAATATCACTGTATGCGTGGCATTCTTTTGATAGCACTATAGTTTGACACACATGAGACTGTGCACGTGTCTAGATCTACATTAAATTTTCTATCTGCATTTGAATTCTACCAATAAATCAGCATATATAGTCAGTTCATCCAGATTCCACGTTTTGTGCAACTGATCCCTTATGACCACTCTACAGCTCTATGAACTGCCTTCCACCAAACTAGCATGCTATAAAGAAGGTAGAAGCTCACAATATTTTGCACTACTGTAATTGCATGTTTTTAAAATCATACTGTATGAGTGTTCTTATGTATTAAATTGATTTTGATACTTCCTAATAAGCAGCACAATGAAAAAAGAATTATGGAAACAAGGGGGGTTATTGAGAAAATTAAATGAATTTGGAAATCTTATAATTCATAACATTTTGTTAGGCACAATTTATTTGTGAAATATGATTCAGAAACTGAGTCAGTAAAATACTATATGATGCGATGTCGTAAATCAAGGACATGCTATGCCAGTGATGGCTAACTTTTTTGCTGTCGCGTGCCAAAAGCAAGGGGAGTGTGAGGGGATCATGCGTGTGCAGGCCCACACCCATAATTCAATGCCCCCTTGCGCCCCGCACATGTGCATGTGACCTCCCCGCACTCTCCCTGCTTTTGGCATGCAACGGCAAAAAGGTTACTGGTGGGCCCTGTAGGCCCGTTTTTCACCCTCCCCAGGCTCCAGAGGCTTTCTTGGAGCCTGGGGAGGGCAAAAACAGCCTCCTCCACTCCCCTGGAGGCCAGAAACGGCCTGTTTCCCAACTTCTGGTGGGCCCGGAAGGCCCGAAAATCAGTTGGCTGGCACATGTATGCACGGTGGAGCTGAGCTAGGGCAATGCTCGCATGCCCACAGATATGGCTCTGCATGCCACCTGTGGCACACGTGCCATAGGTTCGCCATCACGGTGCTATGCTTTGTCCTTGACTTACGACTACAATTGCGACCAGAATTTACATTGCTAAGTATGATTATTTACAGTTTTTCAGTAAGTTGTGCCCAAATTTAACTTATGCTATTGTTTTATTTTATTTTTTTTTATTGCAAAAGTTTTACAATTACATTTTCACCCCTTTTTCCCCCCCTCAACCTACCCCAAACTTCCCAACCTCCCTAACCCACCCTAACCCTCCCCTCCCCCCAGACTTCCACACAGTATACTCATGTCAAGTAAAAGGAAAAACCCTCCTTTGTATATAAAACTTGAACCCCTCCCTCCCCCTTATAAATTTTCATCTTCATTACATTAACCTATTTCTATCTTAATATAACATTTTCAAATAGATTTTCATCCTAATTACCTTAAAAATATTTCTATCTTAATATAACATTTTCAAATAAATTTTCATCCTCATTACCTTAAAATATTTCTATCTTAATATAACATTTTCAAATAAAAGCTATTTGATACTTCCTAGTTTGATATTTGTTCTGAACATAATCTATCCACTTCTTCCATTCCCATTCATAAGTCTCTTGAGAACAATCTTTTAGATGTGCTGAAATCTTCGCCATCTCTGCAAAACTGGCCATCTTCAAAGTCCATTCCTCAATCGTGGGCAGCGCTTCATTTTTCCAGTATTTACCTATCAACAATCTTGCTGCTGTTATCATATACAATATCAATTTTGTTTCACCCAATGTAAGACCCTTAACTATACCCAATAAAAACAATTGTGGAGAAAATTGAATTTTTTTCTTCAAAACATTCTGCATGACCCACCAGATTTTTATCCAAAAAGCCTTAACTTTCTTACAGGTCCACCAAACATGATAATATGTAGCGTCTAGACAATCACATCTCCAACATTTAGGCTGCACATTAGGGTACATACACGACAATTTTTTGGGGTCTAGATGCCATCTGTAAAACATTTTATAAAAATTTTCCCTCAGATTCTGCGACTGTGTAAATTTAACATTCTGAACCCAAATTTTTTCCCATGTTTCCAACATCACTGGTTCCTCAAAATTTTGTGCCCACTTAATCATACAATCTTTAACTAGTTCAGTTTCTGAATCCCTTTCTAACAAGACATTATAAAGTCTTTTAATATGCATTGGACCTTTCTCTTTTATGTGTCTAACCAATTCTTCCTCATACATCATAATACCAGTTTTTTGGTCCTCTTTCCATCTCAATTGCAGTTGATTATATTGTAACCAAGTTAGATTAATCCCTTCAGCCAACAATGTCTGTAATGTCTTCAGCTGCCATCTGCCCGCATCTGTAAAAAGAACCTCTTTATATAAACCCCCCCCGAGTGACATTATATTTGTATTCCACAAAGTATGACCAAGATCCAGCCATAGCGGTATTTTATAATCCCAATTGTTTCGGTGCTTCTTCCAAACTCTCAACAAAGAATCTCTAAGTATGTGGCTTTTGAATACTTTGTCCACTTTACTGTCATAAAATAAGTAAGCGTGCCATCCAAATTCCAAATCAAAACTTTCTGCGTTTAGTATTCCAGTCTTTTTTCCTCCAAACCAATCACTTGCTAAAGTCAAAGCTGCTGCATCATAATATAACTGTAGGTTTGGAAGTTTAAGACCTCCCCTTTCTGGAACGTCTTGCATAATTTTCATTTTTACTCTTGGTTTTTTCTCGTTCCAGACAAACTTGTTCACTCCAGTTTGCCATACTTTTAGTTGTTTATCATTTTTGAGCACCGGAATCATTTGAAACAAAAAAAGAAATCTTGGCAAAATATTCATCTTAACTGCTGCTATTCTTCCAAGTAAAAACAGCTGCAGTTTTTTCCAAGTCTCCATGTCTTTTTGCACCTCTCGCCACAACACCTCATAATTATTTTGAAACAATTTCATATTTGATTCTGCAACCTGAACTCCTAGATATTTTACCTTTGGTACAATCTCAAAACCTGCCCTCCTTTCAAGCTCAAGTTTACGATCTTGTGTCATATTTTTGACTACCATCTTAGTTTTTTTCTGGTTCAATCTAAAACCTGAAACTTTACCATAGTCTTGTATAATGTCCTTCATCTGGATTATTGATTCCATTGGCTGTGTTAGGGTAACAACCAGATCATCTGCAAATGCCTTTATTCTGTAATCCTCTTGCCTTATCATTATACCTTTCAAAGTATTAGAGTCCCTTATTGTATTTAACAAGACTCCTAATGTTAAAATAAACAACAATGGGGACAGCGGACATCCCTGTCTTGTTCCTTTTTCGATTTTAAACTCTGTTGTCAAACTTCCATTAATAATAATCTGTGCCTTTTGATCTTGATAAATTGCTGAGACCGCCTGTATAAATTGGTCCCCAAAGTCCATCCTTTTTAAAGTCTTTAATAAAAAATTCCAGTCCACTTTATCAAAGGCCTTCTCTGCATCCAGAAAAACCAGCACTGCAGGGATCTGTTTATTCTTCTCAAGATATTCCAATAAATCTATTACTTGCCTTACATTATCATTCATGTGCCTACCCTCAATAAATCCCGCTTGATCATCATGAATCACCTTTTGAATTACTGGCATCAATCTGTTGGCTAATACTTTTGCATAAATTTTGTAATCCGTATTCAAGAGAGATATTGGTCTGTAGTTCTCTGGTTTTTTGGGACCTGCTTGTTCTTTTGGTATCAAAGAAATATAAGCTGTAGTCCATGATGGGGGTACTTTTCCCCCTTGTTGTATATTACGAAATAAGTCTCTAAGTTGTTCCACCATTTCTGCCTGCAAAGTTTTATAATACACTGCAGTCAGACCATCCGTTCCAGGAGCTTTAGCTGTTTTTAATTGTTTTATTGCTGCTATTATCTCCTCCTCTGTTATAGGATAATTCATTCTTTCCTTTTGTTGCTCAGTGATTTTTGTAACTCTTTTATTGTCTAAGTATTTTTCTATAAGTCCATTCTGCACCTCCTCTCTGGCATATAGTTTAGTGTAATATTCAAGAAAAGCTTCTTTTATTAATTTCTGTTGAAAAACTTCTTTCCCTCCGATATCAATACTATCAATAGTCCGTATGCTCTGTTTCTTCCTTAATGTGTAGGCCAACCACCTGCCCGGTTTATTGGCGTTGCAGAATGTATTATGTAACTTATGCTATTGTTGTTAAGCCAAGGAACACTCCCACCAACACTGACAGCGCAAGGCACTAATATATAAACAGAAAGCAAACCCATCCTCCCTTCTAGCACTGATGATATTACCTAGTTGGGTAATGAAATGCCTGCAAGAAAACAGTCAAGCTGAGAGAGCACTAAGGACCCCCACATAAGTATTATAGCATTTTTCCAATGTACTGCTGTTTATTTAAGAGTTTTTCTCCCCCTCCCCCCTTCTGTTGATTTTAATCGTGTTAACCAGATGTTTTTAAGTTCTCTTTATTTTACTTTTACTTTACTTTTATTAGATTTATATACCGCCCTTCTCCTGAAGGACTCAGGGTGGTGAACAGCCATGGTAAAAACAGTATACAAGACAAAAAATGTAAAAACTTATTAAAATAATTCAATCACTGGCCAAATTTAAAACACCCAGCTAAAATCATTATTTAAAACCCCTATCAAAACCCAATTAAAATCCTTTATCCCGTCACACCGGCTTGCTGGAATAATAGGGTCTTCAGAGCATGACGGAAGGCGCGGAGGTCGGGGATCCTTCGTATGTCCCGGGGCAATTCATTCCATAGGACTGGGGCCCCCACAGAGAAGGCTCTCCCCCTGGGGGTCACCAGCCTACATTGTTTGGCCGACGGCACCCTGAGGAGGCCCTCTCTGTGGGAGCGTACTGGTCGGTGGGAGGCAATCGATGGCAGAATGTGGTCTTGTAGATAACCAGGTCCTAAGCCATGGAGCGCTTTAAAGGTGGTAACCAACACCTTGAAACGCACCCGGAAGACCACCGGGAGCCAGTGCAGCTCGCACAAGAGGGGTGTTACATGGGAACGACGAGTCGCCCCCATTATTACTCATGCGGCTGCATTCTGGACCAGCTGGAGCCTCCGGGTGCTCCTCAAGGGGAGCACCATGTAGAGAGCATTACAATAGTCCAGACGGGAAGTGACTAGGGCGTGAGTGACTGTATGCACGGCGTCCCAATCCAGAAATGGACGCAACTGGGAGATCAGGCAAACCTGATAAAAAGCCCCCCTGGCCACGGCCGTTGTGAAGGATATTGTTGTGTTACCAACCAGCAGAGTAAGTGCACAGAGAAACGGTACTGAGAGCAAAGAATACAATACATACAAACTGGTTTAACAAAGTTTTTACTTTGTAGTGAAAAACAATTGCATAGTCTTTTAGTCAATCCAAGTCTTTAGCCATTCAAATCAGTCCGAAGTTACAGATATCTTACCAGACAAACAACGTAGGTAATAAACAGCAATTCAACGCTGGTAACAAATCACGATGATAGTAGATCCATCCACTTCTTCACACACGACAGTAACAGTTTCAACCAACAAGTCAAGCAGCAAGTCAAGCAATGATGAGAGCAGGTCCAACAATGACTATAGCTCGGCTTCCTCCTTATATACAGTTTACACTAGTAATTATCCACTTAAGATAAGTGAAGTCAGCAGTGCAATGACTCAACAGTACAATTATGATAATTGCAGTCAGCATTCAGTCAGCAGTCATTAGTCATTACAATGACTCAGCAGTACAATTACTCAGCGTTACATCTTAGAGTTACAGAATACATTTAAAGTGATAGAACACATATATTGCCTGGACAACTTGTTAGACTTATACCATATCCTAACAGCCGTCATATTTATTTATTTATTTTATTTATTTTTTCATATTTGTATACCGCCCTACTCCCGAAGGACTCAGGGCGGTGAACAGCCATAATAAATTCAAATACATATAGAAATAAATACATATACATATATGATCATCCAAAGACAGCCATGAGTCCAGGAGGATGCCCAAGTTGCGAGCCCTCTCTGAGAGGGGTAAGATCTCATCCCCAATAGCCAGTGATGGTGTTAGCTGACTATATCGGGCCGTCGGAAGCCACAGCCACTCAGTCTTGGAGGGGTTGAATCTGAGCCTGTTCCTCCCCATCCAGATCCACACGGCCTCCAGGCAGCGGGACATCATATCAAGGGCATCATTGGGGTGGCCTGGGGTTGAAATGTACAACTGCATGTCATCGGCATACAGTTGACCACCCCAAAGCCACAGATGATCTCACCCAGCAGCTTCACATAAATGTTAAACAGGAGGGGCGAGGGGACTGACCCTTGCGGCACACCACAAGTGAGGAACCTCGAGGTCGACCTCTGCTCCCCGTCAACACAAACTGAGTACGGTCAGAGAGGAACTGTAGCACAGTGCCCCCAACTCCCAACCTCTCTAGCCGACGCAGCATGATACCATGATCGATGGTATCAAAAGCCGCTGAGAGATCTAGGAGGACCAGAACAGAGGAGCAACCCCTGTCCCGAGCCCTCCAGAGATCATCAACCAATGCGATCAATGCCGTTTCCATGCTATAACCCGTCCTGAAGCCCGACTGGCACGGATCTAGAAAGACAGCTTCATCCAGGAATCGAGGAAGTTGTCTTGCCACCACACTCTCAACAATCTTCGCTGTGAAGTGGAGGTTGGAGACAGGACAATAATTAGCTAATACAGCTGGGTCCAGGGAAGGCTTCTTGAGGAGGGGCCTCACCACTGCCTCTTTCAGGGTGGATGGGAAGATACCCTCACTCAGCAAAGCGTTGGTAATCTCCTAAAACCAGCCTCGTGTAACCTCCCGGGAGGACATCACCAACCAGGAGGGACACCAGTCCAGTAAACATGTGGTAGCGTTAAGCCTCCCCAAAATTCTGTCCACGTCCTCAGGAGTCACATGGTCAAACTCCTCCCAGATAATGCTCTCAAGACTCACCTCCGTCATCCCATCCGAGGCTATCCAATCAGAGTCCAGGCCGCCCTGAATCTGAGCGATTTTATCATGCAGGTATTGTCCAAAATCCTCAGTTCTACCCAGTTCTTTGGGAACTGTTTTCTGAAATGCCAACATGCAAAGCACAATACAATGCACCGGGATACTAAAAAGTCTTTTATTGCAACCTTTGCTATTTTGATGGCTGCACAGCAAGGATTAACAAATCATGGGTCACATATGGCCTCCAGTTGCCTATTTGTGTTCCACCAGTACCCTTAAATTGTGATACCAAAGCATGGAGGCAAAATGGCTGAAAGTAATGGTACAGTTAAAGGTGGTATTGTGGAACCAGCTTACCTTCAGTGTTCCAGACTACCAGCAATTTCCCATGGCCTTGAGAGTGACCTGTGCTGCTTACATAGAGAGGAAGAGATTTTCCCCAACCCTTCCATATTCAGGAAGAAGAAGGCTTTTGTCTTTAGGAGTTATGAGTCAGAACTCTGGAAGAAAAGGAGCACAAAAGTATATCAAGATGTAAGATTTTCTTCCTAATTCATATTTGATGGAATTTGGATTTTTTAAAATACTGTCCAGACATTCTTAAAATTAACTTCTGAGTCCATTATCCAAAAATACTTTTCAATATGTCCAATGTTAAAGTATTTTGCTTCATTCTGTATTTGTAAGTTTAAGTCTTCTTTTATTTTAATCTTTAGTTCCTTCTGGTTCCATCTAGTGTCCAACCTTCAAAGTCTCATCCTACCATGATTTTTAAAAAAGAATTCAAAACAAAAGCATTTCCCCATGGGAAGGATTCTCTCTTTCACCCTTTTGCTGTTTATTTTTTAAAAATGTTTTGCATTCTAACCTTAAATTTTCTTTTGCTTAGGACTGAAGAATACTCACTCAGTGTTCCAGTTTATCAAATCAGCTTCTTACTAGCTGAAAAACAATTAACAAGCCATTTTAAAAAGTGATTAGAAAAGAAAACATGCAAAATCAATTAAAGACACTGACTGTATTTTGAGCAAAACGGCTATTTCCTCATCTCCCAGAGCTCTAAACCCACCAAAGACTGCTGTCTTGCAGTCCCTTCAAAAGGAGCAACTTTCTAGAGCAACTTGAGGGCAATCTCAGGTCCTCTCCTTGTCTGGAGAGCAAATATGAAGAGCTGGTTTTCATACTCACCAGCTCTTCATTCTGCCACAGTGATCATCAGTTCGCCATTACTTCCTTGGAAGCCCCTCATTTTTCTTAATTTTTATTATTTTAGTATGTGGTTATATTTACTTTAGAACATATATTTCTGTTATATATTTGCACTTGATCCAAATAATCTTTGGCACCATAATACAAGACTCAAACTTTTTAAAACAAATATGACTTATGGTGGAGCTTCCCATCAAGATGGGAAGTTGCATAGTTGCTATCCTTTGTTCTGTTTATGCAAACTCTAGATCCCAGAAATATGAATAAGAATGAGAACATATAATTTATCCATGAACTTCATAACAATAGCACAATGTTCTCTAGAAATTAAGAAAGTTACAATAGCTAGCTACAATAATATTTAGCAAATGTTCAGTCAAAGTATAGTAAATTATATAGTAGAACACATTAGTGTTGAACTTGGACGACACTAAATGGTTTAGACTGAGAACAGTTGACTTAAAGAATGGAAGTTGACAGATCCCTATTATTATCTCTTATAAATATATAAATGAGTGGTGAGAATGCAGATAGGTTTAACAGCAGGAGAGCAACAAAAACCAATTTTTGAAAACAAGCTGATTTGTCTGCAGAGAAAATTATTTCCATGAATAATTGTCAACACTAAGTGAATATTCCTCTTTGGCATTGGTTTTTTTTTTTAATAGAATGCTTTGTGGGAAAAATGCCTGATTTTCTGTAAATATACAAAGATACTTGCATGGTAAAAATGGGATTTGCAGGAGAGTAGTCAGTGAGAACCACTGGCCACTAAGAAGAACATTGATGCTCATTTCAATTTTTACTCCCACTCCCCCAAAATCTAGATCACCTTTCAGATATATTTTTTTTAAAAAATGTGAAAGATTGGTAAAAAAATAAGTGTCAAATCTGAAGGAATGAAACGAACTTCAATAATAAAAACCTATATCATAAAAACCTCATTTTATTATTATTTTAATAATAATAATGAGGTTTTTATAATTGAGGTCTGTTTGCTTTCCATCAGATTTGATCTTTCCATCAGATTTCCATTGTTTCAATTGTTATCAGGCATACTGATAATTGTGTATAATTTGGAAAGACTTTCTCAGTTTTGAACACTGGATATACTTTACAATCCTAAGAGAGAATGTTGGGTGTTTTATAATAATTGATAGTTTGTACAGCCCTGACAATTTGGTCAGCTAGCTATTATCATAAAGTTAAATATTACTTTTTACTAAAAGTAATTTTTGTTAGAATTGTTAGCAAAAGGAAAAGAACTTTACTAAATTAAAGTTTTTGCAGTTTTAATGCTAATCAATCAACAGAATGGAAATACGTACACTATTATGACATCATCAAATGTAATCACTAAACCGTTCTTTCTTCCCTGGAATTGAAAATTGGAAATATCCATTTAATGAATTAAACAAACAGAACTATACCTCCAATACTCCATTATGAACTGCATTATAAAACAAATAAAATTGTCAGTCTCCTACAGTAAGAATTGCTGATCTCTTATCCACAGCGCATGTTACTGTAATATAATCTATTTCCACAAGGTGGCAACACCTCCCTTTTCAGAAAAACAACAACAACCCAATTTACTGATTTATTGCCAACAGTTTCTGTACCAAGTGTGAGGGAACTTTAGGCATCCACAATCTAGTCTAGTGAGATGCTCCTATGAAACCCAATTACAATATAACAGCTGAACAGGTAAAGCTAAAGAACAAAATGCCTCTTAGCAATGTTCTAAAGCCGTGATGGCGAACCTATGGCATGCGTGCCAGAGGTGGCACACAGAGCCCTCTCTGCGGGGACGTGCGCCATCGCCCCAGGTCAGATCTCCATGGCGTTTCTTTCGTGAGCGTCTGTTTCCCTGCAAATGACAAAACAGAAGCTCACAAAAGAAAAAGATCTTATCTCTTGCTGCGCTGCTGGTGTTGGGATGCCCCACCTCCCGCTGACCAGCTGGTCTCTGGGTCTCTGCTGCGCATGTCTGTGCATGTGCATGCCCGACCATGCTCACGCATGTCCATACATGTCTGCGCATCCATGCATGTCAACACATGCGCACGCTCACAAATGTCCGCATGTCCACATGCATGCATTTATGAGTTTGCATCTTTCAGTTTGGCCATGCGCATGCACAGTTTGGGCACTCGGTGTCTAAAAGGTTCACCATCACTGTTCTAAGGGTTTGTTTTCACTACAAATAGTCCTTGATTTATGTCAATTGAGCCCAAAACTTATATTGCTAAGCAAGACAGCTGCTAAGTGAGTTTTGTCCCATTTTACAACCTTTCTTGCCACTGTTGAGTGAATCACTGCAGTTGTTAAGTTAGTATCATGGTTGTTAAGTGAATCTGGCTTCCCCATTGACTTTGCTTGTTAGAAGGTCCCAAAAGGTGATCACATGACCCTGCAACCGTCATAAATATGAGCTAGTTGCCAAGCATCTAAATTTTGATCAAATACCAACCCTGAATTTTTGGCTTGTTTGTGGAATACAAATGTTTAACATTGAATCTAAGTGGAGCAAATAATCCCCAAAAGAGAAAAAAAAATCATGATTTGAAAACATTAAATAAAATATGATTTGCATGAAAGTAACACATATTGTATTTGAAAAAAGGGCATAACTATTTCATTTATAAAAATTATTTCATCAGGAACAAAGAAAAGAAAAGAAATGGAGTTGTTTTCTATATTAATCCCAAAGTAAAACCAGAACTTGTATTGACTGATGACCACGGTAGATTTATTGGAGTGGATGTTAATTTGCATGGGACTAAAAGGCTGATACTGGGACTCGATGCCCCAAGAAAAAGTACTGCTCTATAAAGGATTTATGGAAAGACTAACAGATTTCTCTTATGGAAATTGGAGCTTGACAGGGGATTGGAAGTGATCTCCCCACAACTGAATACAACTTCTAAGAAAAATATTAAAGTCACTTAAGGCAAGTTACTAAAATATTTCTTTTATTTGATGGACAATTTAGGGCTAGTAAATGTATGAAGACAGAAAAATGGCAATTCAAGAGGGCATACTTTCTTTTCTAAAAGACATAGATACCTTTCAACAAGAAATATGATATGGATTTCAAATAATTTTATCTACCAAGTTTTCTAAGGTAGAGATATTACTTTTACTTTTTCAGGTCATAATCCTTTAAGTTTGATTAGTTAAAGGAAATCCGGTTCTTTTATATGAGATCAAAGAAAAAATTACAGAAAGCAGAAAAGAAATTGAAAGAATTTTTTGAAAATAAGGTAAACAAAGTACTGATTTAAGAATGAGTTGAGACGCAAGAAAACCTTTTATCAGAAGTTACTTTGAATAACATAATAGTGAACTCAAAAAAGAACAGGCAAGAGAAAACACAAGCTATTTTGATTGAGATAAAGAGAAAAGAAAAATTAAAGAAATTTCCAGAGAAAATAAGTACTTCTCAACAAATTAAGCTTTTACATTGATAGTTATCCACATTAACAATTACAAAAATGGAAGAACTATATAAAGGAATAAAACATTGAGTTTGCTAAATAAACCAGAGAAATGGTTGGCATATAAATTAAGAAAGGAAAATGAAAATAAAATTATATTGACACAGCAAGAGGGAGATATTGTACTAACGGATAGTGTGGCTATGCAAAAAGTATTTAATCAATATTATTCTAACCTGTATAAAACAAGTGACAACTCTTTGGAGAAGATAGACGAATATCTAAAGAAACAAAATTTACCGAGGATTATAAAGAAACAGAAACAGAAACAGAAACAGATTATGAATGGATCTATAACTATAAATGAAATTTCTGAAGCTATAAAAAAGATTAAACCAGTTAAGGTTCCTGAACCAAATAGATTACAGGTTCTTATTATAGATGTTTGGAGGATGAACTTTTACAACCTTTACAAAATATGATGAACTCTATCTTACAGGAAAGAAAGATGCCAATATAGGACTAATACCTAAAGAGAGGCAAGATTTGTCTTTAACAAGAAACTATGGTCTATATATCATTATTGAATAATGACTACAAATTGTTTACAATGATTCTGACTGATAGATTGGAAATAATTTTTCAAGAATTTATTCACGGGTCCAATGTTGGTTTTCACCAGTGGTGAAATCCAATTTTTTTTACTACTGGTTCTGTGGGTATGGCTTGGTGGGTGTGGCATGGCTTGGTGGGCGTGGGAGGGAAATGATGCAAAATCTCCATTCCCACCCCACTCCAGGGGAAGGATACTACAAAATCCCCATTCCCTCCCCACTCCTGGGGGAAGGATATTGCAAAAACTCCATTCCCACCCCACTCTGGGACCAGCCAGAGGTGGTATTTACCGGTTCTCTGAATTACTCAAAATTTCCGCTGCTGGTTCTCCAAACTGATCAAAATTTCCACTACCGGTTCTCCAGAACCTGTCAGAATCTGCTGGATTTCACCCCTGGTTTTCATTTTTATAGACAAGCAGTAGTACACTTGCAAAGCAGAAATGTAACATGGGCAAACCACAGCATTACCATAATTGCCTGTACTGCTAAAGTATACTAGACTGGCTGCAACTTTCAAGTGGATCTCAATAAGAGTACCATGAAGAATGTGCTGCAATAGTCCACTATTACATTCCAATAGTCCATCCACGATGACCATGGTATGAACAGCTATCTGGGGATTCTCATGGTCCAGAAACAGGCATAACTGGTTCAGAGGATGAAGCCCTTCTGCCCATATTTGCCATTTGCTCTTCAAGCAAAAGGAAAAATCACAAATTGCACGCCTTTCCTGAACAGGGAAGTGTGATCCCATTCAGGGTTTATGATGTGAAGTCTCTGGCGGTGGGTAGGCCAAACACCCACACCTGAAAACTAGCCTTTTCAGTGGTTGCTTCAAGCTTTACAATTCCCTGTGATGGAGATCAGGCAAGTTTCCTCCCTGTTATCCACTCAATAGCAAGAAAATCCTGTTGGGTTTTTTTTGTTGTTTTTTTAAAATCTGGTCAGCCTTTAGTGAGTAAGCAAGGTTGGGAGCTGAATCAGGCTTAAATTGGATGGGTGTAGTCTCTGTTACTGATGCTTTTAACAGTGTTTCCTATGTTTTTAATAGTATTCTTAATGGCTGGTTTGTTGTTTCCTGCCAATTTTTTTAAAAAAAAAATATTATGAGCTTTCTTCAATGCCTGTTGTTGTTTTTTGCCAGAAACTCAAGGTTCACACTCAGTTGCTAAACACATACAGTATTTGGGATACCCCATATTGGCATTTCATCCAACAAGTCTGCAGTAGTCTGTAGTGACAGCAATTCCTACTTAGCAGCCAGAAATAAGAAACCCAGCATGCAAGAGAAGTATTTCTGCTCCGTGTTATGCGATCTATAAAGTGAAAAATACAGCCTGCTTTGCAAGGCAAAAAAAATGGTATCTCCGTATATCAGAAAGACGTACAGAACTCAGAAGTCTATGATGAGAAGCAATTATCTGTAACCTTCTTTGTCAGGGTCTTGCAAGAAATAATTAGTATGCTCCTTAGGGACTCTTCCCTGAAATTCTGTTTTGAAGCTTTATCTGAGGGAGCCTGACGGTATTCTGAAAGCAAATGCTACGTTTAACAATATGGCTGAAAAGCAGACTTTCGTTACACTGAAGGAGATAAATCAGTGGTGGGCTGCTGCTGGTTTGGACCGGTTTGGGGGAAATAGAAGTTGAGACCTGCGGGTGTGTGTGTGTGTGAGCCCACCTGCCCCAGCGCTATGCCGTCCTATTTAGCTGCGTTTTTTAAGCCGCGTGCCTGCATGCACACTCACATTTTCGGTGCTGGGTGAACTGGTTGTTAATTCATGTGCTGCCCACCTCTGAGATAAATGGTTTTGTATTCAAGTTACTGTATATAAGCTTTATTCAGTTTTGCAGCTTTGGGAAAACAAAGATCAGAATTTAATATTAGCCATGGAACCTTGCTCATTAGAAATGTAGCTAGTTAGAATCCACCGGGCATATATTTATCAGAGTGTGCATCAACTTGAATATGCTGCCTGCAATCCTTTTAATTAGAAACTGAACTGAAGCGAGAAGACAGGCTGTCTCCTAACTCCAAAATTATCATATTCCTATCAGGGCCTCAGTATGCTTGGGTAACCTATAATTAGGGACAAAGGTTAACACATAATTTTATATGTTGAATAACCAGTTATATTTGTGCCATTATTCAAAGGCAGGCCTTGCTTTCCCCAGCAGCCTTATGAGTACGTAAGAAAGAAAGTCTCTACTCATATTAGGTCAGATGAGTAAATGGAGGTGGAACTGAAAATGATTAATTTGACTTCCAATAATTATATAACTGTTTCAGGATTAATATTTTTTTCAGTATGCATTTATTTTGCATTCCAAATTTGAATATTTTATTTTTTCAGTTTGACAAATATTTTCAACTATTTCAATGTCTCTTCATTCATAAGCACTTTTCAACCTGAAATTAAGTATGTCTGTTGTTTTTGAGGGAGGGGAAAATGTCAGCATGAAATCAACTGTACCAACTTATTCCCCATCCCCCGTGATATAGATATCTCTATGGTTATCAATTGATAATACAAATACCCTTTTTTTCAAGATGCACATTGTTTACTTGACATTTGAATGCTTGGAAGTTTATAATTGTTGACTTGTGAGACTGGCTTTATGCCCTGGATACTTCCATGCATATTAAACCAGGACCAAACACTTCCTCCGTATTATTTTCACAGTTTAAATGCTTCCTTGAAGATGCAATTAAGCAAATAGATAAAAAGGGTGGATATTACATAGGTGTCTACTTTTTAACCAAATTATCTGGCCCAGCTTTCATCCAAAGGAAGAAACACTAGACAATACGATACAGATCTTCTGCAGCACATTTATACTCACATATCACCAGCTGATATGTAATTAGCTAGTTTGCTACTCAAAAGATTGTATTTCCATGACAAATGTTTGCATGGTTGTATTAACCAGAGGTTTACTCAGTTAAACTTGGGTACTGTATACAGAACCCATTAAACCATAAACTTATTACACAGGCTATATTCATGCAACACAACAGACTAAAATATGGTAGGCTAGTTTGTGAGCAAAACTAGTTACTATGTTGTGTGAAACTTCTCTATGAAAAGTAATTATGTATGTTGATAAATTACATACTGTTAAGTTTTGATATATCTTAGCATTCCTGCTCTATGGCAGGGTCTGTGTGTCAGCATATTCATCTCCATTTGAGTCAGGATATTCATCTCCATTTGAGTCAATCCATGGCATCTTCACCCATGCATTTCATGTCCTCCTTGATGCGATCCATCCACTGATTCTTTGGTTTCCCAAAGAGTCGCTGACCACCAGGGTCCAGACACTGACTGTCTTTGCCACTGAGTCTTCTTTACTGCATATGATGTATTCCATACCATCTAAGTCTTTCTTACAGCAGTTTTTCTACAACTGGTGTGACTCCCAGTTGACATCAGATATCATCGTTCATGGTGTCAAATTACATTAGTCCAAGATACCATTGGAGCCTTTGCATTTCCATCATGTGTAGGGCCAGCTCATGCTTTGATGTTGCTGTAGAGAGCGACTGGGCATACTATTGTTATGTAAATCTTTGACTTGAGGCATAGAGGCATCACACAGGACTCCAATCATCTGGGGCCACTTCATCCAGGCGGCACTGACATGGGCATGGCCATCTGGAAAACTATCACTGTCATTGCCTATGAAGAATTCAAGGTCCTTGAATTGCTCTACTTTTTTCAGAACTTCTCCACCAAATTTGATAGTTCCATCGGTTTGTGGGGCTATATTCCGTTTTCTTGATGTTCAGTCAAAGGCCAAATTCGCTGAGCCATTCATTCCATTGCCATGTTTTCTCTCAGAAGTCTTCACGTTGCTTATTCACCAAGATATTTTGGCATAGAGAAGTGACCATGGATGGGGTGATTGGAGGTCAAGTGTCATAGTATCCATGCAAAGGACAAATAGCAGAGGTGAAAGTGCCAACATCTAATGTACTCCGATGTTGATGGAGAAGGGATGAATGTTCCTACTGCACATCGGACCATGATAGTGATGCCACAGTACAATAGTTGAATCCATTGAATGTAGGCTTCAGGAACATTGTGAGATCATAGGGCATGCCAAATTAGTGTTGTGTGGGATGTGATTGAAGGCCATTTTCCTCCTCGCTGCTCAGACACTCCTCAACATGGGTACAGCTCACTCCTATTTGCATGGCTGAGTGTCAATCATATCCCTCTGGAGCTGGACCCGCCCTTCTTCCTGCTCCTTCCTCAGACTTTTCACTCAGCCATTTGCAAAGAGCATTAGAGTGTCTGTTTCTCCGTTTTCAATTAACGTTAAATTTTCTGGATTTTTGCTTTCAAATAATTTTTCCTTAGCTTTGGGAGTGCTGCGCTTCGCCTGACTTCACTTTGGTGAAGTTTACAGGCACACATCGGCGGTTCGGGGCTCCAGCCGCCGTTAGCGGCTTGATTTGGCTGGCGGTTTATTTGATTGTTGTTTTTCCCGCCATTGGCCGCTATTCCTTTGCAAGAGACTGCTGAGCTTGTTATCGATCGCAGACCCTCACGGCTTGAGTCCCTGCCAGTTGGCAAATCATTAGCCGATTCAGATTTCCTTTCTGGCTTGATTGTTTGCAGCCTCAGTCCGGCCGTAGGCGCTTTGTTTCGCCTGGCTTGTGACTCGTTTGTTGATTTCTTCACGGGCCACCATTTTGTGGCTGATGGCCGCCCGCTCATTCGGCTGCTCCGTTGGCACCGCGACCTGGGCTTTGGTTTCCAGGGTGGCTAGCTTGTCGGCAGGTGTGGACGCTGTCCAGATCCTACCTGCGCTTACCACCCGTCTGGAGAGGTGTGCCTGAAGTTACTCAGGGAAGTACTTACCGTTTATTTTATATATATATATATATATATATATATATATATATATATATATATATATATATATATATATAAATATAAATATAAAGGAATAATTACTGTTGCCTAGTTATATTTTGAAAGAAATTACCTACCTGTATATATATATATTGGACTTAGTTATTCTATAAAAAAAATAAAAAATAAAAAATATAATAATCAGTAAATAATCACAACTATCAATACTAAGTTACTTGCTAATTATTAATTACTACTTACTTGGGATTGCTAACGGGTTGGTCTCATGGATGATAGGGAGGCAGTTGCCCTTTCCTCAGACCTTGACAGGAGCCTCTCTCCTTCTCCAGTGCTTTCCCCTAAACAGGTCAAGGGGAAGAAGTCTAAGAGTTCCAAACCTGCAAAGTCTAGCAGGTCTTCCAAGTCAGACAAGGATGCCCAACGCAGGCACAACGCACTAGAAAAACAATTTGCTAAGGCAAAACAACAGAATCAGTCACTCCCTTGTCATGAGCCAGTGGATGAGGTTTTGTGCCAAGAGGTGGTTTGTGACCCTTCGGTCTCCCATAATGTAGGAAATCTCGCTGGTGAATTGGGAGAGGACTGTCCATCCACTTCTCAAGGGTTGCCACTGACTTCTACCAATCAGCCCTGTGCTAGAGCTCGGTCACAATCGTCTAGTACTGCTAGCCACTATTCTCAGGCTTCTAGGTCTGTCCCTGAAGCTACCTTTACACCCACTGCAGCCGGCCTCCGCCCTGAAGCGGGTCCTGCATTTGGTCAGCCTGTGGATTTTCAGTCTCTATTTACTCAGGCTATGTCCCATATTTTTCAAGTGGGATTACAGCAGACCACTGGTGTCTTTCCTACTCCAGTTTGTGCACCTGCTACTTCATGTCATATGCAGCCTCCTTGTGGACAGCAACATTCTACTTCCTATGGTCAGGTGGCTGAACCTGCCCGGGAGAATGATTTCCTGGAGGACTTTGAGATGTCTGGTGACGAGGAAGAGGTTCAGGACAAGCCGGCCTTTCCAGGGTTGTTTAAGCCTTCCTTGTTTCGTTCTCTTCTGCGCAAAGCGAAAGCTGCCACTAATATGGATACCAACACAAATCAGGGTTCTACTTCTGTTCCACCCGGCCCTAGCAGTAATTTGTTTAATCTGCCTCAACCTGACTATGACTTTGTTCTGTGTCCTGACCTTTTCTGCCAGGTCATTCAGAAGCCATGGGACCACCCCACCTCGCTTTCTAGCCCAAATTCATTTGATCGAAAGCTTTACGCCTCGGTTCCTGCGCTGGATGCCCTTTTGAAGTTACCTACGATTGATGATCCGGTGGCTAGCCTTACGTCTTCTTCCATTCTGGTGGGTGAAGCAGGGGATGGCCTCAAGTTTGAGGATAAACGGGCCGAAATGGCATTTCATAAGACGCACCAGGCGGTGGCATGGGCCATCCGTGCCGCGACCTCTTCATCATTCTTCAACCGGGCTTCGCTGGTGTGGTTGCGTCAATTGAGGGACAGGCTTCCACCTGAAGACGCGCGTTTGCAGCAAGACCTGGCTAAGTTAGTCATAGCTGCTGAATATTCGGCTGACGCATCTTTGGACGCGGCTAAATTCGCCTCTCGGGCTCTGGCTTTGACAGTTTCTTCCAGACGTCTGTTGTGGCTCCGTAACTGGAGAGCTGACGCTAAATCCAAGTGGCGTCTGACTGCTGCTCCATACAAAGGACCTGCTTTGTTTGGCTCATCCCTCGATTCCGTATTGGTCGAGAACAGGGATAAGAAAAAGGTGTTGCCCACGTCATTCCGACGCCAGGATAGGCGCTATGTACCTTATAACCGACAGCCTTTTCGTCAGGAGCAAGGCGCTGGCAGCGCCTCTTACCACAGATCGTCTCAGTTCCAGTACCAACCAGCCTCAGATCAGGCGTCCTTTCGTGACCGTGGTCGCCGACAAACCAACTTCAGGCGCCCCTTTAGGCCTTCTACTGCCCGTTATGCCAGGCGTGGTAAGTGACTCACCATCCCTGGTTCCGATCGGTGGCAAACTCCAGGCTTTCTCTCACCTGTGGCCAATTACCACCTCAGATCCCTGGATTGTCCAAACTGTCACCAACGGTCTACGTTTGGAATTCACTACAATGCCACAGGACCTTTATGTTCAGTGCCCTTGGCCGGCTCAGCCGGACAAGCGACTTCTACTGTCTCTCGAAATTCAACATCTGTTGCAGATACAGGCCATAGAACAGGTTCCATTGAACCAACTCAGAACCGGCTTTTATTCAATGCTATTCCTGGTACCGAAAAGCTCGGGCAATTGGAGAGGCATTTTGAATCTATGTCATCTCAACCAACACATCTTATACCGTCGGTTCAAAATGCATTCTCTCAAATCATTGCTAGGCTGCATCCGACGGGGAGATCTGATGCAATCAGTGGATCTAAAGGAAGCGTACCTGCATGTTCCCATTCACCAGTTGCACAGGAAGTACCTCAGGTTTGCGTTTGGGGACCACCATTTTCGGTATCGGGCGATGCCATTCGGCCTTTCGTCAGCCCCAGGGACTTTTACAAAACTGCTGGCAGTGATGGCGGCATCGCTCAGAAAGGTCCCTGTCCGTCTGGCATGCTACCTCGACGACATCTTGATTCTTTCATCATCACCCAAGCTGGCAATTCGAGACCGGGAGTTGGTAATTCGGACTCTTCAGGACCACGGGTTCACTTTGAACTTCACCAAAAGTCATCTGTCCCCCACGACTCATATTCTGCATCTCGGAGCAACGATAGATTGGAGCCAGTGTCTGGTCTTCCTGTCTCCCAACAGACGAGTCAGCATTCAGCAACTGGTGTCTCACATCCTACTAAACCGGACTGTAACCTTACTGACACTTTCCCAGCTTCTGGGAAAACTAATATCGTGCATAGACATTGTCCCTTGGGCGCGTTTCCACCTTCGTCGCCTACAATGGTTCCTGCTTCCTTTCCAAAAACAAGGTCGAGCGGAGTCTCTCTTCAAGGTGACAGTGCTGGCTCCAGTTCGGCTTTCCCTGAGGTGGTGGTTGTCTCCGGCTCTCAGCAGAGGCTCCCCATTTCTGGAACCGGAATGGATGGTGTTGACCACGGACGCGAGTCTGCGGCGTTGGGGGCCCACCTCAACTCCCAGTTAGCCCAGGGTGTCTGGACGCCGACGGAAAATCTGCACAATATAAATTGGCTGGAGCTCAGAGCGGTCAGGTTCGCTCTTCTACACTTAAAACATCTTGTATATCGACAAGACCTTCTGATTCTAACGGAGAATGTGGCCACCAAGGCCCAAATCAACAAACAGGGGGGGGACCCGCTCTTGGACTCTAATGCAGGAGGCAGAGCAGCTTCTGTCGTGGGTGGAGCTCCATCTCTCGTCGATAAGAGCCGAACACATTTCAGGGACTGTAAATCGGAAAGCAGATTGGCTCAGCAGAGACCAGATAGATCACTCCAAGTGGCGGCTGGACCCCTGCCTGTTCCAGGACCTGTCAAGGAGGTTCGGTCTGCCAGTAGTGGACCTGTTTGTGACAGCCCACAACACTCAATTACCGAGATTTTTTTCCCGTTACCTGTCTCCAGCGGCGGAGGGCCTGGACGCGCTTTGGAGTCCGTGGCCCCGGGGGCTCCTTTATGCCTTTCCCCCCCTGCCTATAATCTCCAAAGTAATCCGGAAGGTAATTCAAGAGCGGGCGAATTTTCTGTTGGTAGCCCCGTATTGGCCTCGTCGGGAGTGGTTCGCTGACCTCAAGAACCTATCCGTCGAACCACTGTGGAGGATTCCACCCGACAGGGTCGTCTTGACTCAAGGTGCCGTGCATCACCCAGAGCCAGAATGGCTCCGATTAGCCGTGTGGCATTTGAGCGCATAAAGTTGTTCAAGGACCATTTATCCGAGGATGTCATTTCCATCATTCAGGCCACCAGGCGGCCATCTACAGTTCGCATATATGACGCTTCATGGACTGCCTTTACGAGATGGTGCGGAGATCATCATGTCGATCCCACAACTGCGGCTGTTCCGGACATTCTACGATTCCTGCATGCGGGGTTTTCTAAAGGCCTAGCTCCTGCGACCCTTCGCCGTCAGGTGGCTGCTCTGGCCACTGTCTTGTCTGGAGAGAATCAAGTACCTTTGTCTCAGGATCCAAGAATTCGTTCATTTCTCCAAGGGTTTACCAACCTGCGGCCCCCTCCGATTCACCGCTACCCTACATGGGACCTTACATTAGTGTTACAAGCATTGACTTCTCCACCGTTCGAACCTCTTGCTTTGATTAGCCTGCGCTACTTGTCCTTAAAGATGGCCTTTTTGTTGGCAATCACTTCGGCTCGCCGAGTATCCGAAATTGCAGCCTTGTCCATGCAAAGTGATCTCTGTATTTTCTATCCCAACCGTGTGGTCTTACACCTGGACCCAGCATTTATCCCAAAAGTGAACACACGCTTTCATCGGGCCCAAGAAATTATTTTGCCAAATTTCTGTCCGGACCCTCGCCATCCTACCGAGAGACGCTGGCATACCTTGGATGTGCGTAGAGCGTTGAAACGATATCTCAAGAGGACAGCCTCTTTCCACAGGACTGAGGCATTATTGGTGTCTTTCCTCCCCTCTTCCTTGGGGTCAGAAGGTATCTTCGGCAACTATAGGCAGGTGGCTCAAAGCCTGTATTTCTAGAGCATATGAGTTGCAGGGGGCTCCTTTCCTGGGAGGTATCCTGCCCCATTCTACCCATAGTGCCGCAATATCGGCGGCTTGGGCTACCCAGGCTTCTGTAGATGATATTTGCCGGGTGACCACCTGGTCCTCTCTTTCTTCTTTTGTAAGTCACTATCGTTTAGATAGGTTTGCCTCTGCAGACACTGCCTTTGGCAGAAGAGTTTTACAGTCTGTAATTTCTCCCCAAGGCTTAGTTCCCTCCCTCTTCTTGAACTTGGGTATGTCCCATGTTGAGGAGTGTCTGAGCAGCGAGGAGGAAAATGGACGTTGCTTACCTGAATGTCCCTTTTGTCCTCGCTGCGAAGACACTCCGTCCCTCCCTTATCTTCGCCGGGTCTGGCCTTGGTGGGGGTCTGTTCTTGTTTCCCTCTGTAGCTGTTCTGTTCCTGTCCTGCAATCTGGTGGTGTTTCTTCATATCAGTCCTGATGTTCTTGGACCAAGATGTCTTCGTGAAAAGTCTGAGGAAGGAGCAGGAAGAAGAGTGGGTCCAGCTCCAGAGGGATATGATTGACACTCAGCCATGCAAATAGGAGTGAGCTGTACCCACGTTGAGGAGTGTCTTCGCAGCGAGGACAAAAGGGACATTCAGTTAAGCAACGTCCATTTCCAGGTCAAGGAATTCCATGTGGACGGGCTTTGTCTTCTCACAGTGCTTCTCCAAAAGCAACTGAGCAGTGTGGCGTCCATTGTTCCACTCCTTTTCAGAAAGCCACATTGATTCGGAGTGATGGAGACAATCTTGCAGAGCCTGGCATCAATAATACATTCAAATATTTTCTTGTGTGTGATCCTTCAGATATGCTGAAATTTTAGCCATTTCAGCTAAATTAGTTACTTTCAATATCCAATCATCAATAGTAGGCAAATAGTCCTTCTTCCAGTGTTGTGCTACCAACAATCTTGCTGCTGTTATCAAGTTCAAAATCAATTTAGTCTCTGCAACTGTACAGTCCGTAGTTATACCCATTAAGAACAACTGTGGAGTAAATTTCAGTCTCTTTTTAAAAATATTCTGCATCACCCACCAAATCTTTATCCAAAATGCTTTGATTTTTCTACAAGTCCACCATATATGATAATAAGTTGCATCATCACAATCACATCTCCAACATTTAGCTTGCACATTAGGATACATACATGATAATTTTTTGGGATCTAAGTGCCATCTATAGAACATTTTATAAAAATTTTCTCTTAAATTTTGTGCTTGTGTAAATTTCACATTTCTAATCCAAATCTTTTCCCAAGTCTCCATCATTACTGGCTCTTGAAAATTTTGTGCCCATTTAATCATACAATCTTTAACCAATTCCGTCTCAGAATCTATTTCCAATAAAGCATTATACAACCTTTTAATATGCATTTGTTTTTGATCTCTAATTTGTTTTACCAAATTCTCCTCATTTTGCACAAAGCCAGTTTTTTGATCTTCCTTCCATCTAGCTTGAAGTTGACCGTACTGAAACCATGTGTAAATTATACCTTCTTCTCTCAGTGTATCTAAAGATTTCAAATACATTACCCCCCTTTCAATAATAAGAAGCTCTTTATAGTTAATCACCTCCTGTTTTTGTTCTATACTTATATTTTCTATTGCATGTCTAGGATTTGCCCATACAGGTATCTTATAATTTAACTTATATTGATATTTTTTCCAAACCCTCAACAAAGCATTTCTTAATATATGAGCCTTAAATACTTTATCCACTTTTTTGTCATATAACAAATAGGCATGCCATCCATATAACAAATCATGACCTTCTAAATTCAAAATTCTCCCCTCAGTTAAATTAAACCAATCACTAATTTGTGATAAAACCGCTGCTTCATAATATAATCTTAAATTAGGCATTTTGAGACCCCCTCTTTCACGTGTATCTTGCATAATTTTCATTTTTATTCTGGGTTTTTTCCCAGCCCAAATAAAAGTATTAACACCTTTCTGCCATTCTCTCAAATTCTCATCTTTCTTAAGCACAGGTAACATTTGGAACAAAAATAAAAATCTAGGTAAGACATTCATTTTAATTGCTGCAATTCTTCCCAATAAAGACAACTGTAATTTTTTCCAATTTTCCATATCCTTCTGTACCTTCTGCCAAAGGACCTCATAATTGTTTTTGTATAATTTTGTATTTGAAGCTGCTATGTATACCCCTAGATATTGAACCTTTTTAACTATTTCAAAATCTGTTAATCTCGCCAGTTTATCTCTTTCCAGTATAGTCATATTTTTAACTATCATCTTTGTCTTATGTGGGTTAACTTTAAATCCTGATACTTTCCCGTATTGATCGATTATATCCAATATATATGGAACCGACTCTATAGGTTGGGATAAGGTAATAACCAAATCATCTGCAAATGCTCTTAATCTATAATCTTGTTGTCTAATTACAATACCCTTCAGTTTTTCTGAGTCCCGTATCTTGTTCAATAATACCTCCAAAGTCAAAATAAATAATAGTGGGGACAGAGGACACCCCTGCCTTGTTCCTTTCTCAATTTTAAAAGCCTCTGTTAAACCTCCATTAACTATAATTTGTGCTGTTTGCTGCTGATATATCGCTCTAATTGATTGTGTAAAATATTCCCCAAAATGCATTTTCTCTATTATATTAAACAAAAATTGCCAGTTCAAACGATCAAATGCCTTCTCTGCATCCAAAAATATAAGCGCTGCAGGGACTTGATTATTTTTTCCCAAGTATTCCAGTAAGTTTACGATTTGTCTAACATTATATCTCATTTGTCTCCCTTTTATAAACCCTGATTGATCATTATGAATTATTTGTTGCATAACTGGCATTAATCTATTAGCCAATATCTTAGCAAAAATCTTATAATCAGTATTCAGAAGTGAAATTGGCCTGAAGTTCTCAGGTTTAATGGAGTTTTGGTCCTCCTTTGGAATTAGTGAGACAAAAGCTGTTTTCCAGGAAGGTGGTACTCCTCCTCCTACTTGTATTTTATTAAATAAAATTTTGAGTGGTTCTAACATTTCAGATTGTAAATGTTTATAATAGACAGCTGTTAATCCATCTGTTCCTGGAGCCTTACCTATTTTTAATTGTTTAATTGCCCCAACAATTTCCTCGGACGTTATTGGCTGATTCAATCTCTCTCTCTGTTCCAATGTTAATTCAGGAATCTCCATCTTTAAATATCTATCAATATCAACATCTTGAATCACATCTTTAGCATATAACTTTGTATAAAACTCCAAAAAAGCCTTTTTTATTAAATTCTGTTGATAAATTTCTTTACCTCTAAATTCTATCTTATCTATAACACGTGATTTTTGTTTTTTCCTCATCGTATAAGCCAACCATCTCCCAGGTTTATTAGCATTACAAAATGTATTATGTCTGGCATATTGTATGCTAGTTGCTACTTGCCCAGCCAATAACATATTAAATTGCTCTCTTAAAATATTAATCATATCTTTTGCCTTTTTATCTCCCGGGTTAGTTATAAGCGATTGTTCTTTCTTTTTAATTTCCTCCTCTATCTCTTTCCGTCTGTTTTGTTGTTTTAGTCTATATTTATTGTTCAAAAAAATTAATGTTCCTCTCATATATGCCTTACTCGCATCCCATACCATCTCCATCGAGGTTCCTTTATTCATATTGTTAACAAAAAATTCTTTCATTTGTTTTTTAAGCTCAGACAAGTTATCTTCATATCTAAATAAATTCTCATTTAACCTCCAAGACCTCCTTTCCCCTCTTTCCTGCTCTAATTCCACCCAAACCGGGCTATGATCAGTTAAAGATCTTGGACATATCTTCGTGTTCTTCACGCTAGAAAAAAGATCATTTGTAGTTAATATAAAATCAATCCTAGAGAAAGATTGATGCCTATCTGAAAAAAAAGTAAAATCACTTTCTGATACATTCCTTTCTCTCCAAATATCTCTGAGCTCCATATCCTCCAGAATATCAAAAAAAGATTTAGGCAACTTAGCACGCATGGATATCTTAGATAGACTTTTTTTATCTTTCTAGGTATTTATTACCCCATTCCAATCACCCATTAGAAGTAAAGATCTATAATCCCATTGTAATATTTTAGTATGTAAAAATTTATAAAATTTATCTTGTTGTTGATTAGGTGCGTATACTCCAATTACAAGCAGCTTCCCATTCTGTGTTGTTAATTCAATTGCAATATATCTACCTTGAGTATCAGCCTCAATTAAATTAGCCACTAAACCTCTTTTAATGTATATAACTAGGCCATTTTTCTTCTCTGGTGCTGATGCCACAAAATGTGTACCTAATTTCGAATTTATCAAATACTTTTGATCTGAAGATTTAATATGCGTTTCTTGCAAACAAATAACATCATTCTGAAATTGCTTCAAGTAGTGAAATATTTTTTCTTTTTTGTGGAGAATTTAAACCATTGACATTCCAAGATAAGAATTTATTTGCCATCTCTTGGCGCCCCAAGCTTTGAGAGCATCAGCTGAACCTCCTCCGCCATATTATACTTCGGCTTAGCTCCTCCCACTGCTTGTGTTTTTTGAACTTGTTGGGTTGAATCTTGAGGCTGTCGTGCCAGATGTTGTTTGTAAGTAGCTCTTGTCAGTCGTTGATCTTTTGGCAGCTGTATCATCGTTAATGACTCAAGGGTTGGTGGTGGACCCCCACTCAGCAGTAAATCTTCTTCCAAATTGGCTCCTCCAGCTAGAGCTTGAGCGTAAGTTTGTGGTTGCCCTCCATCTTTCTCTTGTTGTGTCGTTTCCAATTGCTTTCTAGCACCCCCTGGTGAGGGTGGCCTTCCAGCCTTTAAAACATTGACATAAAAATCTTTTGCCTTGCCAACTGTGTTTAAACGATGTCTTTGCCCAGCATATGTCACTATTATCCCAAAGGGGACATCCCATCTGTACTGGAGCTGCTGATTTCTTAGTTCATTCACCAAAAAACCAAACTGCTTTCTATCTCTTAACATTTTAGGAGGAAGCTCTTTCAGGACCACCAGCTCTTGTCCATCCACTTTAATCTTGTTTCTATAAGAAGCTTGTAGAATGTCATTTCTAATTCTCCTTGTTGTGAAATAAATCACCACATCTCTTGGTAGCTGCTTTTGTTTTGCCAGCCAGGAATTAACCCTATAAATTTTATCCATTTGAAATGCCACGTCTTCTGGCCTTTCTGAAATCAGCTCTGCTAAAGCATTGGAACAAACATCTTTTAAATTTTCACCAGTCTTTTCTTTCAAACCTCTCAGCCTGAGGGCAAATTCCATTGATCTGTATTGTAACAAAACCATTTCATCATCCACTTTCTCTGTTTGTATCATAACCTCTCCTACTTTAGTTGCAAGCTCCAAGTTAGCATCATCAATTTCCCGTACTCTCTCCTCAATCTTTAACATATGAGTGGCCAGTCCTGAAACTGCATAAACAATGTCATCTCTTATTTCATCATGTTTTTCCTCCACCACACTTTTAATTTTCTTTAACTCCTCTGAAAATTGTTTCATCATTTCTGTCTGATTGTTCAGGGCACCCATTATAAATTCTTTAAGGTCTTGTGACTGTATATCAGCAGGAAGTTGTTGTTTTTGAGTCACTACAGGGGAACCTCCTCCCCCTTTTGAAGTTGGTGGCTTTAATTGTTTAGCAGCCATTTTATTTTAAAAAGAGTTTTTTCCTTTTGCAGCCACAAAATCTTGTAAACAGTCTTACAAAGTATGTTTCAAAGTTTTTTCAAAATAAACAATCCTCTCTTCAAGCTATACTCAGTCCCCAACAGTTTTCTCTTCAGGCAGAGGGCTCTTAACAAGCAGTTTCCTTTTAACTTTCACTTTCCCTTCCGCCCATAACAAAGGCTTCCTCTCCAGCCTCCAGCTCAAGAGAGCTCCGTTTGCAACAATGTATTCACGGAGTTAAGTTCTGTTTCTTTTAAAAAGCTTGCACTCTTGCTTCAGCTCTGTCTGCCTTGTTAAAAAATCATTAGAACTCACTGTTTGCCGGCAGAGTTGGACGCAGACGTCTTGCTCTGTTAAACAGAGGCACCAGCGATCCGGAGCAATGGAGGGGTGAACTGGGGAGCTCTCACCCTCCTAGTCCCTGGAATTAATCCAGTGACTTTCGGGGAGCTCTACCCACCCCCTCTGACTCTCCTCTCCTTCTTTGCCCGAAGGAGAGTTTTTTCAAACCGCCGGACAGCAGTTTAACGCTGTCAGGGCGGTTTTAACAGATCGGGTGGCTGGCGGTCTATGGAGACCGTCCTCGTCGTCAGCGGAGCCAGCGGAAGTCCCACATTCAAATATTTTCATGGTGTGAGACAGGAGCCGAATCAGCCAATAATTCAAGCATTCTGCCATGTCACCCTTGCCCTTCCAAATTGGTACCGTAGTGCTAGTTGCCTAAATTGCTGAGGCTGCACCCTCAGATCCAGAATTTGACTAGATATTACCACTGATACGACTGAGGTACTCCAACGCTAACCGATGTGTCACTCTATCTATCGTGGAAGGCATTTTATACCTACTGCTAGGTATTAATAAGAGGCCGCTCTACTGGAGAAGATGCCTTTTGCAGCCGCTCACTGAAGTACAGATGCTGCTAAGTGAAGATAGTTCTGGTCCTTTTTCTGCTGTTAGGACATAGGGTCCTCTTCTACCTTCAAAACCGTTGACCATCTTCTGTAACCCTGGAAAGGGGCCTTTACAAGGTGCTACCAGCCGGGCCAGCTGGACCAAGGTTTTTTAAAGAGGTGTTACTCCTCCATCACTCACCCTTTCTCCTGGCTTATGACAGGCAGAGTCTGGTTTCCCAAATGTTGGGCCCAGGATGGCAGGTTTTAAGTTTTGATATACAGTCAGGTCCAGAAATATTGGGACATCGACACAATTCTAACATCTTTGGCTCTATACACCACCACAATGGAGTTGGAATGAAACAAACACAATGTGCGTTAACTGCAGACTGTCAGCTTTGAGGGTATGTACATCCAACTCAGGTGAACGGTGTAGGACTTACAGCAGTTTGTATATGTGCCTCCCACTTGTTAAGGGACCAAAAGTAATGGGACAATTGGATTCTCAGCTGTTCCATGGCCAGGTGTGTGATATTCCCTCATTACCCCAATTACAATGTGCAGATAAATGGCCCAGAGTTCATTTCAAGTGTGCTATTTGCATTTGGAATCTGTTGCTGTCAACTCTCAAGATGAGATCCAAAGAGCTGTCACTATCAGTGAAGCAAGCCATCATTAGGCTGAAGAAACAAAACAAACCCATCAGAGATAGCAAGAACATTAGGCGTGGCCAAAACAACTGTTTGAAACATTCTCAAAAAGAAGGAATGCACCGGTGAGCTCAGCAACACCAAAAGACCCGGGAGACCATGGAAAACAAGTGTGGTGGATGACTGAAGAATTCTTTCCCTGGTGAAGAAAACACCCTTCACAACAGTTGGCCAGATCAAGAACACTCTCCAGGAGGTAGGTGTATGTGTGTCAAAGTCAACAATCAAGAGAAGACTTCACCAGAGTGAATAGAGGGTTCACTACAAGATGTAAACCACTGGTGAGCTTCAAAAACAGAATTATTATTCTGTCCCATTACTTTTGGTCCCTTAACAAGTGGGAGGCACATATGCAAACTGCTGTAAGTCCTACACTGTTCACCTGAGTTGGATGTACATACCCTCAAATTAAAGCTGACTGTTTGCAGTTAACGCACATTGTGTTTGTTTCATTCCAACTCCATTGTGGTGGTGTATAGAGCCAAAGATGTTAGAATTGTGTCAATGTCCCAATATTTTTGGACCTGACTGTATTAATTGCTGTAAAAGAATTAAAACAGTATATCAATATAGGTTAAAAAGAATAGTTGCTGGAACCAGGTATGTCTAGTTTAATGAAAAGAAGGATTAGTGGTGACATGATAGCAATGTTCCAATATCTAAGGGCCCCACAGAAGGGGGAGTCAACCTCTTCTCCAAAGTACCTGAAGGCAGGACAAGCAGCAATGGAGGGAAACTAATCAAGGAAAAAAAACAACTAGAACTAAAGGAGAAATTTCTTGACAGTTAAGACAATTAATCAGTGGAACAACTTGCCTCCAGAAATTATGAATGCTCCAACACTGCAAGTTTTTAAGAAGAGATTGGACAACCATTTGTCTGAAATGGTTATAGGGTTTCCTGCCTGAGCAGGAGATTGGA
Source organism: Arizona elegans (assembly GCA_022577455.1). Lineage (NCBI taxonomy): Eukaryota > Metazoa > Chordata > Lepidosauria > Squamata > Colubridae > Arizona > Arizona elegans. Next base: position 199,097,986 of record JAKOOJ010000001.1, on the reverse strand, counting down.
CTCAGTGGTGGGATTAAAATTTTTTTACTACTGGTTCTGTGGGCATGGCTTGATGGGCGTGGCCAGGGTGTGTGACAGGCAGCACTTGGCCTCCTTCACCCTCCCTAGGAGCAAAAACCGGATGTGGAGGGGGATGCACTGTCTTCCCAGTGCCCCATTTTGGGCCTGACCTGGCTGAATCCCACCACTGGTTGGACTAGAAGACCTCCAAGGTCTCTTCAAAGTCTGTTATTCTGATCCCCCTTTAAAAATATGTAATTTTTTTACGTATGTAAGAGGAACCAGCCAGCCAAGCTACAGATTGTGCAATAGTTGAGACTCCAGATAACCTTGCTAAAATAAATGAGAATTTTAAAAAATGTGCAGGGAATGCAGTAGTTTAGTAATTCAAATTCTGGTACAATGACCAAGGTGGGCAATAAGCAATGCATTTTGCCTGCTACTAAGTCAGTTAATTTGTAAAATCCCAAACACAATGTCTAAGACATAAAAATAGGTCTGCAGTATAAACACCAGGATTTAGAAAAACTAATTTTATATTGTTAAGTGCAGGAGAAAGGTTTCATAGTTAATATCTATGACTTGAACTTTTTATTTGATAAAGCTGACAATATATGAAGCAAATGCACAAAATGTATATTACAGAATGTAATTCTGAGAACATTCACATTTCCAACAGCAAATGCATATTTTTGACTTCTTTACTAGGAAAAGGAAACAAAATTGTAATTTTATTTTTAAAATAAATATACTGATTTTAATTGCATCTGTAAAATATTAATATGCATTAAAGTGTTGGTTCAGTTCCAAGCTGGGAGAAAAGCGCTGGAAATAAAATGGAGGCTGATTGGAAAGAAAGATTCTATTTATTGATGAACAGAATCAGCCTGTGATTCTGGGGCAGTCCACACTGCATATCGGACATTAATACAATGAACAAGTCCAGAGATACCGTATTTTCCAGTGTATAAGACGACTGGGCGTATAAGACGACCCCCAAATTTTCCTGTTAAAATATAGGGTTTGGGCTATACTCGCCGTATAAGACTACCCCTCTTCCAACGCACACCAAATAAAAATTTAAAAAACATCAACTGGCTCACCCACAATGTAAAAGCAGTTGTGCTAGACCCAAAATGGCCCCTGAAACAAGCAGGAACCTCACACAGCCACAAAAAGCCCCAAAAACAACTTTCACACTTTACACACACACAACACAACACAACTGGCTCATCCACAATGTAAAAGCAGCTGTGCTAGACCCAAAATGGCCTCTGCAACAAGCAGGAACCTCACACAGCCACAAAAAGCCCAAAAACCCAACTTTCACACTTTACACACACAAAATTCCACATACAGCTTTGTGAGATTTTGTGTGTTTGTGTAGTTAGAGTGAAACACTACAGAAACACACAAAATCTCAGAAAGCTGCACAAATATTATTTTATTTTATTTTATTTTTATTTTTATATGAAAGCTAAATTTAAACTTCCTAAACTTTAAATGGCTAGGTCTAAAAAAGAACAACTAAAAAAAAAACCCAATTAACTATTTTTTTTTTAAAGATCCCAAAGGGGAAAAAAACTTACCCAATAGAACAGGGGTCTCCAACCTTGGCAACTTTAAGACTTGTAGACTTCAACTCCCAGAATTCCTCAGCCAGCTTTGTTTTGCTGGCTGAGGAATTCTGGGAGTTGAAGTCCACAACTCCCTGCCTGCTTGATTGCAGGCAGGGAGTTGTTTGCTGATGGAATGGATTCAGGCAAGCGAAGCAAGGCAAGCAGCTAAGGCAGTGGTTCTCAACCTTCCTAATGCCGCGACCCTTTAATACAGTTCCTCATGTTGTGGTGACCCCCAACAATAAAGTTATTCCTAAAACCATCAAAAATATGTGTTTTCCGATGGTCTTAGGCCAGGGGTCCCCAACCTTTTGGACCTCAGGGACCACCAACTTCATAATTTTAAATTTCGCGGACCACTAATACGAATCCAGTGCACCGCTTGCTGAAGCACCTGGACTCCCAGTACGGGATGGGGTCCTTCAGGCACTCTCCCTCCTGTCTGTCTCTCTCTCTCTCTCTCTCCCACTCTTTCTCTCATTCTCTCTCTCTCCCCCTTTCTCTCTCTCTCCCCACTCTCTCCCTCTCATTCTAATTCTCTCATTCTGATTCTCTTTCATTCTCTCTCTCTCATTCTCTCTGATTCTTTGATTCTCTTTCATTCTGTCTCTGTCTCTCATTCTCTCTCTCTCTGATTCTCTCTGTCTCTTTCTCTCATTCTTTCATTCTGTCTTTCTCTCTCTTTCTCTCTCTGTCTCACTCTGATTCTCTCTCTCTCATTCTCTCTCTGATTCTTTGATTCTCTTTCATTCTTTCTCTTTCTCTGTCTCTCATTCTCTCTCTCACTCTCTCTCTCTGATTCTCTGTCTCTTTCTCTCATTCTCTTTCATTCTGTCTTTCTCTCTCTTTCTCTCTCTGTCTCACTCTGATTCTCTCTCTCTCATTCTCTCTTTCATTCTTTTTCTCTTTCTTTCTCTGTCTCATTCTGATTCTCTCTCTTTCTCTCTCATTCTCTCTCTCTCTCATCTCATGGGCCAGCCAGTGTCTTGGGGCTGAGAGGAAGTCAAGCATCTCCCTGAGAGACTGAGGGCCGGAAGAAGTGTGGGAGCGAAGCACTACTTGAACTTGTGCGGCATGAGCATTCGCCTTGGTATATTTGCGCCAGCCGATGGCCAAGGCAGCCCTCATCTGTCTGCTGAAAGTGCAGCATCAGGATTCTGCCTTGCTATATTTGCGGCGCAAGGCAGCCTTTGTTTCCTGCTGCTTGGGATTCAGAGTGGTAAATGGTGTCTGATCCGGAGAGCAGCTGGATTTTGCTCTCTAATCCGGATGCCAGATCGGCCCCCTGCAAACTCTCGTCTCTCGAGGAGCGCTCCCTGAAGCGGGGCTGGAAATTTTGGTTGGATTGCTTGAGAGAGGAGAGCTTGCAGGGGGGCGATCTGGTGTCTGCAATGGAGAGCGGCATCCAGCTTTTTCTCTCTGCTGAAAGAGCGCTGTAAGAGCGGCAGCCCTCATCTCCTAATGCTTGGGACTCAGAGCGGTAAATGGTGACTGGTCCGGGGAGCAGCTGGATTTTGCAGTCCCAAGCATTAGGAGATGAGGGCTGCCACTCTTACAGCGCTCTTACAGTGGAGAGAAAAAGCCGGATGCCGCTCTCCATTGCAGACACCAGATCGCCCCCCTGCAAGCTCTCCTCTCTCAAGCAATCCAACCAAAGTTTCCAGCCCCGCTTCAGGGAGCGCTCCTCGAGAGACGAGATCTTGCAGGGGGCTAATCTGGCGTCCGCAATGAGAGCAAAATCCAGCTGCTCCCCGGACCAGTCACCATTTACCACTCTGAGTCCGAAGCATTAGGAGATGAGGGCTGCCACTCTTACAGCGGAGAGAAAAAGCCGGATGCCGCTCTCCATTGCAGACACCAGATTGCCCCCCTGCAAGCTCTCCTCTCTCAAGCAGTCCAACCAAAGTTTCCAGCCCCGCTTCAGGGAGCGCTCCTCGAGAGACGAGATCTTGCAGGGGGCTAATCTGGCATCCGCAATGAGAGCAAAATCCAGCTGCTCCCCAGACCAGTCACCATTTACCACTCTGAGTCCCAAGCATTAGGAAATGAGGGCTGCTACTCTTACAGCGCTCTTACAGCGGAGAGAAAAAGCCGGATGCCGCTCTCCATTGCAGACACCAGATCGCCCCCCCGCTGCAAGCTCTCCTCTCTCACGCAGTCCAACCAAAGTTTCCAGCCCCGCTTCAGGGAGCGCTCCTCGAGAGACGAGATCTTGCAGGGGGCTAATCTGGCGTCCGCAATGAGAGCAAAATCCAGCTGCTCCCCGGACCAGTCACCATTTACCACTCTGAGTCCCAAGCATTAGGAAATGAGGGCTGCCACTCTTACAGCGCTCTTACAGCGGAGAGAAAAAGCTGGGTGCCGCTCTCCATTGCAGACACCAGATCGCCCCCCTGCAAGCTCTCCCTCTCAAGCAGTCCAACCAAAGTTTCCAGCCCCGCTTCAGGGAGCGCTCCTCGAGAGACGAGAGTTTGCAGGGGGCCGATCTGGCATCCGGATTAGAGAGCAAAATCCAGCTGCTCTCCGGATCAGACGCCATTTACCACTCTGAGTCCCAGGCAACAGGAGAGGAGGGCTGCCTTGCGCCACTCCTGACACAAATATACCAAGGCGGAATGTTGTTGCCGTACAAATGAAAGTAGTGCTTCACTCCCACAGCTTCCAGCCATCGCAAACGCCGCTTCTTCCCGCTTCTGCCGCCCCCTCCCCCACCGCCACAATAGCACCATTCATTCCAGATGGCGAGGGCTGCGCTCGTTTTTCTGTATTGCACCACCTGCAAAACCCCTATGAAAGGGTTGTTTGACCCCCAACCACTGAGCTAAGGTAAGCAAGCCGGAGGGGGAAAAGTTTTTCCCTTCTCCATGGCTCTGGCGATCCCAGCTGAATTGCCTGATTAGCAGGGAAAGCTGGGATCGCCAGAGCTTGGATCGCCAGAGCCATTTAAGGCTCGTCAGAGCCTTTCGGGCTGGTCTGCCTGGTTACAGGAGAACGACACCCGGCGTATAAGACGACCCCTGACTTTTGAGAAGATTTTCATGTGTTAAAAAGTCGTCTTATACGCCGGAAAATACGGTATTTCACAAGAAGAGTCCTCCTCCACTCCTCTGCTTGCAGCAAAATACCTTATGCCACCAGGCTTGAAATTTTGGGCTTAAACAACTTAGAACTTCGCTGTCTTCGGTCTGACCTAAGAATAGTACATAAAATCATCTGCTACAATGGCCTACCACCCAATGAATACTTCAACTTCAACCAAAACAATACAAGAGCACACAATAGATATAAAGTCATGGTAAACCGATCCAAACTAGACTGCAGAAAATATGATTTCAGTAACAGAGTTGTCAACGCCTGGAATACACTACCTGACTCTGTGATTTCTTCCCTAAATCCCCAAAACTTTAACCTTAGACTGTCTACTGTAGACCTCACCCCATTCCTAAGAGGACTGTAAGGGGCATACATAAGCACACCAGCATGCCTGCCGTCCCTGTCCTAATGTTTTCTTTCATTCGTATCCTTTTCATGTATTTATAATTATGTTTACACTTGTATCTGTCATAAAATACATGCTTGATGAAATAAATAAAATAATAAAATAAAATAAAATAAAATAAAATAAAATAAAATAAAATAAAATAAAATAAAATAAAATAAAATAAAATAAAATAAAATAAAATAATAAATAAATAAATAAACGGACCTTCTTTCTTAAGCAGCCTCCATTTTATTCTCGGCTTGGACCTGGACCTGGACCTGGATTTTTCTTCCAACAAAAGGTAAAAACTGATTACTAATTATAAAATGATGCTGCATGTTAAAAGTACTACAGAGGCCTAAAATATCAGATAGATAAAAAAGTAACTGTACATTTTATATTATCTTTGAACTGATGAAATCAATTTCTGCTCTTCGAAGTAAAATCATAAAAGGAAGAAAAGGAACATAAAAAGACATACTCTTCTATTTAATTTCTATAATACACAGTGCTATAAACTTTCACAACAATAATTGTTTGAAAAAAATGCACCAGTATCTCATAGTGAAACAGTTTAGTTAAAGATATACCTCCTTCCCTGGCCTTTAATTGCTAGTTACCTTTAGGATCAAATTACATTTGTATTTTTTCAGATTATTCCTTATCTTAATGTTTTTAGCTGTCTTGAATATTCACTGCTTGCCAGAAATGCAGATTATAAATGGGCTAAATGAATGTAAATAAAATTTAGCCCAATGTAGAGAGACAGCAATGTTTGGACTGTAGCTGTAAAATACTAATGAGCCATTGTACTCTTCCTTGCTTACAATATTGCTGCAAGGAGGTGATTGGAAGTATCTATTTTAAATTAAACTCAGTTTATTACTTTGCATTTTCTCAAGAAAACCAAATAATACACTACTGTTATTGATAGTCCATAGTTTAAATCAACTGTAGTCCTTGTTCAAACAAAACTGGTTAATGTATAAATAGAATCAGACCCTTTTGATTTCTAGCAGAAATAAGCAATTCTCTAACTCTTCCTAAACTTCCAATTCCCAGCATTTCAGTCTGTAAGGCTAATGGTGACATAGGCCAGGATCTGTAGTTCAGGGACATCTGGCAAGTGGCAGGGAGGGGCAAGGATTGCTCCCTATTAAAGCAGCTGTAATGGAAAGTGGGGGAGGGGTGCAGGTTCACACACAACATAAACTTGGGTCTCTAGTACTCAGTGTATCTTAAACTTTTTCTCTATCAGGATTGCTTGTGGCTTTTAAAAAAAAATGTGGAGGACCCCAAAAGAACTTTCGTTCGCCTGAGCTATTTTATCAATATATGCACCATATTAAAATTTTTAAAAGACGCCACTGCTGCTGCTACCACCGCTTCTCATGGTTGGTGGGATTTTAATATTGCATTATTTTTCCCACATTAGGCTGGCAAATAATTTTGATGTTGCAGGTCTCTGAGAGGATCTTGGGGGGACATTTGCCCGACACTTAGCTTCGCTTTACGGATAGATAGATAGATAGATAGATAGATAGATAGATAGATAGATAGATATCCTGGAACGTTTGTTGCGGTGGCTTTCGCTAAATGACACGTGTCCAATAGTCATTCATCCATTCTTTCACTCAAAATAAACATTTCTACTTTTCATTTCCAGCCATTATCCCTCGGAGATAGGTTGGACTTCGATTTAAGAGCCACAGCAAGTTTAAAATCTTCAAGCAAGAAAGCGGACGCTGTTACGACCAACCTCGGAACCCAAGAGGAAGACGCCTCGTTTCCCGGCCGGCAGCTGTTTCCGTTGCTCCCCGGCATCCCGAGTTCGGTTGCTATGGCGTAGTAGCGATGATCGCTGCCGCGTGAAACGGGGTGCGCGCGATGGAGGAAGAGGACGCGGTGAGGTTGGGGTGTAGGTGGTGGAAGGGGGGGGGAGGAGATGGTGGCATTTCAGCAACGGACATTAGAGGGGAAAAAGGCGGGAAAATAATGTATTCATTTGCAGACAAATAATGTCGTCCCGTAGGAGGGGTGTGTTGTTGTTTTTTTTAAAAAAAGCACGACTCTGTAACAGCCCGTTGAAGGCTGTTTGCTTTTTTTTTAATTTTATTTTATTTCACCGCCAAGCTGGAGAAAGTTTAATTGGTTGAATTCAGGATCCTTTTGAGAGAGGAAAAACACAGCTTGAGGACATATTTAATCTATTCTAGGAGCTACGATCTGGATGTAAAACTGTGGAAGACCAAATTGCAGCAGTAAAGAGGCACCGAATGCTTTCTTAACGGCCATCTAGTAATGATAGTCTGGATCTTGTGTCACTAAATTTCATCGTTTCTTGAATGTGTTGCTTGAATTTTCATCCCTTTGTAAGGTGTGTTGGGGTTGCCAAACCTCTTCCTATGCTGCTGTTCCTTGCATGGTTTGGATGCAAGGGAAAAGGGAATAAAATTTGCAACATTCAAAACCGTGTATGAAGTCATGCATCTTAATAGTGGAGTGGAATTGACTGTATCTATCCGCTATTCCTTCTCCACTGTTTTATGCCCTCCCCCACTTGTGCTACCAGGGTTTGTGGATTTGAGTTGCAAAGCCAAGAAGCACAGTTGTGAGAGTAAATATTTAGTTGCCTAATAGTGGTGGTAGTGCTTTGTTTTTATAAAATAAACTTCACTGCAATGAAGGGGCTTTTGTTTAGTAAAAATACATAGGACTGTGTGTCAAAAATTCAAGTGCAATTATATTCATGCTTAGTTGAAAGAAACGGCCCTGAATTTATTTGCAGATATGCAGGACAGTAGTAGTTTTAAAAAGCCATGTTACATGCAGACAGTATATTAGGTCTAAATAGGGTGCTTGTTGTTATGTGCTGATTTTTTCCCTTAAATATTTATTGCATTGTGCATTTGGATAGAATGAAAAGTATGGACATTTTCACATTGTTTTAGAGAGACTACAATGAACCTTGTGGATATTGTTCTGCTGTCAGCTGGAGCATTACAGAAGAAGGCAGATTTTACTGCACATCTTGCCACACCGTCATAGAAGTAAGGTTGCTGTTATTTACTTCCCAATTTTAAAATTCACCTTAAGTTTAAGTGTAAATCTTTAAATATTAATTATTAACATCAAATACATGAATGCAATCTATGAACTTCTTAAATAGTTGTACATCTGGTCTAATTGTTTTAGCTGAATGATTTTGGGCATGTGTATTAACAATACATGTTTTCAAAACTTGCAGAAGACTAGAGAAGTTCAAACTGGTGATGTTATTACTAATGCAAGGGCACAGTCTATCTCCAGAGGATTAAGAAAAAGGAAGAATAAATTTGGTAAGATTTATTTTTTTATCAGTCTATTATAAAAGTGTAAAATATAATTTTCCCATCATATACAGCTAATGCTGAACAAGTTTACAGCCTTCTCATCCAATATGGTGTGCTTGTTTATATCAGTTCTTCAGTGGGGGTAATAAATACAATCTGTGGGTTATAGGTTTATAATAAATAAAATCTATGGGTTATAGGTTTATTCATAGCTGGAGTTTTAGCATCAGTTTACGAAACTAATCCTCTAGACCAGGGGTACTAGCCTGTGGCCCACTGAGAACCAGGCTGTGCAAGCAGTGTGTGTCTTGGGGGGGGGGGGCTTTCACAAGCAGGTGTGTGTAGAAAACAATCCCCTCCCCCAGCCAGTCTGCAGAGCCAGAAATGTTCTCTAGACACATGGTTACACTGTGGTAAGAATCTGAAGTCATTAACTTATATCGAGATAATTTTATTGTGTTTTCTAAAAATCTTCTTTTGCAAGACTACATTTCGGAATCTTTTTTTTTTTTAATTCTCAAAATTGAGGATATGTGTTTCACAATCAGTACTGTTAAAAGTGCATTAGGACTCATATTTATTAAAAACAACTATATATAGGAAGATTATATAGAGTAATAATAGATTCAAGCATGCCAAATGTATTCAAACAAAACATGTAAATTGATTATGACTCTTCCAGATTATGAGACAGAGCACTGATTTGGCTTTTGGATCTAAATAGTTTTCTCTACTTTTGCATCTTAAAAACGAACAATGCTGCAACTTTTGCCATTTTTTTCAATATCTAACATCTAGGGCAGTGTTGGTGAACCTTTTCGGCACCGAGTGCCGAAATGGGAGCGCGCGCGCATAGAGGAGCACTGGAAACTGGAAGAGCAATTTTCCAGCATGCGTGCCGGTCACCTGGTCTTCCAGTTTCTGGTGCGCATGTGTGTGTAAGGAGTAGCTGACCAGCGCGCAGTGTTAAAATTTAAGGTTCAGTTTTAAAAAAATTAGCCTTGCAGACACATGGGTACATAGTGAGTTATAAAAAAGTATCCTGGAGAAAATGGATTATTTCAAATCTCTTCAGTACAGGTAGTTCTGGAGTTATGATAGCTATAGGGCCTGGAACAGTCATCTCTTAAGTGATGCAGGGAATGTTAGCAGTCATGATCACATCATGGCAGCTTACTACAACAACCAGAACTCGGGACCTATCATAAGTCTCCCTTGTGCAAGTTTTTTTTTTTTTTTTTTTATTGAAAAAGTTTTCAAATACAAGTTTTTCCCCCTTTTCCCCCCCCCTTCCCTAACCCACCCTTTCCACCCAACCCCCCCTGTGACTTCTTCACAACAATAGGCTATTTCATAACTAGTTACATACATAATATCTTCCCTTTCCCTTAATCCCTTCTCGGAATACTGACCCTTAACTTGTTAATCTTATAACTCCCATTTTTACGGTAATCTGCCCTTTTTCTCCTCCCCTAAACTTATTGAGTATTATTACAAATTAACCTTTAATCTTTTATATATATTAATATAACATTTTAAATCGGCCTTCTCCCTGCAACCAAATTTGTTCAATTCTGTCCACTTCCTCCACTCCTCTAAATATATGACTTGAAATCAGACAATACAATTCTAAATATAATCCACTACCCCCTTTACTAGAATATACACATATCTATATATGCATCCCATTTTATAACAATCAGTAAACTAACCTATTTCAGCCCTTCAATTCCTACAAAATCATGCAATACGATTCTAAATATAATCAACTGCCCACTTTACTAAGATATACACATATCTATATATGCATTTCATTATGTAAAAAGAGAAAAGACAATAACTTTAAGTTTATGATCCATATAATATCTTCTTTGATGTCTTTCCACTAGATTGTTAAATCCATCACCCATAATAGGGTAAAATAACATGCTGGTGCAACAGTTTGTTCAAAATCTTCAGTCATCTTCTGCCCCCATCAGTAATAGATATCCTCACACCTGTATAAAAGTAAAAACAACCACCCGAGTGACATTATAATTATGAATATATCCGTATGGTTATAGTTGTGGTATTCATCAGGATTGTTAATTCCCGTCATCCTACTGAGTAACATCCAGATCTTCTGCATGCCCCAGCAAAACTCTCCTGCCTTATAACTCAAAGTAGTTATAATATATTTCCAAGAGAAAAAAAAAGTAAATAAGAAAAAATTAGATGATTCAAATCCAACAAAGTGAGGCTCTTTCCACTTCCCAAAATCATGGCCTTGCAGAGATCTGCCACAATCCTCAGGATAGTATCAGACAATTGTTCGCCACCACTGTCTTTTCTAATATTCATTCATTTTTTAAAGCGCCTGGCTTCACTGTTGCTTAGTTTGGAAATTGCTGTTTCTATAAGATCTGTTTCTTTTCTTTTTCTTTTTCGGGTTGAATTTCCATCCTCTTTTCTTGCTTACCAATTGTATATCTGCTGGTTGATTTTCATTCTGCTTTGTGGATTGTTCTTGTTGGGTTAATTTTATCATCTCATCTTTCTTCTCCATCACTTGTATATCAACTGATTGATTTGCGCACTTGTCTGTGACTTGATGATTCATCACCTTGGGTTCGGATGACACTGCTCTCTTATTTATAAACAGTCCAGCTGGGGTCTCCAAGGAGTCCAAAGACAATTTATCCATCACAGCCTCTGTAATTTGATGTTTTCCTTTTATTTCCAACTCCTTTTGCTTATCCTGTATTATGCCTAAAGGTATTAAATTCATTTTTAGAATTTTTTGATAAAAATCTTCCGCTTTTTCAACAGTGTGCAATTGATATCTTACGCCTTGATATCTCAATATTAAACCAGCTGGGATGTCCCACCTGAATAGGATATTTCTTTTTTTTAATTCAGTCACTAAAAAGCCAAATTTCTTCCTCTCCATTAACATCTTGGGCGGGAGCTCCTTGAAAATCCAAATCTTTCTTCCATGAAATTGCAAATTGGAATTAAAAGAGTTCTGCACAATATTATTCCTAATTTCTTTATCTGTAAAATAGATCACCACATCTCTAGGCAGTTGCCTTTGCTTTGCCCACCAGGAGTTTATTCTATAAATTCTATCAATCCTGCAATACACTTCATCAGGTTGAACCTTTAAGATCCCAGCCAGAATTTCAGAAGATACTTTCCTTAAATCATCTCTATTATTTTCCTGCAGACCTCTCAATCTAATTGCATATTCTGTAAAATTATATTGAATCATTAAAACTTCTCTTTCAATCCTCTGTTGTACATTTTCCTCATTACCAATCTTTTGGTCAGTCTCCATTTTAGATTTGTCTTCCAAGCTATTATCCTGAATGTTTATCAAATCCTTTTTAATTTTTTGAGTCATGTCATCCAAATTCTCCTCGACTTCCTTCATTTTAGTCTCTAATAATTCAGTCTTTGCCTCCATCCGAATCAGAAAGCCTGATAAACCATTAGCAACTTTTGAAATCTTTTTATTCAAGAAGTCAGACTCTGATTTCACCAATTCACCAATTTCTTTAATTTCCTGCTTAAATTTTTCAAGTTGCTGATTCACAATCTCATCCCTTCTTACAATCTCTTCAAGGATAAATTCTAATATATTAAAATCGGGTTTCTGACGCTGGAGAGTTGAAATTTGTTGGCGCAATTTCTTAAGGGGGGAAATCCCCCCCCCCTGTTTGTCCAGCTGTATAAGTCCTGATGCCATTTCCCACACAGACAAGATTTAGCAAAAATAAGAGAAGAAATAGAAAACAAAAAGACTTTCCCTCATTAAAAAAAACTTCTGAGCAGCACAGGAGCGAGTTTTCTCTAGAAATGTAGCCAATGATATTTATTCCGCTACATTGTAATAATGAAAAACGGAAGGACTTTCCCTTTTAGCCCTTCTCCAGCCACAGCAGACGCCATTTTAGAAGGCTCTTTTTCCCTCTTTTCCTCTGCTCTTTTCTTTTAAATAGTTTTTGAAAGGGTGAGATACTTGCGGTTCAGTATTAAGGGTCCAGTTCTTCATTTCTTTAGTTATTCTTTTAGATTCACAGGCTTGCTCTTGACGCCTGGCTCTGCATAGGCAGAGGTCTCCCAAAGCCCGGAGCAGCGGCAGGGGATATGGGGCTTCTCATCCGCTCCGTCCCAAAAGTTAAAAAAAAAACTTTTGGGACTCTGCGGGGAGTTCTACCCACCCCTGCCGGCTCTCTCTCCGTTTCCTCTTGGAAACGGAGTTTTTTCGAGCCGCCATCCGCTGTAACGGCGGCTCTATACAGGCAGAGGGAGCTGACGATCCCAGAGGAACGTCTGGCGGCGGCCAGCAGCAAACCGGAAGTCCCTTGTGCAAGTTTGAAAAGTCACTGAATAAGCGGTTGTAAGCTAAGGACCACCTGTGTTAGCTGAAACAGCACATCATGCTTTTCAGTTATTTCTATTGGAGCTGGGAAGGGGCTGGTGCGAGGACTTAATTCTTGATTGATGAAGACTCTTCAAGGGCTTTAACTATTGATCAAGGTATCCTTCTGGAGCACCTGCAGGAATGAGGTGTAGGAGACACTTGTACATGGGTTCTCCTTTCTTCATGGTTGCGTTCAGATGTTGTTGTTGAAAGGCAGAAATTGAGCTTAACGCCCCTGAGAAGTAGAGTGCCACAAGGCTAGATACTCTTGACCTTTCTGTTTGAAATCAGTATGACTCTCCTGGATAAGATCATCTGTCATTTTGGGATTGGGTATAACCAGTATGCTGATAATACACATCATGTAGGATTTTTTGTATGATACAAAGGTGGTTTGTCATTCTCATCTTTTAGATCTATCTGGCAGGTAGATGTTGATTGTGCAATTTATCTTTGTCTGTTTTCAGTATTTGCTCCCTAATAATGTTTAACAACCTATTCTTAAAAGTTTCTAACTGATATAATTTGATCCCTGACAAATATAAGCTACTCATAAGATTTCACTTTTTCTTAATTTTCAGATAAAGGCTGGGAATGGTTTATATGTGAAGGTTTTCAGTATATTCTTCGAAAACAAGCTGAAGCTCTGCAATCTTTAGGAGTTTCTTCTCAGATGAAGGTATTTTGCTTTTTTCCTAATGAAGTTAATCACGGTTTTCTTATGCATTTGAAAAATAAAGCACTTTTCTGTGTTTACACAGTCTGCTAGACTATGGCTAGGTTCCTGCAACATACACTAAGCAAACCAAAACATAAAAAGCCCACATAATGGCTTTGTGGGTTTTTTTTATATATAATCTGGAATCTTGATTTAGAATAAGAAGGAAAAACCTCCCAAATATCTGTTATACACATTTCAAGTAAGTGATATGTGAAGGATAAAGTTTTCCTAAAAGTTCTTTGTTTGTATTATAATTATTATTTGATGTTTGGGATGTAATAGCATTTATTTATTATTAGATTTGGAGACTGTCCAACTCACAGAAAACTGTGGGCGGCTTACAATAAAAACAGAAAGATCAGTCAATAAAAAAGCATCCATGCCTGAAAAAATAAATAACTAAGCATACACCAAACAGATAATACAATACAATAATATTTATTTGGTCAGTGACCAGCAAAATATAAAAGAATGAAAACAATGAAACAAATAGATACAATGATATGCTAATAACTGGCCAAAAAAATAATAATCACATAATGTAACATTCATTCCTCTTACTATATCAATGCATTTATTATCCAGTGGTACACATCTAAAACGCTAATAACTATAAAATTAAAAACCATATATCCCATAACAATTTATTAGTTACAATGTATCAAACAAAAAGTTTAAAATAAAGGTAATACATTTTTAATCAATTATGTCTTATGTTCATCATAGCAACACAGTTTAGCTACTGCATGCGTAGTAAATTATTTTAGATCCTGAAAAAGAAGGTACACATAAAATTTATCTGACTTCTCAGGGAATTTATTAGGGACAAAACATAGATTAATAAACTAACAAAGGCTAGGCATCTACCCTAGTTAAGCCCAGGCCCGGGAGCAGAATCACATTTTTAACTACTTGAAAAACAGTTGTAGAGTTGGAGCTGTACAAATCTTCAGGGGATGCTCTTCTAGAGGGCAAGCGCTGGAACAGAAAGGAGGTACTGCCCAGGTCCTGATAAAACTCATTTTAATTAATTGGACTTATGTACTCCGCTTGAGCTCACTGGGCAATCAGAAATTATCTGACACACGGACCCTCAAATAAACAGACCCTGGTAGTGACCAGGCCCATGAATTGAACCCGGAAGCCAACTGGCAACCAGTGCTGTACATGAAGCAGAGTTGATATATAACCAGAACATGACATGTCCATTGCTGTCTGGGCCATCACATTCTGTAACTTCCAAGTGGTTCAAGGGCAGCTCCATATAGAGTAATCTTTTTAGTGATAGAGTTGTTGAGAGATGGTTAGGACATGAGTAACTAAGGACCTCCCACTCAAGTGTGTAAATCTTTTTAAATTCATGGGCTAATATTTATTTACCAAACTTAGAGATCACCCATCTCATTTACAGAGCTACTCTGGGCAATAAAACTAAAAACAGAGATACTAATGCTTAAGGTGAACTTATTACCCATCAATATTTTTAACCAATTTGAATTAATGAGTGAGGAATATTGCAAATTAGCAATACTGTATATCCACTTTTTTCCTTTTTATATTTTCCTTTTTTTCCCCTTTCTATATTAAAATATTAAAATCCATCGTTTAATGTGAGTTCCACCATATAGATAACCTCATCAAAATGGATGAATGACAAAGCCTCTTGTGTACTAATATTAATGAATAATATGCTGGTTCTTATCAGGATGAAGTTCTGTATAATTTTTGGAGACGATATCTTCACAAGAGCAAAGAGGCTTATAGTGACAAGACTCTCGGTGATGTTACTCATGATATTTCATCCGTAAGTATAGCATTCAAGAGAAATAATAACTACCTTCTTTACATCTATACAGTTATATAGCATTTATATAAGAGCCGTGATGGAGCAGTGATTAAAAAGCAGTATTGCATGCTAAGACTGCCAGCAGTTTGGCAGTTTGAATTCTGCTCAAGGTTGATTCAGCCTTCCATCCTTCTGAGGTCAGTAAAATGAGCACCCAGATTGTTGGGGGCAATATGGTGACTCTGTAAACTGCTTACAGAGGGCTGTAAAGCCCTGTGAAGCGCTATATAAGTCTAAGTAAGTCCTATTGCTATATAAACATATTACACCCAAAGCTTAAATGGCATAAATCACACTTGCCTTGTAGTTCCTTGAAAATATGCATTTGCTACTATCTTTGACAAAATAAGCTAATTTTATAGTAATTTTTAACAATTCTTAAATTTTCTGGTTTCCATAACATTTTCCTAAGTCTTTGTTCTGTCCCCAACCACACGCACAGACACCAGAGTTAAAGACCAAACCAGACGGCAAAATCCTTTTCCTTATAACGGAACTTGGCAACAACCTAGTGGCTGCCTGCCAAGAGTTTATTATTTACAAAGAGGAGAGATAACTTCTCCCCACTTCTGATACATCAAAAGAAACAGCTCAATAATTATGGAGTCAATCAAGTCCAGAGATAATCCAGCAAAGTCTATAGCAAAAGTCCGGCAATGCAGAATGGTGTGGAAGCTTTCAGCTTTGTTCGTCATAAGGTTTGACTGGCCACCACGCTCCCTTTTATATCCTGTGGGGTGTGATCCAGTGACTCAGCCTAATCTCGGGCACGCCTTTTCTTCTGTTGTGTGCGCTTATCTCTGCAACGCTGGCGTGGATCCAGCCAAGACTCATTACCCTCATCACTGTCCATCTGTGGCTGCGTGGACGTGCTTGGCCCCGGCCCTATCTCTTGCCCTTCGGCGGACACCAAAGGCATTGCCAGAGAGGAGAGTCCTGGAGAGGGAGGCCTTGCCAACTCCTCTCCTTCACTCTCGGAGTCCTCTCCTGCCGATGACACAGGCTCAGGTAACGGAGCCACAACAGTCTTATTGAATAATAGCTAAGATATGTGTTTCCAGAAGCTGGCTATTAGTTTGATGTAGCAAAAACAGCAGTGCTTGTGATTTCTCAAGTATTGACAGGTATTGAAGCACACCCTTTTGTGTACATTATCCGATGTAATTCATGAGCGGGTTGAAGTCCATGAAAACTTACATTGTTGCATAGTTTATCATCCTTTAAGATTCCACACTGCTTGGTATTGCTCTTTAAATGCATTGGGACTTCAGTGATGAAAGATACAATAATGAGGTAGTCCTCAGTTAATTACTACTTGTTCAGCAACTAAAATTGTGATGGTACTGAATGTGGGGGGGATTTATAACCAGTCCTCAAAGTTCTGGCTGATCCAGCACCCTCGTGTTCATGTGATGGTGATCCAGGTGCTTGGAATCAACTCACACTTAAACGATGATTGCAGTGTCCTGCAGTTACATGGTTTTCATTTGTGACCTTTGCCAGCTTCCCACAAACAAAGCCAATGGGAAGCTGGCAGGGAAAGTCACAGGTCACACCTGTAAACCGCTTCTCTCGCTTTTCCACCAGAGGAGGCCCTCAGGAATCTTGCACTCCATAGCATGTGCCCACCCACCTACACTCTGTAACATACACACTCCCACACTTGTGTGACGCAGCCATCCTCCCATGCTTATTCATGCACCCTTCCCATGTGGAACTTTATCATTAACCTTCTGGGGAAACCGGCAGAAAATTTTGCAAATGGCGATCACGTGATCACAGGGCACTTGGCAACCAATTATAAATGCAGAGAGGTTGCCAAGCACCCAAAATGCAGTCACATTATTGGGGGAGGGCAACACAATATTTTACGACATCTGAGATAAAACAGCCATTCCATGGCTATTACGACTGAATGGTTATAACCTTGACTGGTTATAAGTCAGTGACTACCTGTAGATGGGAAGAGTATCGCCTTGGAAGAGTATACACACACTTGCTGTAATTCAGTAATTTAAGCATAGATTATATATAAATGCTTATAATTGTGACTGCATGAGAGTGCAAGTAGCCCTTGCTTGCTGATGATTCATTTAGCCACTCTTCGAAGTTACAACACTATGCAACCTTCAAAATCACATGATCACCATTAGAGTCAGTATGTCTCTTGTGCCTGATCAGTCTTGTGCCTGATCTTTGGGTTTTTTCTTCCTTTTCTCCTTTTCAAAGCAGCAACCTTGGAGAAAAGGATTGCAGAAAAGTAAGCTGTTTGCTCTTCTCTAGGCAATCTCTGTTTTGCCTGACACACACACACACACACACACACACACACTACACACAGAAAAATTGGAGAGGAAAGGAAGGAATTTTGAGAAAGTAAGATGTTCTACGCATGAAAATTGTGCTGGCAGTGAGAAAGTCAGACAAAGGAGAGAAATTACTTGCTTTTTTCTCTCTTGCTGCCATATGAAGCAGAGAGATTGGAAATCAAAGTATTTCAAAAGAATAAGAGGCTATTTGTATAGCATGGCAATGGCTTCCAATCCCAGGCTGTGGCATGATTGCGTTGCTTTTGATGTACAAGACAATAAGCAGGCACTGGAGCATTCCAAAAGGGAGGGAGGAGTTAGGAGGCAAACAAAAGCAGAAGATATGAAACTGACTAGTCTTATCTCCTTATCCAAAAGCACAATGGGACGTCACATGATTTCCTACTTAATGACCACTTAGGTTAGTGACAGAGTGGCTGGTCCCAATTAGAGTCGTTAAGCAAGGACTACCTGTATTGACATGAACTTAATAACTCAAAGAAAACAATGTGTCTTTTTTTACTCACATCTACTATGTATCAGTTGGTATAAATGTAAGGTGTCTTAAATTATCTACAACTAATTTACACTTTCTATGTATAAAATGTTTATTCCAATTTTTTTTTTTTGGTATCTTATTATTTTGATGTCTTTAGTTTTCCTAATACATAGTTTTGATTGAATTGTTGATAGTACATTTTAGTTGTTTTTGTTTTATTTCTACTTGCATCTTGTAAGAAAATCAGTAAAAAGCAAGCAGTTCATTGAAAGTTTTAGTTTTTACAGAAATAATTTTGCATTAACTGGGCAAAATGCTCCCTTTCTAAAAATGTGTTCTGTTTGATATCTTGCTTAGCAAATTAAAGTTTTTGAATAATAAGGTTTGATTTAATAAAGAAGAAAGAATCCCCTTGAATTCTAGATTAACGTTGTTGTTGTTGTTGTTGTTATTAAACTATTTTTTAAACAGCACACAGACACTGAAACAGAAGTTGAAAGTACTAGCCTGATTAATTTGACTTGTTCAACAAGTGATATAGATGTGATATCAGAATTTAACACTGCTGCTGCTTCTTCTGTTAGTAAATCATCAGGTAAGAGCAAATATACCTTGTTTAGTTCTTTGTGTAATTACTTGAGATATGAAAATATATTTCTATTTGATTACTTTGGAGATTTAAGCATGCAATCTTCATGTCTGTGTAGAAAAATTATAGAAAACATGGTCTAAGAATTAACCCTAAGAATAATGGGGGAATAAACAATTATACAGAAACAATTTTTTGATTGCCAGACTGGGAATTCCTGTACATTGCAGAAAGCTCAAAGGAAGTCTTCTTGAGCAATATTTCCCATTTAGAATTCTCTCAGTAGATTTAGGTACACAATTCAAAGTATGGTCAATATGAAGGAAGAAGTATTCCAACCCATTTGGAAGGCACGTGAGTACTGCTTGAACACAAAATGAGTTTTGTGTCTCATTTTGTGGCTAAAGCAAATACCAGGGAGAAGACTGAATCATAGGTTTTATAGGTCATGCTGCCACCTGAAGGTGTAGTCTATTACACTGCTACCAGCTGCCCCAAAATGTGTCTTTTTTTCTTGAGGGTTCATTTAATATATGTTGATAAATTATGTAAGCTGTCCTATAGAATTAACAAACAGTATAAAAATACATGTAAACCATCTAATTATTACTGTAGAAGTTCTAACAATATAATCTGGAAGACCATCAACACTATATAGTCTTTCTTTTTACTGTGTACATTGAATAAATTAGAATCTAGGTCTAAAAGTAAATTATATGAGTAAATATAATGCAGGGAAAATTAAATCTGAATCTTTCTAATATTATTCTTGTGGTTGGGAGATTTCTCTACCAATTACTGTAGGTATTATGGGATCTTGGGGTTTTAAAATGTTTATTTAACTAAAATTAGTTAACATTAGTTAACTAATTAGTTAACTAATTAGTTAACTAAACTAACATTAGTTTAGTTAACAAAAATGGCAAGTTGAAATTTTCCACTTGATGCAGGTGCATAGACATTGTTGGGAAGCACATTAAATTTGTGGCTTGTCAAGACATATAATATGGTGAATTAGATTTAGTGCTGACTGTCTAATCTGTTTTATATAAACTAGAACAAATAAAATGAAAGACTGCTAGCGTGATGTTTTTAACATGATGGCTACAAACAGAGCACAAAGAATTGCATTTTGAACTTAATCTGGAGTTAGTGATAGAATTTATATCAGCGATATTTTTAAGACACAGCCTGTGTGTTAAAAAAGGCAGAACAGATCACTGAAAAGATTAACTGAGCTTCATAGTTTTTCTTTTGTGAGTCATATATGCATCAAACCCAAAACAATTCTTATGGTTCCTTCTAGTTTTTAGAAGCCATGATATAGAGACTATTTCCTTAGTAACTATATTCAATCTAAACAAAGGGACTTTGTCTTTAAACAGAGACAGTAAAGGCAGCTTGAAACTGAGTGTGGTAGAATGCTGCTATTAATGGATTTAATTAAGTATATTAATTAAATCTTATATTAATCTTATATGATCAATAAGAAATATGAATACCTTCTAGATTTTGGAAAAGATGGGAAACTATACTACAGTCCCATTGAGATTTTGCAATATGTTTCTGGGTAAGATATTGCTAGCTCTTAAATCTGTTATATTTTATTCAATAGCATAAGGCATAATGTTTCCTCCTCCTCCTGTTTTTTACCATCATCACCCCACCATAACGCTGTCAGGTACTTTGAACTATAAGAGTAATCCATTGATTCCATGGTTGAAGATGGACTAGAACATGGGTCTTCCCATGCTTAGTCTTATTATCTACTTGCAGTGGCTCTCAGTGTGATTAAAAAATATTTTATAAAATACATAAAATATATGTTCAAACTATTTAGGGTAGAGGTTAAATGTATACATCAAAAAAAATCATAAGCCTTTATAGCTAACTTGCTAAATTTGGCAATAGGATATCTTCCAGCTGTTTTAAACTAAAATTCCATTATTTCTGGTCTTGGATGACATAGCATCCTTCTCAAGACTGGTGCGCTATCTCAAGGGTGTCAAATTTGTGGCCCACAGGCCGGATGTGCTGACCACTTCCATGCCCAGTTTAGGGAAGGGGGGAAAGTTGCGATACTATGTCATGTGGCGACTCTGTGATGACCCGAGTTTGACACCCCTGTGGTATCTGGAAGTTGTCTTGAATTCTCAGCACGCTCTTTCTATATGTAAATTAATTCACATATGGATATGTTATAATCTGTACATTTATTATAAAAGCTGTGGACAGGTATAATTCTGAAACATTATTCGTGTAATTTGTGTCTTGTTGATTGACTGTCCAATAAATCTCTGCAGTTTTAAATAGGAGTTCCTGAGATGGAACAGATGCTAATTTTATAGTACCTTTTATATGTGGGTGCAGAGGCAAGAAAGAATTACTGTTTTTCCTCCTACTGATCTTGCGATTGAATGCTCATATTTCATTGATGTAATATTTCCTCCATTGTATGTATATTAAATGATTGTAGCTGTAGCAATTTTTATTTTTGAGGAATAAATACTTCTGTTCCTTACTTTTAACTGTATAAATCAGTTTAATTGGTAATATGCAAGCTTCAAATGAAGCCATGTAGGCTTAATTATTTGTGTTAATCTTTGAAGTTTATGTATGTCTCTTTGCTATCCTACTTGCTAGGCTGAAAAATTAAACCAGTGGAGGGATGCTAATGTGCTCCTTTTAAACAGGCATGGTTTGTTATTTCTGCAGCTTTTTTCAATCTGGATGCACCGTAGCAAGGTTAACTTTCTTTACCTTACCTACCTTTTTGTAGCAAAATCTGGCTGGTCCGGATCAGTGGACGGCGGTTCATATTTACAGAAAAAAAGGAAAGGGGATCTGAGCTTGTCCATGCCGATGACTCTGGCTTTCTGTTCTCTGGCATTACTATGGCTGAGGGAATCCATTACATTATCAGATCTTTTAAGGTAATAAAAATAATGTCTAATAAATATTTGGGTTATAATCCTACTTCTACTTCTGCATTGAATGTATGCGTCAGAGCGAAAAGTTATCATTAGTTGCACCAAGTAAAATATGTCACTTTTTTATTCAGCTATGAATTAGTAGATTTACAGTACATACTTAAAATATTTGTTGATTGCCTTTTTAACTTACAGGATCAATTACAAAAACACATATGTGCTATTCAAACAAAATAGTTTGAACTAGTACCGGTCATTAATTGCAAACCCAAAGCAGAAGTGCCTTAATTTATCTTTGAAAAGGGGTCATTGAACTAATTCACATTTCTGCATTTGTCTGTCTCCAAATACTCAGTCCGTGTTGCATGATCTATCACCCATCTCCTCCCACTTATGACTGTATGACTGTAACTTTGTTGCTTGTATCCTTACGATTTATATTGTTTCCTAGTATGATTTGATTGCTTATTTGTACCCTATGATTATCATTAAGTGTTGTACCTTATGATTCTTGACGTATGTGTCTTCTTTTTATGTGCACTGAGAGCATATGTACCAAAGACAAATTCCTTTTATGTCCAATCACCCTTGGCCAATAAAGAATTCTATTCTATTCTACTCTATTCTACTCTATTCTACTCTACTCTACCCTACCCTACCCTACCTTACCCTACCCTATCCTACCCTACCCTACCCTACCCTACCCTACCCTACCCTATCCTACCCTACCCTACCCTACCCTACCCTACCCTATCCTATCCTATCCTATCCTATTTTATCCTATTAAACATGCCTATGTTGGCATGTAGAGTTATCTCAGCTAGTAGAATGCAGCCAGAAAGACTAACCCTGATAAATTAGGATACTTTAATATAATATTTATCATGGATTAGGGAATGTCAGAAATGAGCACATCTTTAAAAAGTTTATAAAACTAACATTAGTTCTGTGTTGTGAATGAAACTGTAATACATGTATTGATTTTACTTTAATCTCCTTAACCCAGGTTGGTAATGGATGGTCACATTCCTTACTTGAATGCTTTTAAAGAGTTCCCAGAGGAGATGAAGATGTATGGATCTGACTTTAAGATCTTTCATGTGCAGGTGACTATTACTGATACGTAATATATGAGTATTTGTCTACTGCATTTTGGATTCAATTTCTAGGTGGCATTTCAGAGTGCACGGGGGTATGTGTTTCACATGTTAAAATAGCTGATTTGAGATTGAATTAAAAGTGCTGCATAGTCATCTTTTTACAGGTTAGGTAAAGAGCCATGGTGGCACAGTGGTTAGAATGCAATATTGCAAGCTAACTCTGCCCACCACCTGGAATTCGATCCTGACTGGCTCAAGGTTGACTCAGCCTCCCATCCTTCCGAGGTTGATAGAATGAAGACCTAGATTGTTGGGGACAATAGGCTGACATTTTAAACATCTCAGAGAGTGCTGTAAAGGACTATATGAATGCTATTGCTGGTAGGGCACTTGGCAACTGGGATTTATTTACAGCCATTTGCAGTGCCCCACAGTCACATGAGCGTGATTTATGGTAGTTTTGCTGGAAGCAGACGTTTATTTCTGTTTCTGCAAAAACCAGCCTTTAGCAAACAATGAGTTCACTTAATGACCATGACATTCATTTTATGACCACCACAAAAAAAGGTCATAAAATTCAATCTAGTCATTTGATCACTCTCTTTACAACCGTCAACAACTTACAACTGGTCATGCAGTTTTGTTAACAATGATAATCTTTCACTGTTCTTCTATGTGAATTATTTGTATTAGGTTTTTATATATATCCAACTCTTACTGAAGTATATACTGGTTATATAACAGAATAACAGAGTTGGAAGACCTTGGAGGTCTTCTAGTCCAACCCCCTGCTCAAGCAGGAAACCCTATACCATTTCAGGCAAATGGCTGTCAGATGTCTTCTTAAAAACCTTCAGTGAAGGAGCACCCACAACTTCTGAAGACAAGCCTTTCCACTAGTTAATCTTTCTAAGGGAATTTATCCTTAGTTCTAGGTTGATTCTTTCCTTGATCAGTTGCCATTCATTGTTTCTTGTCCTGTCTTCTGGTGTTTTGGAAAATAGTTTCACCCCTCTTTGTGGCAGCACCTCAAATATTGGAACACTGTTATATCACTCCTAGTCCTTCTTTTCATTAGACAAGACGTACCCAATACCTGTAACCATTCTTCATATGTTTTAGCCTCCACCTCCCTTAATCATCTTTGTTGCTCTTCTCTGCACTCTTTCCAGAGTCTCAACATCTTTTTTATATTGTGGTGACCAAAACTGGATGCAATATTCTATTCTATGGTCTTATCAAGACATTATAAAGCAGTAGTAACACGTGATCTTGATTCTATCCCTCTGTTAATGAAGCCTAGGATTGCATTGGCTTTTTTGGTGGCTGCAACACACTGCTGGCTTATACTTAAGTGATTTTGTTTACTAGGAACCCTACTCACAATTGCTTCTGCTGAGTCAGGTTTACATAAATCAGTATGTGTTGCAATTTATATACTGAAAACAAGGCAGGAGGGGAAAAAATGATGATATTTCACCACAAAAGAAGATGTATTGTGAAATCTCTGCATCAAAATCAAATTTGCATCATAATCTTTTAAGGAGAAGGAAACTCATCCAATGAATGCAATAGAACATTGCCAGGCTGAAGGATCTTAAATTGCAAAATGCAAATAATACAGAAAATAATCCAAAAAAGTGATTAAGGTCAAGCCTAGTATCCATAAAGACTACGTTGCAAGTTGAAACTTGGAAGTTGATGTAACTCTCAGTTACTCCACTCATAAGCCAACTGTAAAAAAACACTTTCTGTGGTCTATTCATGCGGAGCAGCTATCCAAAATAACATGAATAATCTCAATGATCTCTCCTTTGTTCTGGCGAGATTACACCAACTTGTATCCAGCATCCAGTGGCTATTCCATTTGCAAAACTGTATGACTAACAACAAAAGCCAGCAAAGCAAAGGTGGCACCGTGGTTAGAATGCAGTATTGCAGAGTTTAATCCTGACAGGCTCCAAGTTGACTCAGCCTTCCATCCTTCCAAGGCTGGTAAAATGAGGTCTCAGATTGTTGGCAGCAACATGCTAACTCTGTAAACCGTTTAGAGTTGTAAAGCACTGTGAAGTGGTATATAAGTTTTAAGTGCTATTGCCAACTGCTATTCTCTTGCCGTGGTGCATACAAGAAGTCAATTCATTACAACTTTGTTCATGTGGTTTTTGTAAAACTACAGGTAGTCTTTTTTTGGGTTGAGCCTGGCAACTCAAGTCATTAAGCAAAGCAGTCATTAAATGAAACTGCCACTGTACTCACGATCTTCCTTCAGCTTTGCTCTACAGGAAGTCCTCAACGTTTAGCAACAGTACTAAAAAAAAAATGACTTGCGATCAGTCCTCACACTCACACTGTTGCAGTATCCTCACAATCACATGATTATGATGCAGCATCCTGGGGTTACCTGATCGCCATTTGCAACTTTCCCAGCCAGTGTTCAATAAGCAAAGTCAATGGGGAAGCCAACAGGGAAGATTGCAAATCATGATAACGTGATGTCTTGTATAACAAAAGAGGTTGCAGAACGTATTGCCTCATTTACCGACCACACTGTTTAATGTCGAATTTTCCAGTCTCAGTTGTGGTTGTAAATTGACAATCCTCTGCAAGGATTGGTCATACAGTTTCATTTTCATCCTCACTGTAACTCCAAATGGTTGCTAAATGAGACAGTTGCTTAACAAGGGCTATATGTACAACATTCTGCCCATCAATTCTTCAACAAAATGATTAGCTGAGTCTGTACAGACTATATCTAATTTCCATCCACATTTCTTGGTTTATTCTTTGTCTTCCAGTAAAGCACCATTTCATTTATTTTATTTTTTATAACAATTCTATAACTGGCTCAACCTTCCATGCTACTCCTTTCTGTCAAAATCATTTTGTGTCACAGGTCCTTATCAGAGTTGAGTTTTGAGAAAAAAAGAATTGTTTGAAAATTATAAGAAAGCAGCTCCCCCCCCCCAAAAAAAGTCAATTCCTTTGCACCCCTTCCAAAATTGAATCTCCCTGTCCAATGAAAGCATCTTGGTAAGAGTTGTTAAGACCTCCCTCTCCATTGAAAGTTTGCCTGCCTGCTTGTCTATATCTGTCTGTCTGTCTGTCTGTCTGTCTATCTATCTATCTATCAATCATCTTGTATAGTTGCCAATCTCAGCAGAAGTGACTCGGCGTGGATGAGATGATACACATTTTCTGGGGCAAACTCTGGCTTTGGCACTCTGTAGCTCCAAAGGTTGATTAAGTAATTTTTGCCGTGGTATTTGACTTTCCACTGGGACTTCAAAGTTGACATTGACCCTTGGTGGTGTGCGTGTGTATTGAATTACTTTTGGAAGTAATTCTTAATGTGTTAACAATCTATCTATCTAGAGTCTTTTGATTTTGATGGGCTATAAAAATGGTCAGATCATAGGCCCAATTTTAGAGTCCAGTTTGTCAGCATCTAGCTGAGCTTTTGCAAGTACCTTCCTCCTGCTCCGAGTCAATAGCATTTAGCAAGTTGGTCAATAGAGCATGATTACCAGCTCAATGTGGGGTGGCTATATGGAGATAAACAGGAAGTTCCGGATGCAGGTGTTTGTCATTTTAAATGTTTAAAGTTCTCTCTAACATGACATACTGTGCTCATTTTAATGAGGCACTTATGCGACTTGAGACTGTCTACATTTTGGCCAGTGCTATTTTCTTGTAATGCCTATATAAGCTAGCACGTCAAATAATCAGAATTTTGGTTTTTTTTCCCTCCTTTCATGCCATTTAATAACTTTCTCATCTGTCCGGTTAATATTTTGGAACTGGAAGCACTTTTTCGTATGTATTTTCAAATTTTCTATTGTTGTATTTAAGAAATATAGACCAATAATGAAAGGAAAGATCCTATATCTTCTAATATTTACAATCATGAAATCAGAAGGTGGGCAGGTAGCATTTTATTGTCTCTCTCTTGAAACAACTTCAAAAATGACAGTAAGCAAGGGTGAGGCTCTTTAAAAAGAGCTGAGGAGGAAGTTCGCTTCTGACATTTATTTTAATCAGGTTTATCATTGGAATCTGCTGTTGTGTAACAGAAACTCTTGCTTGTCCTTACCTGTTGAAGCATTGCTTAATAGAGAAGGAAAATGGGTTGACTTGAGACGTGTGTCCTTTAATATCTATCGTTGTGTCTCTGAGGGAGTGACGCTACATTATTGCCTTAAACTGTTGTGGCTTTATTGACTTCCCAATATATTTGCTAGTTAAAATAACGTTAATCTGAGCATTGTCAATAGCAGTATACAGGAGCTGCTACTCTAAACATCCATGTAGAATTTACATGTTTCCTCTGCTCACTAGAATTCATAAATAGTTGTGGTAATTTAGAGTTGCATGGCATAACTGATGCCCCTATACATCATTCCTTTCCTAATGGTGCAGATTGCCTAAGTGGATCTGCGATTTGGATTGCAGAATTGAATGCAACAAAGAAGTTTAGCATATGAGAGACACAGTGAGACTAAAACAGAGCAGTTATATTTTCATAGTGTGAATTGGAACCTGATAGTCTTTTGATACCTTTCATGATTGATGAAGCATCCCAATTAGGATGTAGCATCTGCTCCAGATTAAAATAAGAATGGGTTAAAAGTGGGGAGAGAGAGGAGACTGAGCCATTAAAGTTATCATGCTCAACACAACTGAATTGCTTTTAAGTTCAACATTTCCCTCCCTCCCCCAAATGTTGCTTTCCTTTGTTAAGCCTTGATCTATATGAATTATGTTTACTTCTCCCACTGTCACCTTCTCTCTCTTGTTTTTCTTCTTCTCCCTCCCTCTCAAGACAGTTGCATTTCGCTGGTATTGCCAGGCCTGGTAATTTGTGACATTGAGAAAATTTTGGAATTTTTCCATTGTCACTGATCTACTTTTGTAGCTCTTTGTACTATATATTGTTTATTCCTTGGAGCGATTCAGGATATTAAGCATTTCTCCAAGTTAAGCAATAGGTGTTTCACCTACATAGTTCTTTTCTACCCTCAGTTGTCTTTTAATAATCCATGGCACACCCTAAATTGTTACATCGTGTGAGCATGTGCTTCATAAGTCTTAAGAAGGTAAGGGTCTTCCCTTTCTTTACTGCTCTGTATTTCTTAAGTAATTCATACCTGCTCTGTATTTAGCACTTTTAAAACAATAATATTGGAAGATGGAAAAACTACAGGAGTTTTCAATATTGAGCCAAATGTGACACAAAATTAAAAAAAAATAGTAATCAGTTTATTCACATCGTTTTGTCTGGTTTTGTATACATTTTTTTTTCATCAGATATTTTAAAAAGTGGGTGGATTCATCTTTGGTGTTTAGGTTATATAGGGAAAGAAGGTAGAATTGTTCTGCCAGTGAGTTTTGTTTTGCCAGTAGATGAATCACAATAAATGCAACATTTCAGACGAGCAATCTTTTTTAAAAAAAATATTCACAGTTCCACCGAGGGAGGAATTAATTTTCGTGCCAATGGCCATAGCATATTATTGTGGTTTGTTTTGGTAGTTGTCGTAAACAGCATTGGTTTTTAGGAAGAAGGGAAATAAAAGCCAACTATAAAGACATGACATATCATAAATAAAATAGGTCAATCAAAATTATTTCGTCAGTATTCATTGTAAGGCATTTTGAAAGGATCACTAATCACATTGACAGGGTAAGGCAATATTAATGTTTTATGTTCAGCCTTTTTATCAAATCAAAATAAAGATGTAATTAGTTTTAATATAATGTATAATATAAGATCACGAAATACTACACTATTCTTACACTCACTTTTGTAGCACTTTTGGGTTTGTAGCACTTTTGGGTTCTTTTTTCTCAAGTACATTGTAGGTGGTATGATAGGCTATTTTTGCAATAATTACATCTGCTCATTTCTCTTCTTCCACTGTCATTGCTAATGAACCACATTTGTGAAGCCTTACAAATATCTGCCAAACCTGTTTGGCCAGATTAAATTGTATGACATGAAAAAATGTACACATACCAAACGTAGCTCTGACTGGCTGTATTACAGTATTTTCTAAGCACTGAAGGTGGTGTCATAAAGCTCAATTTTGTCTCTGCACAGTCGTCCCCCTTCTTTTTTTGTTTGTTTTTGGGGTGGGGGGAGTACAACATAAGAATGGGAAGGTGCAAATTCGTCATTTGTTTAAAAGCTACATTCATGTGTTATGTTCAACACCTCCCTTCCTGATAGCATTGTGTTGAATTAGGAATTGCTTTTAAGTCAAGGAGGTAGTCCTTGACTTACAACAGTTCCTTTAATGATCATTCAATGTTACAACAGCAGTGACAAAAGTGACTTATTTTGACCACTTTTCACACTTACAACCATTGCAACATCCCCATGGTCACATGATCAACATTTGGATGCTTGGCAACTGACTCCTATTTATGACGGTTGCGGTGCCCTGTGATCCACTTACGCAACCTCCTTACAAGCAAAGTCAATAGGGAAGGCAGGTTCACTTAACCGCCGTGTTACTAACTTGACAACTGTAATGATTCACTTAACAACTGTGGCAAGAAAGATTGTAAAAATGGGGCAAAATTCATTTAACAAATGTTTCATTAACAACAGAACTTTTGGACTCAATTGTGGTTGTAAGTCAAGGACTACCTGTACTTAAGTTACAGTTTCCAACATATAGTAACTATGCTGATGAATGGAAAAAGAGAATAATGCGATAGATTTAAGGAATTCCTAAAAGAATGTCACTGTTTCCTAGTTTTTAAAGATACCTCCAAAGTGTTGGCTTGAATCTATAAAGCCTTCCATGGCTTGGGGTCTAGGTTACTGAAAGACCACTTTAATCTACCCAGACCTCTACAGTATATATTAAAAAAAAATATAAATGATGTGGGAGAAGTCTATTCTCCTATTCCAAATACTTGCCAGTGAGGAAAAGGAGATAGGAAGCTAGCATAAGGTTTATTACAATCTTATACCAACCTGTATACATAAAATACACATATAATCCCCGTAAAAGTAACAATAAAGGATAAAAGGAGAGTGAATTAGAGTTGAGATTAAAATTAAGGTTAGTGATATTGGAGGAATTCAGTTGTGGTAGACAATATTAGTGGCCTCATTCTCATAGTAGCCAGACTTGGCAGAATTTGGCTACATTGTGGGCAACAGTGCTCTTTTTTCCTCTTCCCATATTTAGTGTTTTTTCTCCCCTTGGATTTTGACATGGGTTGCTTGTCAGGCTAAGACACGGGTGTCAAACTTATGGCGTCACGTGACGCTTCATGATTTCCCCATTTGCAGAGCTGTGGTGGGCGTACCCTGAAGGTGACACATCTGGCTCGCGGGCCATCAATTTGACACCTCTGGGCTAAGGCTACTAGGTATCATTAACCTCTTACAAACCATGGAACGAACTATCTCTGTACTCACACATCTCATCTTGGGAATTTTGCAATACTTCAGAGCAGATTTGAGTTGTTTGTATGAGACTGCAGGTTAAAATAAAATATATCCTTCTGGTGAAAGGCCCATTTTCTGAGACTTTTCAGTATTCAATACCAGCTGTAATCCTCCATGTATGGAACCTTCTCAGGGAGTGTCCCTGATATCAAATCTAATGGCTTCTTGTTTAGTCATTCAGTTGTTTCTGATTTTTCATTACCCAATAATGAAGTATCTGATCCATGTTTAGATCACTTCCACGTCTTAATGATATTGGCTGTGAACACTATGGGGCCATTCCTAGAACTCACCCCAGGCACTTTGTAGATCAGGGGTGTCAAACTCGCTGCCCGAGGGTCAGATGTGTTATGCGCTGGCCATGCCCACCCTCGGGTTAGCGAAGGGGGAAAAGTCGCCATACGTCACATGACAATGTGACACCATGAGTTTGACACTCTTGTTGTAGATCATGGTAGATTCCATTGGGTACATAGGGATTTTCTTTACAAACTGGTTAGTAGATCCATCAAATATCTGGTTAGCTGCTGGCAACAAGAGGCAATCCAGATTTTAGAGTAGCCTCTGCTTGTCAATCCTAGTTATCTCTCCTTGGTTTATAGACCTCTAGGAGATGAAGTAGTAGAAGTGATGCCTAGAGATCCGGCAAGTGAATCTAACCAACCATTGGTTTACTGTTGAGTCTACACCTTGGTGGTAAAGGAAACAAGTACGGTATCTCTACTTTTCCATTGGCTGGCTCAGGAATTCTGGGAGTTGAAGTTCCCCACCCTGCCTTATGGCATCAAGGTTAGTTGGTTACCTTGTATTTGGGGCAGGAAAATATCATCTGCCACCTTATGAGAATTTTGCTAATAAAGTCACCCTCAGTCTTGACTCTGTATGGATGGAGTCTATGGTAGGGACTGGGATAATATCTTGCTATGTTAATTAGGATATCTTCAGGTTTATGGATTCCAATGAAATGAATAGATTACTTGCTAGTATATTATTCACCTCACATGGACTGAATCTCTCCTGGCTTTTAAAGAATCAAGAGATTGTGGTCAGGTGAATCTGGGAGGTGATGTTCTGCAGATTTCCTGCAACCTTCAAAGAGGCCTCCTTTTTAAAGACTTCCTTGTATCAAGCTGTATTAGATAGCCCTTGTTTTGTTCCCTATCTTTTTTTAGGGAAGGTTGTCAGAACTGTAGTGGAGATGCAACTTCAGAACATCCTAGAACAGGATTGTCAAATTAGATTTCATTGAGGCTGGATCAGCATTGTAGTTCTCTGCGGGCTGGCTGGGGTGGGGTGGGGAGACGGGATGGATGCCTCCTATAGCACCCTGCTGGCCAAACTAGGGCGCGGGGGACTGCGTGCATCCCCCCCCTGCGCTCTGTTCGGCCTGGACGGCCTCCTGCAGGACTCTGCTGTTTTGGCCAAGGAGAAATAATTAAAACCCCCTCATCAATAATCAATATATCAGTTGAAAGAAAACCTCCAGAAATATCCATATTAGAGAGAAATTAAAATATTACCTGGTTAACCATTCCGGGATTGAATGTAATGAGGAAAAATGGCATATTCCCATATAAAATATAGGAATACTAATGGGTTTTACTGCCAATTAAACAAAATTGCTGCCATAGACATTGAAAGTAAATGAAGAGTTAACTGTAAAGAAAAGATGCTTCTTAAAAGGATCAATATACCTAATTACAAAACAGCAATGTATCATTTGAGCAATTCTGACTTTTGATGTTACATAGTTCATGCAGTACGAGCTGCATTCTATTTCACCAAGTTCATGAGCTACAGAAAAATAAGACCAAAATGAAATGCATAACAAAGGAATAATCAGGAATGGAATTTTAATCTGATCTATGTTTTACAGTGTAAGCTTGCAAAGTGTTATATCACAAAGTCATTTATTATTTTGGGTGTAAGTGTTAAGTCTGGTGTAATCATTGATGATATTATCAATACACTTTTGCATAATTGTCAGCTGACTGCACTAGAAGCCATTGCATCACAGCTTTCTGTACATGGAGTTCTCCAGTAAAACAACAACAACAACAACAACAACAACAATAATAGAAGGATCATAGAAGAGGATGGAATAGAACTAGAGAATGAAGAAATGATAAAGGCAGTAAAATCAGAAGAAGGCTACAAGTACTTGGGGATTTTAGAGGTCTCTGACTTAATGCATAATAAAGTCAAGGAATTAACTTCAGCCAAGTACATTCGGCGAATTCATAAGATATTAATGTCCAAACTGAATGGAGTAAACATCATAAAAGCCATAAATACCTGGGCTATACCTGTGATTTGATACTCTGCAGGAATAATTGACTGGACCCAGATGGAGTTAGACAATTTGGACAGAAAAACAAGGAAGCTTATGACAATGAATCATGCCTTGCACCCTAAAAGTGATGTTGACTGATTATATTTACCAAGAGCAGAGGGTGGTCAAGGACTCCTACAAGTAAAGCAGACTGTGGAAGAAGAAAAACGCAGCTTGAATGATTACATCCAGAAAAGTGAAGAACCAATGATTAAGGAAGTAAATAAAGGAGGCCTTTTAAAGATAACTAAAACAAAAGCAGAATATAAGAAAGAAGTAATTGAGCAGCGAGCTGAAAATTGGAAAAGCAAAGCTCTGCATGGCCAATACTTGAAAAGTATTGAAGGCAAAGCTGACCAGAAACTAACTTGGAACTGGTTAAGATCAGGAGTACTGAAAAAAGAAACAGAAAGCTTTATTTTGGCAGCTCAAGAACAAGCCCTAGCCACAAACTGCATGAAGGCAAAAATTCAACATGTTATCACCAATAGCAAATGCCGCCTCTGTAATGAGAAAGATGAAACAGTCGACCACCTGATTAGTGGGTGCAGCAAAATCTCACAAACTGACTACCTACAATGCCATGACCGCATTGCTAAGATCATTCAATGGAAATTGTGCCAGAAGTTTGGATTTGAGTACAGCAAAAACCATTGGGAACATCAGGTTGAGAAAGTTTTAGAGAATGAGAAACTCAAGATCTTGTGGGACTTTAGGATTCAGACTGACAGGCACTTGGTCCACAACACACCTGATATAACAATAGTTGAAAAGAAAAAAGTATGGTTCATTGACATTGCAATACCTGGTGATGCACGGATTGAAGATAAGCAGCAAGAAAAAAATCACAAAGTACCGGGACTTGCAAATTGAAGTTGAGCGACTGTGGAAAAAGAAATCGTGTGTTGTCCCGATTGTAATTGGGGCCCTTGGAGCAATACCTAAAGGGCTACGCTGCTATTTAGAAATTCTAAATTTACCGGACTTGAACATTTTGACTCTACAAAAAGCACCTTACTCGGAACAGCTTACATCCTCCGACGATACTTAACAGTTCCTAGGTCCTTGGTTAGGACTCAAGCTGCTGAGCTATTAACCAGCCTCAAAGGCTGTGAATATCACTAAAGATTAAATAATAATAATAATAATAATAATAATAATAATAATAATAATAATAATAATAATAATATCAATATCCAAGGGCCAGTTTGGTGTAGTGATCAAGGTACCACACTAGAAACTGGGAGTTCTGGTCCTGTCTTGGGCACAAAGTCAGCTGGGTGATATTGGACAGTCACTTTCTCTCAGTCCTAGGAAGGAGGCAATAGCAATGTACTTCTAAAATCTTGCCAAGGGAACTATAAGGATTAGTGCAGACAGTTGCCACAAGTCAACACTGATTCAAAGGCACAAAAGAATAAAAACAAAGAAACATTCATAGGAGACAAATAATGCTTCTAAAGTGATGTTTCTGTAAGAAAAAAATAAACATTGGTTCAAGGCACAAGGAAATAGAATACTTTCCTTTGAGCCAAGACCCTGGCATTTTCCCATAGTAGTACAGGTGAAACTCGAAAAATTAAAATATCATGCAAAAGTTCATTTATTTCAGTAATGCAACTTAAAAGGTGAAACTAATATATGAGATAGACTCATTACACGCAAAACGAGATAGTTCAAGCCTTGATTTGTCATAATTTTGATGATTATGACTTACAGCTCATGAACTTTTGCACAATATTCTAATTTTTTGAGTTTCACCTGTATAGTATGTCTACGTAACACACAATCATCAGTATTTTGCTCACTAGAGAAGTTGGAAATGGAGATAATGCAGACCTGTAGAAATCCCCTCCCAAATTATGAGTTATTTCCATAAAGTTGATACACATAGCCAAGGGTTACTTGAAAAGTATGAAAATTAGAATTTTTTACTGTTAGCAATGAAGGTTGGTTTACTTTTGAAGAGAAGCTTGGAAATGTTGCTTCTTCATATATAGGTAGTCCTCAACTCACGACCATAATTGAGCCTAAAATTTATGTTGCTTATTGAGAAATTTGTTAAGTGAGTTTTGCCCCATTTTCCATCTTTTCTTGCCACATTTGTTAAGTGAATCACTGTAGTTGTTAAATTAGTAACATGGTTGTTAAGTGAATCTGTTTCCCATTAACTGCTTGTCAGAAAGTCGCAAAAGAGGATCATATGACTCTGAAACTCTGAAGACCAAACCAATGAATACAGATAGAACAGCCGGTCTTAAGATTTGGCAACAAAGATGTGGAAGTTTCTTGGCTGGTTTCTGGCTTTTAGGACCAATCATCAATATTAAAGGAACAAGGAGTCAAGAAATATACTGCAGATTAGCATTTGGTAGAGCAAACATGAAGGTCTTTAAAAAAGATACTCAAGTGTTGTGATGTGTCCATATCTACAAAGATCAGAATCTTGCAACCATGGTTTTCCTTATGACACTCTATAGAAAGTGAAAGTTAGATTTTATAGAGGTAGGATAGGAAGAATATTGACACTTTTAAACTTGGGTATTGGAAAAGACTCCTTGACAATATTGTGGCCAGCAAGAAAACAAAGCAGGGTATCATTAAACAAAACAATGCAGTTTGCAGCATAAATGACAAATTATTCATCTTGGGACACATTACGCAAAGACCTAGCTTTTTAGAAAAAGCTTTAATGCTGGGAAAGGTGGAAGGAAAGAGAAGAGGATGGCCAGGACCAAGGGGGCAATGAATGCAATGTTGGGAGACCTGAAAGAACTGATTAAGCCTAGATTGTTGCAGAGAAAATCTATCTTATGTGATTGCGAAAGAGTCAAAAAAAATGACACATAATCTTTTGCCTGTACTGAAATGGTACAATGACTGTTCACATTTAGTTAGTTTGTTGTTGTTTTAACTGTTCAGTTGTGTCTGACTCTTGGTGATTTTATAGGCAAGGACTCTCCCTGTTACCCTGTCAAGTGCAGCTTCTTTCAGTTGTTGGATGTTCACCTTTATATCAGATTTGATGTTATCAAGCCAGTATGTTCTTTGCTTGCCTCTTCTTCCTAGCATCATTGATTCGCCAATGAATTTGCACGCATGACATGGCCAAAATAAATCAGATGTAGTCTTATGATAGGCTTCTAGTGATGTGTCTGGTCAGTAGTTCTTTGGTATTTTTTAAAATACACATTCAGGAGGAGGGTGGGCCTGAGATTGGTTTTAGAGTCATCAGGTGATTTTTCCTTGTTTGAAGATGGACTAGAACTTGGCTCTTCCAGCTCCTAGTCTAACACATTTACCAATAGATCACAGTTCCATGCTTGTAATAGGCTAGTCAATTTGTTTTATGTTGCTCTAAATGTTAGTGTTGGGCTTTAAAGTTCTTCTGTTCTGATCTTCATCTTAGTGTGCATATATTTGGCATATCCAAATTCGTATAAATGCGTTCTTATTCATTTGTCCTGCTGGATGGCCAAACTGCTTATGTTGTTTTTGAAGGGAAAGACTTGGCAGCTAAATAGCTGCAAAAAAATTATATGGTTGACAGAAATCTCTCGTCTTTGTGGAGATCTGTATCCGCGTTATAAATGTGACTAATTTTTGCTAATACAGTGAAAATGTCAGTATTATGGATGTGACAGAAAAAGCATTCACATAGCCTTGAGTGGAGAGAATGTGGTCGTCACCATTTCCTGTATTTTCCAGGTTTTTCAAATATATATATATATATATGGCTTGGTATATGTTTAAATGCTTCATGATGGCTTTTAGTTAGTTGGCTTTTTTAAAATGAATGGCTCTATCCCAATATAATTGTTCAGCGCCTAAAAATTATATTAAATGTTTCTTTAAAACCTTTAGATAATTATAGTATAATTATCTTAGTGACATTGTATATTTTTCTAAAATTTTGTTCTGGAGGCAGGTTGATAGTTATTTCTTTAAAGTATATTTAAGCTGTCTATAAAAGCAAAATCTCAGAACTTTCATGTACTTTATGTTGCTCTAGTTCTCTCACATTAAGACAAGCTGAATGTAAGAAATTGTATTTCTGAATATATGTGGTATGTATGTGTGTGTGTAGAGAGAGGCCTATTACGGTTTGCTATAGAGTATAGACCTGTGATGGCGAACCTATGGCACGCGTGCCAGAGGTGGCACGCAGTGCTCTCTCCAATGGCATGTGATCTGTTGCTGCAGTTCAGCTCTGCTGCACATGCGTGTACGCCTCCTGCCAGCCAGCTGGTCTTCGGGTCTCTGCTGCACATTCGCGTGGGGTGTGTGGGGTGGCTGTGCACATGGGGGGAGAAGGCACATTTGCAGGGGGGTGAGGCGCATGCAGGGGGCCCCCGTGCATATGTGCGGGGGTCCAGGCAGGGGGCCGCACACACATTCCTGTGGGGGAGCGCATGTCCGGGGGGCGCACGCAATGCATTTTGGGGGTTCGGGCACACACACGCTTTGGGCACTCGGTCCGGAAAAGGTTAGCCATCACTGGTATAGACTCTTTCACATTGAATGTCTATGAGATCAGACTGGTGCTGTGAATGACTACTAAGTGGCTACATTTTTCAAGTGCACTGTCTCATTCCACCACTGGTGGAATATGGTGAAATGAAATATGCCTTCCCTACAATATGCACAAATTAATTTGGTGGCAATTTTGGTTTCCTACAGCATAGTGGTGTCACTTTTACTCCAGGGATTGCCACTTAAAAGCAATAGACTACTTGCAGTTTTGCCTGAGCCTAGAAACTTTTATAGTCATGAAAATGACTGTATAATGTTCCTATTAAAAAAGTTTTCATCTTCCTTAAACAATTTGTTTCAATATACACATGAATTTTTATATGCCTCATTATTGTTTACAGTTGAAAAAAATTGCTATTTCAATTCATATGTTTTAGAATAAAACCTACACGTTTTATTCATTTTATGTTATTAAAATCTTATTTTATAGTTTTTAAAATTTTGGAGAGATTATGCACAGAGATGTCATAGATATTAGGAAAGGATGTTGCTTCTAGCTTGTAATTCCCATGGTTAAATCCTGCTTTTAGACTAATGTCCCGAAGTGTCTGAAGGCCAGCATAAACCCAATGCACAAAAGTCTGGTAATACAAATATTACTGGTTTTTCAAGAAAAACCTCCAGGTAGGAAAGATACTTTGAAAAAAAATGCTGAACTGAACATTCATGACTATAGTAATACAGCTTCTATTTATGTACAAAACTTTTCTTTAAATTATACACATTGTGTGTTTTTGAGCTCTAGAATCTTGAGCATATTTAATAAGCGGTAAAGCTTAAAATGTTTTGAATGAATGTTGTATCACCAGCCTTTTAAATAAACAGAAACAAGGGAAGAAAAACTGTTATGACATAGATAACAATGTTTCCCTCCTCCCATTTGTGCATTGTTTCCCCTTTTTTGTCCAATTTAGTAATACAAGTATTTTGTTCAATCCCATAATTTGTAAAACAGGAATGGAGAATCTTCAGCACATGGAAGTTTCTTTAGTGAAATGTCTTCTCTTCCGTTGCTGCTTATCCTACACCAATACATGTGTTATACTTCCTCTTCAGCAGGAAAAGACCAGGGGAAGCTGGCTCTTATAAGGTCCTTGGTGCTCTCTGAGCTTGGTGTCGAGCCTGGCGTGCTTGACACTAATGGGACGGGAAGGAGGAACGGTGCTGGATATGAAGCACAAAGAACCCCTGGGAGATGCAATAATACACGACACTGGTGGTGGTGGCACTGGGTGCAGGCAGGACGGATCCGGGTGGTGGGGTGTTGAGAATAGGTTCACGCTGAGGAACGCTGTCAGTCCACCAAGCTCCAAGCCTAAAATGGAGTCAACCCAACAGGAAACAAGGGGGAGCTTCCGGGAGACGCCTCTACAGCTGACGGGCGGCCGCTCGATCAATAAGGGAGGGGTGGGGCAACGAGATAAAAGGCGCTACAAGGCGGACGCTTGTAGCGCCAACTTTGAAACGGTTTGTAGCTCGGTGTTAACTCATAACTGACGAAAGCATTAAACCAGCATTGAATCTCGTCTTGATGTGTCCTGCTGCGTTTTCTTGCTGTCTGCGTGCTATGCAAGATAAGGAGCTGAGACTTGGTTGTTTCCTTGTAGATGTTTCATTATCATGCTGGGTAACATCGTCGGTACAAGAAGGGAATGGAGTTTGCTCTTATTTTATGTACTACTAGGTGTTAACTGTCAGTGTTGCTAGATATGTTATTTTCTACTTTGTGCTTCCTGGATTGGGATATTACTTTTTGATTGTTGTCTAGTGTTAATCTCGGTGTTAATGTTTGTTTATCTGAATATTGATTGCTAGTGAGGAAGTGTTTTGGTCTTTGTTTCCTTTTTAGCTTTTAGATTGCCTCTTTTGAATGGTATGTAGATCTTATTTATCTATGTGCTTGTTGATGGCCAATTTGTCTGAGTTTCCAGGTTTCCAGAAATTCTCTAGCATTTTGAAACTTGGCTTGGCCTAGGATGCTCAGAGTTTCCCAGTGGAAAGTATGTTAAGTTTGTCCATGTATTGTGAAATTAAGGCGTTTTCATCATGTCTGCTGACCGCTAGTTCCCAACACAACTATAATAACAGGTTGTTTGTGTGTCCCAAGTGCTCTAGAGATGTCAGAGAAAAAAGGAGAAATGGTGTGACACCACAAAAAATAACTGTCTAAAAAAGCAAAGGCAACATTTGTGAAGAACCATGGGATATTTTTCCTATTCTAGTTTCACTCTTTTACCTTTGTAAAATTAAGGTAATCTGGATCTATCCTATAGAGTTTCCTTTCCCTGGACAAGTAGACAAAAATGTGAAATCCAGTTTAAACATCTGCGTGGCGAACAATAATATTACATTTATCCTGCTTTATATTCTTCCCCCCCCCATCTATCTATCTATCTATCTATCTATCTATCTATATAATGTGTGTCTGTGTAAATGAATGTATGTATGTTTCTACAGTGCATGATAATGATTATATAGTCTGAAATTATTGTGAACAAATAATTTAAAATTAAAGTTATTTAATTTGTTCCTGTGATATTTATGTTTTGGCTATGTTCAAAAGAGCATGACTGATTAAAGTTGATGCTGGAGAAATTCTGCATAATACTTGGGGCTCTGTAGGGTAGCTAAGAAAATATAGGTGTGTGTTTTGAGCAAGATGAGGATAATGATCCTGTAGAAAATGAGTTTGTTCATTCACACACATTCATAACCCACAACATCTTCTAATACTTGTTTACATATTTTGTTTTTCAGTCTTGGCCTAAGTATGATGATGTTTATAAAAAAATGCATGCCCTTGCAGAATTCATCGACCTGCCTTGTTTTCCAGATATAACAGAGGGCAGCTTCCTTCATCCAAATATTCTTTGCATGAAATACATGCTGGAAATCAACTTGCCTGGTAAGGGAATATTTAGTAGTCTACTTTAGTATCTTCTAGTTGCTTATATGTTCTTGGTGAAAACCTTATTTTTTGAAACAGGGGCTCCTATAGTAAAACAAGATAATGGGTACAATGAACAACCAATTGGACCCTCACAAAACAAAAATAAAGATCTCTGTCTGTCTGTCTGTCTATCATCTATCACATCTATTCAGACCATCACTGGATCTAGTGAAGGTTTGTGATATCCTTGCTAGTTTGAAAAGTCAGAAATATTCTTACATTATGCTCTAAATTTAGTGTAATAATTAAAAAAAAACAAGAACAACTGATGCTATCATACTATCAAGCTATAAAACCTCAACACATACATTTTTTAAATTTAATTTTTGAAGTATATGAAGACATGACCATGAACTATAATTTAATTTTACTTAGTGTTAATTTTATTTAATTTTACTTTCTGATTACTTACATTTTCTAACAAAATCGATGGAGATTTATGGAGTTTTACTTTGGTTATGTAATGCCAAAATAACTAGTTGTTAAAGAGTTTTATTTTTACTGACTTGGTCTACTTTGTGCTGGGAGATATTCTAATATGATTTTCTATTTTATCTGAAATACTAATTCCTAAAGGCTAAACATGTTTACTTGCAACTATGTAACTATTTCAGAGACAATATGTAACTCATTGGTTGGTGTGACTATTTCAGAATGTTGTATTCTGTAACATTTGAGGCTACTCTCAATCTTTTTTTCCCATTCAGATGATATGAATAAATGGACTGGTAGAGTGATAAAAAAAATTGGTGTTGGTGAAACAGACTTTCTGACGCTTCATCCTGGCAATAAATCCACTTGGAAAGTGAAATATGATATACTTGCCGTAGCTATTATTATAGTAGTGCTGAAAATTTTATTCTTGTTAGATGATGAATATGAGTGGTAAGTGTCCTTTGCTTTATAAAAAAAAGCATATTTACTTTGGAACTCTGAATTGCAAAATTAGTAGTCAAATGTTCTTAATTATAAAAATCTTTTTAAAAATTGAAATTGGTTTAGATAAAAAATAGCTTCTTGCTTGGTTAATATTAATTTTCAACCATGATTCTCGCTGGATACCTTTGGGTGAAGCAGTTTCTTTCAGCCCAGCCTACTTCACCAGATTGTTGTTGTAGGGAAAAAAGGAGTCAGCATTATGTACAATCTTGAGCTCCTGTACAAGAGACAATACGTAAACCTAATAAATAAAAAATAAATTGCAACTTGCATTTCCTTTTGTCATTTTCCTATGACAGATTGTGTTCATGGAAGCTCTAATAGTATCAGAATTTATTGAACCTAACATTAATCAAAGTATTATTTATCTTATGTGGAGGCAGATAAAAATTGTTTTGATGCAGTGAAGTTTAATATTTGGGTTGTGCTGGCAACCTGAATTTCAACATGTGAAAATTTAGTGATGCCCCCCTTTGATGGCAGTATGTGCTAATGTATACATAGTGTAAATATAAGGCTGATAGACTACAGTTGATTTCTGGATTGTTAAAATTTTAAACGGTCCAGTGGTAGTAATTCAAATATTAAATACATTTGATAAATTTAAACACAATCTGATTAGTATTTTGTACTTTCAGGCTGCTAGCAAACTACGCGGAGGAAAGAAACAAAAAAAATGAAGAAGGTAACCAAGCTTTTTAAAAATAACAATATAGATTAAGTTTTGTAATTTCAACCATTCCTCTTAAAGTGTCTGGCATAATTGTGAAGACTCATCTGAAAAATATTTGAAATTAGGAAAGAGAAAACAAAAAACACTGCATAGTTGGAATATGTTGGCAGATTATTTTAAGAATATTCAAGGGGTTGCCTGAATTTTAGAGTTGTGTATCTATGCTACTTATAGGATATAAGTTTTGAGTCAATGAGTTCAGAGGTCATGTGAATCAACTAGTTTTTCAGTCACAGGCATTCACAGACTGGCTGCAAATTTATGCTTTTCTTTCTCACAATCTCTCACTTTTTTGATGCAGTTTCCCTCAAATGTTCCTGCTGTTCATAGCTGTGATTAGTATTAAACTGTTTTGCTGACCTACGTGTTTTGGTCAGGGGAATGCTGTGTGTCCCAGAGCTATTATGGTTTAATGAAGATTGTTTTGTCACAGGGTGACAAAGCTGGTGAAATCATTTTATAGGCTTTGGTGTAGGTTGTTTGGGATTAAATCATTATCTTTAAAAATCTGCATTAGGAAGTAGACTTGTTTATATTAGCTAATATATGCTCTTAATCTTAGGATATCGGAAAATCAGTGTAGTACTTTTAATTACAAAGTGGAGAGAGTTAGCATGGTTTGTTTGTGTAATAAGGCTTGTCTCTATTTCTGAGTTTGCTTCTCTATTGAATGCTTTTATGAGAAGAGTTACAAGTTGTTTTGTTCTACAGGTTGTCCAATTTTTGATATTAGAAAATGGTACATGGTTGTAAAGAATATCCTGGGTGTAGAGCAGAAGAAATATAATGAAGAAAGGATCAGGTATATTTCTTAAATACATACTCTTATTTATTGTGATACTCCCTTTAGATTATGCAAAACAAAGCAAAGAAGTAAGAAATAGTGAGCCAAAAAAAAATGAAAATAGGGCATTATAAGAAAAGAAAATATAGCTTAATGTAGTTTACACCAATACCAATAATTGCATCTCCCCATTATCTTTATATCCATATGAACCAGTCTTGCTTCCCTCACATGTATACACTGCTTCATCCATTCTTTTAATCCTTTAATCTTCCGTTTTTTTCAGTTTCTCATCAACTTCAGTCAATAATAAATAGTTTTATCTGTTTTCCTGTTCTTCTCAACCTATTCATCCTTCATATATTTCTTTTGGAACTCGATCCTCATCATTCTGTTTAAACGACCAAACCAGCTTAGTATACATCATTCACTTTAATATTTGGTCCATCTTCTTCAGTCATTATTTTTATTTCTTATTTTTCATGTCAGACTTACTAATACCCGCTTTCTATGACATTCTACTTCTTTCCCTGACACACCCAACTCTCACTTCCTGGTAACAAATTGAACAGGAGCCTTCTCTTAAATGTAGCCATTTCACTTTTTAAACAAATGTTTATTCTTTGCAACAAATCACATAATATCATTGGCTCATCTTAAAATGTCTTCATTTTCTATCTTTAATACATATTCTAAAACATTATTTCAAGCTACACTACTACTCTGTATCCTGCGATTTTCCTCCCTCTAACCTCCCCTTTTTTTGTACTCAGACCAATTTGCAGTGAGTATAAACATTTAGAGCTCCTTAGAAGCCATACTGTAAATGGTTCTATTTGTCTAGTTGCATGATAAATTGTATATATGGATTCATGTTAGACTTCTGATGTGGATATATGCTATTAGTTTTGCCATTGCTGCTGTTCTCTAACTTTAAGTTCCCTATCAGATATTGTTGGTGTTATATTTCAATTTTCAGGCAGTCTTTATACTCACATGTTAACCAGCCACTTCACAACCATGTCTGTATTTTCACATTTCTTTAATATATATTCTACACATGTAGTCTTCTGATTTTTCAACATTCCCAGTATATTTATGATTTCCTTTTCATCAGTGTATTGCTTGGATGTGCATTTTGGTCCCATTCTTTGGCAAATCATTATCCCCTATGGATGTCAAAAATATTCCAAATATTGGTTCATGTCAGTTTTATCCCAAATTATTTTGTGATTTTTATTTTTAATTCAACTCATTCTACTAGAGGTTCCTTATTGCCTATTTTCATTCACTTGAAGAACTATGTTTTATTATAAGCTAAATTGTTTTTCATTACCCAGTCTCCTTTAAGCATTAGCTTGTTTAACTAATTCTTGCTCTGTTTGTTTTTGTTCATTGCAACTTTCTTTATTTCACATTATATTGTATGCTTCTTTTATCATTTTTGCAACAATCATTAGCTAATATACTGTAGTGTAAATTCTTCAGAACTATACGTAATATTGTACTACTGTGTCAGAGGTTATCTGATTCGCAGTAAAGAGAGTCTGCTTAAACAAACAATGAAATGCACTTGTTTCTGTGAGGTTTATTTAAACAGAATATCTATTAGCAGGAATTGGATGAAGCCCAGATCACACTGCATGCCATAATATTATACAGCATTATAGATAATTCTAAAAAGTTCACAAATTTCTCTCACTGATTCTATTCTGTTCTGTTCTATTCCTCATTCACAAAGAC
The DNA here is from genome assembly GCA_022577455.1 of Arizona elegans. NCBI lineage: Eukaryota > Metazoa > Chordata > Lepidosauria > Squamata > Colubridae > Arizona > Arizona elegans. The sequence continues at coordinate 199,053,676 of JAKOOJ010000001.1, read as the reverse complement.
TCATACATTTAGTCATTCTGCCTAGTATTCTTTTTCATATCTATAGTTCCATACTCTTCTATGGTATTCTGTATTACAATTTGTTTCAGGGTATTCCAAAGGGTTTCCACATCTTTTCATCTATTTATTTTCTATTTATTGTGTTGGGAAATTATCATATGGAGTTAATATTTTATCTTCCTGCAGGCTTTCAACTTTCATTTTGGGGGTGGGGGTGGGGTTCCCATTTCTTTTTTCCTTTTTTCCCAAGGTCCCCTCTGTATCAACTCATGATCCCACATTTCAAACTCTCATTGTTCTCGTATCGTTCATTAATGCACTCAGTCTTTTTTAATACACTTATTTATTGACTATACATACAATTAAACAGACATGAGCCGTGGTGGTGCAGAATGCATTAATGCAGACTAACTCTGCTGACTGCCAGCGGTTTGATTCTCACTGGCTCTAGGTTGAGTCAGCCTTCCATCCTTCCTAGGTGGGTAAAATGAGGAGCCAGATTGTTGGGGGCAATATACTGACTCTAAACCACTTAGAGAGGGCTGTAGAGCACTGTGAAGCGGTATATAGATCTAAGTGCTACTGCTATTGCTATTAAAGATGACTTTTTCAAGCAGATGCTCATCAAATATTCACCATTGGTATTTTTTTTGGAGTCTCTGAATGGCCAAAAGCACTTTTGTTTTGTACTCCCTCATTTTGTTCACACCCACTCATTCATATAATCTAATAAAATAAATGTCCTAACATGTACAGCTTTTCTCATCTTCTGGGGTTTTACTCTAAACCACAGGTTAGCCATTTCATTCATAATCAAACCTATACTTTTGCTTTCATGTCTGTTTTTATCAACTTTGATCTATAATATCAAGATCATTCATTCATTCATTCATTCATTCATTCATTCATTCATTCATTTATTGGTTCGATTTATATGCTGCCCTTCTCCGGAGACTCAGGGTGGCTTACAATGCATTAAAGCAATAACCTTCATACTTTTGTATATACCTGCTTAGTAGGGCTTTCGGGCCCTACTAAGCAGTGTTCTTTTCTTTATACAAAGTCAGCTTATTGCCCCCACAATCTGGGTCCTCATTTTACCTACCTCGAAAGGATGGAAGGCTGAGTCAGCCTTGAGCCTGGTGAGATTTGAACTTGCAGTAATTGCAGGCAGCTGGTGTTACTTAACAGTGCTTTAGTCTGCTGCGCCACCACGGCTCATTCAGATCGACATTCTTCCGGTTTCCCTTAGTTTCGTATACATACAACATATCAAATCTTTTCGGACTGTTGCCTTCTGGCAGAAGATACAGAAAAATTAAAACTCGGACCACACGTTTTCTGAATAGTTTTTATCCCAGAGCTATGATTGCACTCAACAATGAACTAAAGGGCCACCATCAGTGAGCTGTGGAACAGCATTATTTGGTCTGTTGTGTGGATGTTTAGGGACAGGGAATTTGTGGGTGAGGGGGTGTTTGGGGATTGTTATGCGTGTTGGACCTGGTCTTTGGATGTTAAGTGAATTGTATGGGTATACTGTTTATATATGTACAATGACAATAAAGTTATTATTATTAATTAATGGTATCTATCATTGAGTCCACTTATTCTCTATGTCAGAGTTCCCCAACCTTTTTGGCTTTGCGGACCGGGGGAGGGAGTAACTGCGTGAGCAATGGGCAAGCACCCGCACGCATAGCTCCATTTGTGCAAGTGGCAGGCAGACGCGCCTGTTGCTTGTGCAAATGGAACACACATGCACACGCTCACCCACTGCTTGCGCAAGTGGGGATGTGCATGCGCTCGCACACTGCTTTGGGAAGCCCTGTTCTGAAGAGCTCACGGCCCGATAGTGGGCAGTGGGCCGGGTACTGTGGACCCCTGCTCTATGTGATAGTCTTCCATTTTCCATAGTCACCAGGTAAACCATTAAGTACTCACCTCTACCATCTAGAGGTCAATTAAACTTTCCCCAAATGTTTTCCAGTGATTTGGAAAAGTGTAGCCTAAGTTACAAGCTTCAGTTGCATCCAGTCTGCATGCAATATTCCCTGCTAACAGTTAAGGCCAGTACTGGTCAACTGGTCAAGTTGGAACATTTTCCATTTGAGGAAAGAACAATGATACTAAAGAGATAATGATAAAGTTAGAAGTCATGTAAAACTGTGACTGTCATATAAAAATGTGGGGAGCATGACATAATGTAACCTCTGTGTGTATCTCAGCTCTCAGAACTTAAGGGAAGGGGGACCTGTATATGGGTTTGATTGTAACATGACCATTTGGGGATGTTTCCTCCATGCACCTACAGCCATTATTTCATTTTTAGGCGTTTATGGCGATGTGAGAAGCCACTATTATATTCAGCCTCTGAAAAGTACGTTGTCCTCAAGAAGAAACGTGAGTAAACTTACTGTTACTTCCCTTTCCTAAAATATACATCATATTCTTTTTTGTTCAGAGAACAAAATAGAGGCCAAAATAACTTGCTCTACAATTATAAAATCAATTTTATTCATTTGACTATTTGTTTATATGATTTATATGACTGCCCATCTTACACAGGTGACTTATGAGGTGATTTACCAGAATATGTGCAACATATCAAGATTACAGGAGCAGATCCTCTCTAGCCAGATCACTCGCCCTAATCTTTCTGAGTAGATAATTTTAAGCATTTCCTAGAACTATTCCTTCCAGGGAATCCATTTCCAGGCTCTTTCCCATTCTGTGCCCTAACAAGAAGACCTTAGAAGAGTATCTCCTTCCAGAAAGAACAAAGTCTAATTTCTCGTTTTAACTCAACAGAAAAAAGGAGCCATCCTGATCCCCACACTAGTCCTACTTTGTGAGCTGAGTGGAATAGAATTCCCCAAGAATTCATCGCTTTGAATGTTGTTAGAATCAAAGAGACGTTTTACTGTAGGCGCTCCGAAATTTCTAATGAACAGCTTTCTTCGGTGGTGTTCACTTAAGAAAATCTCTGAACTCAGGAAATGGTTTTTGTAATAATCTGTAGGCCAGATTTGTTAAAAGATTTCACTTCTAATTCCTTAAAATATCAGAACTAGCAGTGAATAGCTTCTACCGAGTAGGTTTTTCCTTTTATCCACCCATTTATTCAGATTAGATCATTTAGTTTTATTTACTATCTATGTTCTGTCACACTGAATTAAAATTCTTTTTTTTTCCAGCCTTTACCTTTTACGTTTGTAGGGTTGCCAACAACTCTGGCAGCCTTAGAAATTGGCTTGTGAAGTTTCCCTGTATCATCTGTAATTGAAATCACCTGACCATCTCCTTGGCCAGAAACTAGCCTTCCAACTGAAATTTCTCAGTTGATACTTGCTTGCTGAGGTCTACTATGTTATCCTCAGTATAATTCCTCCATGCACAAAAAAGTACTCTTAACTTTGCCTGCATTCTTTTCCTCCTCAAGATAAGTACTGTATTTTCCGGCATATAAGATGACTTTTTAACACATGAAAATCTTCTCAAAAGTCGGGGATCGTTTTATACGCCAGGTGTCGTTCTCCTGTAACCAGGCAGACCAGCCTGAAAGGCTCTGATGAGCCTTAAATGGCTCTGGCGATCCCAGCTCTGATGATCCCAGCTCTGACGGTCGATCCCATCCCAGCTGAGTTCCCTGCAACTCAGCTGGGATTGCCAGAAACCATGTAAAAGGAAAAAAGTTTTTTCCCTTTTACTCTGACGATCCCAGCTCTGAAGATCCCAGCTGAGTTCCCTGCAACTCAGCTGGGATCGCCAGAAACAATGTAAAAGGAAGAAAGTTTTTTCCCTTTTACTCTGACGATCCCAGCTCTGACGAGCCCAGCTGAGTTCCCTGCAACTCAGCTGGGATCGCCAGAGCCATGTAAAAAGAAAAAAGTTTTCCCCCTCCAGCTTGCTTACCTCAGCAGCTAGTCGCAACGCTTGCCTTGCTTCTCTATTCCATCAGCAAGCAACTCCCTGCCTGCAATCAAGCAAGCAGGGAGTTGTGGACTTCAACTCCCAGAATTCCTCAGCCAGCAAAGCAAAGCTGGCTGAGGAATTCTGGGAATTGAAGTCTACAAGTCTTAAAGTTGCCAAGGTTTGAGACCCCTGTTCTATTGGGTAAGATTTTTTCCCCTTTGGGAGCTTTAAAAAAAATAGTCAATTGGGGTTTTTTTAGTTGTTCTTTTTTAGACCTAGCCATTTAAAGTTTAGGAAGTTTTAAATTTAGCTGCTTTTATATAAAAATAAAAATAAAATAAAATAAAATAATATTTGTGCAGCTTTCTGAGATTTAGTGTGTTTCTGTAGTGTTTCACTCTAACTACACAAACACACAAAATCTCACAAAGCTGTATGTGGAATTTTGTGTGTGTAAAGTGTGAAAGTTGGTTTTTTGGACTTTTTGTGGCTGTGTGAGGTTCCTGCTTGTTGCAGGGGCCATTTTGGGTCTAGCACAGCTGCTTTTACATTGTGGGTGAGCCAGTTGTGTTGTGTTGTGTGTGTTTAGAGTGTGAAAGTTTTTTGGCGGGGCTTTTTGTGGCTGTGTGAGGTTCCTGCTTGTTGCAGGGGCCATTTTGGGTCTAGCACAGCTGCTTTTACATTGTGGGTGAGCCAGTTGTGTTGTGTGTGTGTAGAGCAACGGTTCTCAACCTGGGGGTCGCGACCCCTTTGGGGGTCAAACGGCCATTTCACAGGGTCGCCAAAGCCCTCTCCCCCCTCCCACGCCTTCACTCACCCTCATTCTGCTCTGTTGGATCGCCGGCCGTTCGTTTACCCCCGCCCACTTCCAATCTATTGCTGCCTCCGATGGCTAGAGGAAAAAAAAACTGTTTAAATTCTTGCCGCGGGGCTTCAAAGGGCCACCCTAGAGCCAGTGGTGCAGCCGAACCGTTTGTTAAATTGCTGGCTTGCCCCGCCCCTCCGCACCACTATTTATTGGCAATAAATAGTGGTGGGCGAGGGGCGGGGGAGCCAGTAATTTAACAAAGGGTTCAGGTTTTTTTGTAATTTTATTGGCCCCCGGAGCTTCAGCATAGGCTAATTAGCCCTTGCTTAGATTGGCTCCCGACCCCCAGCTGATTTGCTCTCAGCTGTTTTGCTCAGAGCTCTGCTGCTTGCTTGGAAAGAGTGCAGATTTTTTCCCCCTAGCTATACTGAAAAACGAAAGAGAAAGTAAAGCAGGCTGTTGGCTTTGCAGATTGAAAAATTAGGCAGGCAGATTTCTTTTTCCTCACCAAAAAAGGTAGGTGCAAACAACGGAAAATTTAGGGCAAAAGAGGAGAGTTCAAGATTTTAAAACACAAAAGAAAAAAAGCTCTATTTAACTAGGGAATTGTAATAATTGGGATACTATTAATTGTATATTGTGTTGAAAGCAGAAATGGTTAAGTTGTGGTTTGGAGGAATATATGGGGGAAATTATTTGGTTTATTATTATTGGTAAATATAATTAATTGATTTGTAAGAAATTGGATTGCATGGAAATAATTGGAATATTCATGTTCATATTGATTAATATACAAAAAGGTAGTTATATAACTAATTGATTTATATTAAAATGTTGAATTCATATTAAATAACTAATATTACATAATTAACCAATGTGAGGATGATATAAAAATAGATGACAATGGGAAGGGGTATAATATAGAATAGAAGGGAAAAATTGAATTTGATTAAGATTAGAGATGAGGATGAAGGGTAATATTGGTTTTTTTACAAATAATAGATGAGGAATAAATATGGCAAAAAGGAAATATAGAAATTGTAAATTTAATTGAAATGACTAAACACTGTTTAAATTTATGAACCGGCCAAATACTCTGTTCAAAGAAAATACATTGTATGTTTGTATGTGTGTTTCTAATTATTGTTATTTATTCATATTTGTTCTCTTTTATTCTTTAAAGTTTAACAATTCATTCTTTATCTTAATATCTTTATATTTGTTTGGGGTTGGCTTTCTTCCCTTTCATCTTTTTTATTGTACAGCAATCTTTCTCCTCAAACCTACCATCTCTCTCTTTTCTTTCCTTCTTACTTTCTCTTCCTCACCCTCTTCTTCTCCTCCCTACTTCCTCTTCCTTTCTCCTTCTCCTCCTCTCTTCCTCCCTCTCTTACCCTCACTCCTACTCTAATTTCCCTTCCCTTCCTTCATCCCTCTCTATTGCTGTATCCTTTTATGCATATGGACTACTCAGAGGGCTGAAAAAGTTATTTTTGACTGGTCCTCGCACTTTTGACCAGTCTTCGAACTTATGACTGTCCTCACATTTTACGTTTTTGCCCTATCTTGTCACCATGGTGAAGAGAAGCAGTTGTGAAATGAGTGACACATTGTTAAGAATGCTACAATGGGCATAAATGATGACCAGTCATAAGTGCGAAGACCGGTCAAAAGTGCGAGGACCTGTCAGAAATCACTTTTTTCAGCCCTCTGGATAGTCCTTTTGTGCATATGGACTACTCAGAGGGCTGTAAAAGTTATTTTTGACTGGTCCTCGCACTTTTGACCAGTCCTTGAACTTACGACTGTCCTCACATTTTACGTTTTTGCCCTATCTTGTCACCATGGTGAAGAGACGCAGTTGTGAAATGAGTGACATGGTTGTTAAGAATGCTGCACGGGCATAAATGTGAGGGTGGTCATAAGTGTGAGGACCAGTCAAAAGTGCGAGGACCTGTCAGAAAGGACTTTTTTCAGCCCTCTGAGTAGTCCCTATACACATAGCCATGGCCACCCGGTCACATGACCAGCTAGCCACACCCACCCAGTCACATGACCTCCAAGCCACGCCCACAAAATAAGCCACACCCACAGAACGGTAGTAAAAAAAATTAGAACCCACCCTTGGTTGGGGGTCACCACAACATGAGGAACTGTATTAAAGGGTCGCGACATTAGGAAGATTGAGAACCACTGGTGTAGAGTGGTTTTCTGTGAAAGTTTTTTGGGGGGCTTTTTGTGGCTGTGTGAGGTTCCTGCTTGTTGCAGGGGCCATTTTGGGATTAGCACAGCTGCTTTTACATTGTAGGTGAGCCAGTTGATGTTTTTTAATTTTTATTTGGTGTGCATTGGAAGAGGGGTAGTCTTATATGGCGAGTATAGCCCAAACCCTATATTTTAACAGGAAAAGTTGTGGGTCGTCTTATACGCCGGAAAATACGGTATAGTGTTGGCAACAATTGCATGGATCACTTGGATTCTTCCAGAAAGAATTGTGCCACATATTTTGGTGGTTATTCATGGGAGGTCCCTGGCTACTAAGATTTTGCATTTCCATTTCTAGATAGATTAGATGTGGTTTAAGCTTCCCTCATAGTAGCTATGCAGACCAGGGCTTGAGTTTTATTATGTCCCTCTTTACTAACCTTTTTAGCCTGGCTACAGCTGTTTTGGCTGAGAGTATTGGTGCAGAAATTTTTGATAATTGGAAGACTTCTTTCTAATGCTTTCTTAAATCCTGAGATTGCAAATGCTCCTTTTGAAGCCGGGGGGTGGGGGTGGGGGGAGGGAGACGGGTACTGGAGACATACATAATTTCCTTACTGTCAATTTCTATTCTCTTAAATGCCATGGAAAGGATTTGGCCATCTTTTTTTTTTCTTCTAAGACCAGAAAGTTATAACAACAAAGGACCACAAATTTAACAACAAATTAACATTAAACAGCATTCTTGGAAATTCCTGTTTTGCATTTTTTTTCTTATATTGCTTAACTATTCTAGTTTGTTGACAGCTCCAGTTGTTAGAGCTTTCCATTTCAGACATACATTAGTGCTGGGTTGAGCTACTGCACTGTTCTTTTAGTCTGATCTAAGAATTGAGATGATGGCTCCCCTTGAGATTTTTTTTTTTTAGGCAGAGACAATCCTTGTGTAGACCAATTAGTTCCCATTTGTTTTGTGTTGTATTTTGTTTTTATTGTTTATAATTTTACTAGCTGCCCATGGTTGGTTTAGAGTCAGATAATACCTAAATTGAAACCCATAAACAAATGAGACAAAATTAGAAATTGGATCCTTCCTCGCTTGCTCCTGGAGCTACCCTCTTGAAGTTACTTATGAGACTCCAGAAATAGAAATTCACGAGGAGGAAATGTATGTCATCCTTTCTTAAAAGGATGAGATTTTCCAAGTTTGTTTGCATCCACTCAGCTATTTGTGAGAACTATTTGTGTGAATTGACATTAAATTAAAATGCACATCGTGAGACGCCCATAGTCTTGCAGGTTTTAATAATGCTTTAACCTCCGCTATCTCTTCTGAATTTCAAGGCAACTTTTACAAAGGCTTTGAATGTGTTATGTAAAGGTTGTTTCCTTCATACAACCTGAAATGTTTGGGTGTACCTAAAACAATCTTGAATGGTTGTACTTTATTATTGTAGTATTTTGTTTTGTACAGAGATGGTAATGGATCTTCAGAGACAGTTTCGTACCCTGACAGGCTGCCTGGAAGTAACTGAGAAGCGAAAACCTTCCCTTTTCCAGTTCAACTGGACTGGAGAAAGCACAAAAAAGGACTGTTTCCATGGTCATAGCCTTGGAGCATTTTTGCAACAAAAAGGAGATATCTTTACCCCTCTGAACAGAGACTATTGGTTGTGTTCAGTTAAAAAGTGCAAGAGGTAAATATTTAATGCTTTTGTTGAAAATGTATGTTATATTTTAAAATGGCTGAATTAAATTGCCTATATTAGAGCGCCAGTACACAAACTGAAGTCCTAGTGTGGTTGGTGAGCCAATTGAGAGATTTCCAAAAGTTGTGTCAGGTGTGAAGTTCCAGTTAAACTGACAACATGCTTATGGCACAGAAATCTATTCAACTAATGGTTAACACTATTTTGGCTCTCAATAAGGGTTAATGGAATTCAAGAGGGGTTGAACTTAGTCTATTTGTGGCCACATAGAGACTCTAGACCAGTGATGACTAACCTATTTGCCCTCGTGTGCTAAAAGCGGGGGGAGTGCAGGAGGTCGTGCCCGCGTGTGCCCACACCCATAATTCAGTGCGCCCTGCCCTCCCGCTTTTGGCACAGGGTGTCTTTTTCTCCCTCCCCAGGCTCCGGAGGCTTTCTTGGAGCCTGGGGAGGGACAAAACAGCCTTCCCTACCCACCCCAAAGGCTCTCTGGAGGCTGGAAACAACCCATTTGCCAACTTCCAGTCGGACCAGAAGGCCTGTTTTTCGTTCTCCCCAGGCTCCAGAGCCTTTCTAGGAGCCTGGGGAGGGCGAAAACAGCCTTCCCCCCCTGGAGGCCCTCCGGAGGCTGGAAACGGCCTGTTTGCCAACTTCTGGTGGGATTGGAAGGCCCGAAAATCAGCTGGCCGGAGCTGAGCTAGGGCAATGCTTGCGTACCCACCGATATGGCTCCGTGTGTCACCTGTGGCACACGTGCCATAGGTTCGCCATCATGGCTCTAGGCTGATTCCTCTTTTGATTCAGCCCCCCAGGTTCTGCCACTCCTTCTCCTAAAGTAAGCTCCTGTAAGGCTATAGAAACTCTTAGAGACATTTTCCACAAACATCAGACCAATTATATTATGAACTTAATAATGAAATTTGGACTCCATATGGCCACCAAATCTACTTTTTAAATACTATAGATGTTAAATGCGGCAAGCAAAAATTGTGGCAAATGATAAATAGTAGAGGTTTCCAACCAGTTTTCAATGGAAAAACCAAACAAAAATGGCATATGAACAATCAAATAGACTCAAATAGCATATCTAATAAACTCTAATAAACTAACATGACAATCTTAATGTTCTGATGGCATCATTTTGCCTGCTCTGACTTTTAACTGTCTCAAAATATTGGAAAAACAGTTATTGTACCAGCTCTTGAGTTTGAGAAATTTACAGGGTTGCCTGGTTAGAACAGTCCTATAAAAATGCCATGCCTGTGATATATCTACATGAATATAGTATGGTGGCTATTGAAAATCAATCAGACTAAGACAGCTTCGTCAACCCACTTAGGCATTAAACTCAATTTTTAAGGAGAATTGTGTAGTTTTGTTTCCTTTAATTTTGCCATTAGAGACAATGAGAGATTACACTTTCCAGTACCAGAATGAGAATGAAAACTTCTACACAAAAGAGGCTGAATATTGCTAATTATATGTAGTATATACCTTGTGGTTTGCATTTCAAACAACTCCTAACCCACTCCATCTTTTCCCCAGTTTATATGACTATGAGTGGGTTGAAGTTATAGTCTTCAACATTTATGTTTCTGGATCCTTATCTAAGTTTCTGTCTCAGAGTGTCAACAACCTATGTATAGATGGGGACTGTATGACTTTACAGATTTATTTTGAAGGCAAATAATGCAAAAGATTATAGACTACATCCAGTATTATAGATACTTTACTTTCACTCTTCTCACTCATTTCCTAAATGTATCCCAGTTCTGCTTTGGAAAATATATTTTTAGGGGAAAGAACATGAATCTGAAATTATGATTTGTTCTACTGGTGGAATGATCTCTATCTGACACCACTACTCTTCGTTGTAGTATCTAAGTGCTTTGCAGTAAAGAACATTAGATGATCTGTAATGGTTTCGTTGAGGGCCGTCTGTCTATGTTATGACTAACTCGGTGCATTCAGGAAATTAATAAACATGACAAGGAGAACAGTTCTCTTTTATCTGCAGGTATTTTGGATGTAATTCCTGTGATTCCAGAATAGTACATAGACATTAAAACTAAGAACCAAATAAATAGCTCAGTCTTAATTAATTTATCTTATATGTTATTTATTTGTATTCATATCTTGCTTTTCCTCCAAGGAAATTGACTTGGGTCTTTCTTTATTTTAAGCCCACAAGATGATTAGTATTTGTAATTTGGTCTCTTTTTTTCTGAACATTTTAATTTTAGAATACATTTGTGCTACTTTTCTTACAATATTATTTCTTCCTTTGTTAGGACACGCAGTCCTCATGGACGATACAATGAATCGGATTTCCCCCATACCTATCGGTTTGTGCTAGATCTGTTTTCCTTCCTCCTGAGAGTTCAGCCCTATCTCATCCATGAAGAAATATCTACAATAGAACATAAACTGTTTCATTCAAAATTGCATATGAAGTCCAGAATATTCAAAGTCCAAAAAAAGTGAAATGTCGTAAGACCAGTGACTATTGTAATGAAGGCCTATAGTAACCAAAAATAATCCATGCAAGTTTCATGCTGCATCTCATTCATTCCATGGAAATCATCAAGTTTAGATACATCCTGTCTGCAATTAGTTTATATTTAGGAAGTCAGAAATCAAATGCCCAATCTAACAACCAAGCTTTGTGAAGGAAAAAAATCAGTGATGAGTTTGAATACTACCTCTGTTTTCTCAGGTCTCCCCTGCTTAGCAGTCTTTGTTTTGTAAAAGAGGAACCAGTTTGTTAAACAACAGTTTTCCGCAAAATGCCTATAATACTGGGAAGACCCCGTTTCCTAAAAATCCAGTTTGGGAAACTTTTGAGTTTGTGATTCATACAAACTGAGTTTAAGATGAATTTGTTGGATGAGTAATACGTTTGAACCAGGGGTGAAATGTAAAATTTGTTACTACCGGTTCTGTGGACGTGGCTTGGTGGTGGTGGGTTAATGTGACTGGGTGGGCGTGGCCAACTTTTTTTTTTTTAACTTTTCAAAGCATTTTTTCTAATGCTTTGAAAAGCCTCTGCCGATCAGGCAACTCAGCTGGGATCGTCAGAGAGGCTTTTTAGAAAATACCTCTCTGCCAATCAGGTAACTCAGTTGGGATCGTTGGAGACTTTTCAAAGCATTTTTTTTTTTTTGCCACCTCTTCGGTTGCAAGAGGTTGCAGAAAAAAATGCTTTGAAAAGCCTCTGACAATCCCAGCTGAGCCGCGCGATTATCAGAGGCTTTTTATTTTTTAACTTTTAAAAGCATTTTTTCGTCGGAAGAGGTTGCAGAAAAAATGCTTTTAAAAATAAAATAAAAAGCCTCTGATGATCATGCAGCTCAGCTGGGCGTGGTGGTGGTGGTGGCCCGCAGGGATTTTTGCTACCGGTTCTCTGAACCACCCGCTGCCATCGCTACTGGATCGGGCGATCCGGTCCGAACTGGGAGCATTTCATCCCTGGTTTGAACTGAATCTTGCATATCCATTCATCAGGTAAATTGTAGAAAAGATGAGACCTGACTACCAAAGTTTGTTTTTTTCTGTGCAATATCAAGGATGTTGTAAAATGTTCATACATTTATTTATATTGTATAATATAAGCAATATAGATAATATTTTCTTTATATACTTCTATAATATTTGTTTTCATTGAAGTGTATTTATTACTGCAAAAAATAAAACTTGATATATTGAAATCTTACCTTTTTGGAAATTAAAAATAAATCTGAATCTAATGAAACAGAAGGCCATTTTTTACAATGCCTTGTCTCAAAGTGCAGAGGCAGCTTCCGACTTTTCAATCTGATTCTCTGAACAGTTTCAGTCTCATTCCCATAACATTGAAAGATAAAGGATTTTTTTCCTGTGCGCTGCTCCCACTATCCATCAATGGGTTAACTTCTTCAGCCTTTGGCAATAACTGAGTGAGAGCTCAATTTCCCTTTCCTGTGGCCCTGCCACGCCCCCAATCCCATGATCTCCCAGTCTTCACTCAGTTATTGGCAAAGACTGAGGTGTCCATCAGAGCTCCAGGCTTCAGAAGCCTATTTTTTCTTTCCCTTCCTTAGCGTTTCCTTAGGTTTTATTTTATTTTTGACTAGTTTTACTGTTTCGCGTTTCCCTGCCTTGAAAGCCGAAACAGGAAGATCGGCTCAACAGCTACACGTCCCACTCGGCAGAGGCTTTCACCAGCCTCCCTTACAAGCAAGGGGGGGGGGGAGAGCGAGCGGAGACATCTACCCCCACCTGAGGGGAAGGAAGAAGCAGCAGCGGAGCAGCGAAGGGACTGCAGAGAGCGGTAAGACGAGCTGCCGCCCCTCCCAGGAAACCTCCGAAGCTGTCCCTCACTGCGCGCGGCAGGCGGTAGGACCTTCGGGCCGCCGCCGTGAGTCCGCAGCCGGCATAGCCCAGCGCAACGCCTCAGGGGAGCAGCGCGGGAGGCATACAGCCCCCCCCTCCTTACCTTCGTTGCCGGAGCCCTTGGGGCCAATTTGGGCTGAGCGCGGCAGGCGGTAGGACCTTCGGGCCGCCGCTGTGAGACCGCAGCTTCCCCAGCCTCGGAATCCAAAGCCACGTGCTCCCGCCATTTTGGTGGACCCCCCCCCCCCGGGGCCACCATCTTGTCTTCACCTTCACGAGGCTAGCCCCTCCCACAGTGGCAGTTGGAGGCCTGCAGGGCCATTTTAAAAGGGGCTTTTTCGCTGCAAAGGGATTGGGGACCCTCGGGCTCCATTTCCCAGGAGTCGAATAATTCAGGGCACAGCCAAAGCAACCACCCTGAGGGGCCAGAATGGCAACCATGGCCATGTCAGATGACCCCTTTTCATCAGACCCGGAGTTAGAGGCAAGCCCACCTCGCAAGGAGGCTAGATCCTCTAAAAAGCACTCAAAGAAGCGATCCTCCAATCATAAGGACCGGGGGGGAAAGGAGCCCCAGTTCCATGACAAGGACGCTGCAAGGTGCCACAAATCCCTAGAGCGCCTCTGTGCTAAGGCACAGATGGACAGAGCGACTGCACCAGGTCAGGAGCCTGATTCTCCCAGGCCCACCCCCCAGACACGCGCAGAGGCGAGCACCGGAATCACAAGCCTGACAGAGCTGACCCTCACACCGGCAACCCCGAGCGCAGCGGGGCTCTGCCAGGAGTTACCACGGGCCAAGGGAGTCTCTCGCTCACTGCCGGACATCCCGTTATCAGGCTCACCTCACCGGCGCCACCGTGGGGCGGAAGCAACATTCACTCCAACGGCAGCTGGCCTCCGTGCCCCAGAGGGACCCCTCCCAGCCAGCCAGCTAGACTTCCAGACTATGTTCTCAGCCGCAATGTCTTCCTTCCTGGCTGCAGGCTGGCAACAGGCCGCAGGGGGGCCCCCTCGTCAACTACCAGCGCAGGGGGCGCCCCAACGGCAACAGGCCCGGCACCAACAGGCGCACACCCAGTCATCCTCATCAGAGGATTCAGACCAGGCCGAGGATGGTCCTGAGACCCTCGAGTTTTCTGAAGATGAAGGTCTGAGGCCAGATTCTCCGGCTTTCACGGGCCTGTTCCGCCCAGCCCTATTTAAGTCGCTCCTACACAAGGCGCGCCTAACAACCAATTTGGGCGTGCCGGGGGACATCTCTTCGCCGGAACCCGCGGCCGCGGGTCCCCACGATGCACTCTTCAAGTCCTCCAAACAGGAGAAGGACTGCATCCCCTGCCCCCAGTTGTTTTCAGATGTGATCCAGAACCCCTGGGGACAGCCAGCCTCTCTAACTACCCCGAGCAGCCTGGAAAAGAAACTATACTGCTCGGCCCAGGAATTGGAGGACCTTTTAGCTCTCCCATCGGTGGACCAGCCAGTCGCCGCCCTGTCCTCCTCATCGATGGTGTCCACGGATGCTGTAGATGGCCTCAAAGCTGAGGACAAGAAGACGGAGTGGGCCCTCCGTAAGTCTCATCAGGCAGCGGCCTGGGCAGTCAGGACGGCAACGGCGACCTCCTTCTTCAACAGAGCCACCCTCATCTGGCTGCGCCAGTTGCAGGAGAGACTGCCCCCGGAAGACACGAGGCTACACCACGACCTGAATAAGATCGTAGCCGCCACCGAATATGCCGCGGACGCATCTCTGAATTCCGCCAAATTTGCCTCTAGATCTCTGGCTTCAAACATCACAGCAAGGAGGCTGTTCTGGCTTCGCCCCTGGAAGGCAGACCTTAAGGCCAAATGGAAACTGGCCGCAGCCCCGTTCAAGGCCCCAGACTTGTTTGGGGCAGCTCTGGATCCCCTCTTGATCGAAGATAAAGATAAGAGGAAGGTGCTCCCATCAGCATATCGGCGGCACGACCGCAGATACACGCCTTACTCTTACCAGCAGCCCTTTCGGACCGGCTCAGGGCAGAGAGGTCCGCCACCACAACGCTCCCAGTTCCAAGGGGCGAGTAGGCACCAGGACAGATCCCAGTTCCGAGACCGCGGCCGTCCCCAGCAAGCTAAACGGTCCTTTCGTGGGGCCGGCTTCAAAACCGCCAGAAGGGGAAAGTGACAGCCGGCCCGTGGGCCCCATCGGCGGGAGACTCCAACTCTTCCACCAGCAATGGGCCCAATCGACGGAGGACTCGTGGATCCGACGCACCATCTCTTCGGGGCTCTCCATCGAATTCTCTGGTCCTACGCCCAGTCGCTTCGTCCGCTGCCCGGTCCCACAGTCCGAGGACCTCAGAGACCTCCTGGCACAGGAGATTTCACACCTGTTGGAGATACGAGCCATAGAACCGGTGCCTCGAGACCAGCAGGGCTCGGGCTTCTACTCAACACTCTTCCTGGTGCCCAAAAGCTCGGGAGGCTGGAGAGCCATCCTGAATCTCAAACGACTAAACCGGTCGGTAAAGTATCGCAGATTCAAAATGCACTCACTCAAGACAATATTAGCGGGCGTAAGAAGAGGGGACCTCCTGCAATCAGTCGACCTACGAGAGGCCTATCTCCACGTGCCAATCCATCCCAGTCACCGACGCTTCCTGAGATTCGAGTTCGCAGGCCATCATTTCCAGTACCGCGCGATGCCCTTCGGACTCTCGTCGGCGCCCCGCACCTTCACCAAGCTAGTAGGGGCGGTGGCGGCCACACTCCACACCATTCCAGTGCGCCTCCTGTGTTACCTCGACGACATTCTGATCCTCTCGTCGTCACGCGGCCAGGCGGCCAAGGATATGGAAAGAGTCCTCCGAGCATTCCAAGACCACGGCTTTTCCATCAACTTCGAGAAAAGCCAATTACAGCCGTCATCTCGCCTCCTGCACCTGGGGGCGGAGATCGACTCGGTCAAAGGCCAGGTGTTCCTCTCTCCGGAAAGGATCCGGAGCATTCGCGACCTGATCCAGCAGGTCTCGGAAGGGGGGAGAGCGTCCCTGGCTCAGCTAGCATCACTCCTAGGGAAGATGGTATCATGCTTCGGTATTGTTCCGTGGGCACGCAGACACTCGCGAGCCCTCCAATGGTTTCTGCTACCCTTCCAGAGAGCAGGCAAGACCAACCTGAAGCGCAAGGTAGCGGTCCCATCCCAGGTCCGTCTTTCCCTAGAGTGGTGGAGATCACCGGCTCTCTTCAAGGGCTGCGAATTTCTGGACCCGGACAGACTCACACTAACCACAGATGCAAGTCTGCGGGGATGGGGTGCCCACCTACTCCATCTGGTAGCCCAGGGCCAGTGGTCCAGGAGCGAACGACGCAGCAGCATCAACCTCCTGGAACTCCGAGCAATCAGGCTGGCATTACGCCAATTCCAGACTGCACTTCAAGGCCAACACGTTCTGATCCGCACGGACAACATTTCAGCAAAAGCACACGTCAACAGGGAAGGGGGCACGAGATCCCGCGAGCTGATGTTCGAGTCCGAGGCCCTATTCGCCTGGGCGGAGTCCCACCTGCGGTCAATCAAGGCGGAGCATATCTCGGGAGCAACCAACATCAGGGCGGACTGGCTCAGCCGCGAACTGATAGACCCAGCGGAGTGGCAACTCCACCCCCGCCTATTTCGGGAGCTCAGCGCCCGCTTCGGGATGCCGGAGGTGGACCTCTTTGCGACCCCGAGCAACGCCCAGCTGACCCGCTTCATATCTCGCTACCCATCCGCACAGGCGGAGGACCACGACGCCCTCAGATGCAGGTGGCCCAAGGGCCTGCTCTACGCCTTTCCACCGATTCCTCTCCTTCCGCGCCTCATCCGGAAACTGCTGGCCGAGGAAGCCGACCTGCTGCTAGTGGCTCCCAACTGGCCTCGTCGCCCATGGTACGCCGACCTCGTGGCACTATCCATCGGTCAACCCTGGCATATTCCCCCCCACCAGGTGGTACTCTGCCAGGGGGCAGTCACTCACCCAGAGCCTCAGTGGCTACAATTAACCGTCTGGCGTTTGAGAGGGTCGTCCTAAAAAGGGATAACCTCTCAGATGGGGTAGTAAATACTATCCAGGCCGCCAGACGGCCCTCAACGACGCGCATTTACGAGGCTTCGTGGCGGGCGTTCTGCCGCTGGTGCTCCCAACACCATGAGGACCCAACTTCGGCTACGGTACAGAACATCCTCGAATTCCTGCAGTCAGGACTGGAGAAGGGACTGGCACCTGCGACTCTAAGACGCCAGACAGCGGCTCTGTCCACAGTCATCTCATGCCCGCCCTACCAAGCGCTGTCCCAGCACCCGCGCATCAGGGGGTTTCTCCATGGCGCCAAGAACCTGCGTCCCCCCACAGTGCACCGGTACCCGACTTGGGACCTCCCACTAGTCCTCCGAGCATTAATGGGCCCCCCATTTGAGCCCTTAGGCTCAGCTGCCCTCAAACACTTATCGCTTAAGGTGACTTTCCTGCTGGCCATCACCTCAGCCAGGAGAGTCTCGGAGTTAGCAGCGCTCTCGATCCGGAAGGACCTCTGCATCTTCAGAGACTCCTCGGTGGTCCTGCGGCTGGACCCGGCCTTCATCCCCAAGGTGAACTCCTGGTTCCACCTCGCTCAGGAACTCATCCTACTTGACTTCTGCCCCAGCCCGCGCAACAGCAGGGAGGAACAATGGCATTCCCTCGACGTCCGGCGCGCCCTTCGCATCTACATAAACAGAACGGCGGCCTTCCGCCACACGGAGGCGCTTCTAGTGTCATTCAACCCGGCCTCCATGGGACTGAAGATTTCAGCTTCTACGGTGAGCAGATGGATCAAGGCCTGCATCACCTTAGCGTATGAGTTGGACTCTAAGCAGCCTCCGGGTCGAATCCTCCCACACTCTACCCGCAGCGCGGCCACATCGGCAGCCTGGGCAACGCAGGCGTCGGTGGCAGACATCTGCAGAGCAGCAACCTGGTCATCGGTGACGCCCTTCATCCGGCACTACAGAATAGACGCCTACAGCTCGGCAGAAGCGTCCTTCGGGCGTAGGGTGCTGCAGTCGGTGGTGACAGAGGAGGACACTGGAGGCACTCGGCTTCCCACCCATGGGGTTTAAACTTGGGTATATCCCATTGATGGATAGTGGGAGCAGCGCACAGGAAAATGGACGTTGCCTTACCTGAACGTCCCTTTTCTGGGCGCTGCGTACACTATCCATACCCTCCCCTCGTTAGTTGGCTTCGGCCCAGTTAACCTTTTCTGTGTTGGTTTCTTTCCAGCGAATTTATTAAAGTTATGTTACTTACCTGACACGGTGTGGTCTCCTATAACTTCGTTCAGACTGGGGGATCATGGGATTGGGGGTGTGGCAGGGCCACAGGAAAGGGAAATTGAGCTCTCACTCAGTTATTGCCAAAGGCTGAAGAAGTTAACCCATTGATGGATAGTGTACGCAGCGCCCAGAAAAGGGACGTTCAGGTAAGGCAACGTCCATTTTCTTGTTTGTTTGTCTTGGGGAGGAGAGTCAAATTGAATGTACTTGAGAGAGGATCAGGGATATCTCACTTCCTAATGATACTTTTGAAGAACTTGGAATACTAGTTGATTACAAACTGAATGTGAGTGAACAGAGATTGCCCAAGCAGCAAATATAATTTTAGGCTGCATCAACAGAAGAGCTGTTTCTTAGTCATAAGAAGTAATCCACTTATTCTGTATTTGGTCAGATCCCCAGCCCCAGCCCCTCTGTTCTGGATGCCTTGTTTCAAAGGAGGTTTTAGATCAGGGGTCAACAACCTGCGGCTCTGGAGCACATGTGGCTCTTTCGTCCCTCTGTGTGGCTCCCTGTTGCTGGTTGGCTCCACGATTGATAGGGTTTTCAATTAGGACAGGTAGAGGAAAAAGGATGCTAGGAGGAGACTATGGTGGGGGAACCGACTTCCAGTCGGCAGAGGAAAAAGGATGCCGTGCTAGGAGGAAACTATAGTGGGGGAACCAGACTTCCGGTCAGAAGAGGAAAAAGGACGCCGCGCTAGGAGGAGACTATGATGGGGGAACCGGACTTCTGGTCAGCTCCAGAATTGAATGGGGCTTCCGGTTAGGACCTTTGTGGCTCTTTGAGTGTTTACGGTTGCCAACCCCTGTTTTAGATGAATTGGATCTGTGCAGAGAAGGGCAGTGAGGATTATCAGAGGACTAAGAACAGAATCCTGTCAAAAGATAAAATAAACTTAGAGCCATAGGGTTAAAGAAAGGCTGAGGGGATTCTTCAAATACTGAAAGAATGCCACACATAAGAAAATAAAAGACCAGTTCTCTCTTATTCCATCATATAAGACCTGGAACAACAATTTAAGTGATAGAAAGGCAGATAACCATTGAATTCTAGAAGAAGTATCCTAATAAATCAGTGACAGTAGAATTGAATATACTGTACAAAGAGTTAGTAGAGAGAAGAACAGGAAGGGACATTTTATCATGTAAAAAAGCTAAAAAAATTGGATACAAAATTCATAACAGTACATTAATTAAGAACGTTTTAAAGATTAAAGTACGATTGAAACCAGAGGCTTTCTTTTGGAATTAATAGGCAACTGGAATAAAGCCATGAATCTTTGTTCTTATATATGACACTTGCAGCAAGATTATCATATGGAAGGATTCAACATTACCCACAATGGTTGGTGAAACTGGTGGAACTTGCAGAGACAGTTAAATTAACTTTTTTGGATTAGAGAAAATACATTTATCTACATTTATGGCTGACTGAAAATCTCTTATAATTTTTTTGCATAAAACAAAAAATGCACTCTTGATTTGCCGTTTTGATGATTAGAAAAAAGTGAATAATAGAAAAAGGTAGGGTTTTTTTGTAACCATCAGGTAAGATACAGCTTTGTACTCATTTGCTAAGAAGGAAATGGGAAGCTTCTTTCTTTTTGTATATTGGGTTTTCTTTTCTTTTTCCCCCCTTCTTTGTTCTCTTTTATTCTGTATTAGTTTCTGTTAGAATTTTTTCTCTTGGTTTCCTAAATTGAAGAAGGGTTAGGTTCCATGGCCTAAGTAGCTTCTTCTTAGTGTAGAATTTTAAGGATCTAAAATAAGTGTGGAACAGCGGTCATGCCTAGTTTTTATTTTACTACACTATTCAAGTTAAACTTGTAATACTGGACTACTATAAGTTCAAATTTGGTTTTCCTGGACCTTACCATTTCAACTTAAACTCCACCCTGCTTCTGAGATACAATATTAACTTTTAGCTAATTGTATAGACATGTTTAATTGCTTGCCTCCTTTTGAAAAATGGGGTGTATTTAATGACAGATACAACTTTATTTTGGAACTACAGGGAGTCAATTCTGTTTCTTCTACTGCTTATCTTGAACCAGTCCTGGTCCAAGCAATTTGTTGTATTCTTTTTGGGATGCTGGAGCAGTTTAATATCCAGTATACAAAACTAAAACTTTTTTTTAGTCCTTGTATTTTGGTGTAAACAATCCAGGATTTACAAATAAAAAGTACCACACTTCTTAAGCAATTGATCTCAGTTCGAGCATTCAGCATTTTATTAATTAAATCACAAATAAAAGGCAGAGTAATAGTACATAGTAACGCATAACCTTTCTGGGAATCAGGTTTTAAGTGGAAAAAATATCCAGAAGAAGTCGGTAGCAAAGCACTTCTATTTGAGGCCAAGAAAACTTCATACATTCCACGTACCTGTGAAAGGCCCAGAAGTTAAGGAGACTGATTTTATTTATATGAGCCTAGAATACCAAATGTTTTAAGTCCACTTCACATTATGCTGAGGTGGAGCTGTATTTCTCAAGCAGCTAAAAGTGGAATCACCTGGGGGTAAGGTGTGAGCCTCTAAATAATAACTCTAAAAAAAAATAAACTACTTTTCTGTTTGTATTCAGATTAGCATTCTTTGTTCTCTTCCCAAATGCAGAATCAGCAGTTTGGACATGTCCAAAGCTTGGACATCTCATATAGGGGAGCAAATATTCTATCGACTCCCCACTATAGTGGCTCCAAAAAAAATCAAAGATGTAAAAATAGAAAATGAAAGTATGTTTTCATTTGATGTCACAGAGTTCTTTACACCCATAGATCTAGATTCTAAAAGGAGAGAAAGGTCCACAGCAGCACAACTATACAACACCAACCTAATCCAATACACTAAGATTGAAATAACCAGAATCATAAGCCTCATCGATCTCTGACTCTACCAATTTTCAGTTTGACGGACAAATAGACCAACAAATCAGAGCAACATCCATGGGATCACCATACTTAGGGCTCAGTAGAGGCCATAATCCAACATCTAAGACCAGAGCACTCCAACATGTGCAACTAAAAGTATGGATCCAGTATGTAGATGACATCTCCATCATAATAAAAAAGGAACAAGTGGAAAAGATACGTGAAGCAATCAACAGCAATCAAATGAATAAAAGCAACAATTCACTGCCCTCCCTACATATCCTCACCAGCAGAAGAAATGACAGCAAATTAGAAAAACAAACCAATTGAAAAACAACCCATACTAACCAAATGCTCTATTGACAAGGTAACAACCCAACCTCCCACAAGAGAAGCTATATACGAACATCATTCAGATGAGTATAAATATACTGCATAAACCTAGAACACCAGAAAAAGGAAACAGACTGCCTGTGCATCTTCCAACAGAATGGATCGCCATGCAACATTATCAACGTGTGCCTGACTAGGTATTTAACTCACTGTGACACAATTAATACAAGTCATGAAAAGAATAACACTGCCGTACAACAAAAACATTTTAGAAACAACCACATGCCATAGCACATGAATCAAGTAAAGCCCTTCAAAACATCTCTAGTAAACCACAGTGTAGATCCAGTCGCTCAAGAACAACACTGCCCAGAATCACTTTCATGTGAGGTGGGCAACTAAACAAAAATGATAAACAAACAAAAAAACCCCCAGAAGTTAACTGCAACATACAGTGTAAAGACTGTAATATCCACTATGTGTGATAGAAGGCAGAAGATAGCACAGCACAACAATGAATACCAACTAACAGTCACAAGACACAGTGAAAAGTTACAACACATGGGCAGACTCAACCATAATTTCGTCTCGGAAACTGAGCATCCTAGAGCAAGCCAAATTCAAAACCACTAGAGAATACTTGGGAATGCAGTATTCTGACAAATCAGCCATTAATAGACACATAGAGATAATTTACACACTCTTCAAAAGAAACAATAAAAAAGCTAAGAAGGAAGCAGACCAAAATACATCTGCTTCAGCAGCCTATAGCCAAATAAACTGGGATTAACAATCAAGCAGAAAACAATACTTTAATTAAGGAACTACCAAGTCGAAAACTAATCCCTCACCAACAGCACAAGCTGTTGTATATAAATAAGGAGTGCACACTCACATTTACCTACTCAAGTAATGAAATGTCTGCAAGTGAACAACCAAACTCAGAAAGCAACAAGGACTTCACAATTCAACCCCGAGCTACATATATACTCTTCAATTGGAATCAGCAGTTTATTTCTGTTTCACAATTTCTTGTATTTTTGTTTCCTTCTTTGTCACCCTGTGCTCTGCTTCCACCTCAACCTCTCTGGAAAGCACTGAGTAATGAGGATCACAGTGAGGCTGATAAGGAAACTGGGTATGACAGATCTTATCCATTTACATTAGGTTAGAAGTGGGTGGGGGAAAAAGGATGACAAGACAACCATTTGTCTGGAATCATATAGGGTCTCCTACTTGGGCAGGGGATTGGACCAGAAGACCTCTAAGGGTCCCTTCCAACTTTGTTATGAGGTAATCCTCATCCCCACAATTGAGCCCAACATTTCTGTTGCTAAGTGAGAAATTTGTTAAGTGAGTTTTGCCCAGTGGTGGGATTCAAATAATTTAACAACCAGTTCTCTGGCCTAATGATTTCTTCCAACAACCAGTTCACCAAACTGTTCAGAAAGTTAACAACCGGTTCTCCTGAAGTGGTGCGAACTGGCTGAATCCCACCACTGGTTTTGCCCCATTTTTTGACTTTTCTTGCCACATTTGTTAAATGAATCAGTTGTTAAATTAGTAACACGGTTATTAAGTGAATCTGGATTCCCCATTGACTTTGCTTGTTGCAAAAGGTGATTATATGGCCCTGGGACACTGCAACCATCATAAATAAAATCAGTTGTCAAGCATCCAAATATAAATCACATGACCACGGGGATGCTACAATGGTCATAAGTGTGAAAATGGTCATAAGTCACTTTTTTCAGTGCCATTGTAATTTTGAATGGTCACTAAGTGACCTCGACTGTTGTATGTCGAGGACTACCTGTACTGCATTCTGAACCCTGGATACCTGAGGGACCACTGATCTCCAATTGTTTCTGCCTGCCCAGTATGTTCTGGCAGAGGGAGTATGTGCAGGCCCTTCCTATTAAATGCAGTTATTTTGTGGTACCAAGGAAGTGGGTGCCTTATCTGCCACAGTCTTTGCTCTTTGGAACAACAACATTTCCCTCCCCCCAAGATTGAGACACCTCCTCTCTCCTACAGTTCTGGAAAGCTCTTAAAATCTGGCCTTGGTCCCAGGTCATGAGTTTGTGGGATCCCTGATTTAGTTTGATTTGTTATCATTTGATTGTTTTAGTCTTGGCTGCCTGTAAGATTGTATGTTTTTAGCTGTTTTTATTGTCTTGTATAAGCCACCCAGAGTCTATGGGTGCGGGCAGCTATAATTAATTTAAATAATTAATAATGATTGATGGTAATTTTTTTTAATAGCGTGTCTCCAGTTCTACTTTTGATTTAATAGCAATCCTCCTTGCTTCAGATACAGAACACTAATACTGTAACCAGTACTTTAGCATTCTTTGCTAATTAGGCTCAAATATACTTTTTATTGTATAAAAATTCAATCTTCTTGTCAGAACAGTCCAGGTGGCTTTCAACAGTTTAAAAAAATGCACAAATGCCAAATTAATAAAATACCACAACAGACAATACTATGGATCATCCTGGAAAAGGAAACTTGCGTTTTAAGAAATGACATTTGCCTATTGAAACTATTCAGCTCATCAAAGAAAATGCCTGCTAGAACAATAGCATCTATTGGGGTGTGTTTGTGTTGAATTTCCCAGGAAGCAAATTCCATTCTGTAATCAGGTGCAGCTAAAGAGAATAATTCGCCCAGATTTGTGCAACGAACAATTATGTTGTGATTATCAGCAGAATGTATAAAATAATTTCCCATACTTAATTTAAAGCAATATTTTTCAAAGTTAGCAACTTGAAAACATGCCGACTTCAACTCCCAGAATTTCCCAGCTCATATCCTCAAGTTGCCACTTTGAAACACCTAGATTTAAAGGAATAATAGGGTCCAGAAGCAATAGCACTTAGGCACCGCTTCATGGTGCTTTATAACCCCTCTCAAAGCAGTTTGAACAATCAGCATATTGCCCTCAATAATCTGGGTCCTCATTTTATAAACCTCAGAAGGATGGAAGGCTGAGTCAACCTTGAGCCGGTCAGGATCAAACTCCTGGCAACGAGCAGTGAATTAGTCTGCAATACTGCCTTCTAATCACTGCGCCACCATGGTTGAGATAACTCATTAGGTATCCTACATCTATACTAACTGCAGTAAGAATTACTATGAATTGCACTTATAGCTAAAGTACATTGGGATAAATTCGTTGTAATACATATTACAGACATAGATTTACAGTTCTGATTTTTGCTACCATATTCTTGCTGGCTACAGTTTCTACAGCTGAAATCTCTGAATGGCAGTCCTATGAAAAGGGTGTTGCAACAGTCCAACAATGTCTATTTGGAAATAAGCCAGGTAACAAAATAGGACTTAGTTCTGATTAGATATCATAGGATTGTATTATTAGGTTTAGATGATTACCATCACCCGTCTGCTCTCCTAGCTTAAGCTTGACAATAATTCCTAATGCTAGGAGATGACATCCAAGTATTCAGAAACAAAACGAGGTTCAGAAAAATCTCACCCTGTGGATTTAGGTAGCTCTTTCATACTTTTATAAAGCGGTACAGTATTGGGTGCCATGAACAAGATCCATCTTCAGGTTCTTAAAATAGAGTGAAGTGGGAGGGCAACAAAGCTTTAGGACATTTTTCAAAGCAGGTTGATGTTATCTCCCAAATCAGTAGGGTAATAGTCTCTCTTTGTGCTAGCAAGCGAATAAACTAGTAGAAAAGCTTTCAAGATGCATTTGTCACAAGAGGGGGAAAGGGGGGCGTGGGGGAAGAAGGGGGGAAATCTAAGAGCACAGCCCATAAGGAAGCAGAGCTTGGATATTTCTTTTTCTTTGTGACGTGTTTGCCAGGTTCTAACTTAAATGGTACCATTTCACAAATTTTACATAAATAATACAATGTTAAAATTGGCTGAAATTCTTCTGTGTGTTCTGACAGATGAATTTATGAAGTAAGAATAAATAAAGCCTTAGTGAATTTAGGTAAATTTACTCTTAGCTTAGGTTTCCATAAAATTGCAGTTACATCTTGTCAACGTATTAAAGAGAAATTAGTGGTTTGATCTTGTTGTAGGTCTGCATTTATAATAAAAAAAATATAAACTATATAAAATATAAACCAATGATTTAATTTCTCTAAGTATAAATAGAAGAATACATATATCCGTCCGGCATCCATCCATCTGATAAAGTTTCATGAATGATTGAACAGATTACCAACGAACATTCTACACTTTGACAAATTCTATTGCTAACTTTAAGGTACTTCCCATTTCTCACACTTTAAAACAAATAATAAATTTCTATTTCTCTGTAGGTTGATGTATGTTTTTCTTACAATATTTGACATCGGACAATATGCAATGCCCTTGCCTCTAGGAAGGAAAACCCTTCAGACGTTATAGATTTTGAGTAATGTGTTAAAAATTAGGCCTGTACACACTTTGAAAATTATATGGAATCATTATTTTGAACCAAGCACAAGCCCAGTGCTTGTCTACCTTTGATTAAACCAATCTAGGTGCAGGAACTGAAAAAAAGTGCCTGTGTGAGATCTGAAGATCTTCTTCCAAAACTTACCCCCATTACCTGACTATCTACATTTTGCGAGTCGCATAAAGGACCAAAAGATCAATAAGATGCACTATATAATTTACCTGTTGGAAGACCCCATGACAACAGCTGCAAATTAGTAATTTTAATTTTAAATCCACATTTTCCTGTTACACAGGATAAATTGTGAGAAAATTGTAAGAAAATACCATATAGTAACAGTATGTAGCAAGTGGAAAATGCTATATTTGAAAAGCACGTTCTGGACTGCAGCTTCTTTGAGAACTTTACAGCGAATTCTACATAGATTACGCAGGAATGAACCTGGATGTTGTTTGGGTTGAAACCAAACTGTAATGAAGTGGAGAATCTGTTGGGTTAGCTACATCTGGGAACCGTTTATGCAGAACTAAAAATTGTGTGATTATGACTTGAAACAGTGCCGCTGCAGTCACATGGATTCCTCCAAAGAGTCAGCAAATGTTGGGCATCTCTACTAGAGATGTCATCAAAGCAGGACTATAGAGCAGAAGTTCCAAAATTCCTCTAAATAGAGTTAGCAGAATACTCTCTGTCATAAGCAGAAAATAGGTTGCCATTTCTGATGGCAAAACAATACACATTAAAAGGGAGAGAGGGAGATTACTAAGGTCACCGATTAAGGTTATTCAATAGTAATAAGTTTTTCAAACACTTATTCCTTGGGGATTCCACTTCCAATAGTAACATGATTGCTTTGAGCATCAAATGATGAGTGATTAATTGAAGATACTCCAACAGCAATATGAACCATCACATGACTGGTTTGAGTCATCAAACTGACTGGCTTAAATCATTAACAAAAATAATAGAGAACACACACTGCACTGCTGCTGCCAATTTTTTCTTCAGTAACAAAAAAAGTAGCTATGCTGGCTGTTAAGAAAAAGATTAAATATTGCAGCAACTATGCCAATACAAGGTCTACCCTGTGTTTCTACATCACATCAGAATGAAAAAGGTTTTCTGTGCACTTTTTTTAAAAAGGAGATGATCTTTGAGCATATTGGAAATTCTCAGGGCATATCATGGGTGCCTTTAAATAATTATTTAGGCAGCCACAAAACATTGATTTACCAGAAATCAAATTGTGGCCGCTGGTCCATGACAGCTTGTTTCCCTCTTTGCAAACTTGGTAGAGTTGAGAAGAGTCAGTAGAGACTGGAAGAAGAAGAAGTAAGTAAGAGAAAAGAATATTAATAGAAGAAAATATTTGCAGCTCAGGAGTGAACTATGGAGTCCTTGTCTATGCATATTCTCAGTCATCCAGGTCATGGTTGTCCCCAAAGGTGCTTTTTCAAGAAGCAAACTGGGCTTTCTGGTTTTTCTTTGAAGACGTTTCACTTCTCATCCAAGAAGCTTCTTCATGGAGCTTTATGGAAGCTTTTATGGAGTCCTTAATGGTCTCTGAGCTTGCTTGTTTTCTTGCAGGCATTTCCTCCAACTAGCTAACATCATCAGTGCTCTGATGATGTTACCTAGTTGGATAATGAAATGTCTGAGAGAAAACAACCAAGCTCAAAGGGCACCAAGCACCCCATTAAAAAAAAAGTGCTTCAAAGAAAGGATGTTCCTATGTTTTGAAATGGTTAGACTATTTGATTTGCTGATATAAAGACATGTGATGGCTCATTGCCCAATGTAATACAATAATAAAATAAAAATTGGCTGCTATCACGACTGTTTCACTTTCCTTGGGAATGTTCTTCCTCTATTGATGAGTTAGAAGGAACCAGCCTAATCTGTAAATGCTGGAGATTTCTACATGCAATTGCAGTCATGTCTTTAGGGCAGCCTCGTGCCATGAAACAATAGTTCTCAATTGGTAACAAGTCTCATAAGTAATCTATGTGAGACACAAGATGGAAACTAAACAAGGAGAGATTCAACCTGGAAATGAGGAGACGTTTTCTGACAATGAGAGCAATCAACCAATGGAACAGCTTGCCTTCAGAAATTGTGGGAGCTTCATCACTGGAGACTTTCAAGAAGAGACTGGATTGCCATCTGTGAGAAATGGTGTAGGGTCTCCTGCTTGGGCAGGGGGTTGGACTAGATGACCTACAAGGTCCCTTCCAATTCTGTTAATCTGTTAAATAAATCATGTGGAATTCAATGAAATCTTTTAATCCACAAACAATTATAATACTAGTGTACCATACAAATATCCTGGGAGGGGAAGGGGGGGCTTTTGATTTCCTCACTGTGGGACCCCACGTGCTTTCACAGAAAGTGACCAGTAGGAATGGAAAGATTGAAAACCAGAGCTGTAAACATCTTTTCTCAACTCCAGTGTGATTACAGCAATGTTACAAGCCGTTTACTTCTGCTTGGCCCATTAGTCAAATGTGTTGTAGCCACCCAGTCTGTGCAACAAAAGGGTGTTACTTCACTGAAAGCAGCTCTGTGAATGGAGTCACTGATGAATCAGCCTGGTTGACGTGGGAGCTACAGCTTTCTTCTGACTGTTTAATTCAAACAAATTTAGAGGCACGTGTTTGGCATTTTGGGAGTAGAGGGAGATATGAAAAGGAAGTGAAAAAAAAAACCCCTAAGTACTTTCCCAGATTTGCACTTCTTCTCAAGAGGATATTTTAACCCAGTTTGTCTCTCTTCCCTTTTCTTTATAGTATTTTTCTCCTCCTCCACCTCCTCCTCCTCCTCCTCCTCCTCTCTGAACCTGGGGTGACTTTGTCCATAGTTCCTTGATGAAAAAGTGGGTAACTTTAAAAAATAAAAGGCAATTGGAATTAGAAGGTCATGAATTGATATTTGGGTGGCTCCATTATGGTATGAGAAATCTAAAGTTAATGTAGCATTTAAGAATCATTTTGTTAGATGATAATATGGGAGCGGTTTGCCATTGGATTTTTCCAGGGTGCTGTTTCAACTTTTAATTTGGAGGCCACCTACTACTATATGAGACAGCATTCTCTTTTCTTTTATGAGTTAGAAACTCACCACTGATGAAGGCCACAAAGAGCTAATGGGGCGGCTAAAGTGTTGGATTGGGGGAATCGGGTTCAAGTCCTTCCATCTTCACGAGTCTCACTGGATGATTTGGATTAAATCTCTTGCAGTCCATCCTACTTCCCATAGTTGTTGGGAGGATAAAATAATGGATCACTCTGAGTTCTTTAAGGACAAAGCATTTTATTTATCCAATAAAATGATGGTTTTGTGAAAATTCTGGGTCTACAGTTAAGTTTGATTACAAAAAGCTTGTCCAAAACTCAGAATTGACATACATATATACAATGCATACACATACATTTGTGAACCAAATGAACCAAAATGTTGATTTAAGCATATATATAT
This sequence comes from Arizona elegans, assembly GCA_022577455.1. Lineage (NCBI taxonomy): Eukaryota > Metazoa > Chordata > Lepidosauria > Squamata > Colubridae > Arizona > Arizona elegans. The sequence goes on along the minus strand of JAKOOJ010000001.1, from coordinate 199,024,226 downwards.
ATATATATCCCCCCCCCACCTCTCTCTCTCTTTTTCTCGCAATGTGTTCACAGGAAGGGTTAAAAAGGCCAGGATGATGCCTGCGATCAAAGGCTAAGGCTTCGATTAAACAGCCATGACTACCTTGTGGACTTTTCAATTCTTCCTCCACCATATACTGTTTATTTTTTATTTATTTATTTATTTTATTTTATTTATTTATTTATTTATTTGTCAAACATATAACAGATATAAGTATAAACATGATTTATGAATACAGGAAATGGATACAAATAAATGGGGACAGTAGGACAGGGACAATAGGCACGTTGGTGCGCTTATGCACGCCCCTTAAAGACCTTTTAGGAATGGGGTGAGGTTGACAGTAGACAGTCTAAGGTTAAAGTTTTGGGGGTTTGGGGAAGAAACTACAGAGTCAGGTAGTGCATTCCAGGCATTGACCCCTCTGTTGCTGAAGTCATATTTTCTGCAATCGAGTTTGGAGCGGTTTACCTTGAGTTTATATCTATTGTGTGCTCCTGTATTGTTACGGTTGAAACTGAAGTCATTGACAGATAGGACATTGTAGCAGATAATTTTGTGTACTACGCTTAGGTCAGACCGAAGGCGGCATAGTTCTAAATTGTCTAAGCCCAAAATTTTAAGCCTCTGTTGTGAACAGAGGAGTGGAGTACTCTTCTCGTGAAATATCTCTGGACTCTCTCAATTGTATTAATGTCAGATATATCGTGCGGGTTCCAGGCAGATGAACTGTATTCGAGAACTGGTCTAGCAAAGGTTTTGCATGTCCTATTTTGCCGTACAATATTACCAGAGAAGAAGCTTTGCAATATTAGGTTAACAACTCTTAATGCCTTTTTGGCAATGTTGTTGCAGTGAGCTCTGGCACTTAGATCATCTGAGATGAGTTGTTGTGGCCTGCCAGCAGCCTGCGGAGCTGGCAGCAGAGTTGGACAGTGATGAGGCTGAGGAAGAACATGGGCCAGTCCTGGAAGCTGGGGAAGGCCCGGATGAGGGCTCTGTGTCAGAGGCAGAGATGGAGCCAGGGTCATCTGGGAGTGATGCAGGGACTTCGGAGCCTCCAGAGGCTGACAGTAGAAAGGCAGAGGGACAGGAGGAGCCTGTAACTAGTGCACATATGAGAAGAGCTGCCAGAAGGCAGGAGCAGCTAAAGCAGAGAGAACGACTCGGAGTAGGGCCAAGAGATGATTGGCCCCTCCCATAAGGCTTAAAAAACCAGCAACGGCTCTTGGCCTCTTTGCTGGAAAACAACCGTTGAGAGATTTGCTTCATGTTTGGATGTATTTCTTTCTTGTCGGTGTCTTCTGTTCCTGAACTGTTGCCAAGAAAAGCCTTTGGCAGTTTGCCTAATTATCCCCAGATCAGAGATAAACTGAAGGTGTTTTGAGAACTTTGCTTTCATTTAATTTGGAATAAGGTGAGAATGAGTTAATTCTCAGCTGTTTTAATAAAATCTGTTTGTTTTTGGAACTGTTTTGCATTTAATATTAACTACGTGGGCCTGGGTCACAACATGACTTTCCAAGGTCTCTGACACATAGTTAAGGTCTCTTTGTAGGGTAGCAGCATTGTCGGTGGTGTTGAATAGTTTTACATCATCAGCAAAGAGAACACAGTTGCTTATGATATGACTGCAAAGGTCATTTATGTAAAGTAGAAAGAGTGTGGGACCTAGAACGCTGCCTTGGGGGACACCGCTATTAACAGGTACAAGGTTTGATAGGGCGCTCCCTATTTTGACTACCTGTTGCCTGTTTGACAGGAATGCAGCTATCCACTTATGCAGGGATACGGAAATGCCATAAGATTTGAGTTTTAGAAGTTTGTCATGTACCACTGAATCAAAGGCTTTACAGAAGTCTATGTAAATTGTGTCTATTGCTTTATCCTGGTTGAGTTGTGTAGTCCATGTGTTTTTGAAGTGTAAGAGTTGCAGATTGCAGGACATTTTTTTTCTGAAACCAGACTGCTTGTTGGAGAATAGGTTGTTTGTCTCTGAGTGGAGGGTAATGGATTGGTTTATGATTGATTCCATGACTTTGCAGGTGACACAACATAATGAGATTGGTCTGTAATTTTCAACTAGTCTGGGGTCACTGTATCTCTCCACCTCTCTCTCTCCTTTTTTCCAGACATCATTCGTACAGTTCTTCATACATTGAGTTTTGTTCTTTAGATTTCTGTCCTTTCAACCAACTCACAAACTCCATCAACCCTGATTTTCAATCCTTCCTCCTCTCCCATTCATTTTTCTTTTATTCGAAAGATTGGAAATCCAATGCTCCTTTTCTCAATCGAACCAAATCACGCCAGTGGTTTCACCACCCCGACTTGGCCATTGTTAATTCAATCCACATTAATTCATCTCCCTCATTTTTCCTGGTCTCTCCTCATTTCACCACACCCACTACTTAACAATCCCACTTCATTCCACTTATTTTTTTTTCTTGACACACCCAATCCTCACTTCTATATAATACAGTGGATAGACACAGACTCCTCTGCACAGCCATTTTAGTTGCTGTCCATTATCTTTTGACTAGCATTTGGTTGTTTTAACATTCATGTATTTAATAAAACTTTTATTAAGATAAGCAGTCAAAATCATTCTTCATTTTTGTTTGCTTCTCTGGACTTCCAGAGTTCCTTGTTTTATTACATTCTTTGCAACCATTTTTTTCTCTTCATCAGACAACATCTTTATTTTGGCCTCATTTCTGTGCATGTTTTCTCCTCCACTGCTAATTTCACATCATCATTCCTTTAAGCAATTATTTCCCCATACTTCCTATTAATGTGCGGGTAGTCCTGGATTTACGACCATTCATTTAATGACAGCTTGAAGTTATGACAACCTTGGAAAAAGTGACTTACATGCTATCCTTGAAGTTTAAGATTGTTGCACCTCTCCTGCAGTCATATGTTCACAATTTGGGCACTTGGCAATCAGCTCAGATTTATAATGGTTGCAGCATCCCAGGGTCGCTTGATTGTGATCTGTGACATTCTCAGATGGCTTCTGACAAGCAAGTAAATTGGGGAAATTAGATTTGCTTAACAACCGCAGTAAAACTGGATGTAAAACCAGGTCTGGTCACATGATGATTCCCTTTACAACTGTACTGATTTATAATAGAAATTCTGGTCCTGTGTCATAAATTACCTGTAGCTCTTCACACTTCTATGCACTCTGTGATGTACAGTCCTTTTCATTCTGACTCAAATACCTCCAAATTCTCTTTCCTTGTATCCCCTTCCATTCATTCTGTGGTGAGAGTCACCTGTCTTGTAATATTTTTTTTCATATAGGATTCATATTTTCTCTTCCCTCAACTGTTTTTATGCTAATTTCTTTCAGTTTTCTTCCATGTACTTTTTTGTTTCCTGAAATCCTCTCTTGACATGAAGAAGAAATTATCTACGCCACATTTAGATTCTCTCCCCATCATTGTACCGTTCACTAATTCAATCCTTCATTGTGAACAAATGAATAAATTATGTTCTTAGAATTCTAGTCATTCCTTTGCCCTGCCTATACATTGATGGACTTATGTTTAAATCATATAATCAAAACAAATATATGTTTTTTCTCAAAATTGGTTACTAAAGACTTTCTTTTGTACTGGGATCTCTAAATGACCAATTCACTTTTTTATACCTTGTTTTGTTTTCACTATCCATTTATGTTACACAATCAAATTCCCCCCATGCCATTTTGCAATGTTGCACAATGTTCCATAATTACCCCTCAAACTCCTATTTGATCCCTCCATTATTACCGTTCTACTATTGGAGTGTAACATTTGCTGATTTTATTATTAAATATTTGAACTGTTTTTTATATGCGATTTGAATATTAAATGTTTCTTCTGTCAATGTCAATGTTACAAATGTTAAATATGTAATTATGGAGGCTTGATAATGTAACTCTAAATTATGGGGAAATGGAGTTGATAAACAAGACTCTAGTATGTCAATATACAAGAAACAAAATTGAACGAAAATGTCTAATTATCTTTTCAAAGGGTGGTGACTTTTTATGTCTTGCTGATAATCTTCATCCTTCATTAATGACTGATTTTACCCCTATTTCAATGTCATATTACATTACTAGGAAATGTAGAGATAAAACAAATATCTAAATTCAAAAACCACCCTTCATCAAGATATTTGCCTTGGGCAAGTCACTTTATTCAATCCATTTTACTGGGTGGTTAGGAGAGAAATCTATATGATGAAGCATTTTGTTTACAGAGTGTCTACTACACGAACCTGCCTTCAGAGACCATCACATAAGGCCTAGCCTCAGTCCTCAGAAAATTGGAAGGCAAATCAAAAGTGTATAGCAGTATCTCCTTTCGGGAACACTTTGGTAGACACGCAATTACCATCTGGTGTATTTTTTTAAATTAGTCATCTATTTGCCTAAAGTTCAATTGGTGGATATGCATCTTTTAGGTTGATGTTTATTTTGCGTCCCATTATTGGCTTCCCCCCCCCCCGGGAGTAAAAAACAACAACAACCCCAGAATATAGATTTTAGACACCCTTCTTCGAGATATTTGAGCCGCGTTTCAAAGATGCCTCTATCAGAAAGGCAGCAAGTGGAAATTTAAATATCAATAGAACGCGTCCGCATTCTCCATAAAAGTGAAATCGGGGAACAGGTTTGGATTTAGTTCCGGCAAGTGAAACAAACACACGGACGCAGAAATCCCCAGCCCCGCCCGTCGGAATCACCGTCAGTGACACACTTAAGATACGCTTTAAATCCTCATTCCGATCTTGCGTCTCTCAACCACAGCCAGGATTTCAATTAACGCAACCACGGCGTCTCTCTCTCTCTCTCTCAACTCCGCGGGGAGGGGAGGGGAAGGGGAGCGTTTACATAGTTTGGCCCTTTCTTCTTCTTGACAGCACCGAGGAGGTTCGAGGGGAGCCTGAACCACGCCGGAGAAGCTGCGTCACAACAACGCTACGTTGACAGAACCTCCCGTGGGATCCGATTGCGATCCTCCGCCAGCGCAGCGCAACGGGGGAATACACGCCAAACCCCAACGTTCCATTTAGAACGCGGCAAACACCGTCTTGGCCCCGCCCTCTCCGCTGCAATCCTCCAATCGGGCGGGCCGCTGGGGCGTTGTTCCGCTGTCGTTCCATCCCACCCGGCACCAGCCTCTCGGCTCCAGCCAATGGGAAGCGAGGCGCAGTTGCGAATCCACCTGCGCCTGCCGGGAGCCACCTGAGCGAGCGAGAAAAGCCGACAAAACCCGTTTGTGCGGCGATCTGCGTACGATCTTTCTCTCGTTGCTCTTCTTTGCTCTTCCTCATCCCCTCCCTAACTCGCCTGGGCCGCGGCAAGATCCCGTCCCAACCAGCCAGGCCAGTTCTGCCACCCACTGACTGCCAGACATGACACAAGAATACGACAAGTAAGTGATCGAGCTGGGTAGACTGGAAGGAGAGGAAAAAGGGGGTGAGTCTGGGCAGGTTCGACCGGTGTGCCTACCCCCTAACCCACACTCCGCCCCCTCCTCCCGTGGGATTTTTCTCACTTTTTTCAGGCTATTCTTGCGGCTACTAATGGTGGAGGGGACGAAGCGATCGGAGTCTTTTGAAGGTTGGGGGGAAGGAGGAGGAGGAGGGTGGGGGGGGGGCAAGAAGCCGCGCCGGGACCTCCTCGCCCCGTTCCGTCGTAAACCTTCGCAGCGGATCTTGCCTACTCTGGTTTAAGATTGAGCCTAGTAGGCAAACTGTTAGAAGCGCGTTATACGGTAAAAAAAGGCCGTCGACCCGGATTAAGTGTGTGTCAATTTACAGGCGGACAGATTTGATTCCCAAACGCGACCATAATCTAGCTCGTCTGTGTGGAGGTGAAGTCAAGACTGCGGAGGCTGCGTTTACACCTGCGCCTACCCTACCGCCTGTATTAAGTTCGTGTCCCAGCTACATTTTTACACAACCTACATCCCCGCGCGTTGCTTCTCCCAAATATTTCCAGTGGCGGGTGGGGGGGGGGGGGTTGCATCGATTCTTCGTGGCTCGTTTCCCAGAAATCGGGTTGTGGGTGGCTTTCTGGAATGGGCGTCCCTTAACTAGGGTCTTTCCTTCAGCGTCAGACAACAAGTCCCATTAATCCATAGCCACTGGGTAACTGGCAGAATTTTGAGATCCTACTGGAGGGCGCCTGTCGGAGGAGTCCGAACGAACGTGGCCGATCGAGCGATCGAAATTTAAAGTCGAGAGTCCGCGCCAGTTTGCTCAGGGAGCAAGTCCTGCCCGGCAGGGTCTCGCGTGTAAGAGATTGCCGGCTGAACGAGTGGGGTGTGTGTGCTTGTTCTATTGATGTTCGTCCACCTGATCACTGTTAAGAAATAATCCAGCTAAGGATAAACACGCTAGCCCGTTTTGAGATTAAACAAGGAAGAGAGAGCGTTAAGGGCAACGGGCTTTAGTGGACTCCGATGAGGGAAACAGGTGTTCAATTTTGCCTAGATCCGGATTGAATTTGCAAACGAATTCCGCTGTGCGTGTGAAAGCACTGCCTGGGATAGTGTCCCCAAGGCAGAAGAGACAGCAAGGGAGTCTTGGAACGAGGTGGCATTCTTTTGATTCTCTGCCTTCTAATGTTCTGGATTGACTTGGTCAAAGCAGTCGAGTAGTGCTTTTTTGGATTTTGCGTGGCTCTTTCCACTTGAAGTCGTGACTGAGAAGAGCTTGCCTTTGAAATCTGACACCCATGCTGAGTGGTTTGTCATCCCCCACCCCCATCTTCTCCACCACTGCCTCTTTAAATGTTGAGTGTGATGAATAATCACTTGCATCTCAGGAGGAGCTTAAGGTCCCCACCTTCCAAAAAGGAGGAGAAAAAAAGTAATGTCCATGGAGGTGGCTCCAGTGCAACCCTTCGCCTTGCCCAGGGCTGTCCCTTTGACTGGTTTATCTAGAGCAGAAACTTAATGAAGGGCTGTACATATTTTTTTTTCTCCTTCTTCTTTGAAGATGAGGACAAGGGCTGGGCAATGAGAGAGCTGCCTTAACTGGGGCATCATTACTTTGGTGTTAATTGCTTTGAATGCTGTTGATTTAAGATTTTGCTGAGCTTTGAGACTGAGGTTCCAGTAGGCCCTGATGTGCAGGCTTATTCCGTGGATATCAAAGAGCCACCTCTTAATGCCTTGTTGAAGAAGAAAGAAAAAAAAAACACTAATGGATTTTTATGAAAGTCACTCTCTAGGGAAGGTGGATTTGTCCAGGTAATTTGCTCTTTTTGTAGACATTTTTAAAATGACCTTATATGTGAGTGGGTAAAACATATAAAGTGATAAGTAATCTCATCTAGCCTGGACTTTATTTTGTGTGTGGTGACTCTGATGTGTTTCTTTTCAAGTGTTTGTGCCTTTATTACCCGTGATAAAAGAATGGCTATGTAAATTCAGGGATTAGTTTTTTGGGCTGATTGCATGCAAAGTAGATTTAAGAGCCCCTTTAATAATATTTTTGCTTCATTTCTAGTATATGGTGAGATAACTTTTTTAAAATTTCTTTTAATTATGTGTTCCATGATAAAGATAGAAGGCTACCTCTTCTTGGAAGGGAACTTTATTAAAGGCAGGTTCATAGAGAAGCTTATTAGATCTTTGGCTAGGATTATATATACAATATTTATAGAGAGACCTTTTGAGAATGCATTGCTGCTTGTCCTGGCTCTGGGGACAGAACACTGCTGCAGATAGAATGCTGTCATTCTTTGGGCTCCCAAGTTCTAAATCTAATTTGGTGCTTCAATAGCCATCTGGCCATGCAAGAATTTTGAGAGTGTACTGCTGCTCCAAAATTGAATCTGTATGGATTCTGGCATCCTCTCATCTTCCTACTTTGCAACATGGACTTTATCGAGCTGTCGACGCAACATATATGCATGTGTGTCTTTGTAAGAAGACTTTTAGTTGCATTCAACTACTTGTCTATATGCTATCATGCAGTATTGTTGAGAATTGGAGGACATTCACTGTAAAAGTTTCTTGTTCTAATGCAATGTTGCCTGGTAGTATGGATAATTCTTATGATAAGAGCAAATTTGACTTCTAGAACTGGAGGAGAGTTTTCTGCAGATTTAGCAAAGACAAGATACCTGTTTCCCTTTGGTGCTACACAGTAGTTTTACTCATCCATACCTAAGGTGGCTCCCATTGTGATTGTATATGGTTTACCAATAAAGGAGAAAATTTATAATTCAGGGTTGAAATTAGGGCTCCTTGGTGCTCTCTGAGCTTGGGTTTTTTTTTTTTTTTTTGGCAGATGTTTCATTACCCAAACTAGGTAATATCATCAGTACTAGTTTGTGTAATGAAATGTACTAGTTTGTGTAAAGAAAACAACCAAGTTCAGGGTGTATATGGTTTACTCTGTAGTTTGTAGATATTGCTGAAGTCACCTCCAATGATTTTTGTCTACAACTAGAGCAGTTATGCTGAACTCTGGAATTCATTTTGTAATGACTACATTTTCCAGTGATAGTAATTAAATCACTGGGAAAACTGCTGTGCTATAAAATTGTAAGACATTAGAATGATTTTCCAGCATAAGAGAAGGAGAATATCTTCTATTAATCATACTTTTTAACTGTTGCCTTTAAGGGTGCTCTGTTTGTTTTCTTTATCAAAAAGACATTGTAGAGGAGACTTGACATAATTCATGTATATTGCCAAGTTGTTTTTAAAGATCAAATCCAACTGTGCTCTTTGTCAAGGTTTAATAAGTGTGCACAACTTGTAAATGCCTCTTCTCATATACACATTTGTGAAACCAATAGATTTGGATTTATTATTACTGAAATACCATTTCTCTATGTAGTCGTTTTCCAAAGCAGAATTTGGAAACTGGTCCTGGAATTGCATGGTTATTTTTCAATAGACCAGACAATCAAAACTATTTGCTTTTTCAGTGTTTTGCAAATGTGACTTACGATACATTTGAAAAACCCTAAAACTCTCAGAGATTGCTTTATCAAACCATAAAATTAAACAGTCTTTTGTTTGGCAAACTCCTCTGTATTTGGCTCTTTGTTCTCTTAACTTTTTAAAGTTTTTTTGTTCCCAGTGTTCATTGGGGGAGATTGAAGTTTCAAATGGCTATCTGCCATTATTTATATTCCGAGTGGAACCTGTTCCTTTCCCCCCCCCCATCCCTAGTGTTAAAATATGTCTAAAACGTATTTGCCCACCGCAGAGATAATTGATTGGTGAGATATTCATGTTGTGATTATGTGGGTATATAAATTCATAGAAGACCTGTCAATCATCAATTAATAATCCTAATCCATACTCATTAGGTGGGAGGGAAAAATACTAGACAGCCAAAGTGAAATGGACATAATTGATTGGTGCATGAAACTCTCTGGTGGGCTAAAACTTTTTGGTAGACAAAAGAAGGAACAAGAATGTTCTGAGCTTTTAATTGCATTAAGTTTTAAAAGAAAAAAAAACCCTTAAATATGTTTCTTCTTTGGCTGTTCTAGCTTTATAGAGCTCTGATCAAGGAGGCGTGACCATTGATTCTTTTAAAATTGTTCCCTGAACATCCATATAAGTCTTTAAACTTGTATTTAAAACTTCTTTCACTAAGATTTAAAGGAAACTCATTTGGCGCTATAAAACTTGTTGAACCAAAGGTTCCTAACAGCTGCAAAGCACTTTACAATTTCCAAAAATGATTAGAAAAGGAAATATGTGAATTTAGTGTCCTTTCAAAGATACCAACCACAGTTTGAGCAAGATGGCTATTCCCTCCTTTCCCAGAGCTCTAAATCCACCAGAGACCCCTGTCTTTCAATCTCCTCATAAGGAGGAATTGAATGGAGCGCTTGTGGGCAATCTCAAGTCCTCCTCTTGTTCAGGGAGGAATTACGAAAGGCCACTTTATTTGCTGTCTCTTCGTTCCATGGTAGTCACTGGCTCTGCTTTTACTTCAGTTCACTATATTTTTCCCAGAACATAGTGAACTGTATTTCACTATGTACTGGGAAAGACATACGGTAGTTCCGCATTCTGTATTCTGTAAGCATGACTCCAAAAAAAGTCCTAAGAGATTATCATCTGAAAAACCTCTGTATTAAAACGACTTTATCCCTGTAATGCATTACTGATGTTTTGGGTTGTTTTTTTTTTTTTGCAAATTATTGAAGCAGAAAACAAACTAGTACTTATGAAGTAATTACAAGCACAATAGAAGACTTATTTGCAGATCTTGCCAAATGCTTTTTAGTATTATATGGCTAGTTCACTCTGCCAGTCGACTCGTCAGAACTTAAAACTTGACACAGGACAGCTGTCAAAAATATACACATTTTGAGGGCTTTTTTTTTTTTTTTTAGAAAACATGGTCTCATTTTCCTAAAGAACTTGCTGTTTTATTCAGAGATTGAGTTACTGCCAAACCCTGGGCTTTGTTGATAGCTCTAGAGATAATTCTTTCTACACTCCTTTTTAACAGAGCTAGCTTAGCTTTAAGGCATTTGAGGATTTTATTTGGGGATGATGCAATGAGAATGAGTTTGCCTTTTTTATATATTAGCAATAGTATAATTTGGGGGTCTGCCAGTTGAGACCAAATTACGGGGCCATTATTTTTAGGAAAAAAAATACCATCTCATAATTTTCCCTGCTACTAGGCCATCTTATGGCTGTGTCAAATATCATAATAATTTACCCAGAAATTAATAAGTACAAAGCTCTTGACTCATTTGTTTAATTGGGTTGTCTTTATCTAGTTTTGGGAATTGTGTGGAGAACAGATTATCTTTTAGGTCAGTGGCTTTCAGACTGTAATCCATGGACCCCTGGATGGGGGGGGGGGCAATGTCATCACAGGGGCCCATGAAGGCTTGAAGAAATGTTCTGATTTAAATCTTGAGTTAAATCTTGGGGGTCTGTGGCCATGGTTCATGGCCACAAAAGATATTTAAAGGGGGTCTGTGTTGAAGAAAAGGTTGAGAACCACTGCTTTATATCATATTATGCAGAAATATTGAACTTGCAAAAGTTCGCAAACTTTTAAATCACTACTGTAGGAAACCACTTAGCTGAATTCACGTCCAAATCCTAATTCCAACTGAGGTGTTGGGTGAAATATGTTCTACCTTAAACAGAAGTAATTGAAAAAGAAATGAAGGACCTCAAAAGCTCAAACACCTCATAAAAACTGAGGTGGCTTTTGGTAGAATCTTCCCTAATAGAACCTTTTACAGCTCTTCCTAGCCTTCCAACAGCAGGAAAACACTTCATTGGTATATTAAATACCTTGGTGTGCTCTTCCATATGCTGCACAGATTGTACTTCACCTATTTCACTAAACCACAATAGGAGCTGCTTAGTACGGTGTATATTCTCCCACCCCTTCAGCTGTGGTTCATTAAACAAACCATGTTTTGTTTAAGTGTCTATGGAGATTCTCAATCATCCAGGTCATGGATGTCCCAAAAGTGCTTTTTCAAAAGGCAATTAGACTTTGTTGCCTCTTGAAAAGTCACCTTTCGGACATGTTTTGTTTAATTTAAACTATTAAACCATATACCGGTAAGTGAATATCTGTGCTCTCAGCCAATAGTAACTTTACAGATGTTGTTGGACAATTCTTAAATAAAAGACTTTGTACTTAAAATACATTTTTGACTATTCCTATTTGGCAGACTAGTGTCCATCAAAATATTTCATAATGCAGGTGTCTTTTGGAGATGGATGACTTTCTTGTTGAAGTAGTAGGAATAATAAAACTGTACTGTTAAAACTGTACTGTTTGGACTTAATTCTAAATTTATTATTAAACTGCAACAGCTTGCATAGGAAGATAGGAGACTTCGGGCAGGAGCATAATCTTGATGCAACATCTACTAATCACTGGGTGGTTGTTATGTAGATGAGGGCAGCTTTAATCTGCTAGAGAAATCATGCATATTATTCATGGCTCTTTGTTAGAGGATAAGGGAGGGAATTAAGTAGAAAGTGTTGCACAGAACTTCTCACACTTTTTGGGAATCCTTGGTGACTGTATGGGCAGAGCTTCCAGATGAAGGACATCAAAAAGCAACTGGGTAATCTTAAATGTTCCATTAAATATAGCAGAACAACCTGTAAATGATGGACCTGCCTTGACTTCTGAAGCAAGTAGAATTTTAGTTTGGCCATATAACAGATTAAGGAGGATATTAGGCAGGCAAAGGAATTAGTAGAGAAAGAGGACGGAAAGCAACAACTGTATTTACCCTGTGGAATCAAGATCTTGTCTGATGTTTAACAATTGGTCAGTGAGTCTGCTTAAAATACACCCCATTTCTAGATTACCCTTTCTGCCGCTAGAGAAAATCTGTTCTTGGTGATGCCAGTGTAATTTCAGCCAACGAAGACACTATTTCAATATATTTGATGTGACTCATAAAACAAATAGATGTCCAGACAGGATGATGTAGGAGAAAGGAGAATGGATAATATCATAGTTCCACATAATAAAGGATTTAGAGCTGTGCTAATTTAAAGGAGAAAAGGTTATTTGGAATACACATTGCACCTGTCAGCAGTTACTTAAACTTTCTCTTTCCATGGGCACACACAGTGGTAGACATACAATCCCAGGAAAATATGCTTTTGATTTAAGGAAATGCTGACTGGCCTAACATGCACACCCACACACATTCCAAGTCATCCTTCAAAGCCAGATCTCTGCATAAGTAACCATAAGTAACCATTAGAACTTAGATTTTCATCATGGACTTAAATTTTTAGCTATTTTAGGACTTCTAAAACATGGATTTTGAAGACAGTAACTGTTCACAACTAAATTATTTAATGTCTTTTAAACTGTTTTTTTAAATTTTATATATTATGTTTTATCTCAGCTATTCACTGCCCCGAGTCCTGTTGGAGAAGGGCGGTATAAAAATCAAATCAAATAAATAAATAAATAAACAAATAAATAAATAAATGGACTGAATAAAGCATCTCAGCTCTTTCAAGAGCAGTTGCCTGTTCTAGGACGTTACCTGCGGATTTTTAATAGGACAAATCCTTTTTCAGAAGAGTGTACAGATGGTAAATCAGGTGAAGGTGGGAAAAATATATTGCTTGACAGGCATTATTTGGACTTTCAGGAATGGTGATAAATCCCAAAGTACCCCTTAGGCTGTATACCTTTCACCAGGTTATATAATTTGGCTTAATCCAGCTGGCCAGTGATTTAAAATACTATTTAATCCATTGTTTCATTTGGGATTTGCTGAAATAGAATAGTAAATATTACACCATGCCTCTGTTTTTTAGATATCTCTGCTGAGAATTTTCATGAAAATACTATGTAAGTAACGTGGGAGAAAAGAACGGTATATCCTGTGTGAAATCCCACACGATTGTCCTATGGGGCAGTGGAGACAACTACTGGCTTCCACCCCACATAATAAATTCTATCCAGATTGAAAACTTCAGAGAAATCTAAATGATTTTCTGGCCTTCTCTAACACAAATTATAGCCTAGAGTAAATGAAGCAGTTTCTGTTCTATAATCTGAAAGTTTGAATGATAGAATTGGAAAGGACTTCAGAGGTTATTTTATTGTGCCTCACTACTGAAGTACTTTGCACAAAAGGTTGCTCAATGGCTTCTGTAAAGGAGAATATACCTGTCCATGAAATGGGCTGTTCTGCTGGCTGACTGCTTTTACTGGCTGGAAACTTCTCCTGATATATAGCCTGAATCTGTGTGGTTCAGATCATTGCCGCCAGGTCAATCGTGACAATTCTACTTCTTCCTCAGTATGACAACCTGAAGTCTACAGTCATATGTCTCCCCAGTCTTCTCTTCTGCACGCAAACATATGTAGTTCTTTGCAGAACTTGATTTCCCATCCTCTCACCATTTTGGTTGCCCTGTTCTGAATTACTTCATTTATTGATGTCCTTTTTAGACAACAGTGCCAAGAACAACATGCTATTCCAATGTTATCTAAGCAAAGCAGAGCAGATTGGGACAATTTCTTCCTGTGCTTTATGCTCTGTTTCTGGACTCTGGGCTAATATAGTCCAAAATAGCATTTGTTCTCCTCACAACCCATTACAACTATTGGCTCATGTTCAACTTATGATCTTCTACAGAACACCTAGATATTTTTCAAATATACTACTACCAAGCCAAGTGCTCCCCATCCTATACTTATACCCTTTTGTTTCATTCCCTAGCTTTAGGATTTCGCAAATCTCCCAATTAAATTTTGTCTTGTTTGTTTTGGCCCACTGTTCAAGTCTGACTAGGTCTTTTCTCTTCCTCTTCTAAATTGTTAACCCCTTCTAGGTTGGGCCATCTGAAAATTCGCTAATCATCTGGGTACAGGTCATTAATATAAAGTTTGGACAGCTGGAGACTTGTGGTATTCCTCTTGATATTATTACTCTACAAGTTGATGTAGAATCCAGTATGAGTACTTTGTAGAAATGATTATTCAGTGAATTATGAAACCAACAATTATATCATCTGGGCCACATTTTATCCTTTCTTTAAAAAAGGGACATGTGTGATGAAGAGTGATATCCATTTTCTCCAGCCAGATGGCATTTAGATATTTGGGAACTATTGGTTTGGTATTGTGGAAATTATAGGTGCCAACATTAGTGCTTGACAAAAAAGAGTGTCCTTTGTAGGTTTCTGCTACTTTTGCTTCAAGGACTGATAGTATCATATGTTTACATGTGGTTCCAACCCTTCCAGAAATATACAGTATGAAGCAAAACTCTTGATTCTGTCTTAAGTGTTAACCAAATCATGTGCATGCTCAAGGACAAACTGTGTTTTAACTGGTTTAAAGCCAGCTCAAGCAGCATTATCTCATCTGTAGGGACAAAGCAGATATTGGATAAACATCATTTTAGAAATTACCTTAAAAATGTGTTGAATATTTTTAACACATTTACCAGGCCAAAGAAAGCCTTTTAGATAGTGGGCATTACTCTGTGCAAGTTTCCTTCTACGCATGTTGTTTGTTTGTTTGTTTGTTCATTCATTCCTTTGATTTCTGTAGTCACCCAACTTGATTCTGGATAGCTATAGAAATCAAATAAATAGATAAATAAGTGTGCATGCTGAAATAAGTCATAGACAGACCACTGAGTTTAATCCGTCTGAGTCACCAGAAATGGAAAGTCTCACTTGAATTGGACCCGAAATGTGGATTTTGAGGGCAAAAATGGTCATATTGGTATTGCCTTTTACACAGTTTTCTACACCGGTTGAATTGATAGGGATAAGATTTTTGGCTAGAGGAGATTTTGAATGTATCCAGCACAGGTGAGGCTACAGGTGGCTCTGAATTGCTGTGTTCTAGCTCAGGGGTCCCCAACCCCGTCTGTGGACCAGCACCGGTCCACAGAAACAAGCAAAGCTCCATCCATGGGATGCAGGCACCATGCAAAACTACGTCTCCTCTGGTCGGCAGAAAAATCTTTCTCCATGGAATTGGTTCCTGGTGCCCCAAAGATTTGGGGCCTCTGTTCTAGCTCACTAGATGAGAGAAAGCTTTGAGACTCTATCCAAAACACAGAAATCAAGTTGATATTTTTAAAATAGAGGTTTGTGTGTTTGCCTTTTGCTTTTCAAGTTCACATTATTTGTTCTACAAAAATTAACTCCTCTGAAGCTTTTTCTATAAATACGTTGACTTTAAGTTTTAAACTTAGTGGGAGATAATAATTTAGTGTAAAAACAAATGTCTCTTACATATTAAATTCCAGCTAGGTTTTATACCTGTTATCTACCTGTAGCTCAAATCCTCAGGTATGACTGGGAGGACTGTTGACTAATTATCTCATTTGATGTCAGGCAGATACCAGCAGGTCCTTACTGTACATCCTTAAAGCACATAAGAAATCTCTAAGTTAGAGGTGTACAAGCAGGGTCCTAGGGCTGTAACTGACCTTCTCATTTGGGTACAGTAAGCAGAACTGCTCCATAAATTGTCACCAAATTTGAAATTTTAATAGGCCAAAGTGGAAAATGATGAACTATAATGGTGATAATCATGCTAACTGCATCACACCTAAATCATGACATTAAATTTCTCGTTCTGTCATGGCCCAATCTGATATTCATTGGTGGCTCATTCCAAGACCAAATCAATTTTTGAGCTTACAACAGGTTATAAATCCCTCCAATATTCTAAACTTTCTCCAAATGTTGGCTGGCCAGGCTGATGGGGAATACTGAAATTCCAGTGCATGTAAAAGTTACAGTTTCATGGCCCCAGAAGAACATTGGAAAATGAATGGGATCAACATTCCTAAGTCACTGTGTATAATTTCCGAAGTTTAATGAAAATGAAAATATTTTGCCTCCTTGGATACCTAAAAAAATAGAATTGGGCTAGTAATACTGTGCATTGTATAATGATAAAGTTGAATTTCATAGCTGGGAAACAGTCTGTGAGTGTGTTTGTTTGTATGCAGTGGCCCTTTGCTGCAAAATGAATTGAGCCTGGCCAAGGTGTAAGCTATTAATTTAATATGCAAGATATGCACAGCTTACAAAATGTTGTGTTTATTTGTGAGCTTTGAGTTGTGAATCAAATCAGACTATGCCAGTTAACGATGATGGGTCAGATAATGGGTACCCTTCAGATTGTCATCCAACATTTCATCCTAAATCATAATGTGGTTTGTTTTGAATAAATTTGAATCTGACCATTATGGCTTAGTATGTAAGACAACCTACAACTCTTAGATTCATGTTAAATGTGGTCAGTGGCAGCAAGGCAGTGGTGAAATTCAAATTTTTTTACTACGTGGTTTGGTGGACATGGTGTGGCTTGGTGGGCGTGGCAGGGGAAGGATACTGCAAAATCTCCATTCCCACCCCACTCCAGGGGAAGGATACTGCAAAATCCCTATTCCTTCCCATTCCTGGGGGAAGGATATTGCAAAATCTCCATTCCCACCCCACTCTGGGGCCAGCCAGAAGTGGTATTTGGCGGTTCTCTGAACTACTCAAAATTTCCGCTACTGGTTCTCCAGAACCTGTCAGAACCTGCTGGATTTCACCTGTGTACAGCAAGGGCACTGTAGTCTGACACACACACAACTTTAATGGGTGGTGGAAGTACTTTACCTTCTGGATGCCAATCAAAGTTTGTGTTCAGCTCCTTTGCAATTGTGCTTTGTTCAGTCTCTCTCTCTTTCTCTCTCTCTCTCAAGCAAAAGGCCTGTCTTGGTTCTACAGAATGAAACCCTCTATTCCCAAAGGCGACCATACACTAGTGAGGATGAAGCCTGGAAGTCCTTCCTTGAAAACCCCCTTACAGCAGCTACCAAAGCCATGATGAGCATCAACGGGGACGAGGACAGCGCAGCTGCTTTGGGCCTCTTGTATGACTACTATAAGGTAATTCATTGGAGCTTGGGACTGCTGGAATTTAATTCACATTCTTTACGCTGGGGTTAGCAACAGTAAATTGTATGGATTTCTGTCAGCCTCATGTTACTATTAAGACCTAAATAGCTGAACACCGCACTCTAGTTGGACATGACTGAACAGGGAAACCTTTACCATTACCTACTTTTCTCTCCTCCCTACCTAGGATTATAAGCCCAATACAAGTATGAGTACTGATCATTCTTCAGAACTAACTGTCAGACCGAAGAGAGCTGTTGTAAAGGCATTTGTGGCTGTATTTCATTGTGGTTTGGTTTGGTTAATTTTATTTTACGTATTTGTATATTAAAGCAGTGTATATGCATTATTAAGTATATGTATGATTATTATGCATATTGTTTCTGATGTGTCTTCTCTGTAAACTGCCAAGAATCCTTGGGGATTCGGTGATGTAGCTGTCATTGTCATCATTATATCATCATCACCAGTACCATCACCATCATCATCTCACCATCATCATCTTTTAATAGTCTATTGGACCTGGAGTTTCAACACAGAATTCCTGAAATATATAGACCAACCCTGAAAATTCTATGTTCTGATTATGATAGCTTTCCAAGGTGGCTTATGGTTGGCTTACAAGCAAACAAAGCACTGCCTACAGTTGAGTCTGTATTTTTCCAGTGCTTCTTGACTCACGTAGCACTGCACACATACACACCCCTCTGATTTGCTAAGTTGTGCTTAAAGCCATTTTGTACAACATTCTTGCCTTTTTGACAAATAGTCAGCTGCTTAAAGAGGGTGTTCCCAACTGTCATTTATATGGTTTGTGTTCAGCAGACAAAATTGTTTGGATGCAAAGGTGCTGCTGATACAGCAGATTTCCATGCTGGAGGATACTGAGCTAACAAGCAAATTGCTTTGTAAAAAAATGTTGTTAAAGTAAAGATAATCTACTTCATGTTTACTAAAGCTGTGATCATCATTCATTTTTTTTTTAGACTGTAGAATTACTACAATATTTGCATCATGTCTTAAAAGCAAATGTTAAACTGAAATAGGAGATATAACAAATAGACTGCCTTGGCCATAATCTCCTATTTGATTGATAAAACAGTTCTGAAGTTGTTAGCTTTGAAACAAGACTGATTGTTTTTAGCTGGTATCTCCAAGCCAAATACTTATGCTTTTAAAATGTATTTGTGATACAATGTATTCCGGTAATTGTTAATATCCTAAAAAACTGTGCTTAGTTATTGTCCTTTTAACAAAGTAATTGATATATTTTATATTCCAAGGTTCCCCGGGAAAGAAAAGCTTCTACAATGAAACCAGATGTAGACCAGTCTGATCAAGATCATGGGAAAAGGTTCAGTATTCAGTTTTGAAATGGGTAATATACCTGTTTTAAGCCAGGATTCTTTTTAAAGAAAGGAATAATTTTTAACTACATTGAGATTTGGCTTTTTATATAGTGAGTTGACACCAAGATTTTGTTTACCCTCAGCTGTTGATTAAATCAAAGTATCTTAGCTTATACAAATTGGTTAGCTGCAATAATTGTGTTACCAAAACACACTACTTTATGGCAAAACCAATCAACCAAGTTATGGTTTAATTAGTGCAAGATATGAACCCAGTGAGACTTTATAAAGTTGTTTAAAGCTTGAGTTTATCCAGATATAATACAAATGTAACTCCACTCTTGTTCTCAGTTTACTATAGGTAGATTAACATAAATAAAAAAGTGTCTGGTTTATATGACTAAACTTGGGTATGTCAAAAAGAATAAATTCTTAGAAAATTCAAACACTAGGTGTGTCCCAAAAGTCATCTGTATTTTTGTCCAGATTATCACTACAGATCTATAGAAAATGCTGCAGCTTAATTTTGAAAAATGGCAGGGATATGATTATTGTTTCTCCTTTACAATTCAGAATTCTGTGATTTCTTCAAACGTAGTTGAAATAAAGAGTCTGCCACTGGCTTTTCTCTCAGGTTCAGATTTGAACATTATGGAAGAAAAGTGTCGCATTTCTCATAGCTAAATATTTTTTTCAATTATAACCTGAATCTTTCAATTGTTAGGAGTTTCTGATGATGCTTTTATAACTAATTATGCAATGTGATCTTGCTGCCTTTGACTATACGAGCATTAGAAGATTTGCCTGTTTGGCTTTTAATTTATAGTTGCACTGCCTTTACTTGAGATACTGGGTCTCTGATGAAAATGTGTATTTTGTGAATACAACTGCTAGTGTAAAGCCTCAAGCTAGACATACCAACTGTAGGATGGTGCTAAGGAATTTCTGAGAGATTCCAGGAACTGAAAGATAGTCACCAGTTAAAGAGGGCAAAGGACTTATCCCAATATTCAAAAATGCTAAGTTTGAAGGAAAGATTATATGCATCTGTTTTGCCCCGTTATCTCTAGTCTGAAGAAAATAAAAAAGGGGAACAAAAGTGGACAGGTCAGAAATCTTCCCTCAGTGCTTAGTATTTCTATTGTCTTTCTTCCAACAATGTGTAGTCTGGATTAGTTTTTTGCTTATTGGTAGCAATAGGAGAATAATTCACGGAAGAAAGGTAACATCAAACAGGCTTCGCATTAGCGTCTCTCCTCTTGAAATTGATTCTTTCTGCCATACGCTTAATCTACCACTCAATCAGTTCTCTTGTTTGTTTAGGAACAGTATGCCAAACCTGATGGAACAGTCACTTATTTCTGCTGGGGAGAACAGAGTGCAAGTCTTGAAAAACATGCCTTTGAATATTGTCCTTCCACACAGTTCCCAAATGGGCATGGACAAGAGGGGCCACCTGACAACCCCAGATACTACAGTCACTGTCTCCATTGCATCTATGCCCACCCATTCCATCAAGACAGAAACTCAGTCACACAGTTTCACTGTGGGCATTCCTCCAAATGTCTATCACCCAGAAGCACCAGAGAGGGTGGTAGCTTTAGATCGGAGCCTCAACACCGACCAGTTTAGCACCAACAGCCAGCCTCAAAATTCCCAGCGACGTACTCCTGATTCCACCTTCTCAGAGTCTTTTAAAGAAGGTGTGCAAGAGGTACAGAAGTAACCTGCATCTTTTGCTTATTGGGTTCTTAGCCTAGAACTGGGTCTTCTGTAGTGATGAAGAAAAGCCGTATAACATAATGTTGGAACGTGATCTTGGATAGACAATTGGCCTTCCAGAGAATTATGAAAATGAGTTCTTACAGTTGCATATTATGACTATACATATAATAAAAACAGTAAAAGTAACAGAATTTTTGTTAACAAAATAATAGATGAGAATATTTATAAGAACTTTGACGTAACAGATGTCATCCTTTGTCCCTGCTCATTGTCCAGACTCTGCTATAGACATTCATGTAAGATAATCACTATAGATTTTGAGTAAACATAATGAGATTATGTTGGAAAAAGATTAAAAATGCAGATCTTAGAATTTTGGGTACTTGAATGTACCCAAAATGTTGAATGTTAAAAGCAGAGACTAACCCCAGCTCTGAGAATAAATAACAATGACATTCCTTCTCCTTTCCCCTCTGATTTTGAGTGTGCTCACTAATCTGCACATGGATATCAAGTTCCTATTTAATTCTTATGTAAACCTGAAATTTCAGTCCAGTGGATTAGAAATAGAAGATTTTTTTACAGGTTGGATATGGGTATATAATTCTAATTTTAAAACAAAAGCAACTTCTGTACAGTATGGAATTGCTAGCAAGAGAACATGGCTCACCTTACAGGACGTGGCTCACTCACCTTGAATGTGAGCAAATTGTTTGTGTGATACATGAGTTACCTTGGTTCTAGACTAAGCTTGTTTTGTATCTGAATTATGCGTGTCAGCAAATAGTCTATTGATGATAAATTTAGTGCTGTAGTACTATTTAAAAATAGCTGTTTGTCTGAAATCTTTATGAACACCTACAGGTTTTTTTCCCTTCTGAACTGAATCTTCGGATGGCCAATGTGAATTCTGAAGACTATGTGTTTGAAAGCATTACTGGGTAAGTGTATTTCCCTGCAAATTTAGTTCTTGCACAACAACTGGATTCTGATGCTCTTGCAAGCTTGTCTTGGCACACCTCACATTTGCTCTGTCCTCTTGCTCATGCTCTGCTTTGTGAAATGAAAGACCGAATCTCCGAGTGGTGAGATTTGGCTATTCCGCCCCTAATCCCTTTGGAAATATCACGTGAATCAGAACACGTACACAAGAATGTGCCTAGGTAAAATGAGGTATCGGTACTTTTCCACCCCTGGCTTGAAACTTAAAAGTTTAGCATGGTGGATTGTAAAGCAGTGTGGCCTCGCAAAGGAAAGCAGGTGGATTAATATTGAGTCTGTGGAAGTGTATTTCATCGCTCTTTTGGTGTACCACAGAAAGTGAGCTGTGAATCAGATAATGCTTCTACCACAAACACATGAGTGGATGTCAGGTGCTCTTTTCGTCACTTTAGTCACAATGTCTCTAAGTTGGAGGAGAGTTGAGTGTTTAATTTAATCAGACAATGAAAATGAGGTGCTTCGAAAACATTATATAAATGTTATTATTTTACTCTTATCACATTCTATGCAGCATCATTCTACACAAATATAAAATACTATAACCCAAGTGCAGATTAGCAAGTGTAACATCTTCACAGCAGTTGAGCAATCTTGATATATCAGATTTTTAAATCAGGGTACCAAATTCTAGATACTTCTGGTGGCATTTTTAAAGTCTGCAAATCCTCTGCCTCATTCCTAAAATTATAAGAGTGGATCCTGGTGATGTCATCTTAAATTTCCAATCCTGTATTTCTCACATATCTGCCGTTTATGGTCAGTCCCACTATTGAGTCTTCAGCTCTAATATCTAGCACATTGGGATTGTTATGTTTGGATGATTTTATGCAATGTTGTTTATAAAACTTCCTGTTCTGAATTTTTCCAGGAACAACTTTGAATATACGTTGGAAGCTTCAAAATCACTTCGGCAGAAGCCAGGAGATAATACGATGACTTATCTAAACAAGGGCCAGTTTTATCCCATTACACTGAAGGAAATTAGTGGTGGTGAAGGAATCCATCAACCCATCAGTAAAGTTAGAGTGAGTTACAATGAAAGAAAGTGTATAGGAGAGAAGCTAATGGCAAAGGCTGGTAATAGCATTTCTGCTGTGCAAGAGGGGAAATAATTTGTTTGTGGATGACCCAAACTTCTTATGAGCTACCCATAATTTGTAAGGCTATAAATAGTCCATAACTGTTCTCAATTGACTTTGATCTGATTCATCAACTTGTTTCCCCTCTTTTTAGCAAGTTTTTCTTTAGAATATAAAGACATCTTTTTTGCTTGCAGTCTGGGAAGCTGTACTGTAGTGTTAATCTAAATTAGCCCAGTAGTTTTTGGACTAGGAGTGTACAATTCTTTCTTTATGCTCTTGACAGTGGTTGCTAGGTAGATCAGGCTGATAAATAATTACTACCTTCTTCATTAATAATATTCACATACATCAAAACACCTATCTATGAAAAAGTATGAAATCAAGAAAAATGACAACATTTTGTGGCTGGGCTGGTTTGATTTTTGCAAAAGCATGTAATTGATTATTATGATCTTATAATGAACCAGACTTCATCAGTGATACTTAGTAATCCTCATTGCAAAGAGCAGGTTTTATTTTTAACTTTCCCAAATAAATAGAGGTTCTTCCTTTCTTTTGGAAGAACGTAGGGAACAACTTCAAGTACCATTGAAAGGCAGAATGTTATCAGCCTATTTAACAAGAATATTCCTTTATTTTATTATTATGCTGCTTCCTAAACTATTCCAAGTTACGATTTCTTGAACTACTGTTATGTTATTGTCTGAGGATTTTTACACTTGCTGCCATTGTAGGCCTATCTCCAGAACTTTATTTTTCAGCCTATGGTATTTTTGAAAGAAAGGTGTTGCTGTTTTGGATTATAGATGGAGGAAGTGCTTTATGCTTTTCTCTGGTTTTTGAGCACCCTTCATGGTTAATTCCTTGTGTCTGCCATTGTTGTTCTCAAATCTGAGAAGCTTGTTCTTCTAAACTTGGAAAGTTCACTTCACTTGTCCCTCAGAGCCCACAGATACAGAGGGCAGAGATAAATCTCCAGAGTTACTAGTCCTAGGTAATAGCTGTCCACCCTTCAGCAAAAAACGGGCACACACACCCCTCTGCCACCCCCACCATATAGCTATTCTGTTAATGAAGCTTTTCTGCTTCTCCCCACCCCCCACCTTTTTCTTTCCTCCTCTTTGCAGAGTGTCATCATGGTTGTATTTGCTGAGGACAAAAGCCGGGAGGATCAGCTCAGGCACTGGAAGTACTGGCACTCCAGGCAACACACAGCTAAACAAAGGTGCATTGACATAGGTAAGAAGCTCTCAAGCAGCAGGTGCCAAAACACAACTTAGCAGGTTTCAGGTCTTGTGTTTGCTTGTGAGCTCAGGACCATCTTCAGTCAATGGTTCCCAATCTTGCCTGGCCCTCTTTTGAGGTTAGATGCAGTGGTGGGATTCAAATAATTTAACAACCGGTTGTCTGCCCTAAAATGACGGGCTGGGGTGGGCGTGGCCAGGGTGTGTGACAGGCAGCACTCGGCCTCTTGCACCCCCCTGGGAGCAAAAACGGGCCATGGGAGGGGGACGCCACCCCCCTGCACCCCATTTTGGGCCTAGTAGGCCTCCCTGCACTTACCTGGGAGCCAAAATGGGGCCCATGGGAACTCCTGGAAGGGGTGGGGCAGAGCCAGCCAGCAATTTAACTACCGGTCCGCCCGAACTGGCCTGAACTGGCCTGAACCAACACTGGTTAGATGGAAAGCCAACTGCCCATCAGAATATTTTGTTTGGGAGAGAATTACATATATAAACAAATATACCAATCTCTGTCACTTGGTCAATTGACCAACTGACCGATCGATCAAATGGGTCCACAGTTGAGTAATAGAAGTTTGAACTTGCAGTGGATGTTAAAACAAATCTCTAACGTTGAAAGCTGGAGAATGGTTCGTTGGGTGGACTGCGTTTCAAGCTTCTGGTTGCAAGGTTGCTCAAACAGAAGTGGCTGCGGCTGTTACAGTTTTGTGCCGCAGTACCTGCCTATATCAAGTTTATCATATCTGAACATCACAGGAATTTGAGTAATCCTATTTTCTGAACGTCATTAAATTTTCAGTCATTCCCGCTTAGAATCCTCTTTTTCTTCTATCCCTCTTCCCCCAAAATAGCATTTTTTTTTCATTCTTAATTCCCAAACCCCTCTGGCCTCAAATGTTGCCTGTTGTTCATGCCATCAATCCTGGAGCCTCTTGGCTCTATAAATGTATGGATCAGAAGTGGCGACTTAGTGCAGAGGGGAAAGGCACTCTTCACATGAGCAAAGCTGCTGTTGCTTCTTAGTCAGAGATCTGAAAGGACGCTTTGAGGTTGCAGAACAGGTTCCAAGATTGAGTCGCTGGCAGAAGTCAAGCCTTAGGTACAGTTTGGGCAAGGAGATGAAAGATGACATTACAGATACCCATTTGCCTACAGCCAAGCTGTGATTGGCCCACTTCCAGCTCCTTTGGTTTGAAGGCTGGGTTGCAGTCAATCTTTTTTTTTTTCCTCTTGTAAATAAAAGTGGGGATTAATGCTTAGCACTTAAAGGGAGACGCACATGCAAGTCTTCCTTTATTATCAGTTTTTATGAAGAGCAACATATCCTGATTGTGCTGTCTAACTCCTTTTTTAAAGGAGAATTGAAGGCATGACAAAGGTAACAGGTATTACCTGTCTCCTTTGCTATTTCTTAATTTCATTTCCTGCATTGTACTTAAATAAAAACTTAAAGGGGTGCCCAGAGAAACATTTAGATTTCTTTTGTCTTCTCTAAGATAGCTCAGAAGAAAAATGACTGTTCGCCTAATTTGGGTCTGTGTTTGACAGTCAACTAAGCTATTTTGATATATTTTCCTTCCTTTATGTTGTCAACAGCTGATTATAAGGAGAGCTTCAACACCATAAATAATATTGAAGAGATAGCCTATAATGCCATCTCCTTCACTTGGGACATTAATGATGAAGCAAAGGTAAGTGCCAGGGCTCTTCCTTCATGACCCTTCTGAGTATTAATGAAAGAAAGGGAAAGCTTAAGTTGAGAGCCAGTTATGTCTAGTAGGTATGGCACCAGGCTAGAAACAAGGAGACTGTGAGTTCTAGTCTCACCTTAGGCATGAAAGCTGGCTGGTGATTTTGGGCCAGTCTCTCTCTCTCTCTCTCTTAGCCTATGACATCAGGCTTGAGTTACAGGCTGGTTGGCCAATTCCTGTCACTACCAATGAATCAATAGTTGGTTGGTCCAAAAAAACAGCACTGACATAGGTAAGAAGCTCTCTTGTGGAAAACACTAGGAAGAAAACAAAAATTAAGCTCGTAGCTCTCTTAATAACAAACTATGATGAAATAGTTTACTCAAGGCTCCAAACTTGATTGCAGAAAATATGACTTCAGTGACTGAGTGGTCAATGCCTGGAATACCTGACTCTGTAGTTTCTTCCCCAAACCCCCAAAACTTTAGCCTTAAACTGTCTACTGTTGACCTCACCCCATTCCTAAGAGGTGTGTAAGGGGTGTGCATAAGTGCACTAGTGTGCCTACCGTCCCTGTCCTAATATTCCTTTTTACTTACTCTTTTCAGGTATTCAAATTATGTTTATACTTTTACTTGTTATCTTATATATGATTAAATAAATAAATAAATAATTGCCAAAAGCTTTCTGGGAAAATAAAGTTTGAAGCTGATGAAGCATCACAGCTTGGATTATGAAATGGCACGAAGCCCGAAAAGGTGACCCTTTTCTGACTATTTTTTTCCCCTTGCCTCTGGATTTAGTCTGATCAAAAAAGTGTGAATGAACAGGAGTCAGAAAGTGCACTAGGCCTTTTCGGTATTCTTCCAGCAGAAGACAAGACGGTTGGTTCAGCATCTGAGACTGCTGTTCCTATTCAAACACATAGCTTTCAGTCATCTCAGTTTAAACAGAGGTGTGTTTGCAGGCTGGAACTTGTAGTCCTCTGCAAACAGTCCATCTCCTCCACCAAGTGTCCTTGCATGTCAATCAAATGGAGTCATCTCTCTTTTTCCATTTGCTCTGTGGATATCACTAGATAGACTTATGGTGATGTCACCTATGGAACTTTCCTTGTGTTTCTGTATGGAGCTTTCAGAGAATGATGGGCAACCTTATTTGCCACTCAGAGTCTCCTTGAACAGGTGGCATATAAATTTAATAAATATAAATAAATACACAAGTAAATCTCATATTTATTAGATGTTCAAAAGGGAAGCAAAATTTGATCAATGAACAATAGCCAAAATTGTGTTATCGAAGGGTTTTTCAAGCCATCGGTTTGATCTCGATCGGTTCTTGGTTGGTTCAAAATATTCTCAACTTTGGGAAAAAAAGATATTCAGAATTATTTGAAATATTAAAAGAATTCTCAAATGATTCTGAAATAATTTAAGTCTTAGATGCAAGACTTAGATGCAGCAGTGACCCAGGTCTCTTCTATCAATGTTCTTAACTGGTATCTGTCCAGGTACATTAGTCTCAAATTCCCATAAACATTAACCAATATAGTCAAAGATCTTTGTTCGTTTTGGCTGAATAGGTGAGTTGAAGACCAATGTATGTAAGAATGAATTTGGGTAGAAAAGGCTGGTCCAATGGATAATCTGCTATGAGTCATAAAGAGCAAATATAGATCATGGAAAAGGCAGCAATGGAAAGGATCTTTTTACCAGGAATCCCCTTGGAGCTAATAGAATCTTGATCTGATAGAGGACTTAATTGCGATGGGGAACTAAATATGTGTCTATTTAGTTTTTTTTAAAAAAATACTCTTTACATTAATAAACCTCTGGATTTGCCACTGGATTTCAAGAGCACTGCTTTCCTTCCTGTAGAATTTAGGGCTGGGTTATTTTCAAGGTCTGCCTCTTGCTAGAGGAACCTTGCAGGAAGAACTTGTTTGCACGGTTCCATGTATCCCTCTATTTAGGAGAAATAAGTACAAAAAATAGCATCCTGAATATGACCAGTATACTAAGACTTTCAGGCTAGTAATTGTGTGTATATATTTATGTGTACATATAGGGGAATATGGAGACAGCCTTGAGGAAGGATGTGTTAAGTAAACATCAGTTTTTAGCCCTGATGTGATAAAGAAACATATGATAATCCTAACTTGATTTTGTTTAGTAACAGAGAGAAACTCTGACAGGTTTTCAAGATTCTCTTGCTATTATATCCTAGACCTAGAGTATAAATAGAGTTCCAGAATACCTTGCATTTCCTGTTCCCTCAGCTGCAGTACCTGTTGCAAATGTTGCAGTTCTTTTTTGTACACCTGTAACAGGTGTACAAAAAAGGACTGCAACATTTCAGAATATGGTTTCCATAGCAGTTTTAAACTGCATTCAGATCAAGAGTTATTTGTTGAAGAATTGAACATCACTGGAACGCCATGTACACAAACCTTAGCATTGATGGCAGTATTGTATATATAACTCAGAGGATAATATTCTTCATAGTTAATCAGAAGGAAGTCCTGTTTTCAGTAGGATCTGTTCTCAACTAACAGTTCTTAGGACTGCAATGTCAGTCTTTCTAGAGCAGGGGTGTCAAACTGAATTTCTTTGAGGGCATTGTAGTTGTCCTCCGTGGGCCTCCCGTGCCCCGCTTCGGGTGGCAGAGTACTTCAGGACGCTGTCCAGGCCAAAAACGGGGTGCAAGGGAGGCAGAGGCACTGTGGGTTGGTCCTTTGCTATTTCCAGGCTGGTTCCGCAGGCCAGATCTAAGCACCCCGCAGGCCTGGATCCAGCCTGTGGGCCTTGAGTTTGACACCCGTTCTAGAGAGTTATTATAATATGTTAACCATAATCTGAAACCTGGATTAAAATCTCTGTTTAGCTTTGAATAATTCACTTTCTTGGTGTGTTGAACCACTTTCTCTCAACCTGTTTGCTTCATCTCTGCACATACCACTTGCCTTTTGCCTTTCTAAGTGTCATTTAATAGATGGGTATACTTCCAAGCAAAGCAGTAGGCTGTTGCCACGCACTATATTTATTTTGCAAAATCTAGGGGCTTCCTAGGCCTTTATATAAATAAACATAATGTCCAAAGTACCAGGCTAGAAAATGAGAGACCATGAGTTCTAGTCCTGCCTTAGCCATGAAAGCCAGCTGGGTCAATCACCCTCTCTCAGCCCAACCCACCTCACAGGGTTGTTGTGGGAAAAATTGGAGGAGGGAAGTGTGTTGGATATGTTTGCCACCTTGTGTTGTTAGTAAAAAATAGTAAAGGCAAGATACAAATAAATAAAAAATGAATTAAAATGACTTACATGTAAAAAAGTTGGGTGAGGCAGAAAACTGAGCAATGTATTCCTTAAACAGTCAAGCAAGGACATAAGGAAAGCGTTTGTTGAGTATGTTTCCTGCCCCCCCTCCCCCACTTTGAATGCTTCAAAAAACATGAGAATCACAAGATTGTTGCCCTTTTCTTAGCTGCACCTGACAAATGATCTGGGCAAATGTTCAGAAGAGAGGAAATGGAAGTCTTTCACAGTTGAATTTGGCAGGGGACTCTTTAAGGAAGGATTTGTGGGCAGAGGAGGAGGTGATTAGGGGATGGGCATGAAGCGGTTCCAAATCTTTATTGCTAAATAAATATTCCCTCCTCATCAGGTAAAGCCTGATGTGTTTATCCTTCCAGTACGTCAGCATATGCTGATGCTTAAAATGGCAGATCTCAAACGCCAAGGTTTCCTGCATGGCAACCTCTTATACATGGCATTAATCTTTATTGCACTATTTTTTAAACTGAACTACTTTTTTTAGGGTTAATTGAAATCCGGTAGTCATTGGAGCTCAAGTTGAAAGAACCATCTATTTGTTCATTTCTGCATCATGCAAATTCACCTGGTGCGTCTCGTAAATAATCCTTGAGAACAGGTAGAATGAGCCAAAGGCTAACAAACAAATAATTCATCTTGATAGGTAGCTGCAGGATGTTTGAAAACTTCTAAACACTGGCAGAATATGTGAGTGCTACACTGTAAGTTGATAGTGGAGGGAGCATGGGCATCGATGACCAAAAGTGTACATGTTGTACTGCAATTCTATACATACCTATTCAGTTAAACACCATTGTACATATTATATGGGGCTTATTACCAAATTGGAGGTGGTGGTACAGATTTGCAGGTGGACAGTCTAATCCTAAACTGTGTGTGCACATGAAAGAGAACAATCTGTAACATGGCCAACATCATTCCTGTGTTCTTTTGTTTCATGTCAGCTAGAAGGAGAGCTAGCAAGTTGGTGGATAAGGATGAGATGTTGATCTAGAGCCTTTGGGAGAAATGAGAGAGTTTGGGCTCCATGTCATTAAGATTGTCCCTCATGGTGTCCCAGGATCAATCTGTCAATTGCTTACTACCTGTCAGGTAGTAAGCAATTGACAGAGTCAGGACTACACATTAAATTCTAGTGAAGCTGGTTTATTGCTCATGCCTATACACAAGAATCTAGTCAACGAACGTTCAGCACTAAATTGGCGCTAGTAAGAGTGAATGGAATTCAAGAGGAGTTGGACTTAGAATGCTTGTGTTAACATAATGATTCCAGGCTGATTCCTCTCTTGACTCTGTCCTCAAGCTCTGCCTTTCCTTTTCCTACACTACCAATGAACATATTGGTAGCAATCCTCTCTCCTCAGACATTCTATAGATATATTGATAAAGTTGAGGGACATCATTATACCATCCTAATGTCCTTAGTTGAAGGAATTAAAATAGCTGTTTGTTATAGTGAAATGGGTATATTGGAGTTTTATATACATAGGTTGGCCTAATTGTGAAGACTCGTAGGAGCAGTCCATTGCTCCCTTTTTAGAGAAGTATGGCCTTTACTTCAGAAAAGTATGATGTTATTGAATATCTTTTCCCAGTTTCTGTTCCCTGATTTTGCAGAAAATATCAATCATCCTTGGCTCTATTTTCTGGCTGGGAATTATAAGAATTGGGGTTGAATAATATTGGGGTCAAAGTGTTAGGAAAGGCTGCTGCAGAACAATAATGAATATTCCCCTTTTCTATGTCAACAGGCCCAAGTTTTTTTTTAAGGATTCTAATTGAGTTTGATCGTATAATATTATCAAATATCAGGAAGCAAAAACAGATTTCCCATAACTATTTTGGATTGCTGTGTTTCTTATTTAATCTCTTCCTCCTCCTTCAGAGAGAACAGATTTGACAGTGATTCTTGATCAGATTACTTGCAGACAGAGCAGCAATTCTTTTTTAGCACTCTGATCTTATCAGGAAGAGATCTAGCCAATTTCCACTATTTTCATTACATGGTTCATTTGACTGCTCCATTTATTTATTTTTAATTACCAGACAAAGACTTTTATGTGGTGCTATGCACAGGGAAAGTAGAGACAAAAGCTGAGTTTAAATGAGGTCCTTACTATATTTCTTGTGTGGTAAATCATGATAACAAGTTTTGCATTGAAGGATACTGAATTATGAATTGGCTGCAGAACCATCATTTAATTTGGAGAAACTTCATTTAATGCTGTTAACTTGGATTGGCGCAAATGTGTGGCAGGCATGAATTCAATGATGTTTTGGAGATGAGTGGAAGAACTGGCTAAGAACCGGCTAAGCAGTCCTTTGAGATTAGTTTGACCTCCATATAGACTCTTGGCAACCATCTGGAAATGGTTTCTCATTGCCTCCTTCTGAGGTGTTTATTTTCAGACTTCTCAACTTAACCCTAATGATCTCCCACCCAACTACTAAGTAAGTTATACCCCACTTTGCCTTTTCAAGATTAGTCAAAGTCAACTAGGTACCATGTGCTAAAAAATGGAGAACAGAAGGGAAACAGATATAATATGAATTAGTTAGAAAGGAAGGTTGAAGGACTCACTGAGAATAAAAAGAAATTAAGAAAGATACATGACAGTCCATAGGGTAGCTTACTTCAAGACGGTATCCTTCTGTGAGATAGCCAGCACCAAGTTAGGAAAAGCAATTGTGTAAAAATAAATACAAGTGTATTTATAGCTTGGCTCTTAAAGTAGTATACAATATTGATTGTTTTCACTCTCCTTTTCCTCCTCAACTGTTCCCACTTTCCTCATTACAAGGTTTGTATTTCATGGCCAATTGGCATCTTGCAACAGTTTATTGCTTCATCATTTTGCAGTGGGTTTGAAAACAAGCACACAGTACTGTACAATCATTTTTCTAAACATAGTTCAAGGTTTCCAAATAATTAGCCTTATTGCCATCTTGTGGCAATAAGCCTCTAAAAATGTATTGAGCAAAAGCTAGGTTGTCTTTCTCCTTGAAATGGTGAATTCTTGAATGGTGGGCTCCTTAGCTTTGTTAGCTTCTTTGCAAAGTTACGAGTTAGGGTTAGAGAGAGAAAAGTGTTGGACTATATGCCATCACGTCTGTTTATATCTATCTAATAAGAGAAATGAAGCTATTATTCCAGATTATTATTATTATCAGTTTATCGCCATCTATTGAAGGTGGTGCTGTGAGTTCTTTTGCCCAGAGAGAGTGTGTGCACATCAAAAGACCCTTTCCTGGAAAAGACCATCACACCTGCTGAAAACACAGACTGGGAGATTCTATATCCTGGGGTGCTGCAAATGGCCATAAATGCAGGCAGTTGCAGAGTGCCCAAAATGCAGTCATATGATTGGGGGGGGGGGGGGGGGCGCGACTGAGACATGAATTTAAATTTGGGTTATAATTAGCTTTTTCAGAGTCCATTATAACTTTGAACATCTGCAAGTTGAGAACTATTTATATAAGCCAAATTCCATTTCTTAGTGCAAAGCTTATAAGGGGAATACCCCCCCCCCCGCAAACCATGTTAAATAGTGATTATATCATGAAGAGAGCCAATCTAGAGTAGTGGTAAAAGCATCAGGCTAGAGATTTGGAGTTCTACTCCTAACTTAGTCACAAATCCAGCTGGGTGACCTTGGGTCAGATACTCTCCCTCATCCTAGGCAGAATAAGGTCATGGCAAATCACTTGTGAAAATCTTGTCAAGAGAACTGCAGGGACCAGTTTAGGCAGTTGCCAGAGTCAACACTGACTCAAAGGCAATCCCCATGCAAAGGAGAAGAAAATAGAAAAAGAAAGAAAGAAAGAAAAAGAAAGAAAGAAAGAGGAAAAAAGGAAAAAAGGAAGAAGAGGAAATAGGAAGAAAGAAAGGAAAGAAAGAAAGAGAAAAAGAAAGAAAGAAAGAAAAAGAAAGAAAGAACTCTGAATAGTAATTAAAATGAACTCCACTTAACAAAACCCAATCCCTAGTTAATAGAAAGAATGATCACTATGTTAAGTTCAAATACCTACATGGAATTCCTACCCCATCATTAAATTTATCCTATAACAGGATACCATATCATCTTATTTTTAGAATCTAAATCCTTTTCAAAAATAGATAATATTAATATCTTGGACCCATTCCTTAAAATAAGGAAGGTGACTTTCTTTTCTAGCTACATAGAATTATCCTCTTTGTCCTACCCCAGACTTAAAAGAGTCAAAGTCTGCACGAGATGACAAAATGCACGATTTAGGAATGTAGTTCAATATCATATTGAAATCCTTAAATACAATATTTCTTTCCAAAGTTATACTAATATATGTATTAATTTGAAACCAAAACAAAGCTGTAACAAAACAAGACCAAATCATGTGAGTTAAAAGAATGTTCAAATTTCTTACATCGACAACCTAAGACAGTTATCGACCATTCCTTTCTAATCATTTTAAAATAATATTTTAAACTTAATTTTTAAATCATGGGGAATGTATTTCACATTTTTTAACACGTAGTAGAGAGACTTACTAGTTCTGGCAATTGATAAAATTAGGCATCATCATCCACAAATCTTATCCTCACTGTTAGTGTTTCTCTCTTGATTATCATGGTATTCTTAAACCAGTTACTTCAGAATGGACAAAGTATGGCAGATTGGACAAAGCCAGGCAATAGATTGGCTGGCTGGTGAATTCTGGGAATTGAAGTCCACATGCTTAAAGTTGCCAAGGTTGGGAAAACCAGAAGTAGGTAAAGAGGAGACCAAGGACTCTGAGTCAGGGCAACACAATTTTTTTATTCCCTGCAGCCCAGAAGAAACTTATCTTGGGTTGGCACAGAGATTCAATACTGTGTGAGAGAAAGCAGGAAGAAAGGGAAGGAACTCCTGTTTAAGAGGCAATGTAGCCCGATATGGAAAAATCTCTTATTTTTCATCCCTTCTTCCCAGTAGTTGATCTATCACTGTAAGCTTAAAAATGAAATAAAATGGATCTGGCTTGTATTACCAATTACTAATGGGGCTGAAGTGCCCTTCCAGGCCCATGCCTGTGTGCAAAGGCTTTCAGAATCACATGGAAATCCAGAAAGCATGTGTGAACTGCTAAGATGCTAGAAATAGCTCAGGCTTCCATATCTTCATGGCCAGTGTCACTGATCTTATACAGATGACTTGCTGTGTTAGGGATGAATGCATTATCCAGACAAATGGCTTTAGTGGATTATTTGCATTCTCTATAAAGCTGATTGAGGAGTCACCTAAAAATGGTTGGAAAAGTTTGCAACCACAGATCTTATTTTGCTTGTCATCCCAGCCTTAAGTTTATCTGTTACACCTGGTAACAGGTAGTGTTTTATAATGTCGTCTGGCGACTCCTAGGGAACGGGCTTTCTCTGTGGGCGCACCTACCTTATGGAATCAACTCTCCCTGGAGCTCCGGGTGGCCTGCGCTCTTTCCACCATGACCTTAAGACATGGTTATTTCGCCAGGCCGGATTGGACTGAAGGGATTTTTAAGGGGAGTTTTAATGGTTTTTAACACTTAATATTGATTTTATCTGTTTTATTGCTGTGAGCCGCCCTGAGTCCTTTCCCGAGAGAGGGCGGCATATAAGCTTAATAAATAAATAAATAAATAAATAAATAAATAAATAAATAAATAAATAAATAAATTTCTTACAATTTTTCTGATCAACGCAATGTTGAGTCCCTAGAGGTACATTCAGAGGAACCAAAGGACATGTCATGGCCCAGTGGATTGGCCAAATGACATCTTTGTTGGGCTCTTGAGTATAAGATTTTGGCAACTATCCAGGGCTACCAAGTCATTCTCCTGGTCCTGAATAGAAGAGTTCAAGTACCATCCTGTGGCACAATGGTCACATATATATAATAGGTAAGTCCTCAACTTATGGCCATAATTGAGGCCAAAATTTATGTTGCTATGTAAGACATTAGTTAAATGAGTTTTTCCTTATTTTATGACCCTTCTTGCCACAGTTGTTAAGTGAATCACTGCAGTTGTTAAGTTAGTAACACAGTTGTTAAGTGAATCTGGCTTCCCTACTGGTTGTGGTTGTCAAGAAGGTTGCAAAGGTTATCACATGAACCCAGAACACTTCAACCATCATTAATGTGAGTTAGTTGCCAAGTGTCTGAATTTGATCATGTGACCATGGGGAATGCTGCAATGGCCATGTGTGAAAAGCTGTCATAAGTCACTTTTTCAGTGCCGTTGTAATTTCGAATAGTCATTAAACAAACTCTTGTAAGTCGAGAACTACCTGTACATGTGGATGCATTCATGGGAAAGCTCCAACCAGCCTGTGGTAAAGGATGGGTAACTCCCTCTGTGTCAAAAGCTGCAAGTTCTGACTAGTCGGCAGGCTGGATGAGATCTTCTACAGTGATGTGGTGACATCATCAAATAAAGCGTGCCTAATATTTTCTTTTTATCATTGTGACTACTGAAAGGTAGAAATTGGACCAATTAAACTCTCAGAGGACTTCTGCTTCAATTTTCATTTGTATTCGACTTTAACTCAAAAATTGTACTGATAAAATTTAGCTATTTTGCTGATCAATGTAACAGAGTTTGGGAGTTTTTTATTAAATGGAGGGTTTGACGCAATGTAACTTCTCAGAGGTTTTTTGTTTTCATTCCAGCCCTGACCTTGGCACCAAAGAGAAAAAAAAAAGTGCTGTCAAAATATGGCCATTTTGAGGATAGATTTCAGCAGTGCAGTCTCCAGAGAAACAGATAGGATGCTGGGAGCAGTTTCAGGCTTCCCTTCTGTGTTATAGAAGCATTTAGAATCATGTAGGATTCTCTTAAAAGTAAAAATGGAGGAAAGCAGTTCAATTATTACAATTAATATTAATGCATCCCTTTAGATTATGAGGTCACTTACAACTGTAAGGATGTTTTTTTTCCTCCTGACACACTCAGTCACCTGGACCTTCAAAATAAGGTGTTGCCCCTTTTGTCTGTATAACCAGTTTGGTTAGGCTGAAATTAAATGAGAGACATATGGATGAGTCAGTCACACTTGGCATTTGTGATAATTCAGACTGTAGCACAGGCGTTAGCAGTCTTCTGCACGTTTCCTTGAAAATAAATTCTAATGCGTTCAGTGGAATGTGCTGAGAGTAACTGTGCAGAGGATTGCAACGTCTTGTTCCTTCTTCCTTGTATTTGCAGTTCACAGCTTTCTGATCGTTGCTTTGAGTAGGTCAGTGTTTCCCAAACTTGACCCTTTGAAGATGTATGGACTTCAACTCCCAGAATTCCTCAACCAGGCATACTATTCCTCAACCAGGCATACTGGCTGGGGAATTCTGGGAGTTGAAGTCCATGCATCTTAAAATAGCCAAGTTTGGGAAACACTGGAGAAGGTGATCTTTGTGCATTGTTCCCTCCTTTCCCACTTCCATTTGGGTATGCAGTTTTTAAAAAAGAAGATAAAGGTTTCCCTGTCCAGTCGTGTCTGACTCTAGGGCATGGTGCCAGTGGTGAGTTTCACTTACCTTTGTTACCGGTTCGCTCTTGCGCATGCACTCACTTTGCTCTGGCATGTGCCATTTCTACACATGCGCAGAAGCTTCTGCGCATGCGCAGATCATATTTGATGATGTCCTGGTGGGTGGGCAGAGCCTCCTGCTGCCACCGCTACCAGTTCACCTGAACTGGGGCGAACCAGTATCTACCCACCACTGCATGCTCATCTCTATTCCTTGGCCAAGGCTACTAGTGTTGTCTGAGGACATTTCCATGGTCATGTGACCAACATGGTCTGATACCTTCCCACCAAAGTGGTACCTATTGATCTATTCACATTTGCATGCTTGCGAACTGCTAGATGTTAGGCACAGGTTTTATTAGATTATAATATCTTAATATGTTTTATGGGTAATCTGTTATGGCATTTTCCAGCTAAAGAACAAGTAAAAATATGTCCACATGCAAAGCAGTCTCTTCTTACTTGCCGAGGTTTACAGGTAGAAGACCTAACACAAAAGAAAAATGGGATGATGAGGGAAGAGAAAACCCCCCCCCCCAAATTCTGCCATAGTTATAATACAGTAATCAGCATCCATCTGGAATTAAAATAGTTGAAGAGCCATATCAGCTGACATCTTAGCATTCAATGAAATGACCTGTTATCTTCCCAGTTTCCTCCCTGAAGTACTACTATCTTATGAAATGGCTGCCGCTCTTCAAACTGAACCACTAAAAATCCTTGCTTATCATTGACCTTTCTGTGCTGTTTCCCCAAAAACAACACATTTCCTGATAATAAGAGAAATTGGGCTTTTGAGCGCATGCGCTAAAATAAGCCCCCCTGAAAATAAGCCCTCCCCGAAAACATTTAAACGCATGTGCAGCCATTTCCTCTAGTTTCCTCCACGTACCCCAAAATAATAAGACTTTCCCGAAAATAAGGCTAAGCGCTTATTTTGAGGTTCAAAAAAATATAAGACAGGGTCTTATTTTCAGGAAAACACGGTACTTTTCTGCTGCTCTGAATCTCTATCATGCCTTAATAAAAAAGAAAAGTGCCTTATAGGATGCAGTTCTAATTATTTGAGATGACAACCAGTAGGAAACTGATAGCTAACCACAATGTGGTTAATTAGCTAAAGCTAGTTAACATTTAGCTTTCATAGCTTTGCCATTCTAAGATAATGAAGATGTATGAGAAGCTGCGGTTTAACTAGCTAGTAGTCTTTCCCACCCACCCACCTTATAAGGCACTTGTGCATGCTTTAATTCTGCTCTAATTGCAACAATCTCCAGCCAATATAATCTAAAAAATGAACGAGATTTATAACTCCCACCACCAAAGCCAGACAACCCAATTCAGTTCAGGTTTACACCAGAGAGAAAGTTTGTTTGAATTCAGCCGAGGTTTAATCTCTGGAAAATATATGGCATCGTTTTAATCATAACACATCAAAAGTGTTTACTCAGAAATCAATCTTGGGGAGTTCGGCATGACTTACTGTGTAGGATGTGTGCATAGGATTATCTGTGTATATAGGCAATCTTAAACGATCGGTTTGCTGAATAAAGCTTGCAACCTTTACTTCAACCAAGAGTGAGAAACAGCCAGGCCCAAGGGGTGGATTCTGGCCCAGACTCTCTCATGGGCTGAACTTCATTTAAATTGGGGCAGGAGCCAAGCCCTGCCTCTCAGAAATGAAGCATCAGGGCTTTGAAGCAACTTCCTTCGTTCCTTGAAATAAACCTTGTAGTTCTTCCTTGCCCTGCAGGGAGGAGCACCTTTAAAGGCCAGGTCCAACGCAGTTGGCTTCTACTGTCAGATCCCTGCTAGACTGAGTGCAAGATCAGCTGTCTGCACCTTCCTCTAGGGATAAAAGACAGGTGTCTGTAGCTGGGCTCCCTCTCCCCGGCCCTTCGGCTTGGCCCAGATTGTAAGGAAGACAAGGGAGGGGCCATGCTTCACCCAGAAGTTTCCCATAAACTGTATTCATTCACTCGTTCTCTTTTTATAGATAATAACATTACTCTTAAGAGTGTGGATTATATGAAAAGAATCTTCATAATTAAAGTTTATGTCAACAGGTCACGGCATTGGATTGTCAAATACCTTGCAAGCTCCATTTTTTTCATAGGCTGTCCAGCCTTCTTACTGTGAAACTGCTTGCCTGTATCTGGAAGACTCCAAATGAGCTTCCTCACTGTGAACAGCAAACTTTGAGACGTAGTTCCGTGGGACTTACTGGATAGTTCTCTTTTAATTGTATTTCTAATTTAATAACTCTTTCAGCTGCTGCCACAAAAAAGAACCCCTTACACAGATTTGATTATATTGGCAAGAGAATCTTTCTGGTTGGTTGATTGTCTGTCTATATGTATATTTATCTATCTGTCATCTATCAATCCATCTGTCCAGCTATCTATGTCGTTTACAATGGGGATAAAGCATTTTCCTCAAAGTTAAGTCAAACTTTGACTGAATATGCTTGGTTACTTTTCCTGTAACTTAACAGAAGTGTCCCCAGTTCATTGACTTTTTCTTCAGACTACTTAACCTCTGTTAAATCTCTCATTAGTTTCTTTTGTTTTCAGCCTTCACTTTTCCCATCAAATTTCCCTCAAAGATTCCTGTGTTCCCTTCAAGAAAAACCAAGTCAAGTAATTTTTGTCTGACAGATCTTTTCATAGTTTAAAAATTTCACTAATTATATTCCTCACAAGCTTTCTAATTGCTAATAGAGCAGTGACTTTACCTTCCAACCAATCCAAATTGACCTTTACAACACAACCGTTTTTAAAGTTCCAGCTTGGATCTTCTTTCTCTAACAATCCTAATTAAGCAGTCATATTGCCACCTGTCTAATGCAGACTAACAAAATTAGATTTCTAGTTTTCCGTTTACATTAAAAATGCATCTAAAAGGTTACTTATGGAATACAGTGATTGTTAATGAATATATTCTTTCAAGTTTCCTTTTGGTTGCTGCTAAAAAGTTTTTTTTGTAGCCTAGATTGTATCAACTGCTCCTAGATCTGCTAAATGTACAAAATATCTCCCATGGGATTATCCACGTTAGATCTGCTGACATGGTATTTTTAGGCAATTGAGGTACAGGAGTATAATTCCCATTTATTAAAACTCATTGAATGAATAATTCTCAGCATTCTTAAGTGTGGGAAAAATATTACAAAGCGAACACACCCACTTACCTAGGCAGACTTATGGCATATTAATTTACTTCTGTGAATTCCTGAATAATGCTCTTGATATTTTTCTTTCAGTGTTACAGGTGCTGTTCTTCCTTTAGGTTTTCACAGAATGCTATGTATCTATGACTATTTTTTTTCTGATAAACCACTGTCCCTGTTTTATATATTGCTATCTTGTGAGAGATGCATTGAAATTTTGTAGATCTATTTTTTTTTTTTACTTCAGCTACTTTCTCAAAATTGCTACAGCAACTTTTGGTTGCTGTATATTGACAGGGGAGGGAGCTCCAGAAATTGATCAATCAATCAAATGTGTAATTATAGTCATAAATTATAATGTAAATTGAAATCATAGTCATAAACCAAGTCATAAATTGAAATCTCAGTAATGTACAGCAGAAGGACTCATGTTTAGGGAAAGCATTTCTAAAGTTTACATCAAGATTGTACATAGGTGTTCTCCTTTCAAACTTCTCCACACATTTTTGAGCAGTGAAGTAGTGGTGATGCTGGGGCTTAACTTGGTCAATGTTGGGTTTTTCCCCCTTCTTGAAGAGGAATAGGAATTATTCAATATTTTTTTATGGGAGGATTTACCAAGATCAGTGAGAGCAGCAAGCTTTGTTCAGTGCTTATTAGCTGTTCTTAATGCAAAAATGACAGTAGAACATACTGATAGTTTTACCATCTTTTTTGCTTATTTTCTAATATCCTGCTTGACCTCCCCCTCCCCAACGTCCCAAGAGAAGAATAAAAATTCTTCTATTTTCGTGAGTGTGTAATGAGATGAGAAATTTGTGCTCATCTCTCCAGAAAATACTTGCAGGCATCTTGACTATGAGATATTTTGAGCTTTTTATTTTGGTTTTGAAATATAGTATCGCTGGTCACAGTCTGATAAAGTGTGCCTTCTCTTTTCTTATTCAGTGAAGGATAATGATGCCTGCGTGTAGCAGTTCTTGTGTGTATGCACTGAGCAATTTTCCAATAATAGATGCCCTGTGGACATCTGAGTTTCCCAAGAATTGTCGGATTTGCCCACACAAGCAGGACCTCAAAATGCATCAGCATATACACTTGTACATAGTCTCCCCTTTTCTCTTATGATCTGCATTTGACATCCAAATGATAGAAAATCTTTATCAAAACCCACAAGCCAATTTTCATATATCTAAGAATGCGGAATAGTCCTCTAAAACCAGAAAGACTATCATAAGAGGAATCTTGCTGTACAGGCTGAAGGGGTTCAACAACTTCACCAGCTACATGATTCTTCAGCAACCTTTGGGTGGGAAATACCTAACATAGTCACCTAGCTTTCTTTTTTCTTTCAAAACACAGATACAAGATTCTCTCCTCACCGAAAAGCATCAATTTTCTTAATTTTACTTTTTTTTAAAAAGCTATGAGGCTATTCACGTGACTCAAAATACTCCTATCGTTGCATATTTTCTTAATCCGATTTTAAAAGTAGAAACTTATTTTAGATAGCTATCTCAAAAGTTGCTGAAACACCTCTCTTATCCTCGCTTTTTGTAAACCACAAAAATGAAAACAGCTTATAGAGTTATCACTACAAAATGTAGCATCTAGTTACATAGTTGGGT
The DNA here is from genome assembly GCA_022577455.1 of Arizona elegans. Taxonomy (NCBI): domain Eukaryota; kingdom Metazoa; phylum Chordata; class Lepidosauria; order Squamata; family Colubridae; genus Arizona; species Arizona elegans. Next base: position 198,983,045 of record JAKOOJ010000001.1, on the reverse strand, counting down.
TTTATTTGCAGACAAGGGGAGACCTAAAAGTGATTTGTCACTCTGATGTTAACAAGACAGGTGGGTTTGCTTTCAGATCTACCGTGTTTCCCCAAAAATAAGACCGGGTCTTATATTAATTTTGCCCCAAAAGACATATTAGGGCTTATTTTCTTGTTAGATCTTATTTTCGGGAAAATACGGTACTAAATGCATCTGGCTGATTATTTTAACTGGGGCTTATTTTTGGGGTAGGGCTTATATTATGAGAGTCCTGAAAAATCATACTAGAGCATATTTTCTGATTGGGTCTTATTTTTGGGGAAACACCTTAGTAAGCGAGGAGACTGACACATATTTGGTTGTTTTGAAGTTTGCAACTAGGCCATTTAGAGGGAGGGAAGGAGGAAAGGTTGCTTTGAGGAACAGATTATAGAATATGGAGCATTCTATTGACTATATGGCTGTCATTGCATTCACACTAGTAATTTATTTTCTTTACGATGCCTTGAGTGATTCAAAACCTTGTCTCCCAGCCCAATTTATTTAAGCTCAAAGAACCTGATATCAATTTTAATATGTGATAATCCCCCAGATATTAGATCTGTTTTGTTTTTTCACTCATGCACATGTGAATGACTATTGGAAATAAGTTCTCAAGAGGATGTGACTTCTAAGGAAAAATACATGTGCAGAGTTGTTACATATTATTATTGTGTAGCAGGGTAGTGTAGTTAAAAGTTGATACTGACTTGATAGCACATAATCAGTTAATCAGTGGGGTAGTAACAACATGGAACTATACCACATATAGGGGCATGATGGCTTAGCAGTTAAAGACACTGAGCTTGTCAGCTGGAAAGCTGGGTTTGAGATCCAAGTGCTATGCAACTGAGTGAGCTCCTATTCTTGCCCCAACTCCTGCCCACCTAGCAATTCAAAAGCATGCAAATGCAAGTAGATTAATAAGTACCACTTTGATGGGACGGTAACAGAGTTCCATGCGCTTTAGCGTATGGGCATGCTGGCCACATGACCATAGAAGCATCTTTAGGCAATACTGTCTCCCTTAGCTAAGAAATGAAGGTGAACAGTGCCCTCTAGAGTCGGACACCACTGGACAGGTGCAACCTTTACCTTTTCTATACCATATATATTTTTACATTTTTTTTCATTTGCAACACAGACTTTTTTAGAGCAGGGATTATTTAAAAAAATTTGGATAAATTCCATTTCCCCCTTTTTTGTTCGTTCAGTTAAAAGCTTTTATACAGTATGACATGCTATACACAAAAATGAATTAGGAAATCTATTTGTATTGCAATGCCTGATTTGTTCCACTAGGAGGCTCACATTCCCCATGTATCAGTTCTAAATTTAGTTTTTCTTTTGAAGGAAAGCAGCAGTGCAGTAAATTACACTACTATTATTGAGACGATATTGCTTAATTATTTGTTGTTGATTGACAATTGCGTTCACATAGTGTGTACAAAAACTATTATCCTGAATCCCTGAAAATATGCTAAGGCAAACTGTTTCAAAGAATGCATTTTTAAAATGTACCTTAAAGAGTTAAAAGCAGTGGGTGAGTCCATGAGATAGAAGTATCTCCACTGCCAGTTCTCTGCTTTTCTAGACTTCACACTTTTACTAAAAATAAATGTGAGGAGAAAAACTATTGAATGTGTACAGTTGTGCAAGGCTTACTATTTCTTATTTGCATAAACAACAGTCACCTATAGAGTAATAAACAGAAATCCAAGCTAAGTTTAATTATTTGTAGCCTATCCTTTTATTTGTTTCCTTTTCTTATCCTACTTTTTCTAAAATGTCTAATATATAAATATGTAGACAGAAAGCTTGACAAAAAAAAATCTAAGCTGTGATACATATTGTTAGGCTCATCAAGACACTAACTGAATGCCAGATGAGCATTTGTTCAGTAACTGAGAATTAACTATGTTTGTAAAGACTGTAAATGCATCTTCTGTGAGGTTAATATGCTTTGGGATAAAATCCTAAAAATCCTTAGTCATATGAATAGGCTCTTGGTCTGCAATGAACATATCACTAGGGCTAAATACATTTTTAGTGTTCTTTTTAACAAATTGGACAATTTATTTGAAGCCTCGTAGACTGAGAGGGGGAATTCCTGATGTTGAAATGCATAGTGTTCAGGCCTGGCTGAGTTATTGTGGCCTCTGAGGTACAAACTTTCACAAAAACCTTTTCCTAGGAGTGAAAATAGAGCAACAGTAATCAATAATCTTTGCTGCAGGTTTGTGAGGCCCAAATCACCTTTCAAAACCTCTGAGGAACAGAACCCTACCTGCTTTCTGTGTGGAGCTCAGTGAGTAGGAGTAGGAGTAGGAGTAGGAGTAGGAGTAGGAGTAGGAGTGGAGTGGAGTGGAGTGGAGTGGAGTGGAGTGGAATGGAATGGAATGGAATGGAATGGAATGGAATGGAATGGAATGGAATGGAATGGAATGGAATAGAATAGAATAGAATAGAATAGAATAGAATAGAATAGAATAGAATAGAACATTCTTAATCGGCCAAGGGTGATTGAACACACAAGAATTTTTTCTGTGGTGCACAAGCTCACAATGTATATATAAAAATCAAGTAATAGATCATAGATCATCAATCATAGTTACAATCATTAATCATAAATTACAAACAATTGAAAAATCATAAGAAACCAATAGAAGAGGATAGTAGGGAAGATGACAAAAGATGAGAAATGAGACAGTGCTGTGAAATTAAGTGTTCAGCAGAGTGATGGCATGGGGGAAAACTATCTTGGTGTCTAGTTGTTTTGGCATGTAATGCTCTATAACCGTGATGGCGAACCTATGCTGTGCGCCGTCCTAGCTGCTCTTTTGGTTTCTGGCGCATACATGCATGCTGGATAGCTGGTCTTTGCGCGTGGAGGGCCGGAAACCCGAAGACCAGTTGGCCGGTGCGCATGTGCATCGGATTTCCGGTGGTCCAGCACACACCTGCGTGTTCCAGTTTGGGCACTCGGTGCCGAAAAGGTTTGCCATCACTGCTCTATAATGTTTTTGATATGGATTGACAGTATTGGGCTAGCAAGTCTAGATTGTTGAAGATGACTACAATAATTCTCTAGGTATCTTCCCAGAAGGGAGTCTGTCAGGGGGTGAACTTGGGTCCAGTCTGCAACTCAAGTTACAACATCATAAACTATACTTGGCTATTTTGCTACAGTACATCACTGTCAAATAAAAAATCTTTTATTGGACAGTAGAGCAGCGGACTGAACCAAAATGTCAAGAAAGGACACGTCACTAATAGGGATGTTCCTACGCTATAGTTACAGATGGGCCGTGATCTTGGATTTTGGTTAGTGATGGATGAAGATGTGTCTCTTTGTCCTGATTTATGTATGATTACATACAGTATACCAGTATATTGGAGGGAAGCGATGTAGCACAATGGAAAACACTGAATTGTTTTTCAAAGCAACTTTAGATTTAGTTTATGCTTGGTTTGCCCTGCAGGTCTTCATTGCTGTGAACTGCCTTAGTACAGATTTCTCCTCACAGAAAGGTGTCAAAGGCCTCCCTCTCAATCTTCAGATTGACACCTACAGCTACAACAACAGAAGCAACAAACCCATCCATAGAGCTTACTGCCAGATTAAAGTCTTCTGTGACAAGGTAAAGCTGCCCAAGTCCTTCTTGAATCTTTTGTTTCTTCCAAACATTTAATATAGCCACTCAGGGGTACCAAGAGATTGAAAGAAAAAAATAATCAGCAATTTGGATACGAAGGTGATTGGCTATGTTCATTGGGGTTGGTGAAAAAGAGAGTTATTCTCTGGGGGTTTTTTTGTTTTGTTTTGTTTTAATTTGATTTATATGCCGCCCTTCTCCAGAGACTCAGGATGGCTTACAATGCGTTACGCAGTAGCCTTCATACTTTTGTATATTTATACAAAGTCAGCTTATTGCCCCCACAAACTGGGTCCTTAATTTACCTACCTTAGAAAGGATGGAAGGCTGAGTCAACCTTGAGCCTGGTGAGATTCAAACTTACAGTAATTGCAGACAGCTGGTGTTAATCACAATGCTATCAGTCTGCTGAGCCACCGGGCCTTGGTTGTGGGGAGATGACCAGTAAAAAGAGATGAGCATCAAAGTAACAGCGTACTATGTATGTGCAGGTGGTCCTCAATTTATAACCTTTTATTTAGTGACCATTTGAAGTTACTGGCTTCAAATGGCATTGTTACTGGCATTGAAAAAAGTGACATATGAACATTTTTCACACTTACGACCACTGCAGGATCCCCATGGTTATGTGATCAAAACTCAATGCTTGGCAACTGACTCATATTTATGACAGTTGCAGTGTTCCTGGATCATATGATCAGCTTCTGACAAGCAAAGTGAATGGGGAAGCCAGATTCACTTAACAACTGTGGCAAGGAAGGTCATAAAATGGGGCAAAATTCACTTAACAAATGTCTCACTTAGCAACATAATTTTTGGACTCCCTTGTGGTCATAAGTTGAGGACTACCTGTAAGTATGTATGTATGTATGTATTTATGTATGTATGTAAGTATATAGGTAGGTATGATGTATATATTTGTCCCATAGTTCAGCCCTTGAGTGAGTTGAAATACAATCAGAATTTTTTTTCAGCATTTGACAGTGCCTGATATGATTAACTGCATTCTAACTTTCATACAGTTGGTAGCCAAAGGCAGATTCCATCAGTTCCCCCCTCCCTTTTCTCTCTCTCTCTCTCTCTCTCTCTCTTGCTTTATTATTATGTACAACGAAGAATCCTGAAAAACTCAAAACATTGCACACTATTTTATGACCTTGAATTCTATTTCCAGTAGAAAAATACATAAACAGAGCTGGACTTTCATTCTTTATATACACAGGATATTTAATAACTTCAAGTAACAACCAACATGGATTTTGCTACTCCCTCTTAGATTCCACCTGTTAAATTTTATTTTATAATTGATAGCATTTGGATTATGTTTTTATTTACTTCACACATCTTGCCTAGAAGATTTGTGCCTTTAAAAATGGTGATAATTTTAGTCTGGCTGAACTTTATTAAATAAATTGATTAGATGACACAATTCTTGATCCAGGGAAATTCAAACCCTGGTTATTTTCAGCTTTTAAGAACATAACACTGTACTTCATTAGTCTGCCAACTTTGGCCTACTTGGGTTTTTTCCCAATGACTTTTGGCATTTCCACAACATTTGTTATCAAGTGGTCACTCTGTCCTATAAATTCTGTCTTCGTCAACAAAAAAGCTAATGCCAAATTTAAGTGAGACATTGGGGAATAAAGTTTATCTGTTTAATCTGTGTTTAAGACTGCTTTAATCAAGATTACTTTGAAAGAGACAAGAGCGGGCTAAAAGGAATTTGTAAAGCTCAGTTCAGATTTCAGCTTCTTTTGATCAGCTAGCATGACACAACCTGCCATTTCCTCAGGGGTTTCATGCAATATGTCTGCATTTTTTCCATGCTGTAGTTAATAATAAATCTCAATCTTTATTTATTTTGTTTCAATGTTGTAATGTTTTATTATAGCATTTAATATTACTGTATACTTCGTTCTTAATTTAGCTGTCTAAGCCCTGAAAACTTGTTTATAGACAAATTTGAACATGAAATGCTTCTATAGCCAGTTTGGCCTAGTGATTAAGGCATCACCCAGAAAGTGGGAGACTGTGAGTTCTAGTCCCACCTTAGCCAGCTGGGTGACCTTGTGCAAGTCACTCTCTTTCAGCCCCCACACTTCACAGGGTGGTTGTTGTAGGGAAAATAGGAGGAAGAAAGCATGCTGGATATGTTTGCCACCTTGAGTTATTTCAAAAAAATAAAAAAGGAAGGGTGGTAAATAAATAAATAGTAATGGTAGTGACAATAGTAATAGCGAAGCCCTTTTAGAGACTTGTTTTTTTAAAAAAACGATCATTTGGTCTATTGCTATAGATCAATTGCTTGTGTTCCCTAGAGAAACAAGTTACAACCATGTTTTTCAACATTTTGAAAAACATTTTGTCCCAGCAGTTTCTGATAGGAAGACAAGGTTACTTGTTTCCTTGGTTGGCATCTCTGAGGTGCAATAAAAATAATCCCATCTCACTACCAATTATGTTTTTCTGTCCAGTCTCCATGATGTCACACCTTCATCTCATACCCAGCGCATAGCTGAAATAAATTAAATTGTCTTTAGATGTTCCAGATGTTCTTCTTTCCCCTTGTTATTGTTGTGGATACAATCTGTCCCACTTCATTGCCCTATTGTTAGTGGCATGGTTAATGATCTTTTAGGGGATCAGTACAGATCCTATTGGCCACTTTAACCTGGTGTGGAGCATCTCTTCCACTCTGAGATAAAAAATATTTTGTTGGTCGTAAAATTGGCACGTAAATTAACACTGCCTGGAAGTTATATACAATATTTTAAAACAGGTTCAAATGTAGTTTACAAGTAAAGATGGTGTTTATCACTACTTCAAAGAATATATATTTTTAGGACAGTGTATGCCATTCATGGCCTTATAAAATATCTTAGTGGTCTGTTGATAGGCTTACAGAGTAGATTTTTTAGGTCCTGATTATCTTGGCCCTCATGCCCAAATGGTATGTGTGGTAGTTAAGCTTCACCCATGATTATACAAGTTTGCCTTAAAGTTACTGCAGCATGACTAGCTTATGTAGTGCCTGACTTCAGAGAGATTAGGGAAGCTGAACTCCAAAGGTAGATTTAAAAAAACAACAATTTAAGAACTGGACATTTTCCTTCCTTCCTTCCTTCCTTCCTTCCTTCCTTCCTTCCTTCCTTCCTTCCTTCCTTCCTTCCTTCCTTCCTTCCTTCCTATAGGGAGCAGAAAGGAAGATCCGGGATGAAGAACGGAAACAGAGCAAAAGAAAAGGCAAATGCAGTGACCCCAGTTCTCAGCTGAATGCCTGTAAGTAGAAAATATATAGAGTGCCCTCTAATGGAGTGGAAATAGTCAAATAAACCTTATTTACTGTGTAAACCAGAAATGAACAAACCTTTTTATTTATTTATTTTAATTTTTTTCTTTTTTTAGAAAAAGGAAGTTACCTATGTTGACTAGGGATAATTAAGATACTGGTTCCACTGAACTTTGAGTTAAGAGGTGAAAATATTCCATGTGAAAAGGAATAATGTAAACAGTTTTAATATCGTTGGCGTAAGACAGGCAGTGCTACCTAATATATAATAATATAGGCCCATACCTATATCTATATCTATTTATGTCTATAACTATAACAAGGGGGCGCAATGGCTCAGTGGTTAAAGATGCTGAGCTTGTGACAGCCCGGGTTCAAGACTCGAGCCCGAGCTCCTGCTCACCTAGCAGTTCAAAATTAAGTAAATAAATATGATATGAAGGTATCAGCATTCCATGCACCTTCGGCCTATAGTCATGCTGGCTGCATGACTAAGGAAAATGTCTTTGGACAATGCTGGCTCTCTTGGCTAAGAAATGGAGATGAGCACCGCGCTCTAGAGTCGGACATGACTGGACAGGGAAACTGTTACCTTTATAACTATATCTTTATTTGTATCTGGCTGAAAATTTATTAGACTGCCAAATCTTGCAAGATTCCAATATTCTTGCATGAAAATTCAGGGGGAAAATTATCAGATTTTGAAATCAGATGAGATTTCAATTGAAAATATATAATACCTTATTGCAAAACACAGGCATTTTATGAGATTTATCTTGTAAAGCTTTTGACCATTGAAGGAAACATATTTTTGCCATATTATAGTATGTGATCTTAAATTATTTATAAAAATAATAAGGGCAGGATATAAACAAACAAAAAATAAATATCAGCCTCACTTTATATAATCATATTATTAAATTTTTGCATAGTTAAGAAATGGATTCAGAACCAAAATGTAAGGGTTCCATGGGATAAAATAAATTAATTTCTGTTACTGAACTCATAAACTGTATTTTCGCTAAAATATGCTTCTCACAGCAATCACTCAGAATTATTTTTGCAAATTGACTGATGCACACATGTGCTAAACATATGGGTGGGTAGAGAGGCAATAATTAATTCTTTTTATTTCCCAGTTGCCTGGAGAGGTTGGGAAGGGAATTTTGATGCTCAGGAATCTGGGGCACCTTTGGGGTTGGACACTGATTGGGTAACACTTTTTTTGCACTTTCTTATTGGTCAGCTGGAGGTGAACACTTAATGGCCCAGAGTGTTCTCTCTTTGCTTTCGGAGTTTATGGTGAGGAGAAAGAAAGATGATAGCAGTACAGCTTTCAAAGGATTACAAATACAAAAAATGGTATCTGGAAGAGCATTCTGCATCAGAACATCTTAGCTCCAACTGCAATCTATATTACTAAATACAGCTTTGTATTTAGTTTAAAACGGAGTCTCCTTCACAATTCAGTGTTTAAAAAAAGAATTCTTCTGAAACCTGCTTAATTTTAAGTCTTGTTTCTTCTCCTCCCTACCAGTTTCTGATGTCAAGGTACCCATGCTTCCCTCCCATAAGCGAACAGACATCACCATCTTCAAGCCATTTATGGATCTTGATACTCAGCCAGTTCTCTTCATACCTGATGTTCATTATTCAAATATTCAGCGTGGAACTCATGTAAGTTTTCTTTCTTGCTAATTTTGTCAAAGGAGGACAGCAATTAAAAAAGGGTGGGCGGGTGAGAGAGCTGAATCTTTGTTACCTAATTGCCTGCAGTTAATTGGTTGTCCTTTTGGCAATTTGACGGACAGGCAATAATTCCTTGGCCCTTTTAAACACTGGATGGTGATACGGTATCCCTGGAGACAGACAATTTAGCATGGTCTTGGCGGAGAGGATCATAGGAGAATTAAGCAAAAGCCATATTTTAATAGATAGTACTGACCACATAATTTGGAAAGCTTTAGGAACCATGAAAAGAGGTTGGACACGTGTATTTTTCTTTTATGGAAACCAAAGATAGATCCTGAAGGCAATATTAATAAAGCTAATTCCATTTTGATGCATTCTAACTTCATAGAACTTTTTTTAAAATATTCTGTCTATACTATTCTTATTTATACCACAGTGTCAAATATTGTATAGCTGCACTAATTTAATTAGTTAAATCATTTTATTTACTGCAGCTAAAGAAATAATGCACTTTCTCCTGCCAGAGCATCTCAACAAGACTTTAACTCAAAAGATATTAAACTAGAGCAAACTTGACACTAAAACAAATAGAATTATAAACAGCAATAAACCACATTAAAAAAAAACCTCACAGAACTCTCAAAGTTGCTGTCCAGAAGATACAAAATAAACTCTTTGAAATTAAATAGTTTCTATTTGTCATGAGTTAGCTGGAAATGAAAAAATATGTTGTACTGTATGGGGAATTAATCTTGCCATCACATAAAAACTGAGGTCCAAGTAAAAAAATAGCTTGTTTCTCTCCTTTCCGTTGTAGAGTTTTCCTGTTGCATCTGATGAAATGGAAGGAGAAGGGTAAGTTTTGTTACTATTTTTTCTCATTCAAGTTCCAATCATATTTACAGAATGCTCTAGCTATTTTTGTTCTGATTTAAGTGACTTTCTAACTGAGCTAGAATATGCAGTATGTTGTGGTATAGATATTGCATCTGGTGCTGTCTAGAAATATTGAACTATAGTTCTTGTGGTCTTTTTTTGTTATATCAGTTCTGTGATCATTGTAGCCATACGGGTCAGAGATTGTGAGAATTGTACTTCTACCTGAACAGGTTCTCATTGGGCAAGTAGATTATTTTATATCATACAGATGGTCCCCAATTTACAACAGTTCATTTAGCGACCTTCAAAGTTATAACACTGAAAAGTGACTTATGACTGTTTTTCACACTTATGACCATTGCAGCATCCCCATGCTCACTTGATCAAAATTCAGACACTTGGTAACTGACATGTTTATGATGGTTGCAGTATGCTTAGGTCATGATCACCTTTTGTGAACTTCTGACAAGCAAAGACAATGGGAAAGCCAGATTCATTTAACAGCCGTGTTACTAATTTAACAACTGCAGTGATTCTCTTAACAACTGTGGCAAGAAAGGTTGTAAAATGGGGTAAAATTCACTTAACAACCATTTCACTTAGCAACAGAAATGTTGAACTCAATTGTGTAGTAAGTCAAGGATTGTCTGTAGTAAGAAGAAGAAAAAACTATTCTCCATATTTGCTTTTAAATCTTTTTTCAACTATATAGTGTGGTATCAGAGAAGCCAACAAATATTTCTGTTTTGGAAAAGTAATCATTCTTCATGCATCCGTTATACCATTCTCAGATTGATTCTGTATTTCTGTGATCTTGTCTCCTTGTTACCAATGGGTAGTTCAGCCAATTTATTATCAGCTCATCTGCAATGCAGAAGGATTCAGTCAGAAGACAGTTTTCAAATATGGATGAATTACCTTGACATGCGCCTTGCACTTGTTAGTTTAGTCTAAAGCAATAAGCAATGATGCCTTCATGTCTGTATTGACATGGAATTATGCCATGCAGAAGAGTGTATACAATTTTCTGTTCAGTGCAACCTTGTGAACAATTTAATGTTTGGATTGATATATGTGGTGCAGCAAGGGGAGAAAATCAGTGGCTCAGTGGAAGAGTACTTGTTTTGCATGAGGTAGTTTCAGGTTAATTTGCCAACATGTCTAGTTAATGGATTTCTTGTTAATAGTTGTTGAGGAACAGGCTATTCTGGCCAATATTCTCTAATTGGATAAATTGACTACAAACCTAAAATCCATATAAGGAAAGTAGGCATATGAAAAAATATATTTTCCTTTTCTGCAATGCCAACATTATATGGCTTTTTTTATTTACTGCCGTTATATCCTGCCTTTTCTTTGAATGCCCAAGGATAAGCTAAGAGATATTGAGTGGCTTAAAGTCATCCAGTGAGTTTGCACGGCTGATGCTGGACTGTAACCTGATTCTCTACTTTCTAGTTGTTAATTATGAAAGCATACTGACATAGTGTGATAGTGTAATTTCAGGACCCTTACAAAAAAATGAAGGCCTTTCTAATTGTTACAGAAGTGTGTTAAACATATTATCTCTTGATTATATTGGCTATTAACATTTTAACTAGGTGCTTAAATGTAACTGCATAACTAGTAGATCTTGCAATTGTATATTCTCAGTTCATTTCTCTTCAGTGCCTTGAAATGTTTAGGGACAATCCTCTACCTGGTGATTGCAGTAAAGCCAAAATGTTGTTTGGATTGATTGATTAATTGATAAATTGATTTTCCTTTCAGGTCTACCATGAAGAGAGGGGCTTACATAAATGAAGACGAATTTGCTGCTAGTCCAATTAAGATATCTCGAATAGAAGAACCAAAAAGAGGTAATCCATCCCTCAAGGAATTTTGGTTATTTAATTTATATTTCATCTTTCTGCTTTACAAGTCAGCTTACAATAGGAAAACAAATACAAAATACAAAACACAACCATAAAATGGAGACAAAATCAGTCTAATCATTCAGTTTGTCAAAATAATTGTATTTTTGGCATTTTTTTAAAATTACTGGGAGAGTGTGGGCTAAACGCATCTCCTACCCATAACTGGGGATCAGAGGAGTCCTCTCATATATTAGCTGAATCCTCTCATGATAGCTGAGCTTCTGGCAGTGTGATCTTCCTTTAATACTGTAAGCCACCTGGCGTCAACCACATGTGAGCAGCTATATAAATTTGTTTAATAAAGAAATCTTCAAAATCTACTAAATAATTAAGCAGGTTCCTAGTGGGATGAGTGGTCCCTCAGACAGGCCCAAAGATATTCAGGACTGTATTACAATGGACAATACCAAAATCTTAAGTGTAATGCCTCGTTGGCAATTAGCAGCCAATACCAGCAAGGATCATTCAGTACAAACCTTTTGTAATGTCTATGTAATGTCCATGCAATCTCAGCCTGGAAATCCCCCAGGAAAAGAGTCTGGGGCTGTATAGTGCTAAGCCAAAGATCACCCCAAATTGTTCGGAGGAGAGACTTTTGTTCAGTGTTATTGTCTCAACACTGTCTCAGCCATTCAAACAGTGCAACAAGCATTCAGAATTGGAAGAGTGTTGGATGAAGCTTTAGATCAATAAGAGATCAGTCCTGTAGACTTAGGCTTGGCACCCATAGCCTGCTGCATCATAAATTAACTCAGGCAATAGCTTGGAGAGCTGTCAGCCAGACCTCTACCACTTGCCAGATCCGTGCTTTCATTCAAGATTGAATCCTAGGTAGTAGATGTTATACGAGCAACTCATCTGCCAGTAAAAAATCAGGTCTGAAGACCTACCTTCATTGCTTTCTTGATTATCGTGGTTAGACTGCAACCTGAAAGGAAGGCCTCTTTCCCTTGCAATGGCCAGGTAGCAGTTTCCTGCCATTTTGCCCCCTGCCAGTTATATATAAAAAATATTTCCTCCCAGTCACGTTCCATTCCTCATTTCACCCCCATCTTCTTGACACATCTCCCAACACCAAATCAGTTGATTACTAAATCATCAGTTTTTAAAAAATCATCAAGATAGACCAACCTTTGTCTTGTTAGAACTTTGCTTATGCATGACATTGAATTGGTTGGTCCAGTTGGACTTACACAGCTTCTACAAGAGGCAAGGGGCAAGCTAATTATAGCCACTGGGGCCAAGTCCTGTCTCTGTGATGTGCTAAGTGTAGTGCAGTGAATCAAGTCTTCTTCAGAGGGCCTCCAGCCTGCAGGTTTTAAACAAGGATTTCATGGTATTTTTTAAAAACCCAGTATCGTTGAGAAATTGGTGCTACAAGAGGTATTTTGCCTTATGTTATGGGGAAAAACTTCTTTTGCTGCATACAGCTAGTATGCTGTTGTAGTTAATACATTGGTTTAAGAGTCAAGAGAACTAGGTCAAGTCCACTTCAATTACAGAAGCTCACTGGGTTATTTTGTCTGAATCTCTTTCAGTCCTATTCTACCTCATAAGTTTAATGTAGGAAAAAAATAGGAGAAGAGGAATATATGCTCAACCTAGAATTTCCAAATAGTTGTATGAGATAGAGTTAATAAATAAATAAATATATTCAGATTGCCTAGAAACACCCCAAGGCTGGTATTTTTTTCTTCTCCTTTCCTTTCCTGATAAGGAATGAATATGTGGGTACAAGATACATGTGGAGTGGCCGTAATTAAAATTAACCTCTTATGTATATGTGATCATTTGATTAACTACCCAGGAAGGAAGATGAGAAAGAATGGAGCTGGAGTTCCTGTAATGTTTTACAGAAGAGCTCGTAGACCTAGGCACTTGTGAGAAATCAGACCTTGTCTAAATAGTGTCAAGTCCAAAGTCCAAAAGCAGCTAAGTCAAGAAATATGTCACATTTTCTCCATGTGACTTTTCAACAGGGCAAATGCTGTCAGTTGGCTTGTTTTTCTGTTTTGGTGCAAGTCACAAAATGAGTCACTGGTTTCTGTTGAGAATTCAAGAATCTTATCTCTGTATTCTTTTAGACCTCATTTCTCCTTGGAGTTCATTTTTAAGCTCCTTTGTGTCAAGGATTTTTTTCTGACTCACTTTGGAGTTTTGAACTCACCCTTGTTGATTGACATGTTGTTAATATAACAGTAGCACATAATCTAAGAGGACTTTGAAATCAGTTGTTCAGGAGAAGTAAATTGAGGATAACCAATATATTATGTTGAACTGTCTGGCTTTAAGTAAGCTTAGTCTCATCTGTTTTTTCAGGATAAGTTACAAGAATTGTTAGGAAACAAAATTCTGATAGTATTCTAGTTTATCTAGGAACTGGTGTTTACAGAAGGAGAAAACTCCTCAGTATTTCCTGGTAAGGCTAGGAAAGCTTCTTTTTTTATACCTGGCAAAGAATGCCTGTCAGGTTAGACAATATTACATTGGGCTCTATCAGTACTTTTCAACCTTGTTGACTTTAAGATGTATGGGCTTCAATTCCCAGAATTTCCTAGCTAGCATGCCACCTGGGAAATTCTGGGGAGTTGAAGTCCACACATCTGGAAGTTGCCAAGGTTGAAAAATACTGGACTAGATGGGCCAATGTTTTAATTCAGCATAAAGCAGATTCCTGTACTTAGTCACATGTGCTAATTAACTGTTGTATTTCTTCAGAATGCAACCTAAACTACAGGAGCAGAATTGTAGAGTCCTTTCTATATTAAACTCTTTAGGCAGTCTACAAGCACATGATACTTGTCCTAATGGAGCAAGAGTACAGATCCTGCTTCTGTCCCCAAAAACTTGATTATATTCTGCAGACACTGTTCCCCCTCTGTTGCTGAATTGCAAGTCTAACCTGACAGAAGGGAAAAAATGTAGACACATGCTAACTGTGCCTAACTGGCTTAATTTAGTGAAACTTCCGATTGTCAGAAGATTCAACTCCATCCCTATATAAGGCATTACTGTTTCTTACACATATTTTATTTTGAAAATAAGTAGAAGGTTAAGCTTTCCCCCCAAACTTAAAAAATATTTACATCTACATTATTAGTTTAAAACCAGTAATGTATTTTAATCTCTACAGTTTATTCCTTGATAACAAAAAGTCCTTAATTGTCTAGAAAATTTTAAAAGGCATGTAATATATTAATAATGGGGGGATGCATAGCAATGAAGCACTGAAGTTTCCTTCATGATCCTCTATGTATTTTTAGTTTATTTTTAAAAAAATGAACTTAAATATAGCAGTGGCTTGACTTCTAAATCCCATCCTCCTTTGCACAACAATTCCCTCCAATATATTTGAGGAACCATTGAACAAACTGAAGGAAGAAAAAAAAAGCAAGTACCTGGGTGTTAATTGGCTCATTGTTCAGAACAAATTTGGAAACTTGGCAGAGTAGCTTTTCAAATGTTCTGCCTGATACCAGCAGCAGTGGAGGTTAATTTACATGGGGCTAGAGGCCAGACTATGCTATACTGTCCTGAAAGGGTGTGCATATATTCTGCCTTGCATTGTCAAAGCAAAATAAGGCCAGTTCAATATTAAAAGTGCTATTTCTAGGTCACCCCAGGCTAAATTACTTTTTTCACGTTTTGTCACCTGCTTTTGGCAAAGAGACAAAATAGTTTATAATTTTTTTTCTTTTATCACCTTTCTTTTAGTGTTGTTGTATGTCCGGAAAGAATCAGAAGAAGTATTTGATGCACTTATGCTTAAAGTTCCATCTCTGAAAGGTCTTATGGAAGCTGTAAGTTGTAAGGATCTTTATTATCATACTGTAAGAAAAAAAAAATGGAGAAACCTACCTATCTTCTTCTTTGTACTTAATCTAAATAGCTCCTGTATGCTGTCTAAGTGTAGGATTTCAAATGCTTGAATTATTACAAAAAAATTGGATTTAGATTCTTATTCTGTGTTAGCATAGAACATGTACCTTCTAGTTGTTGGAATTCAAGTAACAGTATTATTTCTAGCTGGGACATCCTATGTTGCATAGAAACATATTATAACTCGCTTGGTATAAACTGGAACCTGACCACTAGTATCTTTATGGATGGCCAGGAATGCTGTATGTGACATGGATGTGATTACAAATGGTAATGTACAATGGCTTACACCATCTTTATCTTCCTAAAAAGAATTATGTGAAAAACCTAATTGACCATAACTATAATGGAAGATAGAAGTCAGTATTTATAGGACTTCCTGGTGCTAATCATGGCCTATGGAAAATACGAATTTGTGCTTCTGCTCACACTATTTCATGGAAATATAACAATTGTAATGTTATACAATATAACAATATAACATTGGTTGGGTATGCAAGCAGAAACCTAAGAGTTGAATCAAATGGGATCGAATGGAATGTAGATTGAAAACAAAAAAGTGAGATTGAAAACAAAAATGTTTTACAGAAACATTTCAGAACCATGCCTGGTTTCATGGTTAATTTGTCTTTATAAGGGGTTTCAACTGCTATTCTTATGTTATTTTTGTTACTTCAATTTTGGTTGTTTTTATTGTTTTCACTCTCTTTTCATTGTTAGCTGCCCAGGGTCATGTATAGGAGATGGGCGGCCTATGAATTATTAAATAAAAAATAACTGATGTTTGAACATTTAGAGAGAGTGTGAGAGGTTCAATTTGCAAATCAAATAAAGAAAGGAAGAATGGAAAGGTTGAGAAACATGAGAAAATCAAACAAGTCATGACTGAATGGGGATGACGAGAAAAAGAGGGAAATAAGAAATTTAAAATTCAAAAGATGGCTCATGTGGAACATACAGTAGTAGAAGCAAGGATCGTTTGCAAGGATAGAAAGATATGGACGAGTACAGTAAAGGGTATTAACTCTATTTTGTTATATTTCATTTTCCTTTTCTCACCTCACATCTTATTTTCATTGGTTTACTATTTCATTTTCTCTGTTCTGTACATGGCCTAAAATTGCTTATCTCAAAAGGGAATAGAATGATGGGTATATATTTACAGCACTTAGTTCTGGGTATCTATTTTCATTGATAGGTAATGGTTATTTATTAACTTGTTAAGCCAAATGCGCGTTTTGAAGGAAATACAAAAACTACAGAATAATTTTAGATTTTTCTAATTGATATATAAACCAAGCAGGCTAAACCAATTTCTTTCCATCACACTATCTGTGGTAACATAGCATGTGAAGAGGACGCATTTGCAGGGATTAGAAGGAACAAGCAAAGAACTGTTAATACTTTTAACCTGCACTTCCCTCTGAGAGGAGGGCTGGGCACTAGTGTAATTTTCAGAAAACATACAGATTTCTATTCATATTGATCATCCAAGAAGTCACTTTTGTTTGGAGAAAAATTAGTTGTCTGAATTTTCCTTTTCCTTAGAAAATGAATTCTGTTTGGCAAGCAACTCTGTCAACGGCAAGTTTCAAAAATGTAACTCTCTCTCCACACCAAATTTAGCATTCATTATCAAGAAAAAATGCATTGTAAATTGTTCATAATAACACATTTTTAGAGTATAAATTGTATCTCTCTCTCTTTTATCTCTATCCCATGCTGCTAAACTGGATGAAGACATTTTTTGCATAGGTATATGTAAATTCTACTATAAAAAAGAATCATGAAAAACTGAAAATTAAAGAAACAAAATTAATGGCTAAGGTGTTAACATGGGATATACAGTATATAAGAAAAGCTTTAATTGGGCTACTTTCACTGTACCATCAACAGACACATCAACCTACAACCAGCCTACGAACCCCTCAGAATTCATATCAACCGCACAGCCAACCAGAGGCAGCACTGGCCCTCAACCAACCCACGCAAGCCCCAACTCAACCAGCACCTCCCAATGACCCTCACCTGACCTCCCCTCCCCATCATGAGACCCTCACTTGACACAACCCACACCTGACCCATCAAAAATCCTCACCTGATGTGTCCTCACCATCACAAGACCTACTGATCACAATCCTTATAAGCAGAAGAACACTGACATTGACATCCTCTAAATTCTGCTAAATATGTTACCTTGCCCGGTAACAAAACGTTTGGAAACCAACCCACAAGTTGTGGGAGTTACTGAGAAATTCAACAGTATATGTCAGAGATTAACTCAGTTCAGATATCACACTAAATTGCAGCTAAAGAAATTTGCTTAATTCAACCTGTTCTCTGACTTGGGAAGCCATAATTTGTGATCAATGAGGAAACCAGAGTCTGGAACTATGATTTATAAACTACCAGTAGACATTGTTAAATGTGGGCTGGCTTGATGCATGACCTGATAAGGCATGACCTGATAAGGCATAAGACAAAGCCAAACTGATCGCCATGACAGTCTGCTGTGTGACTTTCTGTCTCAGCCCAACCCATCTCAGAGAGTTGTTGTTGTGGGGAAAATTAGGAAATAGGTGTGTTGGATATGTTCGCTGCCTTGCATTATTTGTAAAAATAATAAAGATGAGTTACAATACAAATAGAAATAAATAAAAACAGTCAATGAAATCATATACAGGCAATGAAATCATGTATTTTTCGGACTATAAGATGCACTGGTGCATAAAACGCACCAAGATTTTGAAGAGATAAGCAAGGGAAAAAAAGTTTTTTCCCTCCCCAGCGCACAGGAGCACTCTGCAGGCCTCCCAAAGCCTCTGTGCACCCTGTTTTTGCGAAAAATGGACCCGCTTTGGTAAAAACGGGACACATGGGACAGGGCTTCGGGAGGCCAAAAATGATTGTATTCGGTGTATAAGATGCACCAACATTTCCACCCTCTTGTGGGGGGGGGGGGAAAGTGTGTCGTATTTACTCCGAAAAGTACGGTAAGTAAATTTATATCATGCTCTTTTTTTGCTGTATGTGATGGAAATTTAAATCATGATTTCAGTTGTAATGTATATTTTGTCATAGGCATTAGTAAGTAATTCTGATGTTGTGTATTGTATAAAAGTATTTTCCCTTCTGTGGTTCAAGGATTTAACCTTTTTTATTTGATTTTTATATTTAGATATCTGAAAAATATGATGTCCCCTTGGACAAAATAGGAAAAGTCTTCAAGAAATGTAAAAAAGGGTGAGCATATCTAAATTAACACTTCTTAATTGGTGTGCAGTTTTTATCTTTTTCATCTTGCATACAGCCAACCTCTCCCTTCACTCAATCTGTGTCTTCTCCATTTCCCTTGAACCAGAAGGGTGGCGACAGCTTATATCTACTGTCATAATATCCAGAATTATTTGCTCAGCAAACTGGGAGTTTTGTATTTAAGGCAGATTGCACATACTGTGAATTGACTTTGTTTATCAGAAAGTTGCAAAAGATAATCACATGACCCCAGGACACTGCAACTGCCACAATATGAACCAATTGTCAGGCATCTGAATGTTGATCACATGACCATGGGGATGCTGCACCAGTTGTGTGAAAAATGATCATGTCACTTTTTTCAGTGCCGCTGTAAATTTGAACAGTCACTAAATGAATGTTTGTTAAGTGGAGAACTACCTGTAATAATCCTTTAATATTTTTTTTCTAAAAATTGCCATGAAGTTTCATAGAAAGCTACATATTCTTGGCTCCTGTATTGACTGCCAATGCCATATTTATTCTCAACTGCAGAGCTACTGGCGCTCTTTTCATTTTCAAAATCTGCATTATGTTTGCAAATGCCCTGGAATTCAGTGGAGATAGGATGCTTTAACCTGCAATTGTACCTAAATGAGCAGGGATTTTTCTTAAAATGATTCTGAATGAACAACATGCAAAGCACTCTATAAAATAAACACAAACTGGCATAAAGCCAGTTCAAGAGTGGATTCTCACTTCAGTCAATGTCAATGTTTAATAGCAAATAATTTAATTAATAGTCATTTCCCTTCCTCTCGGTCATGGGAAATGGATACCATGTGGACATTTATTAAACTTTTCTATTGGGCATCTGTAAACCTTTCTCAAAGTTACATTTTTAAGAGATCTTTGAGCAGAAGTGAAGCTTGTTTATAGTATGCAAATGATTTTTTTATTTACCATGAACTAAAACAGGATAGGCTGCACAAGGTAAGAAAAAAGGTTGATACCTATAGAAGTTATGACATTTTCCTTAGTGTTTTTAAGGTTTCTTGCTAATAGACTTGTACTGCTGTGGACTGATTAAATTTCCTCCGTGGCTTGCTTAGAAACTAGTCCATAGTGGCATTTTTTTTTTCTTACTAAGTGGAAAGCGTGAAGTACAGACTCTTTGCTTAATATAATTTTCTCATTGAGAAGAGTGTGCTACTTTGCTAGGCTAACCAGAATATTCTGCTCTATTAGGTCCAAAGATGCTAACTTTTTCATTACTTTAGTTCTGACAGTTTTTGGTTCCGCTATGATATGTTCTGTTCTTAATACCCGATTTCTTTTCTTAGTATTTTAGTGAATATGGATGATAATATTGTGAAGCATTATTCCAATGAAGACACCTTCCAGTTACAGATAGAAGAAGCTCTTGGATCTTATAAACTCACCCTTACTGAAATCTGAAACCTGGGCTCCTTGTGGTATCTTTCAGTGAAGGCTCTAAATACAAAACCTCGTTTGTTTTTATCCTCAGGATCTAAATGTGTTTTTAAGGAAGAAGTCATTTTATTCTTCCAAAGAACCTTTGGAATATCGTTTTGTTTTTTTTTAAAAAAAATAAGCATTATCAATTGATAAATCAGGCCTTTTGGCTGCAACACTGCACTTGAAACAGAAGAACAGACATTGATTTTATTTTTTAAAAAAATGAAATTTGCATATATAATCAAAGCACAATTAAAATGAACTTGTTTTATTATCAACACATTCCCTTATCCATTAAATATGTGTGTAAGTTTCTTTATCAGCTCAGAACTTCCAAACTCCTTTGGTGCTTATAGGAGTTTCAGAAAAGTGTAGGATTGGATTGTTGTGATGTTTACAGCTGCCCAGGACATAAGACTATAATTTTCTGCTACAATTTCTTGTTTCTTGCTTTATGAAGAACTTTAATTGTGTGTAGCCCACTGATGAACTATATCTGTATATAAGTGTGGTGTATTTTGAAGGGTTGTAAATGTGTACATAGATTATATTATATATAATATTCAAGATATACAGTGGTATGATTATATATATGTGCATGCATAACATAAAGCATATGATAAAGCCAACTTGAAAAGGCTATATGTATATAAATATATCACTAAGAAAAGCAATCTTGGTGCTAAATTAAATTTTTGTTGAGCATATTCAATCTCTTGTAAGGGAAAATAGGTAAAAGGACATTTTTGCATACTTTATTTAATTTCTTTTTATTATTAGAGTCTGAGATGAGACTTGCTCATGTACCCTATGATTATAACTGAAGAAGCATTAAGCATCAGAACTGGTATTAGTGACTTTGGGCTTCAGTTCTCACTGCAATTTCAAACACTATTATTTTCTTTGTTCCAAAATGTAGATGCCTACCATTTTAATACAAGAAACAGAGATTATATTCTCACCATTTTCCATTATAAAACAGAGTACATTTGCAAGGTTTACGGCATAGAATAGATGCTTCCAAAAATAAGCTCTGTAAACTGCTACGGCAGCAAACAATAATCCTGGTTCCATTCAACATGCTACATAAATCATTATGTAGTTTGTTTTGTGCAGGGATTTCCAAGCTGTGCAAACCCCAAAATGGAAGTTTAAGAAGATTGTGATTTAGTCAACAAAAGGTCATTAAAAAAAGCATAACTTAAAATAATATGTGAGCCAGACAGCATAATGGGATTCGTAATGGACTCCACCCACACCAGTGCTAGTTGCACAGATGTGAATTCAATATATGTTTTGAGGAGAAAGTGATGTAGCCAGTCAGGAGACACACATTACATACTACAACTAGCCAATAAAACTACTTGTTATTTCTTTTGGTTGCCAAAATTTTATTTGGGCTACATGTTTATTTTGAAATACGCTTTCTCCATACAACCCGCCTGCACACTATATAATACATATGACCCCCTACTCCAGATTCCTTTTGGTCAGACTCCTACTTTATTTGATATGGTTAGGTTTGTATATTGTTTTTATTAATCACTTTGAATGTCTTTTATGGGGCCCAAAAATATTTTGAACGAATATAAACATTAATAGTAGCAGAGGAAAAAAAAACATTCACATGAATGAAGC
The DNA here is from genome assembly GCA_022577455.1 of Arizona elegans. Classification (NCBI taxonomy): domain Eukaryota; kingdom Metazoa; phylum Chordata; class Lepidosauria; order Squamata; family Colubridae; genus Arizona; species Arizona elegans. The sequence goes on along the minus strand of JAKOOJ010000001.1, from coordinate 198,961,359 downwards.
CCATTTCAAAATGCCATTTAAGTGATAAACCTGCATTGTTGGCTGGCTCATGACTTTTCTGTCAGTCTCCCTCAACCTCCTAAGTCCTGACATATTAGCTAAATTACAATCCAATACCTCTATACAGCATGAAGCTGAGAAGGTTAATTTTGCAACAGGCTAGCACAAAGTTTTGCCTGGAATTTTGAACACTTAGGCTCTTTGTTATTTGATTTCTTTATCTATTGTGTGTGGTTCTTATTACCACTATTATTATTATAATTATTATTAGTATTATGTATATTGCATAGCAATAGAATCCTGAGAAATGTTGAATAGATGTATATGTTGAAGCAAATCCAGAGAATCCTTCCTAAAAGAAAAATCTAATAACTTTAATAAACTCTAATAATTGTAAATAGTCATGTATTTACAGATTAAAGATTAAATAGATCTTGTTGATGAAAACTAGAAACAGTTTCTGAAAATGCTGTCATTAATAATTCAGAGTTGGAAGATATTATATCAAGAGAATTTTTGTATCTGTAAACATGCATGACAATTTCCGTCTTTTGTAGAAAATTGAGGTTTTGCTACAGATAAAATTTAGTAAATATAAGATTTTTCTCTATTAAGAATGAATGCACTTGTGGTTATATTTATATGTAATGTATGAATTAAACTGTTGATTTATTTTGTGGGACATGGGGCTTTTAACCATAGCCATATTTGTAGAGTTCAATGGAAGTGATTTTGCCCATGTTTGCCTTTATGTGTCTGTGTAATTGAACATTTGCTGTAAGGCAAGAGCAATTAAATTTTATATGTCCATTTGTAACCATTCAGTTAACTTTGACTGGTATTTGTTATAAGTGGAGGTGGGTGTTTGCTCAAAGCAAGGAAAGGCAACACAATGCCCACAGATATCTAAAACTAAAGTCTTGTTTTCCTTCACTTCCACTTCACAACTTTTTTGAAAATAAAAAGTTATTCTGGGTAATAATAAAATTATAAAAAAAGACAAAAAGAGATAATGGGGACAGATATTAAATATGTTTAGTGTAATTCTATTCTATTTCATTTACAAAGAGGCCTCTTTACAATATAGGACAAATTATTATTCGTTTGATTAGAATAAGATGGGAGGGTGATTTTCAAACGAAGGAAAAACTTTATTTTGGTATACTGCCCAAGTAAAGCATCTTTTGGAATGTTTTCTTCTTGTAAAACAGAACTGGTCCTCACTACACAGCATATAATATTTGTAAATTAAACCTCATCTGCATTTTCCTATTTATATCCTGTTTCCCATCATTTGCTAATAGTAAGATTACATTTCCCTTTGTTACTATATACTACAGTACATCTAACATACCATTGAGCTGCAGTGGCGCATTGGTTAGAGTGCAGTACTGCAGGCTACTTCTGCTGGCTGCCTTCAATTTGGCAGTTCAAATTTCACCAGGGTCAAGGTTGACTCAGCTTTCCATCCTTCCAAGATAGGTAAAATGAGGACCCAAGTTGATGGGGGCAATATGCTGACTCCGTATACTGCTTAGAGAGGGCTGTAAAGCACTATGAAGCGGTATATAAATCTAAGTGCTATTGCTAAGTGTTATTTCATTTAACTTTTCATAATGATATAACTATAATGTTATATAACTAACATGAAAATACACTACATACAACAATCTTGACAGACTTAAACATTGGGTGCTATCTAACAAAATGAAATTCAATGGTGAAAAAAGTAAGGTTCTACATTTAGGCAAGAAAAACCAAATGCACAGGTACAGTATAGGTGGTACCTCACTCAATAGTATAACTGTGAGAAGAATCTTGAAGTCCTAGTAGACACTTAAATATGAGCCAGTAGTGTGCTGCAGTTGCCAAAAAAGCCAATGTAGTTCTAGATGGCATTAACAGAGGGATAGAATCAAGGTCACGTGAAGTGTTAATACCATTTTATAATGTCTTGGTAAGGCCACACTTGGAATAATGCATCCAGTTTTGGTCGCCATGATGTAAAAAAGATGTTGAGACTCTGGAAAGAATACAGAGAAGAGCAGCAAAGATGATTAGGGGGCTGGAGGCTAAAACATATAAAGGACAGTAGCTGGAATTTGGTATGTCTTGTTTAATGAAAAGAAGGACTAGCAGTGTTCCAATATCAGAAGAAGCAACCTAAAACTAAGAAGAAATTTCCTGACAGAACAATTCATCAATGGAACAACTTGTCTCCAGAAGTCATGAATGCTCCAACACTGGAAGTTTTTAAGAAGAGATTGGACAACCATTTGTCTGAAATGGTATAGGGTTTCCTGCCTGAGCAGGGGGTTGGACTAGAAGACCTCCAAAGTCCCTCCCAGCTCTGTTCTTCTCTTCTCTTCTCTTCTCTTCTCTTCTCTTCTCTTCTCTTCTCTTCTCTTCTCTTCTCTTCTCTTCTCTTCTCTCCTCTCCTCTCCTCTCCTCTCCTCTCCTCTCCTCTCCTCTCCTCTCCTCTCCTCCTCTCCTCTCCTCTCCTCTTCCCCTCCCCTCCCCTCCCCTCCTTCCATCCTTCCGAGGTCGGTAAAATGAGGACCCAGATTGTTGGGGGCAATACAGTATACTGATTCTGTAAACTGCTTAGAGAGGGCTGTAAAGAACCCTGTTTCCCCCAAAATAAGACATCCCCTGATAATAAGCTCAATCGGACTTTTGAGCGCATGGCAATAAGGCCAAGTGTTTATTTCAGGGTTCAAAAAAATATAAGTCAGGGTCTTATTTTCAGGGAAACACAGTACTATGAAGCAGTATATAAGTCTAAATGCTATTGCTATTCTATTAAGACACTGGCTTGATGACCGGAAGGTTGGCAGTTCAAGACCAAGTATCAGGTGACAGAGTTAGCTTCCATTATTTGCTCCAGCTCTTGCTAACCTAGGAGTTCAAAAACATATAAATGCAAATAGATAGATACCACTTCGATGGGAAGGTAACAATGTTCCATGCGCATTCGGCATATATTCATGCCCGCCAAATGGCCATGGAAACATCTTTGGACAATGCTGGCTCTTCAGCTGTGGAGATGAGTGCCATCCCCTAGAGTCAGACACAACTGGCAGGGGAAACATTTGCCTTTACAGGAAACTAAGTAGTGTCTGCTGTCTCTCTCTGTGTCTCTCCCTCCCTCCCTCTCTCTCTAACACACCCCAACACAAATGTCTGGAAGATTTTCTCACCTCTTGCTCTTGGTGTGTGTACACATTTGCTCACAACTAAGAGCTTTGGCAACAAAATTGACGTGACGGCTCTGTCTCATTATAAGTGGCTTGCTTGGGCAGTTCGAAAGCATGTAATATACCGCATATGGGGCTAGAGGAACAGATTCCAGTGGGGCAAACTAATCTTCAAAGCTACCTCCTTTCCCCTGTTGAAGATGTGACATAATGGAAGTATTAACAGATTTGAATTAAGGTGAGCTCAAAATTCTGTTTAACTATGAAGTTATGATTTGAGATAAGTAAAAAAATACATGCTTATTGTCACCCCTTGTCCATCTTCAATGTTCTATTATAACACAGTCAATTAACATCCCCAAGGTACATTAAAAACATGAAAAATAGAATAAGTTTCCATCACACTGCTGTGGCTATGAGCTTAACTTTTTGATGCCATATGACACTAACTGTGACTATAGATATTTTCCTTGGCTGTATAAGACCCTCCTTGATGTCAGTGTAAAGACCACCTATATCTTCCTTCCCACACACATTATACATTTAAACAGAAACTGGGCATGTTGCAAAGCTGTAGGATCTAACATTGCTTTTATTTCCAAGATTTCCAAGAAAATAAAAATGATGGGTGTGTACAGGGTTTCTTCCAAAATAAAAAAGGAGACAAAGGTGAGCTGGAGAGGTAGGAGATATGTAAGGGTTTACTGTAATAAAAGTAGCAGAGAGCAATGGTCTCAGTTTACTTTTCTGTTGAATGAGTCTTTTGTGAGTAACCATGCTCAGAGCTTCTAAAACATCTAATATTCCTATTGTACTAAAAGTGTTTCTATTTGTGTTATAGCAATTCATTGCCCTCTAATTACAGGATGAGTTAAACGAGGATAGAAAAACACTGATAATGTAACTGCTCACTGCTTTCCTCTTATAAATGAATGCTTTATACTAAGATGGCCCTGTCAGTTTAGTGTATTGAGTCAAGACACTGCAACAGAATAAGATAGTAAGTGAACAGTACAGTGCTGGTTTAATTCTAAAAAGAAAAGAATTAAAATTGGAATGCCTGCACGGCATATTCTTTAATACTGTCCTTTCCCAAGGCAAGGATATTCTGAAATATTTACTGAATAACCCCCTTTTAAATATTAAAATTTTCAGCTTGTAAATGTACCTGTGATTTTGTTTCCAATTAGCTGTGGATAGTACAGAATTCCTCTTCCACAGTTTGCTTAACTTCCTATTAACTGCAGCAGATGATTGAGGATTTTCTTTGCATTTTTCTTCTTTTCATTTTTATATCAAGGTCACTTAGCTCTTTTGAAAAAGTACAAAAGGTGAGAGAAAATCAGTAATAATTTCTTTTTTCCTAATTAAGCTACCATATCCAGATCACACAAATCTGTATGATGACTAACTAGAGGGGCAGGAAAGAGAGTCAGGAAGCCTATTCTATGCTGCTCTTTAGTGGTTATCCAATTTTTTTTCGACCAAATCTGGTAGCCTGACAGGTGGCTATTTTTACCCATGATCTTAATATTCATAGCCCGAAAATACACAGTATCCAACCAGGTGAAGTTTATCTGAAGTTTTGGATGTGTGTGTGTGTGTGTGTGTGTGTGTGTGTGTGTTTTGCATAGGCACAAAATGGCAGAGGATTTTTTTACTTTGCAAAAAGTATGCTTTTTTCATGCCTTTGTTAAATTGGTCTTGATGTCTACTTTTCTTTGTTTTATTAAACTTATATGCCACCTATCTCGCTAAGGCTTGCATTTTAATGTGGCTTACAATTAATCAATAGAAATGCCAATATAAAACTTTAAAACAATGAACACATTAAATTTAAATTAACCAGGATGCATACTGGGGATCAATGGGAGGTGGGTCTTATCTAATCCATTAGCCACCTTTAGAATTACATGCTCCTTTTGGGGGCCCAGGCCAATTGGCAGAGCCAGGTCTTCGCCTTTTCAGAAGGCCAAAAGGGTGGGAGTGGATCTCACGGGGGTGGGGGGTGGGGTGTTTGCAGAGAACAGAAGCCAAACAGAAAATACTCTTCTCCTGGACTCCAAGGTTTGATCAAAATAAGGAGAACCACCTGCATTAAAGAATATTATGGATTATTTTATGACTGATTGAGTCAGTGAACAATCTAGACAAATTTTTAAATTAAGAGTGGGTAAAAAAGGGTGGTTATTTTTCCGGTTCAAACTGTGCTTCCCATAAAATGAAAATATATAAAGGGACTGCATCAAATGATATCTAAGAAGGCAGAAGAAGGGATATAGAAAATGTGGCATAATACAGTAAATGCTTTTTTAAAAAAAATGAGTGAAGATTTGAGGTAGGCCAGGCAGGAAACATTTGACAAAGACCACTGAAACTCCACTTTATTGTTGCAAGGTATAATAACAGTATCTTGGAAGTTTGACAGAGATTTTCTCTCTCTCTAAACCTTTGCCCTCCACCCCCTGCCAATAGGCAAGAGAATCAAGGCATGGCAATCCCAATAATTTGTTTTTTGTTTTCATCTTCTCTTTTTTCGGGGCTAAACTTGCGCTTAGTGCATTACTGCTTTTGCCTTGCTTCTTCAAATCTATCTCCATATTCCCCACTCCAGTGTTTTTCAACCTTAGCACCCTTTGAGATCTGTGGATTTCAACTCCCAGACTTGGATAGTCTGGGAATCTGGCGGACAATTGTTAGAGTTGAAATTCCCAAATCTTGAAGTTGCCAAGATTGAAAAACATTGGTCTATCTATGCCATTATAGCAAATGTTTCTGAACTGAGGAAAAGAAGTGATATCTCTGAGATTTTGGAATCATCTGATACACAGGATACCAGATGGGTCGTCCTTGCTCTGACTAAGGAATTCAAGTTTTACCGCAATTTGTCTTATCAATCTTCATCTTTGACATCATGCTAACAATACAAACCATAGCACCTCCTTACAAGAACATGTTACAATGTGATTTAAAAGCTAATGGTTAAATTTGAGCTGGCAATTTGTTTTCTTTTGATTTAAGCTCAATTCTTTCACAAATAAAACACACATTGTCAGAAGCACACACTGTCGAGTTTCACAGTTGCTTCCCAAAAATTCTCAAAAAATTATAGCTATGCTCCTTCAGAGATTGACATCACTGGCAATTATTCCTGGGACAGAAACCTTTGTAAGCGCTACAGTCAATCAGAAAGATCAGCAGTTCGGCAGTTCAAATCCCTAGTATAGGTCTCCTGGGTGAGCAGGGGGTTGGACTAGATGACCTCCAAGGTCCCTTCCAACTCTGTTACTGTTAAATCAAGCAAAGGTCCTTCTGAGGAGACATGCTGGCTGAGGAATTCTGGGAGTTGAAGTCCACAGACTTTAAAGTGGCCAAAGTTGGGGGAAAAAAACCCCTCCCCACATGTCTAGACAGGCTAAGGAGTGTGCTAGAGGTTCAGCCTGACTGCAGGTAAACAGATTGTAATTATCTGTTTCTAGTGAATCTCTGGAAGAAGGAAACTGGACTGCAGTTTTTGATTACTGCAGTTTATAACATGCAGTTTAAAAGGACTCTTAATCTGTTGCTGGCTGCTATCTTAATCATGTCTACTAGATGTTTATTGGAAAGAGACGTATGATCTGGCTGAGTGTCTTCAGTTGGGTTCCAAGCTAGCAGTTTGAGCTTTGTACTTAAACACGGATTGAGTGGCCAGAAGTCATGGGACCAAGTTGTAGCTCTTTGTTCAGCTGCCTTTGGCAGGCACACGTGAATTGTAATTAATATTTTAACAGACTTTGGAAACTAACACGTACATCCTTTCTCATAAGTCAAAGCACACTCTGTCAGCCTCACAAATGGAAAAAAAATTGTCATCTGTAAAAAAATATTTGCATAACTGAAAAAATGTATATTTGTTGTATACAAAATGTACATTTTTTGTATAAAGAAAAAATCTTTGCATAACTGAACATTTACGAATACAGAATATGAATTTATTTTAACCCATTAATCAAGATCATGATAATAAAGACTATTCTTTACAATCAGTTTATTCATAATATGCTAGTGGTTGCTTAATTCTCAATTATTTTGTAAATGGGGGCCAATCCTCTGTAGAAAGAAGTCTCTTATCTTCAAAATTGTTAGGAATTATAAGCATATGGAGCCAGTAAACAGACTATAGCATGGATCCTTCCACAAAATGGCTCCTATGAGAATTCTCTGGTGACAAAATGGCTGCCTTGGGCACCTAATTTACTAGGGCTACTAGATTTGGTTGCACAAAATCAGGATAGCCACTAAATAAAATTAGTTAGCATTCTCTGTACAGATGGTCCTTGATTTATGACCGTTCATTTAGTGACCTTTGAAAATGCAACAGTATTGAAAAAAAATGACTTATGAGCCGTTTTCATACTTACAACCATTGCAACATCCCTGTGGTCATGTGATCAAACTTTGGACACTTGCCAACTGGCATGTATTTATGACAAATTGCCGGGGTCATGTGACCACCATTTGTAACCTTACCAGCTGGCTTTCGACCAGCAAAGTCAATGAGGAAAGCCAGATTTGCTTAACGACCACATGATTCACTTAACTGCAGTGATTTGCTTAACAACTATGGCTAAAAAGATTGTAAAATGGTGCAAATCATTAACTGCCTCACTTTGGAACAGAAATTTTAGAATCGAATGTCATAAATTGAGGACCACCTGCATAAGAGCCAGTTTGGTCTAGTAATTAAGGCACCAGGCTAGGAATTGGGAGACAATGAGTTTTAATCCGCTTTAGGCATAAAGATAGCTGAGGGAACTTGAGCCAGTCACTCTCTCAGCTGAACTCACTTCACAGGGTTATTATGAGGAAAATAGGAGTAGTAGATATGTTTGCTGCTTTGTTTATAAAAACAATGAAGGTGGGATATAAAATACATAAATAAATAAATTTGCTGCCCTCTAGAAGTTTAGATGTTAAAAACCAGGTCTGCCAGCCCTGCCTTTACTAGTAATTTACCACTCCTCTAACGACCCTCAATATTATACCTGTAATGTTATACAGTTTCCTGCCTGAGCAAGGGGTTGGACTAGAAGACCCCCAAGGTCCCTTCCAGCTGTTATTCTGTTAAAATGTATTCTGATACATAAATTATATTAAAAGCAGATCCTTTGCACTGCAGTATGCCACATCCTTCTCTTCCATTTTTCTTTTGAATTGTAATAAAATAAAATGAGGCAGGTGGCTTGGCCAAGCACCAAAGCACCCACCAGTACTCTGTTGGTTCTCTCTGGGCTAATTGAAACAATGGTAGAGCAAATCATCATGTCGATCTCCTGCTTTTGAAAACATGATTGGCTGTAGAGTTCTTCCTCTCAGGCTACTAACCAAGGGACAAAAATCCCAATGCTGTCAGCTCATGTACATGACAATCTCAAGTCATCTTTAGTTGAACTGGTGCTAAAATAGCATTTTCACCTTAAGTTTACAGCAACCAGGTGGAATTTCAAGGTGTGACATGCTATTCAACTCAAGGGCCTGTGTTGTTGGCAGTCTAGAGTGGATGAATCAGCCCAGTATCTCCTGGCTATGTATAAGTATGAGCCTATTCTTTTCACTGCCATTCTTTTTTTCTTTTTCTTTTCACCCTTCACATGGAAATGGAGAGGCGTCAAATTTCACAAGAGCATGATTGTCTGAAATGAACGTAGTTCTTGAAACCTCAATTCTGCAAGTCCAGGCAATACTGTTTAGCAGGCTCACCTGGAAGCCTAATTTTGAAAAAGTTGTGTCATACTTCTGCAATTCTTGCATAGGTTTACAGTTTTAAAGAAATGTTAAATGCACACTTTTTTGAGAATGAAAGCTTTCAAAGCTCTCTTTCAAAAGGCAGATTTTTCCTGGCCTGCTTAGAAAATGAATGCTACTGGTAATCTAGACCCATTTCAACCAGGTTTTAGTCATATTATGATAGTTAAGCTACACCAGTCAATTTAGCAGCTTCCTGGAGAAATCCTGCTCTGAAGATGCAACTTGGATAATTCTTTAAGACTTCTTGATGGCTCTCAACCAAGCTGGCACTCATCAACTATGGTATCCTTTTGGATTATCAAGAAGGGTTAAGATTTGGGCACTGTTACACAATTGTTCTGGGCCATGTTAAGAATGGAATATGACATGTGGGGAGGGGGAATTACTGATCGTTTATAAAACACATGTTTGGTTTTCCAAAGGTTTCTATTCTGTCCTGTGTTATTCAACATTTGCATGAATGCTGAGGAGATCATTCAGAATTTTGGAGTGAGGTATCATAAATTATCTTCCTAGCGCTATTCCCACAGGTCACTTTTTGGATCAACGAACATCTTGCACAATCAAACATAGCATCTGGGCCCAACTGATCAATTTTCATGTCTGTTTTTATTGTTTCTTGCCATCTTTGCTTTGACCTTCCATGTGGGTGTTAACCATCTGTGTTAAAGTGGAAGGTGATGCAGACAGCACTCTAGGGTACTGCTCATAGGAGATGGTCATACCACTGTAGGAATTTCTGTCACATTTTTTCAGTATTGGCACAACGCCCATTTGCAGCAATGATACAATACTGTATCATTGCAGACAAGGTCAAGAAGAAAAATGCCTAATGACCAATGAACATCTCCATGGTGGTGGTGTGTAAAAAGCACTCACTGCATTTGGTGATTGGCTAGCACTTGGTGCCACATAAAGCTACTGGACATACCATTGTTTTTTATACCTTAGATTGGCATGCATCAATCGCAGAGCACTCCAATGATTTCTTTCCATTGTAACCATGCTTTGTTAACTCTCACATGCACTTCGTCATTAATTGATATTATAAATATATTAATAATATCTAATTATACTGCTGCTTGCCATCTAGGTGCAAAAAACCAGTTGCTATTTTTTAATATAGCTAAACCTAGTAAGGGATCAGACGAAGGAAACTAAAGTGAAACTGAATCCAGACAATATAGAGCTGCTTTTCTCAAGAAGTAACTTGATCTAGGATTCAAAATTCAGTGTGTTTTGAATGCATGGCATTTTCCTTGGAAGAATGGGCCTAAAGTTAATTTTTTCTTGGTTTTCTTCATCAGATTCTCAGATGGAGATAAAGTTGGGGAACATGTTTGCCCAATTGTAGATAAACTAATGGCTGCTGGCTAATGGATCCTGAGCTAATTAGTTTAGGCAATGGTTATCGACGCCATGGCTACATTCTCCCTCAACTACTGCAGCATACAGTGCGTACAACTATTGTTGAAAAGCATCTGGAAATAAACACTGGTGTTAAATTCAGCCACTAGACTAATTCATACAAAATAAAGGAATCAAACAATAATTGTATTAAACAATTATTTACTGGGCACAATTTTAGATGTTGGTATTAACCTTTAAGCCCCCAAATGGCTTAGAATCCAACCCTGTGAGGGATTACTTCTCTAATTATGAACTTGCTTGGGCATTAAAATCTGAAAGAAAGGCCTGCTGAAGAAGTTTCTGTTCTCCTGGCACATGGAGAAGACTTTTTCTTGTATTCCTCTTAGGCTGCAGAATGCAGTCCAGCAACACTCATCTTTGTTCTCTACCTTCAGAAGAGCAATCAAATCATATCTCTTTGCCCAGGTTTCTAGTTGCTAATTGAAGCATTCTTTTGTTTTATGCCTTGATTTTTAATATTTCATATTTAACATTGTTCTGAGTGTTATCAGCTTTGAGTGCTCAAATTTAATAGAAAGATAATATGTAAATAATAACTTAGGGGGTGCTATGTGTGACTGACAGTTTTAATGCTGAAAACGTTTGTTTTCCATCAACATGCTCTTTTTGTGGGGAAATTCTTACATATTTCTCACTCAGTTTTGGGAACCACTCATATTTTCACCTACTTTCGTATCAATGAATCACGTTATGGGATAATAAGGTAATGGGATGCCATTGAAATTTTGGACACTTTTCAAACTTCAAGAACATGGTGGCTTAAGAGCCATGGTAGCATGATGGTTACAATGTAGTACTGTAGGTTAACTCTGCCCACAGCCAGGAGTTTGATCCTCACCAGCTCTAGGTTGACTCAACCTTCCATCCTTCCGAGGATGATGAAATAAGGACCCAGATTGTTGGGGGTAATATGCTGACTCTGTAAACCCACTTACAGAGGGCTGTAAAGCACTATGAAGTGGTATATAAGTTTAAGTGTTATTGCTATTGCTCATTAGTTTGCAAATTGGCTGTCTTGGCTAACATAACTCCTATTTATCACAATACAAACAGAATTATTGCCTTTCACTATTTGGGATGCTCTTTATACCCCCGATTATTATTTTTTCCCTAAAGGGACATCCCTCCAAATAAAATAATGTATTATATTTGTCTACTTCTAATTTTTTAAAGGAACATTAATGTAAGTCCCCAAATTACCCAATAAAGAATAAATACTACTTTTATTATGCATCTTCCTATATAAATTATTGTTCAAATGAATGAAAAAAAAAAACAGGTCGTGTTGCATGAGTGGGGATGGGGGCTGTAGCACAGGTAACAAGTTACATTTCCTACCCTTACAACTCGATGAGAAAATGTGTAAGTTCCCACCATTCATTGATTTCCTCAATGCTGAAGATAATAGGATCATTTCTTCAAAGTGATTGCTCTTATTTACTCAGGCAGTTTAGGGTTAATGCACTCCATGTTTGCAAAGCATCTAATGGCAGAGACTCTGAACTTGGTCAGTGTTCTTGTAATATAAATGAGAGGTACCTTTAAATGAAAAGGTAGATAAGCAAACATCTGGTTTTGCTGGCCTTGTAGCAGTTTAATATCAAATTAGCATGATGGCATCCATCAGCAAGTTGGGTTCAAAATAAATACGCTTCCCTGACATTTTCCAGTATGGCTACTCAGGCAAAATATTTTACCAGATATTCTTCAAATTATTTAAAAAAACCTGTTGATTATTCATGAAATGTAAAATATCAGACATTTGATTTCCACACATCTATGATACATTCTATTCATTGTCTCTCAACTAAGAAGGCCATGGCACACTTTTGCCAAGAAAAGTGCAGGGACTAATCTTTATATTCATTTTTGATTTTTTTTATTTATATTCATTAAGAATAATGGAATGGAACTAAATCGAATCAGGTATCAAACTTAGGCTTGGAATTTGGGAGTACTAACCAGAGGAACAGTTATCCGGATGGCTATGAGTATTGTTTGTGGAACAATACAGCAAATTCTTTGTTGTTATCTTTTAACATCTATGCCTATGTTGCTTTTAGGGTGTATATGTTGCTTAATCACATCTTGCCAGCATAAAATCTTGGAGTTTGGAAGATAGTACTTTGGTAAAGATTTTGAATGAATATACTATTCCTTTATAGTTACAGTTAGGGTTCCCTTAGGAATATTATTTATTTAGGAATGTTATTTATTCCTTTGGGAATATTATATAGACACTCCAGTTGAATTTGCAAATACACATTTTGGAGCAGTGACAGAAATCTTGGGGTTTGGGACAATTGAGTGCCTTTATGCTAGCATAAAACCAGCACACCTTTTTGAAAAGGCACTCAATTTTAGGGTTTGTATTTACAGGTGCACGTACGCTGTATAAACCTCTGGGTTTTTAGTTAGTTCCCATGACAACTTTTGCCTCTGAGTAGGATTTTTTTTAATGAATGCTCTCCCCCTCACCCCTTTTCCTAAAAAGCCTTGTTTTCCTTTTACCCAAACATGGCTTGACATTTTCCTACTGCAGTGCCTTGAGTACTTATTAGCTGCTGCTGCAGAAGCAAACATCTTAATCCTGTCAGGCTATTTCCTACTACAGAAATGTACTCATGACCCATTGCTTTTGTTTTTGGTTGGCTTGCTCCTTTTGTGGCTATGACTCAGTTATATCTGACTGCCCAAAATATGTTTATTAAGTCACTTTTGGACTCTGTATATTTGCAAAAGAGAAACTTTGTTCTTGCTTCCTTGTGAGTAAACTGCCTCTACTTGGGCCAGTCATTCTCTCCCAACCTCTTTCAGAGAGGTCATGGCAAGCCACTTCCAAAAACATTACCAAGAAAACAGCACAAACTTATCCAGGCTGTCACTAGGAGTCAAAGTCAATAAAACAAAACAAAACAAAAAAATGCTGCTACACAAACTTCAACTGCCAAGTAAAGCCTCCACAGCTTGATCCAAGTATTATGCTGGATATTAGGGCTACCTGATCTGGACAGAGAATGCTTGGATGATCGGTCAGTGGCAACTGTCTGTATCTCTTGCTGCCTTCTAGCCATGTTACAGATTTTTGCAGCAAGGTTAGCAAACTTAATGATAACAAAAAAGATGAGGGTTTTCTGCCATCCCCCGCACCACAGATGTTTTCTTCTCTTCCCCAGCCCATGAAGGAGAGAGACTTTAGTCAACTGAGCTTTACTAGTATTTTCCCTTTAAGAAGAATCAAAGACAACTCTAAGATATTTAAAATCTATTATCATTTGCCATCCATCATGTTGGAGGCAAGTCAGGGACCAGGAATAAGTGAGATTTGAGAGGTTCCTATTGGTCATTTCCAACTGATCTAGACAAGTCTCCCCCCCTCCCTCCTGGTCCCCGGTTAGCTGCATCTGCATCGTCATCATTCCGGCTCAAGGTTGACTCAGCCTTCCATCCTTCTGAGGTGGGTAAAATGAGGACCTAGATTGTTAGTGGGCAATATGCTATTTAGCGTACTGTCTTTGGTGTAAGCCATCCAGAGTCCTCGGAGAGTGGGCGGCATAGAAATATGACAAATAAATAAATAAATAAATAAATAAATAAATAAATAAATAAATAAATTCATGCAATGGTGCCTGAAATATAATGAACACTATTTGCTGAGGCTTGCTGGACAGTAAATGAGTAACATGCATAAATGAAACAATCAACCCCCTATGATTTCCAGATTAGTATGCAGAGGGATGGCGGAGAATGAGGACTGGAGCATGGCCTGGAAGGAAATGTTGAAGCTGCAAAGAAAGGCGGTCAGGCTGATGCCTGGTGTCTTTTCATTTAAGCTTGCAGACTAAGTAGGAAATCAACATGATAGTGAAGTTGCCCCACCCACCCAACCTAGAAGTCCTACTTTTAAACATCAGATTAGTTGCAACTTTGGCTTTTTCTAAGCTGGTGTGGCTTTGGGGAAGTTAATTACTGTATCCTTTACTTACATTATGCCTTGACTACTGGTTGTGCCTTAATGTGAAGCTGGCCTTAAAGTATCTATGCACGTTATCTGCATATGGAAATTGCAATGGATACAAAATGTGGCAGCAGGGCTGCTTACTGGTACAAAGTCCATGCATCATATGATGGTTACACTGAAAGATCTGCAGACTGTTGCCAATTTCCTACTGTATGACCTTCAAAGCTCTAATTTAGGACTTCACTATCTGAGACATCAGCATTTTTACTATATACCTGTTACTTGGATCAGAAAAAAAAAGCTGTTTCAAAGAGTTGTCAGCTGCCAGAGGCTTGGCTGTCTAGTCCGTAGCAAAGAGCCTTTTCCTCTGTGGCTTCTTCCACCTTCTCTATGGAGGTGCCTAGGGTCCCTTACACCCAGAAGTTAGGAAAACGATGAAAACTTAACCAATATGCCAAACTTTGCACTGTTAGCTGAATTGATTTGGATTTTGTTAAGAGTGATTTTAAATTTCTCTTGATTTTAGTAGAATTATAATACTTGATTTTAGTACAGGTAGTCCTCAAATTACAATAGGTCATTCAGTGACTAAAGTTACACAGGCACTGAAAAAAGTGACTTATGACCGTTTTTCACTTATGACCGTTGCAACATCCTCATGGTCACGTGATCAAAATTCAGACACTTGGTAACTGACTCATATTTATGATGGTTGCAGTGTCCCGGGGTCATGTGATCCCCTTCTGTGAACTTCTGACAAGCAAGGTCACTTGGGAAGCCCAACTCACTTAACAGCCATGTTACTGACTTAACAACCGCAGGGATTCGCTTAACAAATATGACAAGAAAGGTCATAAAATGGGGCAAAATTCACTTAACAAATGTCTCACTCAGCAACAGGAATTATGGTCTCCATTGTGGTCGTAAGTCGAGGATTACCTGTATTTTGTAATTAATATTGTAATGTTCCCGATTGTATGGAGCATAGGGGTTGTCCTTCTAAATCAGGATGCTCCCCTTGTCATCTGATGGGTTGAGCCTTATCAAAGACCAGGAAGGACTTAAAAATCACTGGGCTGAACACATTTCCAATTTACTCAATAGGCACTAACCCAAATGTCTTGTAGGGATTCCAGGACATCTCGGCAGACATTTAGTCCACAGAGGAGATGCCTGATGACTTCAGTTGTCGTCATTGTGACACTGTCATATTGTGATTCTCTATAAAAATAAGGAAAACAAACCAGACTGCAGAAACTACAAAGATCTCTCTGCTATCCATTACAGGCAAGATCTTTGCCTGCATTCTCCTGAACAGACTTATCACTGCCTTGGAAAGGAACCTCCCAATGATGCAGTATGGCTTTCAGACAGAATGGAGTACAGCAGATAGGATGTTTGCCACAAGGCAAGTCCATGAGAAGTGCATCAAGCTATTTACTCTGTCTTCACTAACAGCATAAACGCATTTGACATGGTAAACCGGCAGGCATTCTGAATCATCCTGAGATGTTATGGATGCTCAAAGAAACTCATGAAGTTGATTCAGCTACTTCAAACATGAAATGGCATAACAGATTCTTTACAATGATGATACATCATCTGCATTTGACATTTCCAATTAGGTAAAACAGATTGTGTCCTATTCGGTCTGCTCTTTATTTGCATGTTGTCACATGCTGTCCAGGGTCTGAAGAAGGGAGTGTACATCAGATAGTGATTGGATGGCTCTCTCTTTGACCTTTGATGCTTGAATGCACAGATGAAATGCCTCCATACAATCATTCAAGAACCCTCTTTGTGATGACACCTGACAGACAAAGACAGTGATCTAGAGGTAATGCTGAATAAATCCTCAGATTCTGCTTGACTATCGCCTTCAAGAAAACTGAAGTTCTTTACTGCCTCATGCCAAATACAAAACCCATAGAACAAAAAAATAGCTGTCGACAACTGACAAATGTTAACAGCTTCAAATACTTAGAAGCATTATCTCAAGTGATGGGCCTTTTGACAAATAAATTGACTCAAGGATCAGCAAGCCCAGCCAGGCACTGGGGTGGCTGTATATTAGTGTGCTCAATCAATACAACCACCATATATCCACAAAGCTGAAAGTGTACATTGCTGTGGTTACCTTTTCTCTCCTATATGGATGTAAGTCCTGGATTCTGTACTGAAGACACATCAAACAGTTGCAGAAATTACACATGTGCACTCTCTGCTCCATTCTTGGTATTCACTGGCAAGACCATGTCTCCATGGAGTCTTGGATCATAGGGTTTCCACCAGCATTGAGTCCCTGATTATTGGAGCCTAGATGAGATAGGTGGGACACATCATAAGAATGGGACTGCCCTATGCCTTGCAAGTTGCTCTATAGTATATTGGAATTTAGGAAGAGACTTTGAGTTTGACCATGCAAGCGCTACAAAGACACTGTAAAAGAAACCCAATGTCACTATCATACCCAGTCAAGGGAAATAGAAATTGTGCCTGCTGACAGAACCCACTGGTGAGTCATGTCCTATGAAGTTTCCACCAGCTTGGAAGACAGGCGCTACCAAAAACTGATAGAAAACCTTGAGTGGTGTCACAAAATAACACCCAGAGTTACTACAATAATGAACTTCCAGTGCCCCCATTATGCTAGACTCTGTTTCCAGATTGGAAATCTGCCTCTCTCTCTCTCTCCACAGATGAACTGCACAATAGTGTGTCTTCTTTGAACCTAAAGTATTAACTTACAGGTAGTTCTTGACTTATGGCTACAATTGAGCCTGGGATGTTAGTCACTGAGCAAAGCAATCATTAAATGAGACAGCACGTGACTGCTTTGCTGACTGATCAGAATCCGAGCATTCCCAACTGGTCGTTAAGTGATCTCCTGAATAATTAAGCAGATGAAGCAAAAGAGTTGCCTAGTAAAGATAGCTCTTTCAGAGTGAAAGCAGTGCCTGCCAGAGATTCAGCTCCTTGTGAGGCTGAAATCCTCTGGGATGCAGCAACAGCTTGCAACCTTCCCTACCAGCTTCTCCAGTGATTTGAGAAGTCAGCAGAGAAGATTGCAAATAGTGACTATATGATTGTAGTGACCTTGGCAACCAGTCGTTAATATGAACAGGTAGCCAACCACCCATATCATGATCATGTGACCATGGGGGTGGTGCAACATTTTGATACAACTTTCCAAGGTCATCATAATTTTGGATCATCATTAAAGTTGAAGAGTACCTCTATACATTATAATTTCTCTAAGCCATCTCAATTGTACAGAAAAGCACTTTACATTGAATACATGTTATATATTGGCTAGATAAAGAAATGAAGAAAAATCCTACATAAAACAACTGTTTGTGACTCAGCACTTTCTCTACTAGACTTATATTTTAAAACAGCTTCATTCAACTGAGGTTACAACTAAATCAGATGTTGGAGAACAGCACGGGAAGCACACACAGCCTTGCAACTGAGCCTGTCCCATTCCTGCTGCAGTGCACTAATTGGTGGGTTTTAACAGATTTAACAGATTAACAGAATTGGAAGGGACCTTGTAAATCATTACTTCAACCCCTTGCCCAAGCAGGAGATCCTACACCAGGGGTGTCAAACTTGATTTCATTGAGGGCTGCATCAGGGTTGTGTTTGACCTTGGGGGCTGGGATAAGGCAGGGTAGGCTTGGTCAGCTTGACATCATTCGTGTTGGTGGCGTCTGTGGTGGCCCAAGCACTATGCCAGGAAAAACGAGTTCCAGAGCTCCCTTTTGCACATACCCCGAGCTCCATTTTCACTGGCAGAGGGTGGCAGGAGGCTGTCTCAGCCGAAAATGGAGTTCTGGAGCCTGTTTTTGCTGGCAAAGGCATTGTGGGCCGGTGCCTTTTGCTGTTTTTAGGCAGCCCTGCAGCCAGATCTAAGCACCTCATGGGCTGGATCCGGCTCCCGGGGCTTGAGTATGACACCCCTGCACTACAACAGTAACAGTGACAGACGGCACTCCAGTCTCTTCTTGAAAGCTTCCAGTGATGAAACTACTACAACTTCTGAAGGCAAGCTGTCCCATTGGTTGATTGCTCTGTCAGAAAATTTCTCCTTATTTCCAGGTTGAATATCTCCTTGATCAGTTTTCATCCATTATTCCTTGTCTGGCCTTCAGGTGTTTTGGAAAATAGCTTGACCCCCCTCCTCTCTGTGGTAGCCCCTCAAATATTCGAACACTGCTATCAGATCTCCCCTCATTCTTCTCTTCACTAGACTAGCCATGCCCAGTTCTTGCAACCATTCATCGTATGTTTTAGCCTCCAGTCCCCTAATCATCTTAGTTGCTCTTCTCTGCACTCTTTCTAGAATCTCAACATCTTTTTTATAGTGTGGTGACCAAAACTGGATGCAGTATTCTAGATGTGGTCTTACTAAGGCTTTATAAAGTGGTATTAGTACCTCACTTGATCTTGATTGTATCCCTCTGTTAATGCAGTTTAGGACTGCATTGGCTTTTTTGGCTGCCGCTGCACACTGTTAGCTCATATTTAATAGATTGTCCAGTAAGACCAAGATCCCTCTCACAGTTACTGCTATTAAGCCTGGTTTCACCCAGTCTATATGTGTACTTTGGGTTTTTCTTGCCTAAGTGTAAGACTTTACTTTTCTCTACATTGAATTTCATTTTGTTAGATAGGACCTAGTGTTCAAGTCTGTCAAGATCCATCTGGATCTTGAGCCTATCATCTAGGGCAGGGGTGTCAAACTCAAGGCCCGGGGGCTGGATCTGGACCATGGGGTGCTTAGATCTGGCTCGTGGGCCGCCCTGGAAACAGCAAAGGACTAGCCCATGGGCAGCCCTCCCGAGCTCTGTTTTCGCTGGCAGAGGGTTGCAAGAAGCTGTTGCAGTCAAAAATGGAGCTTGGGAGCCAGTTTTTGCTGGCAGAGCACTTGGGCCACCAGAGGCGCTCCTGACATGAGTGGCATTGAGCTGGCCACTCCCCCTGCCCCCCCCCCCGAGGTCAAACACAACCCTGATTCGGCCCTTAATGAAATTGAGTATGACACCCCTGATCTAGGGTGTTGACTATTCCTCCCAGCTTAGTATCATCCACAAATTTGGTAAGTTCCCTTTCCAGTCCCTCATCTAAGTCGTTTATGATGATATTGAAGAGTACAGAGCCTAAGACAGAACTTTGTGGTACTCCACTGCTTACTTCCCTCCATGTAGATGTAGTGCCATTAAGGACTACTCGTTGAGTGCAGTTTGTCAGCCAGCTACAAATCCATCTGATGGTGATGCTATCTATCCCACTTTTTTCTAGCTTACTAAGAAGTAGGTTGTGGTCTACTTTGTCAAATGCCTTGCTGAAGTCTAAGAATGCCTTGCTGAAGTCTTCCTGCTAATTGGTGACCTGCTAAAGAAAACTATAGAAGGCCAGAGAATTAATACTTGTTATTTGCGCATAATCAGAAGAACACTTTTTGGCAAATGGAATCAAGAGGCAGGATAGGGAGCAGTAGTTGGAGCAGTACATTTCATGCCAGTATTAGTTTCTGCTGACATACGAATAGGTGGAGTAAATGTCATAACAAAATGAATCATAGCTATTTTATCAAGAGTTTCAGAACAGCATTATTTTGTAAATATAATTTGTAAATTTTTTTTTCATATTTAAGATAATAAACTAAGAATGCAACAGCAGTACTTCTTCTAATAACTTGTCTTCACAATACTGCTTGTTAACAGAAGTATCACCTGTTCTGTTTTATTTGCTTCATGTTATCAGATCAGAATGTAAAGACCTCTAGATAAGCTGCAAAATTTCTTAGAGCCATTATTGCTTTAGGTAGGAAAGTACTGCCTTAAATTTAAGGTTTTACAACTATGTAATTTTTAGATTATTTGATGTTTCTTATTCTTTTTCCCATACATGATTGATTATTGAAGGCAATAAAGCTATTATAATTATTTTTCTATGAAAATAAATTATCTAGAAGTGATGGAAGGTTTCATCCTGCTGCCACCCTGGAAAATTCCTAGAAGAATTAGACAAACAAGACACATGCATTTCTTGGATTGCAAGAAACTTGCTCCAGCTGTAGTTTTGTAACATAGAATTCCTGGAAAACTCTCTAACTTGTAATATAATACAAACAGCTTTGCACTTCCTTGAAAACATCTTCAAAAATATAACAGCCACAGTCATGTCCTTAAATTACACAAACTTCATCCTATACATATGTAATCCTGCTCTCTTCACTGACTCTTAAACCTAGGCAAGACAGAAAATAAAATTAATTCATCTTGGACCCCAACCTGTAAGTGTAGGTGTTTACGTAGCCACAGATCTCTCCCATGTTTCATAAAAATCATTTTAGGAATGAACAAGTCCCCCTCCAAGATAGTCAGAGTGTTCTCATTATGCTTAGAAAATGTGTTCACCAACATAAGGCTCCACTAATTCCCTCATGGCTTTGCTCTCTGGGGTCCTGCTCTCTCCAAGTGAGGGAGAATCAAAGATCAAGGAAAATTCACAGCCTTCTCCATTCACTATCCGTTTCCATGAGCCAGTGATACAGACTGGTCTTGGGGGATGACACTAGTTTAATTATGTTTGCTCAATGGCCTCCTAAAACCTGCTGCTGACAATTTATCTATAATTTGTCTGCAAGCAGTTAACTTATATCTACCCATTTTCATCTTTCATTGTCCTGCAAGGCCATAATTAAACCATACTATCACTGCCCATAAAAAAGCTTATTAGCCCCCTACATGAGTTGCTAGACTCTCTTATGAGAAGTCACTTTGTACCCAAAGCAGAATAACACAAACACACTCTAGGATACTACTGCTCAGTCAAGTCACAACTGTAGGGAAGATTTGTTTGTTTGTTTGTTTGTTTATATGGCTTCCCAACTGATACAGGGTTATCACAGGTCCTCTGCTTTTCAGAGTCTGAAAAGTTAAAGCACTACAGTAGGGCTGCCAAAATCTGGGCAATTGCTAGATGGCAGAGAAGAGGCAGAGAAAAATATCTTTCAGATTTTGGCAGCCTGCAATTGGGTAGGCATGTATTAGTAACCTGACATACAATGGACTTGCATTGTTATCACTAGCCTCTTACATGCTACTTTTGAAACAAAATGTATCAGTAGAACTCCCATTCATCTCTGGGAAATTGTTCATATTATATTTGAAACCAGTGGTTTAAATACAGCACAAGGCAACCTGACATGGATTTGACCCTTTTTCAGAACAGTCTGGTATGGAACATGGCTCAAATAACTCCCTGCTCAAAATACCAAATCTGGTGGGATTTCTTATGCACTTCCACTGCAAGTCAACATGTAGTTATTTAAAAATACCTGTCATTTGTAAAAAGCAGCTATTGCTGTTCCCAGGTTCCTTTCTATTTCAAAACTTCTGCAGAGAGGAGGTAAGATGAGCTGTTCTTCTTGCTGTGACCTGTCCCCTAATTCCTGACTGCAAACTGGCATTGCTGGCATTTCCAAGAGTCAGTTCTGGTAGGCATGTGTGTTTGCTCCCTGACCCTTGTCTGGGTAGTTCAGACAGCTGAAACCCACAGCTTTGGGTCAGATTTGGAACAGAGAAAAGCATACAACCCAGGGGCCACACAGGGTTAGTTGGAATCTGAATGCTCTCCAAATGTCAGGAGTCTGGCCTCTAGATGTTGACATCAAATTGTAATAATGTGACAGAAACATATAGCTGGAAAGTGTGTATTCACAATGTTTAATTTTTATTCAATTCATTTTTCCCTTAACCTCACTTACTCCTTTTGGAATTGTGGTTCCCAGTATACTGTTTAATTATGGCACTTAGCCTAGTAAAAGTCCAAAATCAAAGGACAGAAGGGAAAAAAACCTAAAGGTCAGTCTTCTGCTTCTTATGGGCTCTCAACTATGGTTATCTCCTTACCAGGCCTTTTCAATTGCCCTCCCATTTCCAGGGGCAGTCTCCGTCAGGCTTTTCTTACATGCATTCAAAGTATTGTTAATTGTGAACTTTTTTCATAATTGCAGATACCAAGAGTAAGATCAAAATAATCACATAATATGCAATAAAGAAGCAAAGAAGGAACATGCCCTTTTCTTATTCTCTTCCCAAAAGCTCAAAATACATAACATGGGTTTTAATTCTAGATTCCTGTCTAACTAGAAAGCATATTTAAGGACCTGGACTTAGTCATTACCAAGCCAATTATGGATAAATTAGTGTATATCATAATAAAGCAAGTTATGTCTTCATACAAAATATGAATAGTCACTATTTTCTTGCTGCTAAATCTACCAACAATTGCTTTTTCTTTCTGATCAAATTAATGCCACCGATCTCAACATGACGCTCTTTGGATGTGCATAAATTCCACATTCTGCAAATTGCCCCAACCATGGCCTGCTGTGACAGTAAGAGATCTATCCTCATATGAAGGCCAGACTGAGAAAGCTGGTATGTTGCATATTGATGCAATTCACTACTCAGTCATTTATAAAGACATGAAAGTTACAGTTAATTGCATACCTGGAAAAATACTGCAGGCCTAGTGTTTGTAAATTGGATGAAACAAGAAATAATGTTTTAATACGGTATTTGTTTAATAACCAAATGGTTTAATAAATTAATAAGAAATATTTAACATTTATTAATAAAAACCAATAGAAATAAAAACTTTTTGCAAAATATATGGAATAAGTCAAGTCATATTTTCCATTAGTTGGATCTCTTTTTTTTAACCTCCTCAGCTTTATTGCCTCAACTTTGTTTTTTTGGTCTGATTTCCTTCTAAAGATAGTCCTCCACTTATGACTAGCCACTTCATGGCCATCCAGCATTATGACAGACCCATGAAAAGCTACTTACAACCAGTTTTGAAATTATTGCTGCTCTGCAGGACCATGTGGTTGTGTGAACAAAATTCAAGCAGACTCACCCTTATGATCAACTGCAGGGTGACACAGCCTGACACCCCTACCCCCATCTCCCATCCATTCTGCCTTGCTGATCCCTGCAGGCCCTGGGCTTGTTTCCCAGCCCCCTGGGTCCTATGTCCCTCCTCTCCTCCTCCCCAATGACTGCTTCCTTACTTGCACTAGTGCTCTTGTTGGGAAAGGAGAGCAAGATGCTCTGCCCCTCGGCATCCTGTCCCAGAAGTGGGCAGCATTTTCAGAGTTTCCCAAAGAATTGTGGCCATCTGAAAATGGCACCCATGTCTGGGAAAGCGCCACATCACCTGAAGGTATACTGAGGGGTGGAACAGCCTCCTCTCTTTTCACAACCCAAGCTCCCGAGATCTATGGAAAGTGAGTGATTGGTGATGGGGTATGAAGAGGGAGTGGATCAATTGGGGTGGGAAAACAAGTGCAAGGCCTGTGGATTTCCTGAGGGACAGGAAGCAGAACACATGGTCCCTCATGGGCAGGGGAAGGCATTAGGAGTCCTCCCAAGGCCTTCCCCACCTGAGGCATCCTGTGCTCTGCTTAATGACAGATGCAGCCACTTAAGACTACGAGAGAAGGAATGGGGGTTAAGTAAGGCAGTTAAGCAAGCTCCACAACAAGCTTAATAACTGCAGTAACTTGCAATTGTAATAGGCAGGCTCCATTATGGCAGTAAGTTCTGGACTACAGCTTCTCATTAGCCAAACTATGTCTTCTTTATTTTCTTGGCAACACTGTTTTGTCTATAATTTTTCCAAGATTTGTTTATACATTAAGATAGTCAGTGGAGCCTTGGTTAAATTGTTGGATTAGGATTGGGGGAGATGCAGGTTTAAGTCCCTGTTCAGCTCCAGAAACTCCCAGGGTAATTTTGGGCCAGTCACCATCTCTCATCCCAACCTATCTCACAGGATTGTGGTGGGAAAAAATAGGAGTGAATACTTTACAAACCACTTTGAGTTCTTGTACAAAAATATACCAATTTAATAAATAAAAATAATCAACTTCAAAATTATAGAATGGAAAGGGGTGTATTACAATTAATAATCTATTCAACACTTGTTCCCTGAATTGTTTTTAAAAGGAATGTTGATAGTGTCTAAACAATCTAAATATAAAGTCCTGCTGCAATAATATCTATTTCAAAAGCAAGAAAAATATTTGTATCAGAGAATAACCTAAACACTGTTTTCTCAAATTGCCTATTGTACTGCTTATGCTCAAAACATAAATTCTTGCAGATGTGCTACTATAAGAAAACAATTTAACATAAATGGAAGGTGGGTGGACTGTTTTTTAAACAGTGCAGACCTGAACTGAGAAGTGGTCTACATTTCAGAGCAAAATAATTGCAAAATAGTATAAGACAAGAAAAATCAGTAAGGTTTTTTTAATGACCCCATTTGCCTGTTTTGTTCTCTCTCAAGTGCCTGACAATGAACTTTTTAAAGTGAGGATATCTTCAAACAAATTGCTTCTCAGACCTTCAAACGCAATGAATTCTTAAACCTTAATCATGTCCTAAATCAAAGCAGTTAGTATTAACTCCTAGAAATATATACTGGGCTTTATACGGAGATCAGAATCCAAGGAAAAGTAGGAATAAGAAACTCTTTCCCTTTTCTCCCATTATTTTGCATCAGGAAGTATTTCATTTGAACAGAAGTGCCAGTGCCTCCCCGTCCAAGAGCAAGGATTAGCAGCAGCAAAGAGTACTTTGGCTTCTGTAATTTAAAACACGGTCCATGTCAACTCTGGAGTTCCTATGGTATTTAATCCAGGCTCAGGTTGAGTGTCTACTATACATCAATCCCATGGAATTCAATGTGCCTTCTCCTAAAATCCCTTTTGGGAACAATCTGATTAAGGTTAGTAGAATTTAACTTCTGAGCAAACGTCTTTAAAAATGCAAAACACCGGCTCCTTAAATAAAGAAACCCACTGAATGTAAATATTTCAGTTTTCGCAATCGGGAAAGCAACTTCTTGCAAAGCGGGTTGCCGTTCGCTGCTTACGGAGCAACCATCTATAAATAAAATGCTGCCTCCTCCTATTTTCCTGAAGAAAAAAGGGCAGTCTGTAACTTTTTGTTTTCAACTCGAGGCCAGGAGGAGGGCTGCCACAGCTTCGAAGAGGCCGTAACGGCCCCTTGTGGCTGCGACCCAGATGTGGCAAAAGCGGGGCGGGGCGAGAGAGAGAGAGAGAGAGAGAGAGAGAGAGAAACCCGGGAGGACAGCGCCTCGCGCGCCGCACGAGCTCAAATAAGCATTACTCACGCTGGGCGGGGCTTCGAAGGGAGCCCGCGTTGCTGCTAGAGCGCGGCGGGAACGGCGATGTCAACCCACCCCCAAGCCGCGTCTCTACGCGCGGACACGCCCCCTCCCTAGCGCTCCCCTCTTCTTCCCCCCCTCCGCCCTCCCGGGCATTCCCTGGCTGGCCGCCGCTCGCTGACAGACGGCCGCCCCGCCCTTCCCCGCCGCTGCCGGCCCCGCCTTCCCTCTCGCTCTCTCTTTCTCTCTCTCCTCGCGCCGACCTTTCCCCTAGTTTCCAGAGGGTGGCTCGTCTTGGCCGCCGCCGCCGCCAAACGTGCCCACGAGGGTCCTTTCCTGCTATCAGCATAGCTGCACGAGGCTATCACGCCGCCCGAGGAAATCCATTGGCTGGCCAAGAGGCAGCTCGTGTCGCGATTGGCGGAGCCCTTCTTCCCGTCCCCTTTCGTTCTTTTCCTCCTCCTCCTCCGCCCCTTCCCAGCTGCTTCGCTGGATGGAGTGTTTTGGTGTGCTTCCCTCTGTTTTGGCTGCTCGCCTCCCCTGGAAGGAGGGGCGGGAGGGAGGGAGGTGGTTCTGGCCGATTGCTTCGGCTGGCTTTGTCATACAGCCGCTGCTTGCGGGAGCCCTCGCCATGCACACATCTCCTCGCAGCGAGGAGATGGGAGATGCCCCTTCGGTGAGTACCACTTGTTGCTGCACGGGGCGGGACGGGGACGCGGCAGGCAGAGCAGGATCTCCCTCGCTCAATACCTTCCAGGGCTGAAGAGGCTCGGCGTGTGACGTGCCCTCTCTCTCTCTCCCCCCCCACCCCCCACCCCTTGGGATTCTGATCTGATCGGCGTGGCTTTCCAAAGGAGCGGCGAGGTATACCCGGAGGAGCAGAGGCCAAGGTGCTGATGATGCATCTCGGGTGGGAACGGGGAGCAAACGGGCTCCCCACGCTTTCTTTGCAAAATGCAATTCGGGGGCGATCGAGACTCCGAGGTGAGTGAGGGGCTGGAGAGACACCTAAGCGCGCTCTCCTTCAGCCACGCAGCTCAGGCAGCCTTGCCCTCTTCCTCCACTCGCGGATGGGACCTCTAACCTGATCCTGGGGGCGACCCTTCTCATTCCACCCTTTCCTGGCGCTCGCTCTCTAGGAATTCCAGCGCTGGAGGGGCGGGGGGAGTTCCTTCAACTTATCTGGACCGAGTGACATGTATGAACTGGGGAGGTGGGGGGGGGGGGCGGGCGGGATGCCGAACGCCGCTTCCTTCAAGTAAACCCCGCTTGGAAGACTATCGATTTAAGCGAATGTTGGGAGGGGGGGGATATGCGGCGGATGCTTCTCTTTCTCGCGGCCAATTCCTTAGGCATGGTTGCTTTAGAAGTGAGTCTGAGAGTGGATCGAGGGCTGCAGTTTTTATTGGCCCTGGGGTGGGGTGGGGGGTTTTGAGGCTTCGCTCTGGGCATAGATCTGGCTAGATGGCTGATCTGGGCAGAATAAAGTGCTTTAGCATGAGTAATCTAAGCTGACTGTGATCCACAGTTGCTTGCTAATGGCATGACTTCATGCCCTGGAGATTACAGTAAGTGCTCTTCTTTCAGCTGGTAGGTTGGGAGGGGCATCCTTATCTTCCTTCCTTTTCTCTTTCCCTCCCTCTCTCCCCCTTCCTCTTTCTCTCTCTCCCCCCTCTCTCTCCCCCTATTCCTCTCTCCCCCCCTCTTTCCCTTTTTCTCCCTTCCTTCTCTCTTTTTCTCACTCTCTCTCACCTTCCTCTCTCCCCCTTCCTCTTTCTCCCTCTCCCCCTTCCCCCTCTCTCTCCCCCTTCCTCTCTCCCTCTCTTTCTCTCCCCTCCCTCCCTTTCTTTCTCTCACTCTCTCCCGTTCCTCTTTCCCCCTTCCTCTTTCCCTCTCTCTCCCCCTATTCCTCTCTCCCCCTCTCTTTCCCTTTCTCTCCCCTCCCTCTCTTTCTCTCACTCCCTCTCCCCCTTCCCCTCTCTCTCCCTTCCTCTCTCCCTCACTTTCTCTTTCTCTCCCCTCCCTCCCTCTTTCTTTCTCTCACTCTCTCCCGTTCCTCTTTCCCCCTTCCTCTCTCTCTCTCTCCCCCTATTCCTCTCTTCCCCCTCTCCCTTTTTCTCCCCTCCCTCCCTCTCTCTTTCTTCCTCTCCCTCTGTCTCCCGTTCCTCTCTTTCTCTCTCTCCCCTTTCTCTTTCTCCCCTCCCTCTCTTTTTTCTCTCACTCCTTCTCACTCACTCTCCCCCCCTCCGTCCCTCTCCCCCTCTCTTTCCCTCACTCTTTCCCTCCCCCCCCATTGAGCTTTGTTGTGAATGCCTCCCAAGATAAAGTGTCTTGGCTCTTGTCAGGATTCTCTGCCCTGTCTGATTTGAGGGCAGAGCTACTGTGCCTTAAGAGGGCTTCCCAGGACCTGCTCAGTCAGGGACCACCACCCATTTTGCTCACATGGCTATTTTGATGCATGACGTCTCCCCACTCCTTCCTTTCCACCCCCACCCCCAAACCTTGAACTATATTTGATTACTCTGGATCCTATGGAGGTGGGAAGTAATCCTCCCACCTCCGTTAGGAGGAGGTGCCTCACCTCTTTCTGGCCTTGCAGTTTTGACTAATCTTCATGTCAGTCGCCCTCTCCATTCTCCTTTTTCCTTAAAGCAGAGTAAAGAAGTGGGCATATAAATAACATGGGAAAAGGGGAATAAATATAAAAAAATATATCATAACAGTTACGTAAGAATGCTTGCTTGCTGCTGAGTACAGTGAAGCAGAATTTCCGATATTTGTGCGGCTGTAATTTGCAGCGGCTTCTTGCATTGTGTGTCTTGTTTGCCACTGCAGTGTCTGGGTGAAAGGAGGTGATCTGAGGACGCACTAAGAGGCTGTTGCAGTTCCGCTCTTGCATTTCTGTATGGAAATGAGGCCCCAGCTTGCTTTTTCCTTTTTTTCTCTCTCTTCCTTCCTTTCTCTCTCTCAAGTTATGAATCTATTTTACAATTCAAAATGTTCAAGAGGATATAAAAAGCCTTCTTCTCAGTGTTTGTTTTCTCCAGTAGTATCATCTTGGGAAATATTTTGATAACTAAAAATAAGGTCCCCTTAATGTTTATTATTTATATTGCTTAATATTATGGTAACTTCTACTTCATGTTAAATCTGTTAATAGTTAGATGATGTATAGATTCATTTTGGATCACTGTCACGAATTTAACATTAAATAATAGCATCAAACTGTAATTGAGTATCAAGTTTATTTCTAATCTTCTTTCACTCCCAAATTTTAACTTCATTTATAGACTTGGAGATTACAATTTAAATTAATTGCAAATTCCATATAGATTTCACTGAGTAAAAGATATTTTTGGCTTCACATATTATGAATCAAGAATCTACTACTCTATTTGGTGCCCACATGTACCTATTTGTGTGAACTTAAGTACTGGGATTGGTAACTTTTTCACTGTATATATATGGAAGCCTATTTGGTTACACCTGGATTTACTTACATACAGCTGGCTATTAAGAGATAGTCTGTATACTTCAGTATTTACTCAGGTGTCTGTATGATACCTGTAGATAGTTTAATGGGGCATTAAAAGATTATCTGTTCTAGGTATTCTTATGAGGCTTATTACCAACTGGATGATTAATTTTTTTAAAACTAAGATTCAGCCTAGGGGGTATAGTCTTTTAAGCTCCAAAGGTAGCATTTAGCTAATCACATTTGATCATAGCCTATTAAAGGGAAATGTTTCTATAGAACCAGGTTGTCTAATATGTTTTGGACCAAGGGCTAGGTATTATATTCTTAAATTAAAAAAGGATTGGGATTTAGACAAAAAAGTGATTTAATCAAGTGCATTTAATATTATTGTTCCCTCTATTATAGAAATTTTCCCTTTTATTCAACATCACAGTGTGGCTACAGGTTTTGGTGTATTCTGAGGGATGTTTTGAAGGCTTTGGGGCCCTGGGACTAGAGGTTGTAGATATTTTAGTACAGATAAAAGTCAAGTGCTCAAAAGCCTACTGGTTTAGGCTTATTCTGTATTTTGTGATCCTGTGATAAAAATGACAGGGACTTAATGTGCAGGTTTTTAGACTAAAGGTTCTCTAGGAAATGAGTATTTAGAAATAGCAATAATAAAAATGCAGGAAAGCCGCTAAGGTTTTTTTTTTTAAAATTTGATTTATATGCTGCCCTTCTCCAGAGACTCAGGGCAGTTTACAATGCGTTAAGCAATAGCCTTCATACTTTTGCATATTTATACAAAGTCAGCTTATTGTCCCCACAAACTGGGTCCTCAATTTACCTACCTTAGAAAGGATGGAAGGCTGAGTCAACCTTGAGCCTGGTGGGATTCGATCTTACTTTAATTGCAGACAGCTGGTCTTAAATTACAGAGCTCTGTCTGTTGAGCTAACCAGGCTCAACCATAACTAGTTATGGTTGACACAAGCCTGTTTTATTTGTGAGAGATTGTTGCATTATACAGAGTTAATTAATTAGCCCTCGTAGCCTAATGGGTAGGAGGTCTTAAGAACCAGTATTGGCAACCAGATTTCCAAAGAGATTGGTCAGGATGTTGAATCATGGGATGAATGTTTAAGCAAACAGTGAAAATGTATTCACTTTTCTTCTGAATGATTAAAATATGGTGATTCATCTCATCTCAAGGTTGATATTGTGGACATCTACGAATCCATCCGTGAACGGAGGCGTCACGACAGTGAAAGATCTACTTGTAGCACCTTGGAACGGAATGACATAGAAGCAGTTGAGACCCTTGTTTGTATGAGCTCCTGGGGTCAAAGATCACAGAAAGGCGACCTATTAAAAATAAGACCTTTAACGCCTGTCTCAGATTCTGGGGATTTTGTAGTGCAGCATGAACCTACATCTGAGATGTCCAAGGATTATAACTTTTTATCCACACTGGTAAGGAAAAAGAAGAAAACTGTGTGAAAGAAATTGAATATGCATGAATTGGCTTTCCCCAATTAATTAATTAGTGCTTTATTGAATTTGAGGGGTGATGATTTTTTTTTTTTAATAATGGGTATCAGATTTTTTTTTACATATTATACATACCATTTTTGCAAATGCAGTTGAAACAATCTGGTGCTAATTGTTTTGGTTTATTACATCCCATGTTTTTCTATGATTCCCTGTTAACTTAATTTAAGACAAATCATTGTCCAATTTACAGCTAAGACATGGGGAAATCTGAATCAAGTAGTAGTTGCATGGTTTTCTGAAGGAGATGGATGGGATTGTTCCACTGAACCCCAGCAAGACACAGGAGTTATCTGAGGATATTGCTTTCTAAGCACCATAAGATAGTGATTTTGGAAGGACGAATGTTGGAACATATAATTATAGGACAGTGTAGAATGAAATGAAAATACAAAATTGGGGTAAACATCCTTTCATATTATAGTTTGAATAAAAGAAACAGTATCTTGAGGTCTGAGAGAGTATGAATTATAAACATAACTAGTTATGGCCATAACTATGGTTAGTCATGTTGATCTGTGTGTGCTGATTTCCTTCTTTTTTCCTTTTTAATGTAGTGCATGACCCCACCATACAGTCCTGATTTTGTTGAGCCTTCTACAACATCACTGCCCTCCTCCCAAACTACTTACTCAAAACCTAGGGCAATCAAGGCAAACGTACCTGCCAGCGTAGTCACTCCCCCAGGTTGTACTCTTCCTGCCACCCAGCCATCTGTTTTGAACATGGAGAAGCAATCCAGCCAGATGCCAGCAAGAACTGAGCAACCTGTTCCTCCGCTTTGCAGAGCCATGGCAACTAGTGTGATCCGTCACACAGGCAACAGTTCTGGTTACTCCCGCATTCCGGGTGTGCAAGTGAAACCAGAAGTTTCATCGGGCTACAGTGGGCCTGCAGACTGGCAGGAGGCCCAAGGCCAGCAACATTCCAGAGCTTCCGGGGATTGCAATATTGCAGAGAACTTGACTTGTGACACTTTACTTGCACACAAATCTTCCTCGCACATCTCAGGTTGCTCTAGAACTGCCAATAAAGGATGTGAAATTCCAAGGCTTGCTTTGCAGCAGTCTCTTTACCCAAAGAATTGTGAGCATGATATGCAGCAAAAGACCAGCTCCCTTCTACCCTCCCCTCTCTCAAATCCACAGGTGATCTGTCAAATGATCCCCTTGGATGGACCAAGAGGTATGGTTCCTGCTCTATTAAAACCTTCTGCTCAGACTACAGGAACCGTCAAATCCATCTTACCCCACACGGCTCCAGTTTCTCAGCCTGTCCTGATGGGACCTTCTATGCCTCAGGGGACTGTTATGTTGGTTCTTCCACAGGCAGCTGTTGCCCAGGCACCCCCGTGCCAACAAACTGTGATGTCTGTGGGGAACACCAAGTTATTGCCTCTGGCCCCTGCTCCAGTTTTTATTGCCTCTGGCCAAAGCAGTACGCCTTTGATAGACTTTTCTCGGAGGAGGAATTATGTTTGCAACTTTCCTGGCTGCAGGAAAACGTATTTCAAAAGCTCTCACCTCAAAGCCCATCTGCGTACTCATACTGGTATGTATAGAACTGAAGGAATGTGATGTACCTTATAATCTCACTGATGATGCTTGTCAAGCATCAAAAATGAACATTGAGATTATAGTGGTGTGGGACTCACTAGAGCAAGAGTGTCAAACTGGCGGCCCGCGGGCCGGATGCATCAGTACAGGCCACGCCCACCCCAGCTGCCCGAATGGGAAAACTGTCATGAAATGTCATACCATCATGTGACATATCATGACAGTTTTCCCATTCGGGCAGCTGGGGTGGGCATGGCCTGTAGTGATGCATCTGGCCCGCGGGCCGCCAGTTTGACACTCCTGCTCTAGTGAGGTGAGGTGTCTGTGATTTAGAGGCAAAGGAAAATGTTCAGGCATGCAAAAAAGTGCAGTTGAATCTTTACATGATATATAGAAGGAAAGGGAGGGGGTATTTACAGATTCCATTCCTTCACTTAATTACAGTAGGAGAAGTAAATGGAAAAAAAACACATTGACATTCCAAAAAATTGAAAACCTTTTCATGGTGGAATATTCTAAAATCGATTGACTTCAGAATGATCCCATTTCAAGATTAAACCACTTTGAGAATGTTTGGAGTGGCCTTTGGAGTTGCGTAGAACATTTTGTAACAAAATGCTTAGCGTACCTCTAATCTTTACAATAAGAGCACAAAATAAACTCTTATTACTTACCATTGATACTAATGATATGTTAATATTACAAGTAGTCCTTGATGTACGACCACAGTTGAGCCCAACATTTCTGTTGCTAAGCGAGAAAGTTTTAAGTGAATTTTGCCCCACTTTATGACCTTCCTTGCCACAGGCGCAGTGTATCACTGCAGTTATTAAGTCAGCATCATGGTTGTCAGAAGGTCACAAAAAGTGAGCACATGACTCTGGGACACTGCAACCATCATAAATACATACCAGTTGCCAAGCGTCCGAATTTTGATCACTTGACCATGGGGATGCTGCAATGGTCGTAAGTGTGAAAAACGGTCATAAATCACTTTTTTCCAGTGCTGTTACAAATCTCACTGGTCACTAAATTAATGGCTGTAAGTCAAGGATTACCTGTATACTAAGAGAATTGAACTTCTTATATCTTATCAGTATTTGTAAAATACACTCCTAGAAAAGGTTTTCTTTCCCCAATAAGAGCTGCAGCAAAATTGTGATCGATTTTACAGTATGGGCAAAAGCGTCCAGTTACTTCTGTTTGTTCTTTTGTTTACTTGATAGAACATACTTAATAACTTCATTGGAGAATCCAACGAATTTATTTTTGAATTGTCTTTCCTTCTCCATTCCACTATTCCAGGAGAAAAACCTTTCACTTGTAGCTGGGAAGGTTGCGACAAAAAATTTGCCCGTTCTGATGAGCTTTCTCGGCACCGCAGAACCCACACAGGGGAGAAGAAGTTTGCCTGCCCAGTCTGCGACCGCCGTTTTATGCGTAGCGATCACCTGACAAAACATGCACGTCGTCACATGACCAAGAAGATGCCCAGCTGGCAAACAGAAGTTGGCAAACTAAATCGGATTGCAGCTCTAGAGAAGCCAAGGAATGAGAATGCTCTGAGCATGCTCCTCCCAATGTTATCGCCAGGGTAGTGGGCCAGCTGGCCAAAACACACATTTTCTGATGAACTTTATTGTTCCCAAAATTACTGCTTTTACTGATTTTTAACTTAATTTCTACAAGTTATGCTTTCTTGTTGGGGAGGGTGGGAAAGTATTTTTCTCTTCCTCTTTTTCTATCTTCTTTCCCTGCTTCAGTGTTTGTCCTACTTAATGTTACATTATCTTTTTTTCCCTTTTCATTCTTCCAAGATTTTGGGAGAATCACCAGCACTTCAGAAAAAGAAAATATATTTAAGGGTGGGGTGGGATAGAATATTAGCAAGGACTATTCTTTGAAAATTTATCTTTACTTGAGTAAGAATAATTAATAGAAAGTGAAGCAGGCTGACTTGGTTGTTTTCAGTTTTACACTAGTTTTCTGTCTACTTTGTACAAATGTAGCTGCTATAGCCTGATTCTGCATTTATCCTCTGAAGCAGTGGTATGGGAGATCGAAACTACCTCTCAGAAACTGTTCTCCTTGGTGTGAATACAATCCAAACTGATTATCAATTTGGGTTTGAACTTCAATTTCATACGTGAGGCAATCTGCTTTAGGATTGCCTGCCATATCAGTTACCGTTTGGAGCACTCTTATCTGGAGATTGATGCCTAGAGATTGTATTTAAAGTTGGTTTATTCAGCTAGCTCAGGATTCACTTTGTTGTGACACCAACCATGTGCATCAAAGCTGAAAAGACCTGGCTTTCAGTGGCACTGAGTTAATTTCCCCCTGTTCATTATTCTATACTGCCCAAGGTTTGCTGTTCCATGTATGTGTTAGCAAAACTTGTTGGCATGCGAACAGAACTGTGGCCATGGATATCAGCTGTTTAAATATGGGTTTAATATGTGAACCAACTCACAACAAAAGCAGATACTTAATACAAAATTTCAGGACACCTGCTACATCACAATGGATGTTTTGAATAGCATAAACACAATGATAGTGGCTATTAAAAGTTTGGACATACTATGAAGGAAACAGTGACTTGTGATAATACCTACTTCTTCATTATAATTGTTAATACTTTAATTATTGTAATTGAGAAGTAGCCTTTCTTTTAGTATGGCTAACTTAACAGAATTGTGGGCTGCATCTCAACAACAATATAATTCAGTCAGAAACTTGCATTTCCATAAAAGGAGTTAAGTGCATCCTTAAATCTACCTTTTTAAATTTAATAAGTACTAGCCACATAACTTAGTTTGGATTATGCCCTTGGTGTAGCCGTACATAAAAGCAGGAAGGCCAAAGTTAAAAATGTACTCCTGCTTGCACTATTTTTTTTAATCATCTAAACCAGGAATTGGGAACGATGGCCCTTTTATGACTTGTGGACTTCCAGAATTCCTGAGCCAGCGGGTTGAAGTCCACAAATCATGGGCCATAGTTCCCCACCTCTGATCTAAACAAACAACTAAAACTTCTCACCACCTCACTGTTGATTGATCAAGAATTTTCACCTAAGCCTTTCAAGGAAGGTCAGCAGAGCAAATGAGGCTGTTTGATTTGCAGAATTCAGGCAGAAGGATTTCTTGATCAAATCCAATATTGGAACTTGTGCAATGGAACTTTCCCTTCTTCTCTACCCCCTGACACTCCCCAAAATCTATTCTGGAGAATCCAGGCCAAGGTCAGGATTCATGGGGTAATTTGTCTCACTGAAACATGCTATTCTGAGTGTGGGAAAGACACTGGGAGGATTCAGCTGCATGTCTTGCACTAAAGTCTCTTGAGTTGCAGTACTTAATGCTTTTAAAATAAGGGGGAATGGGTATCACTTGTAGGCTTATGTCAAAGACTTACCTGAAAGTGATAATCCTGTATTTTAAAGCTGCCTTAAAAATTCTTAACCTTGGAGCAAAAATGCTTTAATTTTTCTTTTCTTCTTGTGTTTTGTTCTACAGCACTGTATTAACTGAATGAGTAACTGAAGTAATAGATAATTGTTACTTGTCTTTTGGAGGGTCCTGTGGGAAGACTTATTTGTCATGAGATATCATCTATGATGACATGCCAAATACTGCATCTCAAGCTGAGAAAATTGTTTTTAATGAGTATATGAAAGCATGGTGTATATGTATGGAGTATATCTGACATATCATTAGTATCTTAAACTAAATAGATCTTTTACAATTGCAATATACATTGGTTATTTTTGTTAAGACAAGCTTGCAATATTTTTATTTATTCTGAAGCTATCTGAGATATTTCTGTGGATGATAGGAATTTGCTGGAATGAGTGTTTGAAAACTACATTTGCTATATGTTCCAAAATAACACTTAAGTAATATTTGGTCAGTTGTTTTATTAGCTTTATTTTGCAACAGCCTGAGACAATCAGGAGGTTATGATTTTCCTTTCACTTCATCCCAGGGAGCAATTCATGTTAAAAACAGCATGACATCTTCCATTATGGCAGAGGAGGAGGGTGAATCTAGGCAAAATTAACATGTTTTGAAAATCTGTTAGACCGTCATTTTAATGATGCCCATTCTAAGTATTTAACTATCTGAATTTGAAGGGAGTAGTGTTCATGAAGCAAACCGTACGGATCAGGCATTTCTTTCTCTTAGAACATAGTAGCTCTTGGATAGATGATTTATCTTCAGTTGATGGGAACATTTCATTTTGGCTGGCACTCCCAAATCAAGTGTAAGTAGGCTTTCTTTGAAATGAGATTAAACCAGGTTGTCATGCATATGTAGTCCTCAGCCATATATGATAGTTTGCCTGGTGCTTGAAAGCTTTTGCATTATTGCAATATGAACCAGTTACTGTAAATGCTAGAACAGAAAGCTGGCTGGCAATGATGGGTCAGTGACTGGGCTGCATTTGATTGGTCACTAGATCTAAGTAGAGGAATATTATAAAAAACAGCACCTCAATGTTTGTGTGTATATATATGTGTATGCGTGTGTTTGGGGGTGTGTGTGTGTATATATGTATATGTATGTATGTATATGTGTGTGTGTGTGTGTGTGTATATATATATATATATATATATATATATATATTATACACATATACATACATATACACACACACATACATATACATATTATGGACATGCATGTGTGTGTTTTTTTCTCTTACGCTCATACTACTTGCCATATTTTGAGTTATTGAAGCAAATTGATAAACCTGCAGATCACATAGTTATTTTCTCCCAATTTATTCTTAATTTTTCATTAACAGAAGAAAAAGAATATACTCATTAATTTTTATAGCTTGTAAGAATAGACATGTTAGTGGCATAAATTCAGTTCATATAATCAGACCGCAAGTTTGATTAATTTGAAACTATCCTTTTCCCTTTTCTACAATACACAGAGTCTGCTTTTCCCTTTCTGGACAATTTTATGACCTAATTATTGGCTATTTGACTAGGGATTATGGGAACTATCGTTCAATGTAGTAAAATTTTGTGCCTAATATTTTATATGAATAAACCTTATTTGTTACTTTCTGTTCAGCATTTATGGTGAAATCCTTGTTATTTGTGTGAATATACATACAAATACTCTTGTATTTCTTCAAGGGCTGTGTTGTAATTCCTCTTCTAGTAAAGTGGATATTTACATAAAGTTTTGGTTGTATTTTCTCTTCCCTTGTGTGGCTAATCTTCTTAATGTGAAAAAGTACCATAAAGGAATAGGAGAGTTAATAGTATCTATTGCTAATGTTAACACTTGGCTAAAGTATAGCATTTAGGTTACAATTCAATGTCCCCTCGAGCATAGGAATCTCCAGATGTTTCCCCAAGTCAGAGATGGGTTATAAATGTGATGGTTCCAGAGGACAGGCATTACTACAAAGAAGCTTCACTTCCAGTATTCTGAAAGATGATATTTTTTAATCAATGGAATCCACAGCACAACAATCCTAACAGATTGAACTTCCTGGAAAGTTACCATTATATAAATAATTGTATAATAATAATAATATTGTATTAATAGACATTTTTCTTATATTTGAACATGAAAGCTACATAGTACATTTTGCAAACCTGAAACAATATAACTACTCTCCACTGTTAAAGTCCTATTATATTATCTGAGTATTAACTCAGCCCATCAGCAATACATGAGCAGGAACCATTTAAAGTATATGCTAATATTTCCAACATTTATATTCTGAATCTTGCTGAAATGTTTCAGAATCCTGCCAGCATTAATGTTGACAGATTTCTTCTTTTTCCCCCAAAGGGTAGATATACCTTCATAAGACCGATGCGGAAACAAAAAGAAATCAAGAGAATAATGTTAAAAATATAATTAAAAGTCTAAAAGGGGGAAACAATAATTTGTGTTTGATTCCAAGGAAACAAAGGTGCTTTGGAGCATGTGTGAGCAAGCACATTGCATGTCAGCAACTCCTTGAATGATGCAAATACAATAGTCAATTTTGCATTGTACCTTTGGACAGAGAGGTGATGAGCTTCTTCCAATCAAACAGATTAGATAGCTATTTGCTATTATTTTACACTAAGCAGAGAATTGAGCTAGAGATCTTAAATGGCCCTTCCAAATCATTGAGTCTGAGATGAGATTCACAGAGAGATAACTAGGCAAAGTGACTACAGCACATCAGCCCCTCTGGTGCTCTTTGCATCTACTAAGATACACAAAGCCCCTGCACCACTAACATCTTTAGGAATAGAACCTTTTTGTTAACTTCGTGCTTCCATTTTGCATGCAGACATCTGACAGGAATGTGATTTAGAAGGAACATTTTTGTCACATATCTGTAAGAGGTACTTCAGCCTATGCAATTCTCTGCAAGTGACCAGCGGAGTTGGTTGGCCACTAATCTAAAATGATCACACAGGAGTAATCTCAGGCAAAATAATTATTGCCATCCTGAGATTTTCTCAAGGATACTTGATACATTTAGGCACTGTGGCATTAACCAGTATTGTAAAGATGGGTCATGTGACCCAAAACTTCGGGTGCAGGAGTAATTAAGGTCTTACAGATTTATTGGTATTATTATTATTATTAATATTCCGCAGTAAGACCCTATGCAGTAAGACCACCCAAAGTTTACTTTAGTTTCATTAAAATGTGGACAAATGATTGCTCTTTCACTACTTCACACCTCAAGCTTTAGGTGAAGATGAACATTTGTGTATAATTTTTTTCTTTTCCCATAAAGAACAGATTCTCATTTGGCTCCATAGAAAATGTTCAGATAAGATAGTTTCCTGTAGTTGTATCACTCTGGTCAGGGTTCTGAGTTGTCTTTCTGCATGCCATGCTAGTAGACTTTTTCTCAGAAACACTAGTTTTATAACCTAGCCCCTAGGTAAATTTGTTTATGGTCATTGGTATAGCTGTGAGTGGCTTCAGCGACAGTACTCTTGCTCTATTGTTGCCATCAGCTCCTCTTCAGAGCAGTCATAGGATATCTTGGCCTGTCTCTCTGGCTTCTTGAGAGGCAACCTGCAGATTTATGGAAGAAAGCAATAATCAGGACCAAAAATAATAAAACAAGTTAAAACGAGGCCTAATTTAGCTAGCAACATGTTATCTTCCCATTTCTCCTTTAATCAGCTTGTGTACCTAATTCTCACAATGTTTTTGAACAGGTTGACATCATTTAATTTTAAACTAAATGGAACTC
This sequence comes from Arizona elegans, assembly GCA_022577455.1. Lineage (NCBI taxonomy): Eukaryota > Metazoa > Chordata > Lepidosauria > Squamata > Colubridae > Arizona > Arizona elegans. The sequence goes on along the minus strand of JAKOOJ010000001.1, from coordinate 198,921,966 downwards.
ATTACATGGAAGAACAGGATTTGAAAGGGGCCATGAAAGGAGAAATGGGTGCCAGTTCTAGAGCAGTGGTGGCAAATCTTTTGGGTTCAATTGTGTCAAAAATTCTGAAAATGCCTAACTTGACTTTGCTGACATGTTGCTGCTTGTATCACTGAACAAAAGAAAAACAATTTTCTATATCCCCCCCGCCCCATCTAGGCCACTCTGAGCAGTAATATTCAATGGCAGGGCCACATTGGGTCTGAAGTAGAGGCCTAGGCCTTGACTTCAGTCCTAACGCCACCATTGCCATTCAAAAAGGCTGCATCATGCCATTCCCCAAGGCGCGTGAACCTTGGGCCACAGTGTGATTACCCCCATAGCCCAACATTCCCCAGGATCTGCTGCATGCTGCTTACCTTCAAGCAGTAGTCTCTTTCTACTGACAGGCCTGAGGCCTACCTGGGTTATGTGTTCTTGAAGTGGCTTTGGAGAATTCTCTTCCATGCCCTTTGCAGCCTCCAAAAGTGCAAAAGCATACCTTATTCTTGCACTATTTCTGGAGAGTCTAGATCTAGATGCTGTGTGTGAGTACATACCTTTGGTGCATCACCTCCATTGCCTCAGAAAATTGTGAGAGAATGGGGCATGCTTTTAAGAATAGTTGTTGGGTGTTGGTGAATGCTGGAGTATCACACGAAACACTGTGGCATGTCACATTTGACACTTATGTTGTAGGTTTGCCATCACTTGCCTAGGTCAAAATCTGACTTTTTCTAGCTAAGGAGTATCCTTGGAAAGTTGAGGGGGACATTGTAAAAATTGCTCAATTTAGTCTTTCCTATATAAGTATCCATTTTTTTAAAAAAAAATAAAGCTTTGTTTTTATTCTGGAATCTATTACACATCCCTTCCCTAGTACCCAAAGCACGACAGCCAGCAATGATATGTACACCATGATGGGGACAAGGACCCAGTTGGTAAGGAGACCAAGACAAAAGCAGAATTATTACTCTGGAAGAATAAAAAGATTGAAATGTCATGCTACGTTGGAAAACCTTCTTTAAACTGTGATTATAATTAGAATCCCCATAAATGAAAGAAGAAATGTACCAATAATGTTCAGGAAACAATTTTAAAATGTGTCCTCCTTGAATGAAAAGAAAAAGAATGCTAAATGAAATCTAAACTATAGTAATAAAGATTTATAATCAATCTTTGATCTTTGTGATCTTTATCAACCATTCATGTGATCTTTGTCAACCATTCCGTATCTAAATTAAGAAAATAATGTTGTGATTAAATTCAGCCCCTCCATCAGTTTTCTTCCATAAGCATATGGATGGTCTGAGAGATATAATAAGAAAAGCAACAATTTAATCTTGTTAAGCTGCCATTGAAAGAAAAAAAAAACTTCTTGCTACAATATTTCCTACAGAAATGCTTGTAGAAAAATGTGAAGAAAATTATTACTGAACCATGTTGAACAACTGATGAAAGCACAGGAATGAAAGCTCTTCTTCATTTCTGCAAAGGAGCACACTGATGTTGTCTCCACTCCCGGTTATTTGATTCACGATAACTTACTGATTGGCAAAGTTATTGCTCCCTGGTGTAGATCTTGTTAAGAAACCCTGAAAAACACATGAACATAATAACACTTAGATAGCCTATGACAAAGAAATACAGATTTACTCCTCCTAGTAAATCTCATAATGATATAGATCTCTGAAAGCAAAAGTAATTTTTGACAAAGAAGATGAGTAACTCTGATATTCCCCTATGTAAGCATTCTGATTGTTGGGCTTAGAAAAGTTGATGACTGTATACTGTATACAATGGATATTATACATTTATCTTTTCTAGTTCTAAGACAAGATAATGAGCAGGGGATTCACACAGACATAAGCTAGAAGAATACTGTTGAGTTGAAGAACATGCATCATTACCTTACCAATAAAAATTCTAAAATCCTATGAAAATATTAGCAGGAGAGTAAGTATGATGGAAGGATGGCAACATACACATATTCATGTGTGCACTCATGCTAAGAGTCTGAGAGAGGGATGCCATCTCTGTTCTCCTTACCAGTTTCCACAAGGTAAATACATGCTTGTGCAAGTGGGCAAGGGGCCTTTAAGGACAATGAAAAATACCTCATCTTTTAAACTATATTTGAGAGAGAGTACCACATCTTAAACTCAAATATTTTGACCACCTAATGAGAAGGAAGGACTCACTGGAGAAGAACCTAATGCTGGGAAAGACTGAGGGCAAAAGAAGAACAGGACGACAGAATGAGGTGGCTGGATGGAGTCACTGAAGCAGTAGGCGTGAGATTAAATGGATTCCAGAAGATGGCAGAGGACAGGAAGGCCTGGAGCAGTGGTTCTCAACCTTCCTAATGCCGCAACCCTTTAATACAGTTCCTCATGTTGTGGTGACCCCCAACAAGGGTGGGTTCTAAATTTTTTTACTATCGGTTCTGTGGGCGTGGCTTATTTTGTGGGCATGGCTTGGAGGTTATGTGACTGGGTGGGTGTGGCTAGCTGGTCATGTGACCGAGTGGCCATGGCTATGTGTATAGGGACTACTCAGAGGGCTGAAAAAAGTCATTTCTGACACTTTTGACTGGTCCTCACACTTATGACCATCCTCACATTTATCCCCGTGCAGCATTCTTAACAACCATGTCACTCATTTCACAACTGCTTCTCTTCACCATGGTGACAAAATAGGGCAAAAACGTAAAATGTGAGGACAGTCGTAAGTTCGAAGACTGGTCAAAAGTGCGAGGACCAGTCAGAAATAACTTTTTCAACCCTCTGAGTAGTCCATATGCACAAAAGGATATAGCAATAGAGAGGGATGAAGGAAGGGAAAGGAAATTAGAGTAGGAGTGAGGGTAAGAGAGGGAGAAAGAGAGGAGGAGAAGGAGAAAGGAAGAGGAAGTAGGGAGGAGAAGAAGAGGGTGAGGAAGAGAAAGTAAGAAGGAAAGAAAAGAGAGAGGTGGTAGGTTTGAGGAGAAAGATTGCTGTACAATAAAAAAGATGAAAGGGAAGAAAGCCAACCCCAAACAAATATAAAGATATTAAGATAAAGAATGAATTGTTAAACTTTAAAGAATAAAAGAGAACAAATATGAATAAATAACAATAATTAGAAACACACATACAAACATACAATGTATTTTCTTTGAACAGAGTATTTGGCCGGTTCATAAATTTAAACAGTTTAGTCATTTCAATTAAATTTACAATTTCTATATTTCCTTTTTGCCATATTTATTCCTTATCTATTTTTTTAAAAAACCAATATTACCCTTCATCCTCATCTGTAATCTTAATCAAATTCAATTTTTCCCTTCTATTCTATATTATACCCCTTCCCATTGTCATGTATTTTTATATCCATCCTCACATTGGTTAATTATGTAATATTACAGTTGTTTAATATGAATTCAACATTTTAATATAAATCAATTAGTTATATAACTATCTTTTTTGTATATTAATCAATATGAACATGAATATTCCAATTATTTCCATGCAATCCAATTTCTTACAAATCAATTAATTATATTTACCAATAATAATAAACCAAATAATTTCCCCCATATATTCCTCCAAACCACAACTTAACCATTTCTGCTTTCAACACAATATACAATTAATAGTATCTCAATTATTACAATTCCCTAGTTAAATAGAGCTTTTTTTCTTTTGTGTTTTAAAATCTCCTCTTTTTCCCTAAATTTCCCGTTGTTTGCACCTACCTTTTTTGGTGAGGAAAAAGAAAAGAAATCTGCCTGCCTAATTTTCCAATGTGCAAAGCCAACAATCTACTTTACTTTCTCTTTCGTTTTTCAGTATAGGTAGGGGAAAAAAATCTGCACTCTTTCCAAGCAAGCAAAAAAGCCCTGAGCAAAACAGCTGAGAGCAAATCAGCTGGGGGTCGGGAGCCGATCTAAGCAAGGGCTAATTAGCCTATGCTGAAGCTCCGGGGGCCAATAAAATTACAAAAAAACACCGAACCATTTGTTAAATTGCTGGCTCCCCCGCCCCTCGCCCACCACTATTTATTGGCAATAAATAGTGGTGCGGAGGGGCGGGGCAAGCCAGCAATTTAGCAAAGGGTTCGGCTGCACCACTGGCTCTATGGAGGCCCTTTGAAGCCCCGCGGCAAGAATTTAAACAGTTTTTTTTCCTCTAGTCATCGGAGGCAGCAATAGATTGGGAGTGGGCGGGGTAAACGAACGGCCGGCGATCCAACAGAGCAAAGAGTGAGGGTGAGTGAAGGCGTGGGGGGGGGGGGCGAGAGAGGGCTTTGGCGACCCCTGTGAAATGGCCGTTCGACCCCCAAAGGGATCGCGACCCCCAGGTTGAGAACCGCTGGCCTGGAGGAAAGTTGTCCATGGGGTCGCGATGGATCGGACACGACTTCGCAACTAACAACAACAATCACATTTTAGGACTGGATTTTGGGTACCCTGAACTGAACTGTGTAACATCTCTTTAAGTCCAGTCAATCATTCAGTTTCCCCTCTTTCCTGTATGCCAGGAAGATCTCTACTATCCATATTTGAAAATCTTGCAAGTACAGAACCTGTTATTAAACAAGTAACAATTCTAATACATGAATGGAAAAGCTGAATAACAAAATAATCTCCATGTGGTCTGTGTCACTGCTTTCTTAGAAAATGTCCTATTTTCTGCTGGTATATAGAGCTACATTTCAGCCCATATTGCCATGTGCACAGTTTATTTGTTCACCTAGAGTTTAAAGTGGCACCTTAGTACGCAAGCAATCTCCTATTCTCATGTCCAGTACATAATAAAAAGTAGTCCTTGAATTATGACAACAATTGGGACAGGGAAATTCATTGTTAAGTGGCAATTTATTACCACACTTAATTTTATGACCTTTTTGCTATGGCTTTTAAATAAGACATTATGTGATTGAGATTTGAGACCTTCTCTGCCGACTTCCCCACTGACTTTGCTTGTCAAAAACTGACTGGGAAAGTCACAAATAATGATCAACTGACTGCAGGATGCTGCAACCATAAAAAATGTGAGGTAGTTGCCGAATCACAATCATGTGATCATGAGGATGATTTGCAGGCCACTTTTTTCAGTACCGCCGTAAGTTCTCACTAGTGTTAAACAATCGTAAGTTAAGGACTACTTGTAAATCCCTTTGTGCCTTACATTAGAAATTTTTCTCCTCCTTCAATCAATGTGGTTCTACTCCTCCAAGGTACATAAAATCTATAGCATATTGTCACCTACTATTATTACCCTGGAGACAAGGTATGCATGTAACTAGAGCACAGCTCAGGAGTTTCAAACTACAGGCTCACCTCCTTCCCTCTGATCACTAACTGGTATCCACCACCACCCACCCATCCCTTGGGATTGAGACACAGGAACTTTTCCTGGGGGGGTCATCTTTCTTGGTTTTCAGCCAGAAAAAACAAAAACAACAACAACAAAAAAAAAAAAGCAAAAACAGAAGTCCATAGAAAAGAAAAGATCTGCTTCTCAGAATAATCACTTTCCCTAGTGCTGTAATAGATGAGGCTAACAGTGGCCAATTTTAGATACTTAGCAATCCAGAAGTCAAGTTGGCCTAAAGTTATCTTCAGCACATAACGTAAATACCAGACTCTGGTTCACAGGCTATTTCTGCCATAGGATGTCCCTAAGCATGTTTAATTATATCTGTCTGACCTGGAATCTGTTTTGGAGTCGGTCAGTTACTTTAAAAGGCAGGTAAAATTATATTTAATTCATTTACATTTTAAAAAATGGCTACACACACAGATTAATGATTGGGCGCCATCTCCTTATGTCTTCCTTTCATCCTCCTTTAGCCCATCAAGTGTTCAAATGGTGAGTAGAAGGAAGAACCAAGGAATCAGTACAGAGAAGCCAAGAGAAAGATTCATCCTTGGAATCTGACCTACTCTTTGGACCAAATTACACCCGATATGAGAATAAATATTAATATTTGTACCTCAGGGTTAACATGAGGGGTCCTTGGTGCTCTCTGAGTTTGTTTTCTTGCAGATGTTTCATTACCCAAACTAGGTAACGTTAGTGCCAGCAGAATAGGTATCCTGCTGGATGGTGATGTGCAAAGAGCTGGCTGGGTGAATAGGTAGGAAGAACCAACTAACAGAGCTGTGAAAACTGGTCCATTTGCAAATACAAGGCAAGGAACTGGAACTATTGACAGAGGCATAGGATAGGCCCCTATGTAACAATACTCAGTTTTAGCCAACTATGTATATAGGACTTTAAATATATACTGCAGTAGGAATGTAGCCTCCTAGTAACACTGAGGCATTGTTTGCGTTTCCCCCACCCCAGAAATTTTAAGGAAACCATTCTTGGAGTACAGTATCAGGTTCATACAAGAAATTCAGATTTTTGTAATACAGTACTGATTAAGGAGGCAGCCACAAGAGGGCACTGCTTTATAAAGACTTTGCTAAAAGAAAACAAAGATTCATCCTACTAACAAAAATCTGGAACTAAATTAAGCATATTAGTTTGGTTTTCTAAATCCAAATGTCATTTTCACCATTTGGTTGATTAATAAAGGCCCCAAAGAAGTCCTTTGACACAGGAATATCTCCCCTAAAAAGCATGGCATTTTTGCATTAATTACATCTCAAAGGCAAACACAGACTTATAAATAGTTAATAAGCTCTCAGTGATGAGTTAGAATTGTTTCTAACTGACTAGGTTCTTTTCTCCTTTTGCTTTCAGGACACCAAATGTTCCCAAATGACAAATATGAATAACTGTAGATATGCAGGATATTAAATTACTTCCATATTGTTGCCATGAGAACAACATAGATATAGTCATGTAGTTCCCAAGAGTCTAGCTTGGCTTGAATGAGTCTTTCTTTGTTACACATAAAGAAGAAAGTCCCAGGAGTTAAACTGTTCTAATTAAATAATTAGCTTTTTGAACCAATTTCGATTTGGTCTAGGGAGCAAAAATGGCTTATGCGTGCAAGATGAGTGACAATAAATTAAGCTGTACAGGACTTAGGGTAGAATTCATGCTTTACAGTATACATTATACACCGCTATTGCATGGTATCCTTGTAGTCTCTCAAAGCTTCAATATCCAATGGAAACTTCCATCAGCAAGAAATGATTTCCCTTCCTGCCTACAGCCCATTCAGAAGCTCCTTCAGAAGACAAGGAATTATGATTTTGCCAACATTATATTGTACCAACTTGTCAACTCAGAACCCACAACAACATATCAATGAGAACTATGCAATCTACTACAAAATCCCTATACTGTGGATGGAAACTTTCACTCCTGAATGAAGCTTCTACTAATCTGAGTCAACAGGTGCCATGAACTTAATGCTGTTCTAGTGATGCTGCTTTCCTAAAGCAAAGCTGTATGAAGTTGGGAGCTGTAGCTCCAAGCAATATTTGGAATCCTGGCTAATACTACAGCCTCATCTGAGAGATGATCCAATCGAGAATCAAGCAACTTGGAATTGGAATAAACAAGAAACTCAGAGCAATAGTTTGAGCCAGTCTGGGGCCAAATTGTGTCTCAGATGAGAAATGTTTTTTGCATCACACACAGCCTTTTAATTTGCAATTGTTTTATTTGTAGCCAGCCCATTTCATTAGTTTAATACACATTTTATCTACAATGATTTACATTCACGGATGTTTCTTCAAATTAAAAAAAAAGTTAATATAGTGGCCACAGATAATTGGCTTGCCACTTCCTGTGTTTCAAGCCTGTTTTAGATCAAAAGGCTTGGGCATAATATAACAACCAGATTTTGTGTTTTATTTATATTTTTATTTTATTTGAGGAATTAAACATAGCATAGGTGATTCCTTTCATCTATGTTATGCTCACAGTAAATCTCAGTGGGAGGCTAAATTAGTCTTCAATTTCAATTTCCATCAGCTTCAAATGGTGTGGCTATATTCAAGAATACTGTAGCAGAGTTGAAGTTTGAAATATCTCAAAGAACTACCAGGTTTAGCTGCTGATCTCAAAAACTTAAGTGGGGTCAGATTTGGTTAGAAACTACTACAAAAGTGGCTAGCGGCTTGGAAAAATATCCTAGAAGGTAACAGCAAACCATTTTGGTATTGGTGCCAAGAAAACAATTTGGACAGGCCCATGAAGTGACTAGGAGTACAGTATGCCCTCAGGAATACTGTTTTCATTAAATATAGGGAAACTAGCTAAGAGTTCAACGACACCAGTTGTGAATTTGCTGGCTATATGGTACAGGTAGTCCTCGATTTACAACGGTTCATTTAGTGACTGTTCAAAGTTACAACTGCACTGAAAAAAGTGACTTATGACCATTTTTCACAGTTACCATCTTTGCAGCACCCCCTTGATCATGTGATCAAAATTCCGACGCTTGGCTATTGGTTCATATTTATGACCTTTGCTGCATCCTGTCATGTGATACCCTTTGGCGACCTTCTGACAAGCAAAGTCAATGGGGAAGCCAGAGTCACTTAATAACCGGGTTACTAAGTAATCAATTGCAATGGTTCATTTCACAACTGTGGCAAGGTCGTAAAATGGGGCAAAACGCCCTCAACCAATGTCTCCCTTAAAAACAGAAACGTGGGGCTCAATTGTGGTCGTTAGTCGAGGACTACCTGTACAAATGAGGGTCGCCAGATGTTGCACAACACTTTCCAGAAGCTAGCCAAAGCAAAAAGATGCTGGGTGTTGCAATTAGCCCAATCTATAAAGACTCACATGCATCCCTCCGCTTGGAAGTGCCGGGAAAAGAAAGCCACAACCTCTCGGTTGCGAAGAACCGAGGATCTTCATCTCCTGTTCTTTCCCGCACACATTTTACCCCCGTCCCTTCCCGCCGATCGGCCGGCACGTTTACCTCCGCCGCTTCCCGCTGCCCCCTGATCTCCTCGCCGCCGCCCTCTGCAGGGCGGGAGTAGCAGTCTCCGGAGCCACGGCACAGAGGCCGGCGGGGCGCGGCGGTGGGCAGGAGTCGGGGACCGTCTTCCTCGCACTCCTCCAGCACCTGGTCCAGGAGCTCCGAGTCCGAGTCGGGCTGCTCGATCTGCAGCGAGGGGACGAGCGGAGGAGTCCGGCTCACAGCCTCCTCCCCGTCGTCCGCCAGGCCCTGCCGAGAGGGGGCGCTGTGACTGGCCCTGGCCGATCCGGGACCCCGCCAGTGGCGCGGCGGGCTGAAGTTGCGCGCCTTGCCCTCCCTGCTGCTGCCGGTGCCCATAGCGCTTTGGCTTTCCGTGCGGTTGCAGCTGCTCGAAGCCGCTTTGCTGCTCCCGATTGCTTTCCAGATGGTTCTGATTCTAAAGGCCAACTGTTGCGGCTTCTTGGCGGGCGGTGGCCCAAGAGGGTGGGATCCATCCTTCCTCGTTCCTTTTTTCTTGTTTTCCCGCTTGTCCTAAGAACTTTCCTTGGGGTTTAAATCTGTTCGTTGCGGATTCCCCCAAACCCACCCCGAGATCTCCAGCCGCTTATCCGCTCCCCACCGCAAAGTGCTAAAAGGGAGAGAAAACGTATTTAAATTTATTTAATTTTCTTATTCCCTCTCGATTTGTTTTTTAAAAAAAATCTCAAGCATTTGGTTTTGGACAACTCTGCATGGGTGTAACCTCGGAATGAGGCTAGATTTCCAAAAGGAAAGGGAATGCCAAAACACTGTACTTCGGCCCTATACGTGGCCTTAATTTAGCTATAGATAGTAATAAAAAAAAAGCAGTAACAAAAGGGGTATCTAAATGATTCAAAATAAATGGGCTTTTGCAATAAATATTGTGGGAAGTTTTAAAAATGAATCGATTCGTAATTTGGTGACGGGATACTGAGCGTATATCTCAAGAGTTCCAAAAATGTTTTCTTTTAGTTAACTGCTCAGGAATCCAGCTAGTTTGTGTTTTTTAAAAGTTGTTCATTAGCTTAACCACATTTGTCAAAGTGAATTGCACAATGATAGCTAGCCATTGTACGTGTCTCAATTTACAGTCAATAGAGCATTCTTTGGAATAAATGTGCCTTTGAATAATTCTCTCCCCTTGACTGCCTCTTGCTTTTTTTATTTTAATGGCAGGGCTTAGATGTGGAGCAAAGAACAACAAAAAGAAAATACATTTTAAGCATGAGAAGATTGTTATTACAGGCAAAGAAAACCATAGATCTGGAGGGGAAGGTATATTTGAGGAATATATAATTGTACGATCATTCTGGTTGCCAAAGATTAACATTTGCTTCTGGGATTTCTATTTGTTTTACTGTTATTCACTTTTAATATAGTTGAGAATTTCCAGAACAGCTTTGTCAAATGGCAGGATTTTTTTCTGGGGAGAAAATAAAGAATAACGGCTAGATTAGCATCGGAAAAGCACTGCTGTTGGAAAAAGAACTGGAAAACAGAAGCACCAAGGGGATTTGGACAGATTTTTACCAGCTGTGGAATAACACTGTTTTTCTGGCTTTTAAGAACCTGGTTGGTTAAAAATAGATTTTTTTTCTCCGAAATGAGTTTGGCAACTGTACATTTTCCATTCTTTTCTTCGTACTTAGAAAATCTGAGAAGGGAGACTAGAGTGCATAGTCTTGATCCCAATAAAATGGACTTTCTTTATATAGGTAGTCCTCGAGATACAACCATAATGGAGCCTTCCATGTCACAACCATTAGGTGAAGTGTCTCACCTAATGACTCCCCATCACTGCTTTTCCCATTAATTCTTAATGACACTTGTGGGTCATTAAAACGGAGTGTGGGATGCCTTAGGGGTGGGAGAAGTCCTTGGAGGCCTTGAACAGCCTAGGCATGCCTGCCCTGGCCCTCCCAAAGTCTCCTCCACTCCTGAAGACACCCCATGATCTGCTTCCTGCGAATGGGGTCTCCACAGGCCTTTTCCCACTTCTAGTGGGTTCCCCTTAGGGCTAATTCCCACCCCACCAGGCCAAACACCCTCCTTCTCACTTATTTTTGAAGATCTCCAAGGCCTTCCAGTGTGCTGGAATGGATTGCCTCTTTGGATGGCCACATGGCATGAGTCTGGAAGTGGCGGCTGTATTTAGGTTGCCTCTGTGCGGCTGTGGGACAAACTGCTTTGTTTTGCTGCCTTAACAAGGTCTGCAGCATGCAGAAGCTTTTGCACCCCTGTGCAGACCTCGTTAAGCAGTTTGTCTGGTGGCTGCCATTTTGTCCCTGCCCATAAGCAGGTGAGACAAAATGGCTACATTCCAGTCACCACTGCATGGCCCAGTTAGGATAAAAGGGCAGTAACTAAATGTATTAAAATCTAGATATTCTTGGACAATGTATAGCTAGATGTGCCAGACATAACTGAATCAGTGTGCAGCTTTCAAGCTCATGTTGGACAACCATCTGGAACGGTATAGGGTCTCCTCCAAGGTCCCTTCTGACCCTGTTGGTATAATTCATTGCAAAGGCTTGGGGTTGGGGAGAATCTATATACTACCGGTAGTTTACTAGATTTGATGGCTCTCCAAAAAGCTTACAGTAGCTAGAGCGATGAAGATTATGATGATGCTATGTCAACGATGCAGCAAGTGGGGTGGTGATAATACATGCATCATGACATGTTGTGCAATTGATACAAAATATGTAATTGAGCTGTGGTGGCGCAGTGGTTAGAATGCAGTATTGCAGGCTAATTCTGCCGACTGCCAGCAGTTTGATTCTCACCATCTGTTGTGGTCTGCCAGCAGAACTGGCAACAGATTTGGACATCAAGGAAGTTAGAGAGGAATGTGGGCCAGTCCTGGAGTCTTGGGAAGGCTCGGACGATGGCTCTGAGTCGGAGGCAGAGAGGGGGCCAAGGCCATCTGGTAGTTCTTTGCTGTCTCCGGAGTCTGACATTAGCAAGGCAGAAGAACAGCATGAGCCTGTTCCCAGTATGCACATGCACAGAGCTGCCATGAGACAGGAACAATTAAGAAAACAGGGTCAACTTGGCAGTAAGATTTGGAGATAATTGGCCCCTCCCATAAGACATAAAAGAGAAGTGAAGGGGACATGAGCTTTTGCAGGAAGCAATTAGTTCATCTGGCCGATTCAAGATGCGAAAATGCTGTTTGTGACTCTGTGCCAAGTTTGGCCTTGCCCTGTGTCTGGAAATTAGCTCTCTGGCAGCATTCCACGTGAGATAGGTGGGAGTTGATAACCTTCCTCTGAAAGACTGTTTATCAAGCCTTGCGGACTGTAAATGTAAGTAATTTACAGTCGTATAAATAAAAGAGGTTTGCCGGGACTAAGTTTGTGCTGCTTAATTTCTAAGGAAGCCTAGGTCAACGAACACCGTCTGAAGGTTGACTCAGCCTACCATTCTTCTGAGGTCGATAAAATGAGGACTCAGATTGTTGGGGGCAATATATACCTGACTTTGTAAACCACTTAGAGAGCTATAAAGCACCATGAAGTGGTATATGTCTAAGTACTATTGCTACTTGTGTCAGGTCATGAAGTAAAATGATGAAAGTATATAATTTGTGAAATTTGTATTATAATGTCATAACAAACCCAATGTTTTTTGATGGCATCTTATCTATCAGGTATGTATATTTTGTTATTAGTTCAGCAGAATCTGGAAAGCCACTGCTTTTTTCATTGCAACAGTACAAACTTATTATCTGGGAACTGTAGAACTGAGATTAATTACTTAGTTTGCAATTAGAAGAGAATGAACTACAATGCTGATTAAAATCTCCAAACATTATCAGTCAGATCGATGAAAACTGCATGTAAAAATTTATTTCCATGTTTCCATTCATGCATTTCCCATCATTAATCATGTGCAAATGTGTTCTTGAGGCTATGAATCTTGGCCTTCTTGTTGATCTTAATACATTTTATTTTTTGGCTGGTAAAATAAACTTGTTTCACGGTGATTGCTCAAGCATCTCAGGGATTCAGAGGGTAATTCCCTTCGTACGATACATTCCTCTCTGAATAGCACACTACCCAGACATCAGCAGCAAAACACTCCAGCCTTTTTTTTTTTTTTGTGCTACAGAAAGGCTGCAAAATCTGCTTCATCTTTTTCATCAGTGCCAAGTTAAAGCAGCAACTTGTTCTCTCTGGAATGGATCCAGAATCTCAAAATTCAGGAATGAATGACTAACCTCTTTCTTATTAGAGTTCACATACTGTCTTGCAAATTATTAGCAAAGCCAAAATCAACAGACACTTTGGGTTGTCTTTAAATCAGAAAAAAAAAAGGGGGGGAAATTGACATGTTTTCTCTCCTTCAAAATAAATAGCAGTTATTCCCCTGGAGACTGTATTCCTCAACAGTCTTTAGTGGGGGTGCAAATGTTGGTGGTTATTCCAGTCAATTCACATATTGAATCCTTATTAGCAAATAGAGGTATTTAAGTATATTGCTGTTTAATGAAGTTAACAAACAAGAAAAAGAGAAAAACAGGCATGGCATGTGGAACAACTTTGTCTAAAGTGTAGAAAGCTATATGATTAAAAGTATCACATTTGCATCTTGTTAAAGCTTTTCCCTGTTGAAAATGGGAGTATTCCTTTTAGATCCAAGAGGAAGGTGGGAGGGAGAGACAGAGAGAGCACTTCAGATATAGCTTAACACAATTGAAGGAGACTTGATGGATCAGAAATTCAATAAATAGGCAGCTAAATAAAACTACATCGGCACTGCTTCTTTGGCGTATCAGAGTACAGCAAAGCATTCTGAAGATTATATGAATGAATATTATTCACTATGACAGTTACACTTTTCTTAAATTATTTAGAAAGAATTGTATTTACAGTATCTAATTGGACTCATTGCCCTTGTTCTTCCTTGTGGCCGGGAACCACACAAAGCTGTGTGTTTACACTATTAAATGTAAACAAAATGTTACAGAAATAATTGCTCCAGCAGACATTTAACACCGTTACGATCCTCCTTTGTCAAATTCGGTACGTCAAAATAACACAACATCCGCTGCTGAGGTTGTTACAGATATTTATGTATGTATTAAATGATATACATTAACTGAACTGGATTTACAGTTGTAAGCACCAGGAATACCTGTCATGGTTCACTGGCTCTGGCTCAAAAAGCACTCAAAAAAGGAAGAAAGTATTTGCATATTTAAAACAACATAATAATGATATAATTTGCTTACAAGAAACGCATATTACAGCTCAAGATCAAAACTATTTGAAAAATTCCAAATTAGGAACACATTTTATATCTTCAACTAATCAAAAAAAGAATGGTGTGGTTATTTATGTAAATAAAAAATTAACAGCCAAACTTATAGAAGCTGATCAAGACGGCAGGTTTGTAGCAATTGAATTACTTTCCGCTAATAATCAAATTCTTTTGATAGGAATTTATGCTCCTAATCAACAAGACTATTTTTATAAAATGCTACATACTAAAATACTTCAATGGGATTATAGATCTATTTTAATTATGGGAGATTGGAATGGAGTAATTGATTCTAAATTAGACAAAAAGACTTTGGCGAAGTCAAGGATTAGATTACCACAGACCTTTTTTGATATGAAAGAAGACCTGGAATTAAAAGATATTTGGAGAATACATAACCCAAAAGAACTGGATTATACTTTCTTTTCTGACAGACATAGATCCTTCTCTAGGATTGATTTCATTTTGTTGTCAGATGATTTACTTGTTAGGACAAAAAGAACAAAGATTCTGCCAAGAACTTTGACTGATCATAGCCCAGTGTGGATAGAAATTGAGACATGCAAGACTGAGAGGCGCTCTTGGAGATTAAATGAAAACTTGTTCAGATATGAAAAAAATATAATAGAACTTAAAAAGTATTTGAAAGAGTTTTTTGAAATGAATTTGAATAAAGGCACCCCAATGGAAATTGTGTGGGACGCAAGCAAAGCTTATATGAGAGGGGTGCTTATTCATATGAACTCTAAACATAGGTTGACCCGACAAAAGAAAAGACTTGAATTGGAAGCAGAAATAAAGAACAAAGAACAGTTACTTATTAAAAACCCAACAGATGAAAGAATACGTGGTGTCATAAAGCTTTTGAAAGATCAATTCCAAATGCTTATAGCGGAACAAGTTGCAACAAATTTACAATACGCGAAGCATAATACATTCTGCAACGCCAATAAACCGGGCAGGTGGTTGGCCTACACATTAAGGAAGAAACAGAGCATACGGACTATTGATAGTATTGATATTGGAGGGAAAGAAGTTTTTCAACAGAAATTAATAAAAGAAGCCTTTCTTGAATATTACACTAAACTATATGCCAGAGAGGAGGTGCAGAATGGACTTATAGAAAAATACTTAGACAACAAAAGAGTTACAAAAATCACTGAGCAACAAAAGGAAAGAATGAATTATCCTATAACAGAGGAGGAGATAATAGCAGCAATAAAACAATTAAAAACAGCTAAAGCTCCTGGAACGGATGGTCTGACTGCAGTGTATTATAAAACTTTGCAGGCAGAAATGGTGGAACAACTTAGAGACTTATTTTGTAATATACAACAAGGGGGAAAAGTACCCCCATCATGGACTACAGCTTATATTTCTTTGATACCAAAAGAACAAGCAGGTCCCAAAAAACCAGAGAACTACAGACCAATATCTCTTTTGAATATGGATTACAAAATTTATGCAAAAGTATTAGCCAACAGATTGATGCCAGTAATTCAAAAGGTGATTCATGATGATCAAGCGGGATTTATTGAGGGTAGGCACATGAATGACAATGTAAGGCAAGTAATAGATTTATTGGAATATCTTGAGAAGAATAAACAGATCCCTGCAGTGCTGGTTTTTCTGGATGCAGAGAAGGCCTTTGATAAAGTGGACTGGAATTTTCTATTAAAGACTTTAAAAAGGATGGACTTTGGGGACCAATTTATACAGGCGGTCTCAGCAATTTATCAAGATCAAAAGGCACAGATTATTATTAATGGGAGTTTGACATCAGAGTTTAAAATCGAAAAAGGAACAAGACAGGGATGTCCGCTGTCCCCATTGTTGTTTATTTTAACACTAGAAGTCTTGTTAAATACAATAAGGGACTCTAATACTTTGAAAGGTATAATGATAAGGCAAGAGGATTACAGAATAAAGGCATTTGCAGATGATCTGGTTGTTACCCTATCACAGCCAATGGAATCAATAATCCAGATGAAGGACATTACAAGACTATGGTAAAGTTTCAGGTTTTAGATTGAACCAGAAAAAAACTAAGATGGTAGTCAAAAATATGACACAAGATCGTAAACTTGAGCTTGAAAGGAGGGCAGGTTTTGAGATTGTACCAAAGGTAAAATATCTAGGAGTTCAGGTTGCAGAATCAAATATGAAATTGTTTCAAAATAATTATGAGGTGTTGTGGCGAGAGGTGCAAAAAGACATGGAGACTTGGAAAAAACTGCAGCTGTCTTTACTTGGAAGAATAGCAGCAGTTAAGATGAATATTTTGCCAAGATTTCTTTTTTTGTTTCAAATGATTCCGGTGCTCAAAAATGATAAACAACTAAAAGTATGGCAAACTGGAGTGAACAAGTTTGTCTGGAACGAGAAAAAAACAAGAGTAAAAATGAAAATTATGCAAGACGTTCCAGAAAGGGGAGATCTTAAACTTCCAAACCTACAGTTATATTATGATGCAGCAGCTTTGACTTTAGCAAGTGACTGGTTTGGAGGAAAAAAGACTGGAATATTAAATGCAGAAAGTTTCGATTTGGAATTTGGATGGCACGCTTACTTATTTTATGACAGTAAAGTGGACAAAGTATTCAAAAGCCACATACTCAGAGATTCTTTGTTGAGAGTTTGGAAGAAGCACCGAACCAATTGGGATTATAAAATACCGCTATGGCTGGATCTTGGTCATACTTTGTGGAATACAAATATAATGTCACTCGGGGGGTTTTTATATAAAGAGGTTCTTTTCACAGATGCGGGCAGATGGCAGCTGAAGACACTACAGATATTGTTGGCTGAAGGGATTAATCTAACTTGGTTACAATATAATCAATTGCAATTGAGATGGAAAGAGGACCAAAAAACTGGTATTATGGAGTATGAGGAAGAATTGGTCAGACATATAAAAGAGAAAGGCCCAATGCATATTAAAAGACTTTATAATGTTTTGTTAGAAAGGGATTCAGAAACTGAACTTGTTAAAGATTGCATGATTAAGTGGGCACAAAATTTTGAGGAACCAGTGATGTTGGAAACATGGGAAAAAATCTGGGTTCAGAATGTTAAATTTACAGTCGCAGAATTTGAGGGAAAATTTTTATAAAATGTTTTACAGATGGCATTTAGACCCCAAAAAATTGTCGTGTATGTATCCTAATGTGCAGCCTAAATGTTGGAGATGTGACTGTCTAGATGCTACATATTATCACGTTTGGTGGACCTGTAAGAAAGTTAAGGCCTTTTGGATAAAAATTTGGTGGGTTATGCAGAATGTCTTGAAGAAAAAAATTCAATTTTCTCCACAATTGTTTTTACTGGGCATAGCTAAGGGTTTTACATTGGGTGAAACAAAACTGATATTGCATATGATAACAGCAGCAAGATTGTTGATAGGTAAATATTGGAAAAATGAAGCGCTGCCCACGATCGAGGAATGGACTTTGAAGATGGCTAGTTTTGCAGAGATGGCGAAGATTTCAGCATATCTAAAAGACTGTTCACAAGAGACTTATGAATGGGAATGGAAGAGGTGGATAGATTACGTTCAGAACAAATATCAAACTAGAAAGTATCAAATAGCTTTTATTTGAGAATGTTATATTAAGATAGAAATATTTTAAGGTAAAGAGGATGAAAAATTTATTTCAAAATGTTATATTAAGATAGAAATATTTTAAGGTAATGAAGATGAAAATTTTTAAGGGGGAGGGAAGGGTTCAAGTTTTATATACAAATGAGGGTTTTTCCTTCTACTTGATATGAGTATACTGTGTGGAAGTCTGGGGGAGAGGGGAGGGTTAGGGTGGGTTAGGGAGGTAGGGAAGTTGGGGGTGGGATGAGGGGGGAAAAAAAGGGGTGAAAATGTAATTGTAAAACTTTTGCAATAAAAAAAGCACTATTTGTAACCAGTAGCTTCAAAATTTCTTTGACCCAGCAGCTCCTCAGCAGACAGTGACTCAGCAGTCTTAGGTAAATTATCTCTCTGCCCTGTTCGTCTATGATTGGCTTTCACAAATTTCAGTACATGACAAACAGCAGCTGGTGTAACTCCAGGGATGCGGCTGATGGCGCCAATCTAAGACCAGAGAAGGCAAAGAGCAGGTTTTATAATATAACTGTCACAAGGTTATTAGATGCACAAAGACAAAAAACTACAGAAACACTCAAAGAAAGGGGTCATGAGAATGGCAGAGTTTACAGAAATGGTTAAACCGATCTGCTTCATTCGAGAAGAAGCAATTACTACCTTTATAAAAAATTGGAAACCCTTTATGGTCTTTTTTGACGAGAATGGATAAAAATGAAATGGTGAAGTCCAGATTTACTGATTAAAAAGGGGGTGTTTATGGGAAGATGATAACGAAGATGAACAATTTGGTGGACATGGTAACTATTATTTCTGTAACTATTACAAAATAGATTGGAAGTATTTCTTTAGCTATATTTCTCCTGTTTTATTTCAAATAAAGGCAGACAGGTTGTTGATTGAGGTCTACTTGTATATAACACCACATCTGAAAATTTCTAACTCTTCCAGGATACACATAGCACAGTTTACACAGTATTCATTAAGCTTTCTGCCTCCTGTACTTTACCGTTTGGGGGCGGTGGGCATGCAGTATCTCTCGCACTTCCTGGGATAGAGATACATCGATAGTGAGATAATCTAGGTCCTCAGGTAAATGGAGAGCCTCATCTTGACGTACTTCCTCTATTTCCAGCTTTTGATTGGCCACATGGAAACCATAAACAGCTTTTAGGAAAAACCATGAAAATAAAAAAAAAATGAAGCAAAAAATAGGGTACAGAAAAAAGCTCTCAACTGTATACTTTGGCAATTGCTTAGGATTTTTGATTTATCTCTTAATGTAAATGGAGAATAAGTGCCTTATCATGAGCAATAATATCACAAGAAAAGTGATGTGAGTAAGCTTGGCTTTTTTCAAAGCCACACGTTAAGATTTGGAAATAATTCCATTATATTCAATTTTGCTTTTTCCATAGTTCACGTAATTAATTTCCTTCTGCATTGCAGAAGAAAAGGAACAACTGTTTTCTTTCTACAGCACCTATTTTTCACAGAAATTCAGTGTGTCCTCAGTTTGACAAGAATTTACGGCCTATGTCTTGAGCTAAATTGTTGCAAAAGAAATTCTATGACTATTATAGTTATGTACCACCCAATAAAATATTCTGTACCTTCTATTTTCAGCCTTTCTGCCAGTGGTTTCCATTCGGTGAATTTTTTCATGGTTTCTGGGAGAGCTCTAGCTAAAATATCCATACTGATCTCTGGATTCTTGAAAATTTCTAGAGCACTAAACAAAAAGAAACAAACCATCCTATTATTAAGGAGTGAAATAATCTTAACTTTGTCACAATAAATGAAACAAGTATTCCCAGGAACTCATTTTTTTGTTTTGAAATTTTGATTACATTTGAATCACAAACTTTCAGCAGATTACTCCATTTTTCCTTATAGGAAAAGTATTTACTATAGTTCCTACTTCATCTAACTGAAGTTATCAGCACACAGGCCTTGATCCTACTATCCTACTAAGGACCAGGTTACTTAAGGAGTACCTTTTCCCATATGTACCTCCTTGGGTCAGGTTTTTCCAAGGGGGGGCCTCCTTGAAATCTTCCCACCAAAGAGGTAAAGTGGGTCTAGACCAGGAAAGATTGCTTCCTCTGTGGTGGCACGTCACTTATAAAATGCCCTCCCAGAGATACTCAAGTGGCACCCACATAAGCATCATTTTGATACCAGATGAAGAAGATCTATGTATTTTCTCAGGCTTATTAATTGGCTTTTAATTGCGTTTTAAGTCACATTTTTTTAAGAATTGGAGCGAACACCTTTACCTTACCTAGTTTGTGTATGCTTTTATTTTACATTTCATTTTATTGTTTGGTATTTTTATCCAATTTACATTTTTAGTGAGTTTTATTATAAATGCCCAGAGAGCTTTGACTATGCATGGGGCAGCTTAAACTTTTAATGTTCAATTCCTCATGCATCTGGGCTCATTCAAAGCAGCGGTGAAGGAAATGTATTTATGTTTTCAGAGATAACCTGGACAACTTTGTGCACTCAAAGAACTTCTTAAAATCCATACATGTACTAGATTGTTCCAGTAAAAGTGAGAAATGGAATGCAAGAATGATGGTTACATGCCTCAGTAAGCAAAACTCTAGAATAACAAAGCAATAACCACAACCTGCGAGGGAAATGATGGCAAGGACTCATTCTGGCCTCTGGAAGGAGCTGCCGCCACATTTTATAGCCAAACCGAACAGACTTCAGTGCTTCCATTCCTTCTTCCAGCATTGCTTTCATCGAAGAGGCTTGTTCATACCGTTTTTGTGACACACAACCAGCTTCGTGGTATCCTTGAAATTTATACCAAAAAAAGAAAAAAAGAATGGCACCTGGAATGAGGACAGAATGAGGAGTGTATCAAAACAGATGTTGAAGGAGTGACTACCTCGGAAGGTGAGCCTGCTATCGGCATTATCTGGTCTCAGGGACATCCGAAACTCTGCCCGGCTGGTAAACATCCGGTACGGCTCTTTAGTGCCAAGAGTGGTAAGATCATCAATCAAAACTCCAATGTATCCCTCAGTGCGACTGATGATAAAAGGAGGCTTCTCTTGGATCCGCAAGCCTGCATTGATTCCAGCAACAACACCCTGCAAGATGACCATGGGTTAATAGGAATTATAAGGAAAATATGACTGGATAGCAAATATTATTGGTCTGTTTGATGGATGCTGCTGCCCACTGTTTTGGACTTGAGCTACTTTAACCGTAGAGCAGTAGGGGGCAACCAATGATTCATATATGGCTCGCCAATGTCCTATTTGGGCCCCCAAATCACATGGTCATCCCATAGAAGTTTGGCAGCTATAACTGAACTGTGACAAAAATTTTCTTCAGTACTTCAAAAACAAAGGGTGAGATGGGTGAGAGGCCTACAGGAAGCAAATGACTTCTGTTCTTATCTTTAATGCTCTGTCTCTGTAAATCAATAGTCTAAAAATGTTTACATCTGTCTAGTCACATCTACATATTAGTGGTGGGGAGAGTCAGCAGGCCAGGAGACTGAATTGAAACTCGTAATTCTTTATGAATTGCCTACCTTTTTAAACGTGGAAATTTTAAATGTGGAAATTTTAAATTTTAAATTTGTCTTATTTATAGGGTCACGGGTAAGGCGTTTTAAATTGGGGAGCCATTTTGGATTTAATTCTGTTTTAAACGTATTTTAATGTTTATATTGTATGTTTTTAATTTTGGCTGTTCACCGCCCCGAGTCCTTCGGGAGAGGGGGCGGTATAAAAATCTAATAAATAAATAAATAAATAAAATACCTCTGCCCTAGAGAGAATCAACCTGATAGACCTAGGAAAAAAAAACATGAGCCAAGAATTCCAGCAGAAGAAAAACTGAAAATCTTAAAAGAACACAAACAACAAATAATTTAGAGTAAGAAGAATAAGACCTAAAGGGGAACCACAGAGAAGAAAGCTGGTGCAATGACCAACAGCTATGTAGATGATGCCAACAGAGAGCAGAAGCTCAGGTTCACTTTGTTACCAATTAAGATACTTTCTAAATGCGAAAGTGTCTGAAATATTAGCAAACGAAGCTGGTCAAGTGGGGAGAGGGATGTGTTTATAGGGCTAGCCATTAATGTCTGGTTAAGTACCGTATTTTTCGGAGTATAAGGCACACTTTTTTCCCTCCTAAAAGAGGCTGAAAATTTGGGTGCATCTTATACTCCAAATGTAACCCTGTGCACAGTGCCCAAAATGGCTGCCCAGAACAGCTGCTGCCTTCTCTTACCTCTTCCATGCTTGGCCGGCTTTAATCACTGGAGCTCCCTTCGAAGATCAGATGTGCTTTTGAAACTGTTTTTCAGCCCCAACATAAGCAAAGTGATCTTCCGTGCTTTGCCTGCTTTTCTAATTGCTGCTCCCTCTGATGATCAGCTGTGCTTTAGAAGCTGTTTTTTAGTCCCAACCAGCCCCAACCTCAAAACCAGTGAGCGAACTAATGTGCTGAACCTGACCAGGCTAAGATGAATACCTGGTAGGCAGAATTTCCCCCCCCCCAACCACCTCCACATTTTTCTCCCCAAAAACTAAGGTGCATCTTATATTCCGGTGTGTCTTATATGCCAAAAAATACGGTAACTTTTGACTTGAAAAACCCTTAATGCATCAAATTGTGTGCAAACAAAATAATTATTTAACATGTCGTGACATCTCTGTTCTCTTGTATAATTTTTCCTTTAGATAGAGTTTAGAACCAAGCATCCTTTTATTCAGAAAAATATGGTTCATGCCTCTTCCTTTTCAATGTCTAAGCCAGATTCATTTTTTTCGCTGTCATTATTAATACTAATACAGCTTTCCAAAACAATAAAACAAAGATCCCTGGCTTCATCTCTTTACCCCTTCGAGGGCACTCTGCTATTCAACCCAAATATTCATTTGTTAAGCATGTATCCTCTTGAATATTAAGATAAGTGACTGACCTACAGCAGCCAGAACCCCAGATTTGCTCTAGGACAAGAGTAAATTCCCTCATTGCACGCATTCTAAAGGTGTGTGAAAAGGGCATTGTTGTGTGTTCCAAGAAAGCCCTGACAAGAATGAGGAACTGTCATTTAATCTGAATGAACTAGTAAAAGTGTCTTGTGGCTAAATGTCACTGATGAAATTAGTATCGCAGATGCCAGCTCTGAATCTTGGTCTACTTCCTGCATGCTTTTCTCAAGTCACCCACCTGGGCTGCAGCTTCCTCATAGCCTGTTGTACCATTAATCTGTCCCGCAAAGAACAGCCGCTGCACCAGACGAGATTCCAGGGAGGCGCTCAGCTGACGTGGATCCAGATAGTCATACTGAACTCCATAGCCTGGTATGGATAAAATGGTTTCACAAATGATGTTTGACAAATGCACATGGAAAACGTAACTCTACAAATCTGGTTGTTAAGTATTTCTACAGGTGCTGAACAACGTGCTGATGTACAGATCTGATTAGTGAACCATTTCTCTGAAAGGAGGAAAAAATGCCTCCACAGTGAACAGATAAAATCCCTTCATGAGTGGGAGGATATAGGAAATAACATGATTTTCCAAATCTGCTTACCGAAAAACCTGACCTTCTTCCAACTTCTCACCTGGCTGTATCATCTTAGCATGTTCCAAGCCTCTGATAAGACTGAGGATTTTTTCCTGTATTTCAGAAGGCAGGGTCAGGGACATTCCCTGTGGGTACATGACGTTGGAATCCAGACCTTCAGGCTCCAGCCAGACCTGATGTTGGCGATTCGGAAAACGTAGAACTTTAGACTCAAGGGAAGGGCAGTATCTAGATACAGGACAGATAGCTAAATCAGAATGTCGACACCATCAGGAAACTAATCTATTCATTTGTATGCCCCCAATTCCCAATGACTAAGCAGCTCGCAAGTCAAAACAAAAAATACAATATGAAACAAGCAAAAAAGAATAATAGATGACAGAAGCCAGATGAGAACAGAAAAAAGAAACAACTCCATGCAACCCACTGGGTCTTCACTCACACACCTGAAAGGCCTGGGAGGGACTAGTAAGATTCCCTTGTGCCTCATCTTTGTGGTGAATTCCTCAACTTCTAATACAGGGATCAATAACACTTAAAGCCTTGTGAGTAGAACACCAAGTCAGTTCAAAAACTGCCATAAAAAATGTAATGTTTGATTGTAACTTTAGGAAAAAACAGATTAAATTAAAGAGGATTTAATGATATCTTTTAATATTATTAGAATATTAAAACTATGATTAAAGTTATATTAAGTTATAGTTGTGGGATCATCTAGTTTTTAGAATGCGGCTCCTGGCATCCTGATCAAAAACCTTCAACAAGAGGAAATGAAACTGTAGAAATGATTCAGTATAATCCGGTTGCATTTGTGCCTCTTTTTTCTTGACAGCTATTTTTCGTTTCGGCTGCACAGATTAACATTTAGATTTTAAGGTCCTCAGTATTTATGTTTATCTTCTTATTTTATTTTAGGGCTTTAGTATACTTTGTCAAGTATCACAGAGATTAATGGTAGTAATATGGCATCTATGGTTATCACTAGAGGGCATCCAATATACAGTCTTGTGAAAAAAATGTATACCCTCTTTGAGTTCTATGGTTTTCGGTATCAGGACATAATAAATATCATCTGGTCCTCAGCAGTTCTTAAGTTAAGATAAATGCAACCTCAGATGAACAACAAGACATGACACATTACATCAATTCACCGTGACTTATAATATAGTAAAAATGTTTAAATAACAACAGAAAACAGCAGTAACTCTCAGACTGAACAGCCAACAACCAATACATATTAATTTCTTGAAAGAAATTGAAAGCAAGCACCATCTTTATTCCCAAAGGGCTATCACATCATATGCTGACTACCACTCATTTTTAAAAATAAAATGTTTAAAACCTTCTTTTGGTTTCTACAATGCTATACAAAATCATATGACAGTACTTGCCATCTGGAAAAGTGGCTGATCTAGCACTTCACACATTAAAAAATGTAATAGAGACTCACCGGGGTCCTTTTACTGTTTCTTTGATGTGATTGCTCAGGTGAAGATGCTCATGGATGATCTGCTCTACCTCAGGGTTGGTGTGGGTCAAGTAACAGGGCAACTGATCTTCTGGCTGTAAAATAATGGTCAGGATTTGGTGAATGCATTAAATAATTTTTATACATGCCAAATATACACTCGTTGGATTCCGCCCACTGGGAAAAAAATAATCAAAAGCTAATTAGAATTCCTCTGCTAGCTAGAGGAATCAAATGTCATTCAGAAAACTGAGCACCTTGTTCTTTCCAATGGTGATTCATTTTTAAAATTATTCTTTGCCCAATAAACAATCAGTTAAATACAATCATCACAAACTGGGATCTATTGCAGGGGTCCCCAACCTCTGTGCTGTGGCCCACTAGTGGGCCGTGAGCTGCTTGCAACTGGGCTGTGGAAACGGCAGGTAGGTAAGCATGTGTGCACATCCCCACTTGCTCAAGCAGTGGGCAAGTTTGTGTATGCATGCTCCATTTGCGTAAGTGGCGCGTTTGCACAAATGGAACTGCATGCACGTGTGCTTGCTGGCCGCTCTCGCAAACCATCCCCTCCCCTCCCCCCCCCGGCAGGCTGATCCGCAAAGCTGGAAAGGTTGGGGAACTCTGATCTATTGGATAAAGATTTTCCCTCTCCTGCATGTTCCACAAATTTGCCATGAAAAATTGAGGGATTTAGGGAATGCCCAGGAAGGACGGAAGGAAGTGAGAAATCTTATATCAACCGAGGAAGCCTTTATGCAGCACTGTATACTTTTACAAATACTTTTTTTAATACTATTAGCATTAAACATTAATTCTAAATGCTATAGTGTTAAATAGTACATAAAAGTATATACAATGTTCAAGAATCATATGGCAGCTCTATATTAGAAAACTATCCAGCAGATGACAAGGAAAGATATCCTTTAAATACTGTAAAACAGAATTACACAATCTAAGATCCTAAAGCAACTTACTATTCCTAACAGCTGGGATGCAAAGTCACCAAACATTCTTCCCATTTCACTAAACATATTTGATTGTAAATATATTTTAATGAACTTAATTAATTTATGCTATCTCTACCCACCACTTTTTAGAAGATGACTTGAGAATACCATTCAA
Organism: Arizona elegans; assembly: GCA_022577455.1. Lineage (NCBI taxonomy): Eukaryota > Metazoa > Chordata > Lepidosauria > Squamata > Colubridae > Arizona > Arizona elegans. Next base: position 198,896,028 of record JAKOOJ010000001.1, on the reverse strand, counting down.
AGATTGTGAAACCTGGCCCCTGAAAAGTTAGGACAACAGGCAGCTCTAACGTCAATGAAGCTTTAGAGAAATTGCTTCTGTAAATCTTAGCAATTCCTAACATAGCAATAGAGAAAAATACCATCTTCAGATCCCTCTATTCCACATATAGAAACAGACAGGAAAGGAAGGGAAGTGTAACCCATACGCCCTGCTTAGAGATATTCTCTGAGAACTGTCACTGACTGCTGCATTAGATGGGCTTTGGCCCTGATTTAGGAGGGGATTTTCTTTTATGAAATCCGCTAGCCTAGTGATGGTGAACCTTTTCGGCACCAAGTGCTCAAACTGGAATGTGCACACATGCGATGGAGCGCTAAAAACCTGATGACAAGCTGGCCGGCGCTTACATATGCACCACCAGCTGGTCTTCAGGTTTCTGGCACTCCAGTGTGCGCAAACACCAACTGGCCAGCACGAATGCGTGCACCGGAAACCAGAAGTGCAGCTGGCGATGGCGCACTTGCCCACAGAGGGCTCTGCATGCCACCTTCCGCATGCATGCCATAGGTTCGCCATCACCGCCCTAGCCATTCAGACTCCTTCCATATGAAAACAGCCATGTCTTTTCATGTGCTAGAAAAGACCAGGACTATATGGATACACGTGCGTTTCCCTGCATTTTCTGGCCCACCTTAATCCACACAGCTTCACTGAGGAAACTGAATGGCACAGGAGGGTTATCTGCCTCCTGTTTCTGAAGATGAGTGAAATCAATGGAGTCTCTCAGCAACCGTGGAGGAGTTCCGGTCTTGAGTCTTCCCATGGTAAATCCAATCTTTTCCAGCGTCTGAGCCAGGCCAACGGAGGGTTGGTCTCCCATTCGCCCCGCAGGATGCATTTCCAATCCGATTAGAACCATCCCTCTCAGAAATGTCCCTGTAGTCAGAATGACACTCCCAGAATGGATTTTTGTTCCATCTTCTGAGGATGGAAAAAGAAAATGAACAGACCATGTATCATACTAATTTCTGCCCTGATAGTAGAAAATTGTAAGCATCTACTGTTTTCCAGGCAAGCAGATTTAGATCAATACAGATAGCTACAGAAAATATCACATTAAAATTGTTTAAAATCCTAAAGCAGCTTCAATCTGGTATCTTCCAGGCATAGCTGAGAATTTTGGGAGTTACAGTTCTAAGATATCTGAAGGCTATTAATTTAGGGATTGCCACTCCAAACCCTTCAATGTTAATGTTTAAACTTTGTATCTTACACTTATATGATCTCATCTACAACAAAAGTTTATGCATAAATTCTGCTCTATTTGAAAATAAAACATATGCATTTAGTCTGATTATGGGTATCAAAGAGTCACACATTGAACTAAATCATAAAGAACAAATTAAACGATTTACTATCCTGAGCCAAAAACCCTTGTACAAATTTTTCAAAGTCAACCTAGAAAGAGGTTGACATATTTTTCTCTCTCTCTGTGTTGCTCTCTCCCCCTCTCTGTAACAAGAGGTATTCCTCGCCTAACAACTCCATTTAGCAAAGTGCTGAAAAAGTAACTTTATGACAGATCATTCATTGCAGTTGAACTGTCACTGGTCTCTTCAGTCACATGATCAACATTCAGGGGCTCTGTATCTGATGGGTATGTGTGATCTTTGAGTGTCTTGCAGTCACATGGTCATTTGCACATTTCACTGCTAGGTTCTGATAAGCAGAACCAATAAAGTACCTAGCAGTAAAATCGTAAGGTTGCATGGTCACATGATGTCTCACTTAACAACTGCAGCTGATTCACTTAGACCATGGGTATTAAGTCCATTGCAGTTGTATGATTTCTTGTTATTGACCCTGCCACTTAATGGCAGAGTTGCCAGTCCCAAATGTGGGTGTTAAGCGAGGACTGTTTGCAAATCAAAAAATGATTTGATTCAAGGCTGAAATAGAAAAACATGTCTTGGTAGAACGGAATTTTATTTTTGGTGTACTATAATTATTTTTGTCTCTGCATAATTTAAGGATATTTCTGTCAATTTGAACCAATCTCCAGGGAAGCTGTCTTAATACGTACAAAAAACAACAACAAGAACAGCTGAAGAAGAGTTGAAAAAGCTTCTTCAATGAGGAACAAAATGTTTTCAAAGACAAACCAGACAGGCCAGTTGCCTCTTGAAAAAACACCTTTGGGACAACAACAAAAACAGCTTATCCTTATTGGTAAAACTTCAATGGCATCATATGACTTGCCAGAATCCCTATATTTACTTTCATATGTTTTGTGGGATTCTTTTTCCTTTGTTCCATTCATTGATCACCTGCATACTACTATTTAAAATACAAGAGTTTTCTAATCTCTTATTAATAAAACTGTCTTTAACTTTATACCATTCAACACTAATTCATTTCCGGGCAGGAAAATGGCCACACCCCTTAGTCTCACAGTTCAATGCTATACAGCCAGAAGGTAGCACTATAGCTATTGTTTTTCACTTTAGCCTAGAAACCACCCAGAAGTTAAACCAGATGAGGTCCTCCCTTGCAGATTAAGTGGTGACAGAAATAACTATCAAACTGCTACTCTGAGAAGCAGAAATCGGAGCCAAGGTATGGAGAACCAGAGAGCCATTGGGCCAAAAGTTTTAAGGTATCTTAAAGTTTTCTTACTCTCATTACATTGACTGAGAAATAAGCAAAACTGCTTTCTACGGTTAATTGAGCTAATTTCTAAACCAAATTCCACCTGCTACTATGTTCTGATGCAAATGAAAGGAGACAGATTTTATTATAGATTACTTTATAAAGCGGCAGCTGAAAAAGTAACCTGGATGGGGGTAGGGGGGAGAAGTCCTAGTCATGAGTACCTTATGCACCAATTATTGCTGGCAGCAACTAGGCTTCTCTAGTCCCTGAAAATAGATTTCCACAGTAATTATTATCAGTGCAGATGGATGGAATCCTTGATTCAGGAAGCAGCACTTTCTTCCAATACTAACCCAGAATGACTCCACTGACGGATTGTTTGCCAGGATGATTTGGCTCTGCTACAGTCAGCAGCAGATCTTCCACTGATGCTTCACAAGTGGTCAGGAGTGGGGTTTGCAGAATTTCTTTCTACTGGGGAAGGAAAAAGAATTGAACATCCTTGCTTGATCAAGACCTCTTGTGGAATGAAAAGCAAACAAAAACCTTACAAGTACTAGCACGGAACCTTCTCAAGGATATCACTTTACGTGCAAGCCATTGGGTAAAAATTCAGATTCCAAATCTACTTTGCTACTAATAAATAAATCTTTTTTTTTTTTTTGTTAAGGATACCTCAATTGCACTGAGGAATTTTCCACACGGCTTTATTAAAATGTAAGCCAATGGATAAGCAATATGTATTAGACTTTGTTAGTTGGTTTATTGCAATTTCCTAAGATTTACAATTTCACTATTTACAATTAACCAGCAACATTTAAGAAAGCTGGGCAAACCATCCAAAAGGATATTTCATGAAACAAAAAAAGCTTCCTTCCGCACTTGCAGCTGCTATGCTTTGGTGGCAATTGTGGCAGAGCTGTTTTTTGTGCATGTACATGCGCACTCAGAAGATTAAGAAGCAAATTCCCAGCAGCCACATCAAATGTTTGGGAGATACATGAGCACTGGCATCTTAAAGCAATAGGTTTAGACAGATGCTTTGTCCACTTTGCAAAGTGCTCTGCTAAAGGATTTGTACAGTGGAGTACTGATAAATTATAAAGAAAATTTAGACTCTACAAGTGAAGCCTTTAGCAAAAGATCCCCCTTTCTATTTTTTTTCTCCTTGAGAATCAATCAGCATTCCCTATTAAGCACAATCAGCCCTGGATTTTTTTTTTAAGGAGATCTTTTCAAGCTTTTAACTTTCCCAAGTATTGGGAGATCTATTTTGGTTATGCTGTTCTGGTTTCATAAAGATTAACACCCGAGGTCTATATAATATGATGTTATTTTTCCTTCTAGGTCTTCTCATGTGTGGTTAATGAGGAAAAACAGAATAAACCACACCTATGAATTAAAGGTAGTCTTCTAAACCAATGGATCAATTCTGTTGATAGGACAAAGATCACTGCTTACAAATTGCTTGTGCCCTACAAATTTCTCTAGAGAAATTGGAACCATATGGAATAGTGGAGGAGAAAGTTCTTAGAGCTGCAAAAGGAGGGGGGGGGGATTGGTAAAAATCTTTCCAGATTGAGATATAAGTTTTATAAGGTACAAATTTCAAAAATATGAAGAGCCGTTTTCCCTATGCATTACAACATGGATTTCTCACATTAAAGCCTTTGCATCTGAAGCCTTATGTATTCCTTCAGTATTTTGTACGAGGCAATAGGTACATTTTAAAAATTAATAAATGAGAATGGACATTTTCAAAGATCTCTCAGAACTAATAGTATAAGACACTGTTTTTTAATACTTGGAATCCACAATGAACTCATGTATCTTTTATTTATACATTTAGCAGTATCTTTTTTCATTTGACATCTAGTAAATCCAATTGGATATTAATTAGACTTTCTTCTGGGAAATAAAATGGCAGTCTAAGATAACCTATTTTTCTACTTTGCTTTTCCCATCTCACCTGCATGTTCTCTTTATAGAGCTTTCGGTCAATCTGTGCCCTGTAACCCCAGACTGCTGGTCCTTTTCTTTTGTTTAACACTTTGTAATGCACTCCAGACTGATCGCAGATTCGACCACAGAGCCCATCCAGTGCATCCACTTCTCTTATGAGATGTCCTTTCCCAATTCCACCAAAGGAAGGGTTGCATGACATTTGTCCTGCACCAAATACAAAGTTCAATTTTTATATAGAGGTATATATAAAGACACACACACACACACACACACACACAAATGGATGTAAAGGCTGACAGACAAGAAAAACAGTTCCTATGGGTTGGGAAAGCAACTTCCTTGCAATTTAGTATTAGGACTTGAGTAACAATATATTTATTAACAAAGTATGGCTAGAATACAGCAAAAAGGTTAACAATTCCATACACCTTCAGTTGTGTTATGGAAACCACGTTGTAACATTTATTACAACATTCTACATTATTGGGTAATTGGCAGAATGGCAGAATAGTCTACATTTAAAATGTAAGAAAAAATATTTAGCAAACACTGTTGGAAAGAAGTTTGAAAGTAAAACATAGTCACACAGCATGCTTCACATGCTTAAATTGTTAACTGGACCATCGTTTACACAATTAATCCAATTACCATACTTGGCTATGCCCAATACAACAAATCCAACTAGCTATAATGGATGGGATAACAGAGAAAAGCACCCTAGAGTCCCAAAGGTGCTTTTTCAATGTCTTTTTTGTTTTTCTTTTGGAGACGCTTCGTTTCTCATCCAAGAAGCTTTTTCAGCTCTTCTTCAGCTTTTTTTTTTAACAAAAAAAGTCTGTCTTAAGTATGAAGACAGCTTCTCTGGAAGTTTGGTTTAAATTGATTGCAATATCCTTAAATTATGCAGAGACAAAATAATTATAATACTTATAGTTTCTTCTTGGATAAGAAGCGAAACGTCTTCAAAAGAAAAACCAGGAAATCCAGTTGCCTCTTGAAAAAACACTTTTGGGACAATCATGACCTGGTCCTGGATGACTAAGAATCTCCATAGACACTTTCTCTTTTTGCTAGTCTAATGTGGTTGACTAGCTTATGTTCAAATGCATTCAGGCCATGTTCACACGCTCATGCTGCTTAAAGGGGAGGCTTTACCTATGGAGTCTATTTTGTGCGTGATGAGCAAAGTCTGGGCTCCCACCCGGGCAGCCGCAGCAGCGGCCTCCACGCCAGCATGGCCCCCACCGATGACAATGACGTCATATCTTGAGGTGCCCGACTCTTCTGCCGAGGTCCCGCTGCTCCGCGCACGTTGCAACCGCGACCCGATGACTGCCGGGACCGCGAGGCGGTGCAAGCCGCGACCGAAGGGCAACATCCGAGAGGAGGAGAAAGGTGAATAAATCACCGAGGCGTCGGATAAACCGTGGCAGAAACGGGGTTAAACTGAGAGCCCGGGAATGCCAGCACCATTTCAATCACTGGACGCCACCATCTTGCCTCTGACGACAGAGGCATCTAAGGATTCTACGTTTTACGGCTTGGGAAGGTTTGCGCGTGCGCACTGGCAAGTGGGGGTGGCAACCGGAGGCCGACCGACTGAAGGACCATGGAAACGAAAGGAAAACTCTCGTTGGTGAAAAGTCAAAGATTCTGAGCAGGATGAGATGTTTGGGCCGGGCTTGCCTTCCTCCCTTAAGGATTATAATTTTCGTTGGGGAATCATGCTGGATCTGGTCCTTATTTTAAACGATCCAAATGGTATTATTTGCATTTGGCACTTTTTGTCAGCTTAGCCTTAGGCTATCCTGGGGTTATTCGGGCTCTATTAGGCTAGAAAGACAGTGCATTTTCCTGAAAGTTGATGGGAACTCCATTTGAAAACCACGTATTAGAATCCAGTACGTAGGAATATGGCTCAGGTATAAACAAGTGGATTTGAGATCCATTCAGGAGGCTATATTAATAATCAGTCACATTGCTGGGCACTCACTACTGTACAAGAGCCTAACTATCTGCTGTGATGGCACAAAGCCTCAGTACCATAGTAGCAGGCATGGAAGTAGAGCCCCTGTCTATGACAGTTTTCTTATGCCTAAGGCTAATCATTCACTTTTCCTTGTGAATAAACATGGATGCAAGTGCACTCTGTCTTATTTTTGAGTAAACATCCATGAGGGCAATACTGTACATATTTTCTCCAAGAATGAATTTAACAGTGTATTTCCTATGGAAATTGTGAACAATGCTAGCCCTGATTATTGAGGTCTTTAAAATGCTACATTGGCAGGTGTCAATATCTAGGTGACCTTGCCAATGCTGATAACTAAGTAGGGAGATTTGGATGGGAAACTGTGAGTTCAAGGGTATTGGCTAGAATGGGAAGGGAGAAAGATAATAGCAAGCGTCTCTAACACTGACGAGAAGGATGCAAACATCAGGTGTCAAGCTTGATTTGAAGGCATCCTGTGCAACCCACATCTATAAACCTGCCAAGTTGGACAGTTCTACAAAATGTAAATTTCCAAGAGTTGCTTTTGAATGCAGCTGCATACCAATGGATTTAATAAATACATGCCATAAAATTCAATATCTCCAATTCTGGATCTTCCAGCTCCTATTCACTAGCTGAAATATACATCCTCCAAAATGTACTGGTCTGCCAACATACTGAGACAACTCTGTGGTTGTCATGGAGCCTCTAAAATGCATTCTGTGTCAATGCTGATGTCCTGCAATTTTCCAATTAGGATCCCTAATGTATCCTACACCTATTGCATACACCTATTGAGGGGTATGAATTGCCACCTAAACAAACCAGCTAATAAACATTACTCTAGAACAGGGGTGTCAAGCTCAATTTCATTGAGGACCGCATCAGGGTTGTGTTTGACCTCGGAGGCCAGGGGATGGGGCGGGGTGGGGCCAGAGGTGGTTGTGGTTGACACAGGCTCAAGATGCATTTTCCCCTTTGCATTCAAAACAGCTATTCCAGAAAAAGGGAGATTTACTTTCTGGCACAAATGGTCTCAATTCCATAATGTAGAGATTAAAGACATGTAGAGTCCCCAGCTGCTATGGGGCTTAATTCTCTTGTATAAAAGCAGAGCATAAATGAACTGACAATTTCTCCAGATGTCTCTAAATACTGTCTGTATAACAGTCTATCTATCTTTGTTACTATCTCTGACACAGTCCTAGAGGAGGACTTAATATTAGTAATAATTTACAAAATTGATATATCCTTTGATATTTCCAGCCCAGCCCTGCGGGCCAGATACGGCCCATGGGCCTTGAGTTTGACACCCCTGGTCTGGAATGTTGCATGAACCCTGCTTCAATTGTTGGAATGCAGATGAAGAATGAAGTCACATCATAAGAAACCATAGTTTCATCCAGATCCAATTTTAGTTTCCAAACCATGCTGACAAAGTCCTGTGAATTGTTAATGTGAACGGTGGTGCTGCCATCCAGAAGAGCTAATAAGGTGGTTCAATATTTTACAATATTGTAGGTGACAAGAATTGACAATTGACTTGAATGGAGTTCCCTCTGTGGGTTTTGTGGAGTCCATATATGCATTGAGTGGCTTCCCTGGGGTAAACGACATTGTCCTTCAGTAGTTGTTGCAGGAAATTGATGATCTTTTTCTTATAACTGCTGATAGGATCTCTCTTCAGAGTCTCATATGTAGCAGTGTCCTTCAGAAAAGAGTTCATCTTGACATTGCAGTCATCTGTGTTCAGGATAACCGTGCATCTTCCTTTATCAGCTGCCAAGATGGTGACTGTTGTAGTGGTGCGCCTGCGTCTGCAACAGTGATGTTTGGGACTCTTCCTAGGGTTTTCACTGCTTTCCTTTCTTGAATTGTGAGGTTGGAGGGTGGTGTTTTGGCATTGGCGAGGGTTGTCAGATACCTTCATAATTGTTCTGCCCTGGTTCTGCCAATTTATTGTTCCTGATGGCTGACTCTGTGGCTGTGAGGAGTTCTACATTTGGTAGCTGTTCTGGTGTTACTGCAAAATTCAGTCTTTTGGATAAAACATTCTTTTCTGTTTGCATAAATTCTCTGTCAGACGGACCTCTCACCTGTCAGTCAGTTCTCTGAGATATGTCATTCTCTCATCTGGATTGATTCTTCTGTTTTGTGTCCTTGTCTAAACTGTAGGATGGAACATTTGCCTTTCTGTCTGTCTTTGCCCTTGTTATGTTGTGCTAGAGTTGTGCCTTCTTCCTAAATTCTGTGACCTTCGCCAATACTTCTGTTGAAAGAAGTGATTTTAGCTCTTGAAGTTTGTGTTCCACTCTCTTTCAAAATCTCAATTGTAAAATTAATCTGTTTTATTCTTTTATTGAGAAGTTGGAGTTGTGCTTTCTGCATGAAGTTTTCGGTCCCATATCCTTTCACTGTTGAACACAGGTGCAGGCTGATGGGATTGAGGCTGTATGTCTGCATCTCAAATTGAAGCGCAAATGGTTCCTGTAGTCTGCACGTTTTCTGGAAATCTGTTCATATCCTGCACCATTTGAAGGGCGTTCATCCCAACATGTATGGCTAAATGGCTGTGGAGATTCTCAGTCATCCAGGTCTCAATAGTCCAGGTGTCATAGTTGTCTCAAAGCTGCTTTTTTTTCTTCAAAAGAGGCAACTGGATTGTTTTTCCTTGAGGAGGAAGAAGAAAAACATTTCGCTTCTTATCCAGGAAGCTTCATCAGTTGTGATGGTGGGGGGGGGGAGGAATGGAAGGACAGGTTCTGACAGTTGAGACAGGATGGTGGGGGGAGGGAAGGAGAAATACTGACAGTTGAGATTGGAGGGAGGGGGGATGGAAGGAGAAATACTGACAGTTGAGATTGGAGGGAGGGGGGATGGAAAAATAGGTTCTGACAGGATGGTCAGGTTCTGACAGGGGAGGATGGAAGGATTATATTTTTTGTGGTCACTGGCTGTTAATACTCTGTCTGAGAGCTGTTGAAGAGAATTAGGGTTTATTTGCTTTATCTGTTTATATCGAAAGAGGACTTGTATTGTCCCTTTTTATGCCCACTTGCAGTTGGGCATGACAGACTTCTCTGACGTCTTTTGAGGGACAGCATCCAGACTGATCTCCATTGGGCCACTGGCAGTGGTCCATGGAGGCTGCTTGACTTCAGGGATATCATGCGGTTACGTATCATGACCCATGCCACAGTTCTTTGCTGATCCACAACATTGAAAGAGGACATGTATTGTTCCTTTTTGAGACTCCTATTTATTCCCTGGCAGGGGTTTATAAATGAGAGGAATTATGTAGTGGGGTTTTTTCCTGAAGGAAACCCTTTTTATAGGAGAGCAGTTTCAAATTAGTAGCATTTATCAACCATATGCCCTTGGTTGACAAACATTCAAATAGAAAACAATACCCTAATCCAGGTGTTACCAGTTGATAATTAGCAGACTTAATATTTAGAGTATATGTTCCTGAGCTATTCAAGGTCAACAGCAAAAACAAGAAAAAAAGCAAAATCAAAGAAAAAAAGCAAGGCTCAGGCTTACTGTAATTAGTTCAAAAAAGAGTGGAAAGGGAAAAGGAAAGCAAAAATTCCTAAAATATGGGGCTTTCAAGTGAGATAAACTATTTATTTACCTACCCACTTACTTATCAAGTTTATATTGCTTCCTCACTGGAGAAGACCCTAATGCTGGGAAAGATTGAGGGCAAAAGAAGAAGGGGACGACAGAGAATGAGTTGAAGGAAATAAAAATGTCCCTCTGCCTCAATAATGGAGCCATCTAGATAGGTCTATGACTCTGAGGGAACCCAGTGTCAGGCCCAAGCCCAGAAATGATACAGAGAAATCCTACTGAGTTCAATCTTTTATTTGCTACATTTAATGGATAGAATCCTGCCAAACTCGAGCTGTAATTTTCTAACTACAAGATATACCCTGGGAGAGTCTGTTGTGCGACTACCCTACTCTGAACCTCTTCCTTGCTCCCCCATCCATCTCGGGGCTGTGAAGTCTCTTGATCCAGGTCTCTTTCTGGGAAAACTCTGTGCTGCCCAAACTCTGCCCCATTGCTCCTTCAGCTGCACATGCCATCAGACTCAGTCCAGGTAACCTAATATGCTCTTAAGGGCTTTTTCAATAATCAAAAGGGACGGGACCAACTTAATTTTGGGAAGAACATTCTGTTAGTGTGGGCACCAGAACTGAGAAGGCACATGTCCTGTGACCACTAAATATACATCTGAAGCCATCTTGCAGTTCTTTCAAGAGAAATGGGCAAGTACAGTGTGGAGCAAAAACCATACTGTAATTTACTCTGCCAAGCACAGATACTTCTCCAATTCTGCTCAGTCACCTCTGCACCACTTTTTCAATGTAAATTGTGTGCATTTCTCTATTTTTTCTATGACAGTCTTCTTGTTAGTTCATCCTCTGATTCTACCAAACACATCAGCAGGATTTTGTAATTAAGTTTCCACCAATTTTGAAAAATAGCTAAAACTCTGAGTAGCATTCATTCAGTCAATCAGTTGGCTTTGCTTTTCCTTTTTTGGTTCATGCTTCATAAATAGTGTGGCAGATACATGAAATCACAAAGCAGAAGTAAATAAAATTTTGATGAGATGAAAGCTATTTATTCAGCTTTTTTTCTCCGTGTGTGCTGAGTGTACTTCTCCTTAATCATTAAGGATTGGAAGCTTAGATTTTGTTTTGTTTTTATTTTAGTTGCATTTGGACAGTTTAAGTTTAGTTTACAGTATTTATTTATTTATCTTATTTACTATCACACTTACTTTAGTTTACACACACTATTATATTTAATATATTTGTTTAGTTTAGCTTACAGTAGTTTAGTTTACTTCACTTCAGGACATTGACGTAATGATGGAGACATTCCTGTATTATGCGGGAAAACTTCTGTTTGAGGTAAGAGATCCTGTTTTATTGATTTATTTACTTGTCAACTTGCATGTGAAACTCTAGGATTACTTTAGGATTCAAAGAAGTAGCATGACTGGTAACATGACATAAATAATCAAAATGAAATAAAACATGAATCAAAGGAATCTAGGAACAAGCAAAAATTGCTTCAGAATAATTTTTAGAAAAACATTTGAATTTGAATATTTCAAAAATATCTGTACATCTTCTTCCAGGCTCTTTCTTGGTGAATTGTGTTAATATTTTCAATTTAAATATATCTACAGGACAACCTTCCTGAAAGGTGCGGAAACATGACTCTGCAGGTAAGAGCCCTCAAATCCCTCTTTCTAATTAATTTGTAACATCACTTACCTCTTTTAAATGTTGTATAAGGTGCTCATGTTTTCAATATTTCATTTGTACAGCATCTAGAGTCCATCTGTGAGGGAGAGAGGCAATTGTTAAATATGATCAATAAACACATAGTGTGTATTCTATTTTCATACTAAACTGCATTGGCTGTTAGTCCTGGTTAAGTGCCATAGAATGAAGTACCCAACCGACAATAATTAGTGAATATTTTTTTTTATAAAGGTTTTTTTATTTTTTAACAAACATACACAAAGAAACACACAATGCATTTTTTCTGAACAGAGTATTGGCCGAGTCCCAAATTTGTACAGTTTTTACTTACCTCCCAACACAATTTATGTATTTCATTTTTGCCATAATATTCTTTCTCTCTAATTTTTTTCTTTTCCTTGTTTTTTCTGATATATAGCCAATATTACCATTCGCCCTAATCTCTAATTTTAGTCAATTTTTCTTTTTTTCCTCCTCCAATTGCTCTCCATGTTAAAACCCTTTGATTTAAATTCAATCATTTTTCTAATACTTAACCCTAACTCTAAATCATCCTATTCAAATATTTTCCCAATACTCCTTTTTCACAACATAATATAATTTCAAGTGTTTTCCTTAAATTCCATTGTTCCAATCACAGATATTAATATTCATAATCTATTTCCTTCCCTCTTTTCCATTTTCCTTTATCAATTTATTCAAATATTACAAATATCTTACTACAATTCACAAGTCTATAACATTAAAATCATTCATTTCTATTTCTCAATTCCTATTGTTTTTTAAAAATAAACCCACTTTTCCATTGCTTTTTCAAATATATATATTGTCTACACCTCTTCATAATAAACATAATCATAATTTTAAAAGTTAATTTTCATTATTGCCAATAGTATCTTAATCTTTTCTTGTTATACTATAAACAAAATTAATCTTCACAATACAATTTCAAAAGCTTTAGCTGAATTCCATAATTACAATTAAAAACATTCCAAGTATTACAGTTTCATGTACCTTCAATTCATTTATAATTCTAAATAATTTCCCCTTACTTTATATATAATTTAAACAAAGTTAATTTTCAACTTTTCCCTCTCCTCTTATTTAGTAATCCATTGATCCCTTTTCACAATACACTATAATTTCAGATGCTTTAACTAAATTCCATTATTACAATTAAAAACATTCCAAGTATTACCATCTCATATATTGAACTTACTAAAATTCATTTATATAGATCTGACTTCAATTCATTTATAGTTCTAAATATATCAGCTACTCCTATCTTCCTTTATCCCATTTTCTTATTTTCTCTTCCCCCACTAATTTTAAAGTCCTTTACTCTCCTAGCTTGCCCTGTATTTCCATCTGCTCTCCTGCTTCCCCTTTTCATCTTTCTTATTTCCCCACTGTTAATCCCAGTGTAATCTTTTGAGTTTTTTCTATTTTTTCTCTTCCCCCCTTTCTCTCCTTGTCTCTTTCTACCCTCTCTATTTTTATCATTGTTAATCCCAATGTTAATCTTTAAAGTTCACCTTTATTCCTAAATTTATCCCTTTTCTCCCAGTTCTCCTCTTTTTTCATTGTTACTTCCCACATAATCATTTGATTTTTCATAATCAATATCTTTGTCTTTATCTTCAGTGTCACTTTCTTGCCTCTCATTCATAGTTTCTTTATCCATTTGGGTATGTTCTAACGCAATTTGTTCATCAGGTTTGGGTTTTCCATGCATTATTATAATTATTTCATTTAATTCAGCTTTGAATGATATACACATCTTTTTAATCATTTCAATTAGTTCCTGCACCATTTTGTTATTTCCACGTTGCTGTTATTCCAATTTTAAATTATTATAATCCACATTCTTTGGTTGTCGAGGTCACACAGCTTGCAAGCAAATAAAACCTCCTCAAAAGTTCCCACCGCTCTTATCACTTCAGAAAGTTTTCTTTTCAAAATAAAAATTAAGCGTTGTAATATTTTTTTCCGCCTCTAGGTGTCTCTCTCCAATCCACAATTCCAATCAACAGAAAGTATCCATTTTATTTATTAAATCCACATTACCAATATTTGCCAATTTCAATCTTTTTCTTTTTAATTTTATATTACCCAAGTCTAATTTAAAATCCAGTTCCAAACCCAATTTTTTTTAAAAAAAACTTCTGTTACAGGGCTTTAATTTTATATTTCTTTATTCTTCCTTCAATGGTCAAAAAAGAATTTTAAAGTTTTTTCCAATCCTCTCCATATCTATTATGGGTTTTTTCTTCTAATATTTTAATTATCTCCACACATTGTAATCCAAAAGTCAAATTCTGTTTCGGTCTTGTTCTTCTTTTTTTTTTTTTTTTAAATTTGATTTATATGCTGCCCTTCTCCGAAGACTCAGGGCGGCTTACAATGTGCTTCATCCTTTTGTATATTTATACAAAGTCAGCTTATTGCCCCCACAACTGGGTCCTCATTTCACCTACCTTAGAAAGGATGGAAGGCTGAGTCAACCTTGAGCCTTGGCGAGATTCGAACCCTGCAGTAATTGCAGGCAGCTGGTCTTAATAACCAGCTTAATAACAGGGTGCCTTAAACCCCTGTACTACCAAGGCTCTTCCTACATTCACATTCCCCCACACCCATTAGCTGCTGTTTCTTCACTGGGGCACCTTTTAACAATTTAAAAATATTTCTTTTTTTTACCTGTGAGCTGGCAAACACTCACTCGGCATCAATACTCTGTCCAAATCACCTCTCCTGCTCAGAACTTGGTCTGATTGCCCCAACTTTATGGCCGCCGCAATGGCTGCCGCCCCCACTGTCGAGTCGAAAAGTTTTCTCCAACCTCTGAGGAACCTGCCAATTTCTCTTGGTCATCCGAGGTGCCTCTCCTTCTTCTCCGCCCTACAGGACAGGTCAGGTCCGAAGACCCCTCGACAGAGGTTTGTTAGCCCGGGATTTCACAAGGCTCATCAGAGCCCGCTATTCCCCGACTGTCTCGCTGTGACGCTTCCGGTCGAATAAATAATTAGTGAATATTCCCTGTCCCTTTTTTGTAGCACTGGAGAAGGTTCTGTGTCATGAATATACTGATGATAATCAGTTGTATTTCCCTGGGAGGTGCCAGGCAGGTGTAAAATCCTGACCTAATATATGGGGACTGTTAGGTTCTAAATGAAGAAGCTGACATTGGATCCAATGTTGTTTCTCTCCTCCCCACCCCCAAAAAAACCCCTCTCAATTTAATGTCACTACAAACAGTAGAACCAAAACAGTACATGTAGCAATATCTTCTATGATAATCAGCCCAGAAACATATCAGAGGAAAGATGAATAGAAGCTTCAGCTGTACCTGCAGCTGGCTAGAGGCAAAAGTCATAGGATTGTTACTTAACAATGGTTAGTGAGGACCTTCATGTATGGTTAAAGCAACATGAGGATGAACTAGTTGATTTATACCAACTGCAACACAGACATGCTCTATGCATAAATGAACAAATAAATAAATATTTTTTATTAATAAATAAATAAATAAATAAATAAATAAATAAATAAATAAATAAATAAATAAAGCAAATTCAGTTTTAGTTCCTATATCAGCCTGATTTAACTTTACAGAAAATACTCTATTATGCACTGCTAGCTGCAGAGGCAGAGCTGGTAAACATTAATCTTTTTCACTAATGTATATCCAAGTGGTTTTTGTTGACGTGTGCTAATTATTTCCAAGCAATATTTCCAGAAATTTATATTTAGAAGTCAAATATAATTTTAATCATTTGTTCCAGATCAGTTTTGATATATTAAAGTTTCTTAGAAGAATTATATAGATTATATGCAAGATTAATATTGTTTTTAAAAATCTATCTAGGCTAGAGGATTAAATTTTTATTCCTTATCGGTTTTTACAAAAAAAGGGAAGGACAGCAAAATTATTATTCCCAGCAGCTTCATTTCTAATCAGCCTGTTTAATGTTGCTGCTAACAATCTAAAATCACCATTCTTTATCCTAACTACAACTATTAATATTTTTTGGGAGAATAAATGTATAAATTCCATTGAAAATTAGAATATAAAATGTTACAGTGTTAAGATTAATAATAGATTAGTGTAGTTACCTTGCTTTTCAAAATGAGGCATTATAGTCCAAGCCTTTTGCCAGAACTACTGCAAAGTGCTTTAGAACAAATGGTCAGAATGCAGCCAAAGCGCATTGCAACTGGCTATGACTCCAGCCAGAAATAAAGCTCTCTCCATCATTAACTGTCTCTGACAAAATTCTATGAAGAAGCCTTATCAGTTGGGTATGTGTATCTTAGACAAGGATTAAGGGAAGACAGGACAGCTTTCTGGATCTTGTAATTTTTTCTTTAATAGCACGAGTCTTGAGACAAAATCATACTATGATTTACTTAGTAAATTCGCCTCCTCCAGTTAGTTTGCCTTCAGGTGTTCAAAATGTCTTCTTTTGCCAGATCTGTCTCTGGAAATAGAGAGAGAGGCAAAGAAAAGAGAGAGAGTACATGGATGAAATGATGGCAAGGCATCATCAAGTGGAGCTGGCAGGAAAAACATGCCAGGATAACAGATGTAAGTAATTCATTTTCCTTACAATCCTGTTTTAAGCTCCTCTTTTTGTCTGCTTATTTCTATTCTATGATTGATGTAGGCTTCTTATAATTTCTATATCTTAGGGAAAATCAAAGACTTGCCAGCAAAATGGCAAGCATTGTGAAGCATACCAATGAAATGAAGATCATGCTCCAATAAACTGAAGAAAGTATTACTTTAACTTTATACATTTTAATTATTTTCATTTTAAAAATGAAAATGATAGATTTCATGTTAAGTTTAATTTTACGAGTGCTAGTTATTCTGATATTTTTTTGGGCTAGTTTTTGCCGAGTTGACCAATGATGCCACGGAGAGGCTGAGGCAATGCCAGCTGGATGAAATGGAGGTGGAAGTAGAAGACATTTTCTCCCAGTATATTTATTCAAAAACGTTTAACCAAAATAGACAAAGATGAGATGCCATTTCTATTGGACCAATGTGAAATAATCATATTGAGAGGCTGTTATTTCATGGGATACTTACATAGGAATCTGCCCCCCCAAAAGAAATTAAGAAAAAAAATATCTGATTTTTTTCCCAAGCTTTTGTTTTACTGAGACTTCAAATTTTTGGGAAAAAAAATCTATAATCAAGAAGCCCAAAAAATTCAATCAAGAAGCCAAAAAGGGGAGAAAAAGACCAAAAACAGCTCCCCACCAGTAATCAGCTCTCAGATGAGCATAGATTAACAGCAAGATTAATATCACACCAACAGTTAAGAAGTAAACAATACCCCAATTAAGGAACTGCCACACAAGCTAACAGCAAACAGCCTAACTAAAGAAGATTGCACAAACTGACTACAAACAAATGGCATGACAAAGTAGCAACATGGGTGCATTGCAAGATCTGCAAGAAATACCATTTGCCTGCAAGTATAAACTGGTGCGACCATAAAATAAAGACATAAAAAATGAAGAACTAAAGTGTTCTGGGACTATAGAATTCAAACAGGCAGGCACCTGCCACAGAACAAGCCAACTGTCGATAAGAAAGTCAAAAAAGTCTAGATGGTAGACAGGACAAAAATCACTTCTTAGTTTAGAAATCTGGTTGGCTCTTGCACTACATTCCTATCAAAGTTTATTCAAAATTCTCACTGAACTTAATGATAGTCAATTCCAAATATGTAGGCATATACTGTGCTAGACTTTGGCATCAGGATTAGAATAAAGGCATGTTCATTCCAGGTTCTAGTCATTTCTAAACTAGCAATTTAGTTTAGAAATTAGTTTCTAAACTTCTCTGGTTATCTAGCCATCACTGTGACAATTGATCTCCTCAAAGGACAGGCTGTTAGAAGGACGGGGTGATGTTACAAATAAATACCTTCCCAACCGCATAATTCTAAGGGATAATGGCCTAAGAAAGGAAGTTTTACAAAGTAACTGCTCTGCTTCTTTTCCATTACAATTGCCAAACAGAAAGTTTTTGGCTTTTGAAAAACAAAAAGATAGAGAGGCAATTAAACATTTCTACTTACACATTATGTAACTTTAGTTGAAGAGAGTGAATCATTGCAATCATGAAAAATTGCATGTTTAAGTCTTTTACTGCCACCTTTTGTGATTTTATGTCATTGCACATACCATTTCCCCATCCTAATCTTTATTTGTATCCTGCCTTTGTTATTTTTACAAATAAACCCAAGGCAGTGAAACATATCCAATACATCTTCCTCCTCCTATTTTTCCCACAACAACCTTTTTAGGTGGGTTGGACTGAGAGTGAGTGACTGGCCCTAAATCACCCAATTGACTTTCATAGCTAAGGTGGAACTTGAACTCACTGTCTCCCGCTCTCTAGCCTGGTGCCTTAACAAGACCAAACTGGTTTTAATCAATAGCTTCAGCAAACATCATTGCAGTGACAAAGAAAAGAGATTGTATATGTCATGTAAAAGGTAATATTACAATACAGTGCACTTTTTCTGGACCCTATGGCAAACCCTTCTCCATGTCTATCAAAGATGCCTCATCCAAGACTGCATAAATCCCAAAGAATCCCTGGTTTTCAAAGGAATTCTTGGAGAAGAAATGAGCACCTCTGAAGAAGAATGAAAGGCAAATAGGGTTGAACACATGTAAGTGCCTATGATAAGAATTACCTCTTGGTGACAAAAAATGGTAAAACCTATTTATTTTCCCACCCCCTACTGCATTCACAGATTGCCAAATGGTAGCCATGTTTCAGGTGACACAGTCCATCTTGGGTTGGAAAAGGCCAGAGAAGTATCAGTAGGGCCATGGTGAGGACTATTCAAGGCATAAGTTGAATAAAGTTGTTCCAATTCATCCAGGCTGGATTCCAACTGTGCAAGTTCTATGAAGTTAACAGATGCAGGTCTGGCTAGATTATTTGGAAGGAGATTGAATCTCTTGATTCAAAGGAAGTAGACAGACTCCTCAGGGCTCTAAGGGCAGCCACCTATATATTAGAACAATGTCCTTCCTGGTTGCTCGTGGCTTGCTAAAAGACATATGGTTGGGTCCAAGCAGTAAGAATTGATATCCGATGGAGGGTCTGATAGGAGATACTAATATACCTTTTACTCAAGAAGCCATTGCTTGGATCCAACAGTACTGGGTAATTGTCATCCTCTCCAACCTTTCCTTTATGGCAATGATTATACTTGTGGATGTTCTCTGGCAAAACTTAGGATAGGGTGATGCATTAATCCTGACCAGTGGTGAAATCCAAATTTTTCTACTACCAGTTCTACGGACGTGGCTTGGTGGGCATGGCAGGGGAAGGATACTGCAAAATCTCCATTCCCACCCCACTCCAGGGCAAGGATACAGCAAAATCTCCATTCCTTCCCCACTCCTGGGGGAAGAATATTGCAAAATCTCCATTTCCACCCCTCGGGCCAGCCAGAGGTGGTATTTGCCAGTTCTCCGAACTGCTCAAAATTTCCACTACCGGTTCTCCAGAACCTGCTGAATTTCACCCTTGATCCTGACTCTCCATAATCTCGCAGCCTCAATCATAGCATCCATCTGGACTGGCAAAATGGGCTGGGAGTGGGAATTAAGGTATTGCAATGGTTTATCAAAAATAGCTTTACCCAATCTAAATCTAGCAGCAAACCTATCGCTATTTATCTAACACTAATGACAATAGGTTTAATTGCAGTGCTTGGAAAAAACTACATTTGAAAAGTATACTTTAGTGCTCCCTTTCTTTCACTGCATAAATTCTTAGTGCATATAGAGGGGGAATTGTCACATCATTCTCTTTTTTCCCAATTATAAACATTGTGAGAAGATTGAGGACATTCTTGACACGGTTTTGAAGAATTCGCCTCTATAACCAATAAAATCGCATTAAAACATTGCCATTCATTTATGGAGATTCTCAATCCGGGTCGTGGTTGTCCCAAAGTGTTTTTTTTTTAAATCAAGAAAGTCCAGTTGCAGTTTTTTTTTTTTTTATAAAAAAAAGCATATTTGAGTTATTATTACTCCTTCCCGCATTCAGCAATCTCGCGTTGCTTCGCGTGCTAATCCAATACACACTCAGAAGAAGAGGCAGGCCTTTGCTTCAGATTCCCGCGTTTGGTGTACAATGGGGTGCGTCGCTCAGCCAATTGCAAACCGCAGAGAGGGCTTCCAATCGCTTTGCGATTGGGCGATCCAGTGTTCTGGCGCCAAGTTCGAAACTCATATAAAGCGGTGAGCGGGCTCCCTCTCGCTTTTCTCGGGTTAGCTGTTTTCCTGCCTCTCTCTCTCACTCTCTCAAGCCGAACGATGATCTCTACTCGCAACCCTCTTTCCCTTCGGAATGAGCAGCAGCCCCAGTTCTCGCCCAAGAAGAAGGTGCCTTTGAACGACAAGGAGAACACGGTGAGGTTAAAAGGGGACAGGAATGGTTAATCTCCTGGAGAGTGAACCTTTTAGGGCAGGGAAGCAGAAGAACCCCTTTGTATTGGGGGGGGGGGGGAGAATCCGGAGGTCCAGTGGTGGGGAAAACGAGTCAGAAAAGTTTTCTTAGTTTTCTTGAGAAACTTTACTCAGCTCTAGCGGGAGACGGTGCAGATTATATTTGCAACACAAACTGAGGAACATGGGGGGAAGGCGGCAGCTTTTCTGAGCTCATAATTTGGGAGATTAGTGCGGCTTCCCGGAGACGCCTTTTGTTAGGCAGCCGCGGCATTTTGCTCGATTCGCTTCCAATTATTTGTGGGAGCGATTTCTCGGGATAAATATTCACAGGGATTCAAAATTCCTGCGCAGGATCGTTCATGCGATGCCTTTTAAATGTATCGAACTGCAGCTCCCGTCGTCTTTGCTTCTTTGGCGGTTCTTAAAACTGGAATGACGGGAACTGAAATGCCGCCCCTCCCCCCCCCCCCCCCCAAAAAAAAAAATGGGAAGGTCGCCGAGTTACCGCTGACCTTGAGCGAGCCTTCCCGAAGGCCTGGCCTTTTTCTCAGCCGGGGAAGAGTCGTGGAAGTCCGCACCGGAGGGCTCGCGTGGGAAAAAAAACGCTCTCGTAACTTGCCTGGTGTAGATTTAATATATATACACACACATACACACAGAGTTGGTTTTTTTTTTTTTTTTTACTTTTTAAAGGAATTTTGTTGAGTTTGTCAGCTTTGTGACCCCTTTCTGGGTTTACCCGCCTTTGAAATCCACCCTGACCTCGTTTCCCGTCTCTTTTTTTTCGCCTTCGTAGCCCCCCTCGCTCAACGCCACCCGGGTCCTGGCGGCCAAGACGGCGCGGAAGATATTTCGGGAGCCGGGTGACGAAGCGGTGAGTCTTAGTGGTGAGAGGCGAGCAGTTCGTCTCGCCGATTTGGGGCGGGGAGTGGGGGGTGATCGGAGGGTTCGAGAGGGGGGCCGTGAGGCTGTGTGGGGATGGAAGGTAGCCCTTTGTGTGGAAAGGGTGGAAACCTTAACCTTCCACTCGTTCCCGCCGCATAGGAAGGAGTGAGGGCGGGACTCAGTTGTCTTCTCTGCAGCTTTGGCGCCAAATGCCCCATTACGCAAACAGTGAACAGGCATTGAGAGTGAAACGGGACAGTGGATCGTTGGCCTTTCAGCGGGCCCTAGTTGGGGTTTTTTTTTCTTTAAGGGATTAAAGTTTATTTTCTTAGGTTTAGCAACACATTTGTAGGTTAGTTGAATCAGCTGAGCAAACAATAGTTTAAAGGAGAAGGCTCACTTTATTGCTATTGCAGCTTTTCTTGGGGCCTCATGTCCTGTCCTATTCTAATTTCTGACCTGGCCACTCTTAACTTGCCTGGTGTAGATTTTATTTATATATATATATATATATATATATATATATATATATATATATATATATATATATATATATATATATATATATACACACACACACATATATATATATATATATATATATACACACACACACACACACACACATATATATATATACATATATATATATATATATACACACACACACACAGTTGGTTTTTGTTTTGTTTTTTTACTTTTTAAAGGAATTTTCTTGAGTTTATCAGCTTTGTTCTTATTTTTCTCTAGTTCATATTCTCCGCCCTTAATCATTCTTGTGCTTTGATCCTTTTGCATTCTAACTTCTCTGGACCATTCAATTCCTATCTGTATACAAAACCTATCTGTCTCCTTTATGATTCTTTTTTAGGATGTAAAGTAGAATCTAAGAAGTTGGGCTTTTGTTATTCTCTCAAAAAAATCAAGATTCGGTGTGGTTTTATTACTGAATTTGTCTTAATCTAGAACTATTGAAAATATGTTTTTTCTCATAGAAATGCTTCTAACATGGCAATATATTGCACTTGTACTTTTCAGGAGGTGCCTAAAGGAACGAAGCCGCTTCCATCAAACAATGTACAAGATGAGCCTCTCTTAAGGGACAATCCTCACCGTTTTGTCATTTTTCCTATTCAATACCATGACATCTGGCAAATGTACAAGAAAGCAGAAGCGTCCTTCTGGACAGCTGAAGAGGTGAAGGCCTTTTATTCTCTTTCCTTTGAGGCTCTGGAGTGGAGATAGGAGCAACACTAACAAGATAGGTTTAGAGTAACTGTCAAGAGAGCCAGTCTGATCAGATTGCTGGATTAGGACTAAAAAAAAAAACGTGTAAACCTGAACTCAGTCATGGAATGACTCACTAGAATGTCTTTTAATTAATTACTATCTCTGCCCAATCAATCTTTGATTTATCTCAGAGGAGATAAAATGGAAGGAAGAATGCTACTTAAATTATTATCCTATCTTTTGAAAAGAAAAAAATGTTTTAAAGTAATTGCTTGTATTGTGATTATTCTCATTGGCTGTTTGGTGTATTTAGGTGGATCTTTCTAAAGATCTTCAGCACTGGGAGTCCTTAAAACCAGAAGAGAAGTATTTCATTTCACATGTTTTAGCATTCTTTGCTGCAAGTGATGGTATTGTCAATGAAAACTTGGTAAGCGTGTTCAAATTTTATATCCAATATGCCAAAATAATTATCCCAATTTTCCCTATGTATATTAATTGCCAGTAATCTATAGCATCTACAGCAAAGAGTCTTGAGTGATCCTGTCTACCGTACTTTAAAATAACAATTCAGATATACTATCAAAATAAGCAAGCAGTAAAGTTCTAGCCTTTTTTTATTCTTCCTACACCAGAAGTATAAAATGGGTTATGGTGCCCACTTCCTCATAAGGCTTTTCTGTAGCTTTTCTAGCTGATTAAAAACATGATAAACAAAAGGAAAAAAAAATCCTGATTTATGATTAAGGAATCTTTTCCTAAATACTTAGTACCACAGTTGAAATATGAAACTAGAGGAAAAGCTATGGAAACTTATAAACCTGTGGGAATAACAGCTCCATTTTAATGGACTATAATTTTGAATTTCCTGATTTCCCAATATCAAAGTGGCTTTCCAATAGTATGCAAATAATATATGGAATAAAATAGAACTTTACTGTCACTTTAAATGTACACTAATCAGCATACATTAAATTAACATTTCATTGCATTCAGCTCTCAAAGGATAACTATTATGCATATATCTACATGTATGACACAGCATCACGGTCTAGTTCGAATGTATACATATACATGACCCAAAAAAATCTTGTGCGTTTACAAGACAGATGGCGTAAGGAACAAAGCTGTTACAGAACCTAGTAGTTCTGCTATAAATACTTTAGAACCTCCTCCCAGAGGGGAGCAACAAAAACAGACCATGAAGTAGGTGTTGGGGTCTCGTGGCAATGCTTCGAGTTCTCGAACCACACAGTGCTCATAAGCAGTATCCTGAATAACAAGAAGCGAGCTTCCTATAATCTCTGCCGTCCTTACTGCTCTGTATGGACTTTCTATCTGAGGCATTGCTACCACCAAGCCAAATATTGATGCAGTTTGTTAAAATGCTGTCAATTATGTCTCTGTAAAAAGTGGCC
The DNA here is from genome assembly GCA_022577455.1 of Arizona elegans. Lineage (NCBI taxonomy): Eukaryota > Metazoa > Chordata > Lepidosauria > Squamata > Colubridae > Arizona > Arizona elegans. The sequence goes on along the minus strand of JAKOOJ010000001.1, from coordinate 198,872,125 downwards.
AGGACAGAAGGAGAAAGATGTGCTTTCCTTATCTGACACAGGAAATGCAAACACTGGTTTGCACACTTCACTAAAGATATGAAGAGACTAGGTCAGATAGTTATCTGTACCCCCAAATATTTAATACTGTTGACTACCTCCCCAGCTGCAGCTTTGATGCAAAGTGGAATGTGATTATGCCAGCTCTTTCTAAAATCAACAGTGATCAAAATCAACAAGTGAACAAGTTTTTATTGCACCAGTCCACCAAAGCCTTCACCCCCATTTGCACATAGTCTCCCAGCCCTTCTGTGTTCACACCATTCTGGCTATTCAAGTGCCTCTTATGGACTCTCATTACCTTCCCTACCCAGCAGCAGTAGCTATTTACCTGCCTGCTGGGTTGGGATTTGCAACTTCCTGCCAACTTCCATGCTAACTTCAGTTATAGGAAACTGCCTTACCTAATGACCATGGGATTTGGTTAACTGCAATTGGGACTCCAGGGATTGCCATCAATAAGCAATGTGGTTGTGCTTTTGGCCTTGTTTAGCACTGAAAACCTAATTTCTATTGTAAGTTGAGGACTACCTGTACCCCCTTGTTTTAAAAATTGATACCAGAATTGCTGTCACTAAGCAACACTGATGTCATGTGACTTGCTTAGCAATGGCAATTCTGGAACTCCTGTTATTAACAGAGACTCCATTGCTTGTTAAATGATCCTGCCATGTGGCTTCCTGCTGGCTCCCGCATTGACATTGCTTGTCAAGCTGGGCAAAAAAAGTTGCAAAAGCAACTGTAGGATGTTACAGTGGCTGGAACTCCAAGAACTCATTTAGTGCCATTAGAATAAGTTTGGATGGTTGCTGATCCTTAAAGGATGTAGTATAGATTATGTATAAATTGATAGTTAGATGATAAAATGATGGGATAATATCTGTAAATAAGCTAACATAGGCACAATTCTGCATAAATATCTCTAGGTGCAGTGCTTTTTAGAAGGGCTGGTTATGTATTCAGATTGTAAATTGTAGAAAATTGAGTTTAAGTTGATGAATATGAAGTGCATATGGTACATGTAGAGAAAATGGAAGAAGGTAGTTTGAGTATGATCTTTTCTTTTAGAGAAGCAAAACCTAAGTACGAAAGAGATACTTTTGGGTGCTCTGCTTGAAAAGTAGAACTGTTTTGATGCCTGCATGGACTACAGTGCTATAGTGTTCCATGCAGAAGTGGTTGGGAAGGAATCTATCATTGCCAGAGGCTTTGGGCAGAGAGGAAAGGGCAAGGGTAACGTTTGTGGCCTTTTCATTTAGCGGACTGCAATGGTGTATCCCACCAGCCCTATCATTCCTAATCTTCCTTAAGACTGCCTTCTCCTCTGTTAGAGAGTAGGCTATGGCCAATAAAATTTGAGCCTGGGATGATAGTGGGGAAGTGAAGAAATAATTGTGTTTGTTCTATCTAACTCCTTGCCATGCAGAATTTCCAGCATGTGGTGTTATTCTGAGTTTGAAACAAACATTGTCATGTACTTACCTAATTTTAGCAGAATAGGTTTTATCAAGAAATACTTGGCATATGTTGTGTAGGCTAGACTGGGAAATTGCAAAACAATCTGGAAGAAAGCGACAAATTTCCTTCATAATGCCAAAAAAATACATGAATCATCCTGATTCAAAAATGTTTTCCTTTTTTTCAAGGTGCAAATTTGAGTTCGGTTTATCTAGTAATCTGACAATTTAGATGTAATAAAATGAGTAATTAAAATGGAAGGGATGAAATTAAGATTGATATTTTAGCCTATTAAGCAAGTAAACGTGAACATGTGTTTGAGTATTTGTTTTAAGTTTTCAAAAACTAAATTTAATAACAGTCTTTTGGCAGAACTTGGCTTATTTTTGGAAGATAAAGGACATTTATATTTGTATCGCATATGCAGGAAATTAGTCAGAAATAACCAGATCAAATTAAATATGTGCATTGTAACATATTGTAAATATCTATCCTCTAGGTGGAGCGATTCAGCCAAGAAATACAAGTCACAGAAGCACGCTGTTTCTATGGCTTCCAGATTGCCATGGAGAATATTCATTCAGAAATGTATAGTTTACTTATTGATACTTACATTAAGGATTCTAAAGAACGGTTAGTATTGTTTCTAGATACATACTTGAGCATGCTGCATTAAATATTTATTGAATGTGGAAGCACTTTAAATATGAAAAGCATAGTTGTATTCCTTAGTTTTATAGAAATTCTGCAAATAAGGGGTTTTTTTTTGTCTTAATACAAGAAAAGATATTTATTCTGTTTTGTAAAACAAACAGATTCCTACAGTGCCTAAGAACTGCAGAGATCTGAAGGGGTGGGGAAGTATTTTGGAGTGTGCATGAGAGTGTACATCTTCCTGTTGTCGGCTCAAATCTTTTTTTTTTTTTTTTTTGCTACAAGGGCTAGAAAAAAAGGCAGTTTTTTTAAAGAGTTGCTGATAGATGTAATATAAGTATCTTTGCATACTCCTGTACACATTCTCCCTTTCATATCTTGATTGCTGCAATGCAAATATAAGTGTTGTTAATACTGAGGTCTTCTGAACAGCTAGCCTTTCTGTTGCTTAGTCCTTTCCAACTCAGTTTGAAACTTATCCAAGACATTGTTTTGAACTGAATTTGGAATTGTTTCCAAATCTGCTTGGATATCCACATGCTCTGAGGTTATGTTTTCAGAACCTAGAGTACACAAAAGAAATTGCCAGCTGCTTCTATGTAGTTCTGGACATTAGTGAATATTTGTCTATTGCAGGGCAAAATATTTCAAACAATGGGGTAATAAGCTATTAACGGGTGTCATCCTCAATTTCCCAGTTGTCATAACAGTAGACCTGTCTTCCCCCCCTGTGACCTGTAGTGGCATACGTGCGCTTCTACTTTTGGGCACTTTTCTCTGCCATAATCCGCATGTTCTTACATTTGGAGCTGGGAGATCGAATGAGGCATTTATTGAGAAAGAAGATCATGTCTTGAAGCACCAGTTACTTTCTATATCCAAAGGTGCTGGATTGAAATTGCATTTCTCCATTCTTTCATAAAGCAATGCCACTGACACCATAATAAGTGCTGTCACAAATCTCAGTTTAATCAACCAGTGGGATGTGGTAGGGAGGTTGTCATTTGTTTTTGTTCAAACGATAGACTGCCCCACCATCTGAAAAATCTTATATGTAAGCTGCAAAGCGGTTTGAATTTGTTTATGTAGTTTTAGGGTGTTTTCCTAAACTCTTCAGTGCTAATCCCTACTATGTCTGAGTCCCAGATTGCATATTCTTCAAGTGTACAAATGGAGATCTGGTCTGAGAAGAGAAGTCTGACTTTTGGATTCCTCCTCGGTGTGGAATCTCCTGCAATTGATTCTTCACAAGAGCAGTTATGAGAAGAGAGAGGTTGCAGCTCTCAAAATATGGAAATCAGGATTAACTCTACCACCTTTAGAATGCCCAGTGAGACCAATTGCAGGGAATTTACCTTCAAAAGGATTTGCAAGCCAAGGAAAAGAATCAGGCCAATTTTTGTTTATTTTTTTCTTTTTCTAACATGCATTAGGCAGGATTTTTTTTAGAGACAGGGATGCATTCAGGGGGGATTATTTAGCAGGGACTATAAGCATGATAACTTCAGAAGCATATCAATCTGCACTCTTGTTCTTTTAGGGAATTTCTGTTCAATGCTATTGAAACCCTGCCATGTGTGAAAAAGAAAGCTGATTGGGCCATGCAATGGATTGGGGACAAAGAAGCTACCTATGGTGTGTATTGTACTAGATTGACATTTCAGATGATTCTCCTTTATGGCATTTGAGCTAGTCTTCATGTCTACTGTGCTTTTTCTCTCTCAACAGGTGAACGTGTAGTAGCATTTGCTGCAGTTGAAGGAATCTTCTTTTCTGGCTCTTTTGCATCAATATTTTGGCTGAAGAAACGAGGTTTAATGCCTGGACTTACTTTTTCTAATGAGCTGATTAGTAGAGATGAGGTATGGCTTGTTGATGAAGGAAACTAAAAATAATTGATTCCATCAGTTAATTCTGTAAACTTGAAAATCTCTGTAGTGCCAAAGCCTAATAACAATGGTAATTATGTTTTTTGCTTAATTGGTGGTAACAGTAGTGAAGAACTTTGCCATAACCGATTATATGGAATTTTTGTAGAAGTCTTTTAACTAATGTGCTACTTTGTTTTTTGATAACACAAATATATGGCTGCTTCCAATTGTTCTTTGAAATACCTTCCAATTCTTTACAGGGCTTGCATTGTGATTTTGCTTGTCTAATGTTCAAACATTTGGTGCACAAACCAACTGAGGAAAAAGTGAGGGAGATCATCACAAATGCTGTCACAATAGAGCAGGTAATTGGCAGTTCTTTCTGGTAATGGTAAAACATTCTCATATCAAAGTAAAAGAAGCTTAAAACTTAGCAGGGCATTTCATTGTCTCTAAGGTCTTGTGTTAAGATACTTTGTTTACTTAAATGCAGGAATTTTTGACAGAAGCATTGCCTGTAAACCTAATCGGCATGAACTGCATTTTAATGAAGCAGTATATTGAATTCGTAGCAGACAGACTGATCCTGGAATTAGGTTTTAACAAGGTAAGTCTTGTGCCCTGTTTCTTAAGAACTACCATACAATCTGTTTATATTTAAGTCTGCCTTTTTTGCCATTAAGTTGGTTTCTGGCTCTTTAGTGCTACTTCATGGTTAAGCAGGGCACTGTTGCAATGATATCCCTTATTTATCTCAATTTATAGTAAGTTCAAATGAACTCTGTGCAAATGTATTATAATGCTGTTGCAATTTCGTACTGTTGAGCCATTTTGCTTTAAATAACTATTTCCAGACTATCTTGCTTTTGAAGATATTATTGGACTTCTTGTACCTTTCCAATATTCACATCCAAAGTGTTAACAATGGTGGACTTAGGGTGGCATGGTGTACTTCCTTAATATCTCTTGTTTCATCATGCTAAAAGTAGAACCCACATTCTGTTCTCTTTCCAGAGTAATTAAGGGATAAATCATGAACCCAGGCTTAGAGAATATTGAAAGTGCAATGTTGGGGAACACTATAGTGAACATATGTATTTGGAAAAAAATCATTTTTATTTATCTTTAAGAGAGAATTCTAGTAGGGAGAATTATATGCAGAAGGTAACAACTGTGAAAGACATTGTCAAGATAGAGCTATGAACAAAAATAGGGACGTTGTAGAATAGTTGATAATAGACATTTAAGATTGTTTGAAATACTAAGCAAAAATGGCTTATATTGTTTTGCTTTAGTAATAACCATATGCTTGAATTACCAATTTCAGATATTCAAGGCTGAGAATCCATTTGACTTTATGGAGAATATCTCTCTGGAAGGCAAGACTAATTTCTTTGAAAAACGTGTAGGAGAATATCAAAGGATGGGTGTGATGTCAAGTCCTGCAGATAACTCATTCACTTTGGATGCAGATTTCTAAAGGAAGTAAGACTTTTTAGCTGGTTTGAAGTAACTGGCTAGTGGTTTTGGCCCATTATCTTCAAAATCCTGTTGTGGTACTTGAGGTAATCGGTTTGGCAAATTAAACAAAAATGCCAAAAAATTATAAAATGTGTTTTGTAACAAGCTATTCACATTTTTGGAAATACTAACAATTGTAAAGTGGTATGTTCTGTTAACTTAAAGTAAGATTTGCAGCCTTTCTATTCCTGATATAAATTGTAGCAATGCTGATGAACATGTAACTGTAATGCCCAATACAGGTTTTAAATATTTACTATTTTAATAGTTTGTACATAAACATAGCACTTTAAAGGTCTAGCCTATTGTTTTGCAAAAGGGCTAGTATTGTGAGTTTGGAATAAACTCTTTTAGTCTGCATTATCTTAATTTCTTTTACTTGCATGTAAATTAAATCAGTGTACTGAAATGGAAACTTACTTGATATGTATTTACTATTTTGGCGGAGTACTTTGTATAGAAGTAAAACTTCATTAAATTCCATTTTTCAAGCTGCTGGATCAAAATATTGAGTTGCTTTCTAAGTAAAAACTCCTCATCCCAAATTGTTCCCCCTGCTTACTTTTTATCATCTTTAGAAGTTTTCCTTTTTAGCTGGTACCCAAATCATTATTAATTTAGGATACAGCCCAAAAGTATATTGAATTGGGTGAGCTGCATGTGTTTATTTGATAAAGGAACAGGGCCTGTACCTGGTGGCCCCAACTGTTTTCTTCTGTTTACACTGATCAGGCATACATACTGCTATATTAGCAGATAGACAAAAGCCTGCTAATTTGCAATAACTTATGAAATATTTTATATGATACAGTCTATCTGTTAACCTGTAAAATTTCTCCAGCATCAAGTAGGTGCTGATGAAACATACTTTTCCACATCTGGAAGAAAACTGATTTGGAAGTGCAGTTCCTTTTTTTCCCCTTGCACTGAAGAAATTGGAACATTTGCAGCACTTTATCGGATTGCCTTTAATTTATTTTTATCATTTACAAAAAAAATCTTTTTTATGCAATTTTTAATTTATTAAATTCTATGTTGCAAGGCTCTCTACAAATACTGGGTGGTTTACAAATGATTAAAAATATTTAAAACAAAATACAAAAGAAAAGGAACATAGACAGCAGAGATAATGCATCCAGATACGAAAAAAGAAAAGGGGATTTTAAACATACTCGGCCAAAGGTTTGGGTAAAAAGCCAGGCCTTTAGGACCTTTTGAGTGGGGGCCATATGGAGTGGACTCATTTCAGAGGGCAGGTGCTGCCACATAGAAAGTGTGCTTTTGGAGTTCCAATAGATGGCAGACAAGTACAAAGAGAAAACAATAGGGGGAAAAAAGATCTATGCTGTAAAAGTTAGTTCCCCCTGCCATCAGACAAGTATAAAAAAGTTCAGTAACTTAATACCTCTAATATTAATTTTTAAAAAAGGTCTCTTCACATAACTCACCTCTTACCAATAATTAAATTATAAAAACTGGCCATTGAGTCCTAATAAGCAAAGGTCTGTTAAGAGCTCTCAGAAATATTAACTTATATTTTAACCTTAATTAGATTAATTTTATATTCCAATTTACCATTTTCTAAGAAAAAAGCAAAATAATTTTTTCCATTTATAAACAGATCTTTAAAGTCTCTCAGTCCTGGTCAAAAAGAAACTCCTTTAATAGCTACCAGAAACCACATGGTTTATATTTAACCCTAGTTAAATAAGTTCCTTATGTTTACTTTTGCTTAACGCATTGTAAGCCGCCCTGAGTCTCCGGAGAAGGGCGGCATATAAATTAGAAGAACTTGACCAACAGAATTTTCAGATAAAATGATAACCAGCCAGTTTCATAGGTTAAATGATATATGCAAATCAGAAGATTCTCAAAGTGCCAGAAGTTGAAAATAATCTACTGGAGGATCGTTGCTTTGTATTAACCAACTTTTCTCTGAAGAATCTAGACTTAGGCTATATTAGACATTTCCACACACCAGATCTGATTAAAGCTGTTTGATCAAGTTGTGTTGGACAACTGATGGCTAGACATGGGATCTGTGGTTTGTCAACATGTTGCTATCTTTTCTAACAACCTGCCAAACTGGCTGTTGACAGTTATGATACAGCAGGTTTGGAAAGCTGTAAAGTTTGCAAAGCTGTCTTGAACCTATTGCACTTTAGAAGCATTCTATCCAGTCCTATTAATTCTTTTCTCGTAATATTGATATAGTTGAGAAGTTTTGTTCTGAGGTATCTTAAGCATGTTGCTGAGATAGCTTTAAAGCTGGTGGAAAATGCCTGAAAGAAGAATTATAAACAGCATCTTGTGTTGATTCCTTGAGAGTTGTAACTGGTCCTTTTACTACATTTAAAATTGTTGATTCCCACCCTCTTTTTCACGTTATAGCCATTGGGGATTGTGTAGAGATGCTTGAAATTAAAGAACTCCAAGCAGCCCAAAGAAACAACCACATTGTTTTAACAGTTTTACACAGAGGCATTTAGAATCCAGAGAAACTGATTATTGCTGGCCATTTTATTAAAACCCCTAGCACCTCTGGAGCAGCAGATAAGAGGCTCAGAACCAATGAATGCTTATGAGCCTTTCATCTTTTACATAATTCATGTAGCCTCGGAATAATCGGTTGCCCTCTGGATATAATAGAATGTCAAATGCAAAGGGGAATAAACAGACCAGGACACTTTGCAAAACCTCACCTGCTGAATTGCCTTCTAAATAACAATCCTCTTATATAGCCAATCCCTCCATTCAGGCTTGCTAAGGCCAATAACCTGGGATTAATTTTTACACTGCTTTTCTTGTCCACAGTATTGGTATTGCCTTCACTGCCTCCAAATCTAGCTATACCACACTTCCTTCTCGCCCACTGTTGAACAGTGATGGTGCGGGACTGCTATTGATGAAGAATGGAGCTGGTAGGAGCTGTAATTTGGAGTTGATTAGGACATTAGTTGATTCCAGGTTGCTGGTTTATGTCTGGGACACTATTCACCTAGTAACTGGACTTCCACAGGGCAAGAAGTATCTAGATCAAGGTTCCCTAATCCATGTGTGAGTGTGAATTCAAATCTCAGCATTTTCAGCAATTCCCCAGGTTTGCCAGAGAACAGTCTTATTTTACAGGCTATTAATCTGAGCAGCAATAGTAAATTGGCAAATTTAAGTTGATAACGTGAAAAATCCGTATTTTGCCTGCTTTTTTTCCCTATTCTCTTTGGGTAGGAGGTAGCTTAATTCTCTGGCAAACCTGGGGAATTTGACTGTTTGACAGTCAAGATCTAGATCAAGTTGAGAAACATCTGGATCACAGTATAGGTAATCCTCGAGTTACAACCACAATTGAACCCAAAATTTATGTTGCTGTGTGAGATATTTGCTAAGTGAGTTGTGCCCCATTATGACCTTCCTTGCCACAGTTAAATGAACATGGCTTCCCCATTGACTGCTTGTCAGAAGGTTGCAAAAGCTGTACATGGCTCCAGGACACTGCAATAGTCATGCACCAATTGCCAAGCATCTGAATTTTGATCATGTGACCATGGGGATGCTGCAATGGTTGTAAGTAGGGGTGGGTTCTACTTTACTATCGGTTCGCAACAGGGCATATGCATGCGCAGAAGCATTCTGATGACGTCGGGGTCAGTGGGCGGAGCCTCCCGCCGGTTTTACTACCGGTTCTATAGAATCGGTCCGAACCGAGGGAAACCCACCACTGGTTGTAAGTGAAAAAAGGTCACTTTTCAATGCTGTTGTAAATCGAGGATTACCTGTAGTACTGTAAACTAAGACTGGCCTCTTATTTCCTTGCTATCCAATCATTCAGTTCAAACAACACTCACAGCACCTTACACCTGATCAAGGGATTATTTCAGCGTACAGGAAAGTCACTGAGCAACGTTTTGCATGCATGGGCATTCCCTGCAGTACATAAAGCTTATACTTCATTATTTAAAATATTTGAACATTTCATCAATGTGATATACAAAATGAGATCTCCAAATAATCAGACATAAAATACAATACAAACAAACCATTAAAATGGGGAGAACAAAGAAGGAAAGCAAACAATACAACCAACGAACAGACAGTTCAAAAAGTGCCTTCGTATTTGATCCTATTGCAGTAATGAGATAGACCAAAGAAAGGTGATGCTGAAATTAAGCTACCTCCTACCCGAAGAGAATAGGGAAAAAAGCAGGCAAAATACGGATTTTTCACTTTGTCAATGTAAATTTGCCAATTTACTATTCCTGCTCAGATTAATAGCCTGTAAAATAAGACTGTTCACAGAATTAATTCCCATCTGTATATACCAACTATTCTTTCTCATCCCCATAAACCATTTTCAGCTATGGAAACAAACACACACACAGTACATCCTAGCAGAGACAATAAGCAAGACAAAGGGAACTAGGTGAAGGGATAAGGACAAGAGCTAGTGCAACTACATTGGAAAAATAAAAAAAAAAAAGGATTGAATTTACAGTACCAGGCAAATAATTCATCCCAATAGCAGCTATTTTTAAAAGCTTAAATTTTAAAAATTTGTATTTTGCATCATAAAAATCGGGAACAATTTTTATCTAGTCTTTTTTTTTCAATCAGAGAAATTTGTTACCAGTATTATCAGAGAATAAGATTTCCCAATTTACAGTGAATTATTGGAGGGACCCCGCTAACACAATACTATATACTTACAGTATGTTACAGATCTTGCTATGTTTAATTATAATGGTCACAGTTGAAAATTCCATTGATGGCTACTTATTGTAAGTAGACAGAACTAAATCTGACTCAAACTCATTGTTACCCATTCTTCCAGTTCTAGAAGCAAAATATGAATGTGTTCATAGTACAAAGCTGATAATCTTTCATAAGAATCAACTGATACTAAGTCCAACATGCTTCAGAAACCTGTCTCAATCTCAATGATGGTTTCCTATTTAATTCAAACAATATGATCAATCAGTTTGTGAAGTTCATTCTAATAAGATGGAAAATGGTGGTATTTTTTAACTGCATAGAGAAACCACATCCTAGTAATGCCGCTTCAGTCAATTTACTGGCATTATACCAGATTTCCATTTACAGAGATACTGCTATGGCTGCCTTTTGTATTCTATAATGCTGTATATAGCAAGAGCAGGCTATTTTGATTCTTTTATTCATGCACTAGCTGAACAGGCACACACTCAAGGATTTGCCTAACAGGATTACTTTTAGCATAATCTTTACAAAAACACTTTTCCTTGTCAAAATGAAAGCCTTCCTCGGGTGAAGGGTAGACCGGCTGGTTCATTAACTGGAAACAGACTTAGTCTTATACCTTCTTTATATGTTTGATAAAAGGCTTTTATACCCAGTCTCAGAAAATTCAATTTATAAAAAGATACCGATAGGTAAGACTCATCTGGATTTTATTGTTAGATGAGTTGCTAGATTCATTAAGATGTTTTAGAAGTTCAAAATGCTTCTTATAGATCCAGAATAATAAATTCTTATGCAGCAGTGTACTTCAACATTTCTTGTTATGTTATCCTCTAGTTGCATTGGATCCTATTTCTCATATGCTTATCTTACCTCTGCTGGATAATGATAAGATTTGAACTTCAGCCCATTTGATAAGCACATATGAGGAAATCTAGTATAGCTCTATATAGGTAATCCTCGATTTATGATCATAATTGACCCCAGATTTTATGTTGCTAAGTGAAAAATTTGTTAAGTAAATTTTACTCCATTTTATGGCTTTTCTTGCCATGGTTGTTAAGTGAATCTGGCTTCCCCATTGATTTTGGTTATCGGAAGGTCACAAAAGGCGATCACATGACATTGCAATCATAAATATGAACCAGTTGTCAAGCATCCAAATGCAAATCACATGACCAGGGGGATGCTGCAATGGACATAAGTGTGAAAAATAGTCATAAGTCACTTTTTTTCAGTGCCATTGTAACTCGAACGGTCACTAAATGAACTTGTAAGTCGAGGATTACTTAGGACTACAATTGAGCCAACAGTTTGGATTGTAAATCATTGTGTTTCTTAAGTGAGGCATTCACTGCCTTGCTGAGAGATCACAATCCTAGTTAAATGACTGCAGGGAGACCTTATTTGGCTAGGTCCACTAGTGTGCAGGCCTCCTCCCCGCCCCATCACTCCTGGAAACCTGCAGAGAAAGGGAAAGTAAGTGGATGTGTGCCGGTTGGTGGAGAGAAGGTCCTGGTCTTCTGGGAAAGTGGTGGGGCAGGGAGAAGGCCTAAGGGGTGAGGTGAGGGGAAGGCCTGCATGCCAATGGGCCTAACCAGCTGACGCCTTCCAGCCTATGGCAGATTTCCATTTACTGGTGAGCCTAGGTGGTTGAAATCTCCTGACCCATGGTGAAAGGGGGTGGGGGGGACTTGCAGTGCTGCCGCAGTTCTGTTAGCTTATGACAGTAATTGAGGCAGGAATTTCCACTGTCATGAAGGTCATGTCAAGGCACCCATGTGATCAGACCTGATTCTGTGACTTCTTTTGCAATGGTTGGTAAGTGAATGGTGGCCATTAAGTGAATGCTGCAGTCATTAAGTGAATGTGTACCTATGGGCATTTTTTTGCTGGAAATCAAAAACGTGTCTGCAGAATGCTCCCAATTACCTGTGAAGATGAGCTTGTTGCTCATCTTGTGACCATAGGGGTGGTGTGTGCAAAACCATTGGAACTTCAGAACCGGGTTGTTAAATAAGTAAAGTAACCCTTGTACTACTGAGGGCTCATCTTGTTCATTTTGCTGATTTCTATCCTAAAATCTTGCCAGGTAGCTGCAAACTACATATGATTTTGGACATGCAACACCTCTCTTTTTGTTTGGCTTGGTTCAGTTCCAAAGACGGTCCACTCCTTTAACTCGGAACAAGGACCGATATATAACTATTTTTCAGAACAAACAAGAATTTCAGGTGAACATCTTTAATACTGATAAGTTATCTCATTCAAGAAAATGTAAACCCATCCATCTGCTTACCTGTTCCATCATCTTCAATGTAGTATTTTATAATGGAATACGAATGATTTTGTTGTTGTTTTTTAAGCAAGTCACCTATAGCAGATGGAAAATATGTCGGCCCATGAGCATTTTTCTGCATGATGTGATATACTGAATCTCAGTAACATAGTTTTTCTGTTCACTTTCAGTCAACCAAATGGTTGTTAATTCAACAAATTGAGTTGTTAGTGTTGCATTTGGTATCACCTGCTCCAGCTTATACATATTTATCGAGGGGAACATATCCTAGCAACAGGCAAGCTAATCTGCATTATATGATTTGTATATGACAATGTTCTTTGTTCTCAATAAAACTAAATGTTTGGATGAAATTGCCCATGTTGCTCTTCTAAGCCACAACAACAGTATATAAAAACACTTAATCATTGATCTCTTTTATCCTCCAATCAATCTTGTAAAATAGGCTAGGGGGAATAACTTGTTCAAGACTCTGAAGGATTCATTATCTCTGAATAGGAATTCCAGCTTGGGATTCTTAGATCTGAAACCCAACTCTACTGCTGTTGTCCTACAATGGGTACTGAGGAAATAAGAAAGCTGAGAGAACAAATAATTTAGGCCAGGAGTGCCCAACCCATGACCTGCAGGCTGCATGAGGCCCTCGATAGCTATTATTGAGGCCCCACAAGATCATAAACTTCTAATATCATTTATAGATACAGTATATATACATTAACTGTATTATATATTTTATATGCGGCCCAAGACAATTTCTCTTCACTCAGTGTAGCCCAGACAAGCCAAAAGGTTGGACATGCTTGGTTTAGACAAATGTTATTAGATTTGTACTTTAAAAATCTGGATGAGACAAGATGATAGCAACAGAGCTTTCTGTTTGTCTTGATTATTATTGTGTGGTTAGCTGGATCGTTGCAACCCCTGATATGGTAGCCCTATTCTGTGTAAGAATCAGTTGCCTATGAAGTGAATGTCAATGTATATGAAGGAAAAATCAAGTTTCTATATTTGCTGATATATTTTGAAATATATAATTATACATCTAGTTATCTAGTTATCATCCACATTTCTGGTTCTTAGAGTGAATGTCAAAGGAAAAGTACCTTTATTTCAAGAAAAACAAATTGAACCTTGAAAATTAAAGCTACTTTTTAAGTGTAGGGATTAATTTTAATGAAACCAACATACATACTTACATAAAACAAGATACATCAAGAAACTAATAAATTGGTGTTCCGGTTGACGTTGCGGCGCTATCGGAGACAAAGAGCCGGGCTCTGCGAAATCGCACCAAATCCCTTTGTTGGAGGATCCCACAAGGGATTAAAGTCACCGTGTAGAGGTGACGAAGAGTGGAGGGGTGCCCTGCAGGTCGTGGAGAGCAGTGGCTCTCCTGCCTGACCCAGGGCTATTTCCTTCTCAGCCGACAACGAAGAGGAGTGGCAGACATTATGGCTGCCATGAAGCTGGGGCAGCCGAAGAAACAAATAATGTGCTGGAGCGGTGTGGATGAACAGTGACTGGAACTGGGTTAGGTGACTTTTTTTTTACCTAAAACCTACCCCAAGGAAATTAACTCTGGAAAAGAAACTCTTTGAAAAGTTTGTTTAAGCGGCGAACAATCACAGAGAGAAAAATTACAGACCCGAAAGAAAAGATTTCGGTCAGCCTTCATTTTTGGCCCCATCAACTCTGATGACATTTCCAAATCACCAGTTATCTCCCTTTTACACAAAAGTTGGACTCAAAAGAGTTCTCAAGTTAAAAAAAAAACTCCTACAGAGAGTAAGGGAAATGGCCTTGACAGAGATATGCAGGAGCCAATGCTCCAAGAATGGGCAGAAGTCATATGAAATAACATTCAGCCATGGCTCAGTCAGAGGCCTCCTAATTCAATCAGTCAGTCAGTCAGTCAGTCAGTCAGTCAGTCAGTCAGTCGGTCAATCAGAATAGAGCTGGAGGGGACCTTGGAGGTCTTCTAGTTCAACTCCCTGCTCTAAAAGGAGATCCTATATCATTTCAGACAGGTTGCTATCCAGTCTTTTCTTAAAAACCTCCAGTGATGAAGCACCTGCAATTTCTCTTCCAGTTTCTCCTTAATTCCAGGTTGCTTCTCTCCTTGATTAGTTTCCATCCATTTTTCTTGCCTTCTGGTGCTTTAGAAAATAAGTTGACCCCTCATCTTTGTGGCAGTCTCTCAAATACTGGAATTCACTGAACTGTAAGAAAGAGGAGGTGCAGCACAATCAGACTTCCAAAATTCTCCTATTATAGTCAGTGTCAATAAAAGTAGTTTTAATCTTCCTGTGGAGTTGATTTCCTGGTCTACCTAGTGGGGCTGATAGGTACCCATTCTATTCTACAACAATAGTAATTGGATGTATATGAATCAACAGTAACTTCCTAGTATGAATAATATTAGAACATGTTCGGCAAACTTTATACCCTCAAACAACATTATGATTTCAATTCAGTTCTAGCCCAGAAATAAATAATTTAAAGGACGTGTTTCCATTGAAGTAAGAGCTAAATTTTCTCTGCCTTTCCTAAATTTTAAAATACTTTTAAAAAACTAGATACAGTACTCAAGGCTTTCACTATTTTCAAATATCCTTTGCCTGGCAACAGCTCTGCACATAGTTCTGAGTTTATTTCTAGGGCACAGTAGGTATATTTTATTGTATATCTTCCTCCCAAATCCCCTGATAGGGATTAGCATTTTCCTAGTTTTAACAACACATGAGAAAAAGAGTTCTTTTATGCTTAAATTCAAATTCTCAGGGTAAGGTAGCTAGAGGGTCTTTTGTGAAATATGTTTTTAATTTATTCACTGTGGGCAACAGGTAAAGTAGGAGACATAAAATATATGTCTGACACCAGGACTTGTCACCAGAGGGGGCAGATGATTGTGACTACCTTGTTAAAATCTCATTTCTTAGAAGGTGGCCAACATCTCTGAAAGGCCATGAAACCATCTGCACACTATCAGCCAAACTTTTTTATCTCTTCAGGGGCAATTTTGAACTCTGAAAATTTGTATGCATGGTGCATTATAAAAATATGCTTATTTCTTATCTTGGGAGTAAAATAATTTCTTTTAAACATTAGGATATATTTTAGGCAACCTTTGGACTATCTTCAGCTGGAAAATGCACATGGTTTCCTTGTTTGTTTACAAATTTAGTTTGAAAGAATTAAAGACACAGGAAATATATATAACTACATTTTTTCTTCTTAATGTGGTGCCCTATGACAAACACAGGAAGCCTAACCAAATCGGAGAAGAGGGGACTGGAAAGAATTTTAAGGGTGGCCATTTTGTGGTAACTAAGATCTCGTCAGATTCTTTAAATAAAGATTAGGAAGTTAAGCAGTGATCAGAGAGAGAAGGGAATGGATGAAGGGAATAAGGAACAAAGAATAGAAAGGAAAAAATCTAAAATATCTTTAAAGAATGACAAATAAGTAAGCTGGAGTTGCTTGAGGATGTAACAAACTGGCTGACTGAAAGGAGACACCTTAATTTTTACAACAGTTTTTCACTACCCACAATGTTAGTGTAGCTAACTGGCAATAATATGACAATAAAAACAAAGAAATATACAGGTAAAAAAAGTTAGGAAAAATCTTGCAACCATTCCAAAGAACAAAGTCACCACACAAGGAATCCATTCTAGCACAAGGCCTGGAGGTAGCACCAGGTTTTAAATAAGACCAGGATGGGAGGTATAGAAATCTCAAGGAGAACCCTATTCCACAGAACTGGCACCATGAAAGACAAGATGTATTTCCTAGGATCTATCAAGGGATATGGTTTGATCCATCAGACCTGGATGAAGTGGATAATCCTGATTCCCCTCCAGATGGGCTTTAGACTAAGCTGTGGATCTAAAGTACACAAATTACACCTTTTTCATGGACTTCCTTTAAATCAGAGAATGTGGGAAGGTAGTAAACTTTTCCTCAGCCCTAGTACAGCAATGTCTTCCCCTTGTTTTAAAAGGATCAAAGCATTTCTTTCTGCAGCAGAGGGAAGGGCTGGGATAATCCAGCTCTGTATATAAACGAGAACCATGTATAGGTACATGCCTCCTCAATAGGATGAGTTTGCAGCATGCTGTCTGGCCTACAATCTACTGCACTTGGGAAATCCTAAATAGAGCTGTCCTTGGTCATTCTTAATCCTACGAAACTGCTGGAGTTTAAGCTAGCTATTAACCTTTGAAGCAGTGGTGGGTTTCAAAATTTTTTACTACCGGTTCTGTGGTTGTGGCTTGGTGGGTGTGGCATGGCTTGGTGGGCGTGGCAGGGGAAGGATACTGTAAAATCTCCATACCCACCCCACTCCAGGGAAAGGATACTGTAAAATCTCCATTCCCTCCCCACTCCAAGGGAAGGTTACTGCAAAATCCCCATTTCCTCCTGATCAGCTGGGACTTGGGAGGCAGAGAATAGATGGGAGCGGGGCCAGTCAGAGGTGGCATTTACTGGTTCTCCGAACTACTCAAAATTTCCACTACTAGTTTTCCAGAACTGGTCAGAACCTGCGGAAACCCACCTCTGCATGGATGAGATGATGTGCTTTGAATGGTTTGAAAATGATTGCTAAGATTCCTAAAGCAATAATTTCCTAGGTATATGAGTGTAGAAGAACTTTATGTGGCTGAATAGAAAGGTTGCATGAGGAATGCAGTTGTTTTTAATTATTGTACATTTAAGTATCGCGTCATGTATATGTGCACATACTTTATGCATCCCTCTATTTTATATTATAAAATGATACTTAAAACTTTGAACTGTTTCTCAGGTACATCTTGAGCTTTCCTAGTTCCTAGCACACACTGGAGAGACTAATGTTGCTACTGCTATACCAGACTGTCATAAAGTTTATCTTGTCACTTATTCTCCTCTTTCTGCTCACCTTCTGCAGACAAATAAACTGAAATAGCAGTTTAGTTTCAAGACTTTCTATCTTTTGTATTCTCATTAATTAAGGTTCTGCATAACCTGCAACTGGCAACTCACTTGAGGAGTAATTAACACTGATGTTGGCTTGTAAATAGGAAATGCAAAACAATTCAAAGAGATAGCAAACCCAAATCCCCAAGCCAAATAATCTTTACAGCCAACTCTGTAACATTGTAAAGTTAGTGAAGGTGAAGGCCTACTTAAAGTTTCACAGTCCAACCAGACAATTTTTTTCTTCATAACTTGGATGATGTTTTGGTAATATCAAAAGGCTATTCTGTTGTGCTCCAATCTTTTGGAACTATTACAAAGAGAAAAGGGACACTAAAACTGAAGTCTACTATTCCAAGGTAGTTTCCAGATAATTTCCACTGTTAGGTAAGAATAATTTGGCACCTTTCCTGGTTTAACTAAAATTTAGATTTCCAAAGTTCCACCATAAAACTTTGGGTTTTTTCATTCATGGAACATGGAATACAAAAAGGCTCTATTTAAATATACTGTTTACAAGAGTAATATGTATTGTCTTTGGTATTGCCTTTCACTTCCTCAAAAAGCCAATACAAAGAGATGAGGCCTTAAAACATAATTAAAAAAGTGAGATTGTATCAAAAGCTCTTAATTGCTCATGGAATTATGTGCTCATCTGATTTTGACAAGAACACACTAAATGTAGCAGCTATTTCCAATGGAACAAAAGCTGGTTACAAAGTAATCCATCTGTGAGTAATTAGCAGATTCATGTCAAAAATAGTCCCTAATGCAATTCTTTGCGAGGGACAATGAAAGTTACCTTTATGCATGTATTAAAAATGGACTTGCTTTTGTCTTGCTGGTGAACTACAGACTCCTATGGCTTTGTAAGGTGAATGTGATTCTTTTGTAACCCATCAGAAAATGACCCTGAAGCTTAAATGGGACTGAATATTCATATTCATTAAGATATCTTTTTTGACTACTTATTCCTCCTAAGGAAGTGCAGAAAAAATAATGATAGTTGCCATTGTGGTGCCTGGGACACTTGTCTCTTTTCCTCTGAGACCACCTGCAAAGGACTTAGAATAATTTATTTTTAATCCACTGAAAATGAAGTGCCTAGGGAGGGAGAGAGAGAGAGAGAGAGAGGGGGGGGGGGGAGGGAGGGAAAGAAAGTGTGTGTGTGTGTATATATGCATAATGTCCATAAACTGAATCAAGGGTTCTACCAAACAGAGTAAGGAAGATTTTCTTTACAAAGAAAGAGTTTATCTGTTTGGTAGAACCCTTGATTCAGTTTATGGACATTATTTATATGGTTTAATAGCAATCAATGGATTAAATAAACAAAATATGACATTTATCTTTTTAAAAATCAGATTTATATTGGGATTTTTAGTGAGAATCTTCTCGTCTCCTCAAAGAGATTAGGAATTATTATTCCATCTCAGTAGGAAGCAGAATATGAGTAGAAAATTGGAGAATGAGAGATTTTCAGTCTGTGGTCATAATCTGTCAATATAAATTAATACAGTCTACAAGAGGGCATGACCTCAACTGAACAACACTGTCTGAACAAATCAAGTAGTTCAGCCTACACCTAAATAACATCATCTTGCGATATATGTAATATAGTATGTGAGTATGTTTGCATGTATACACATACATAAACACACATATACATACTTTTTAGCAAGTGAAATTAGAACTAGATTGGAACTTAGTGATAAAAGCTTGAATCTCTATTTAAAAAAGGCTATTCTTTTCCACTTTTCAATAGGAGACTTCCGCTTTCAATATGAGAGTTGCTAGGTTTTCCCTATAGGTTTCCTATAAATTGAATTATGACAATATATGGCGTTTGTTGCTCTCAATATGTGGCATTCATTGAAATGGCGTTAGTTGATCTGATGAGCAGATCCTACATCTTTGGGAAAAGATGCTAGGGAAAGGGAATAGGACTAGGACTAAGTTTGAATCTGAATTCCCAAGTGACTGAAGTACGCATGAGAACTACGCATGAGAGTGTTGGGAAATATTCTTTCCATTGGCTGCAAACTGAATCTCAACCAAAATTGGTCCTTTTTAGCTTATGTCTAAATATGCCAGACTTTAAGTCAGGTCTTTGTATGGTGCTAGATGTCAACTCTTGCTGTTCTTGACTACTCTGTTGTGTTGGGATAGGAATCTAAAAGACCAGCCCTGCATTTTCTCAAGTCAAATGGCTCGTTCCTTCCAAACAATTGAATTATTGATTTCTTTATAGATAGTCCTCAACTTACAACCATTTGTTTAGTGCCCTTCCAAAGTTACAATGGCATTGAAAAAACTAATTTAATGACCATTTTTCACACTTATGACTGTTGCAGCATTCCTATGATCATGTAATCAAAATTTGGACACTTGCAACTGGCATATGTTTATCATGGTGCAGTATCTTGGGGTACACACATGACCCCAGGATCATAGTATGACCTTTTGTGACCCTTTAACAAGCAAAATTAATGGGGAGCCAGATTCACTTAACAACTGTGTTATTAACCTAAGAACTGCACTGATTCACTTAACACTAGGGCAGTGATGGTTAACCTTTTCGGCACCGAGTGCCGAAACCGAAGTGTGTGTTGGAGCACTGGAACCCAGAACAGAGCAGCTGGCCAATGCGTATGCATGTGGCAGCCAGTTGCTCTTCCTGGTTCCAGCTGGTCCCATACGCATGCGCATGCTGGAACCTGGAAGAGAGCAGCTGGCTAGTTGCTCTCTTCTGGGGTCTCTGTGTGCCACCTCTTTCATGCATGCCATAGGTTCACCATCACAGCACTAGGGCGCTAGGGCAAAAAAGATTGTAAAATGGGGTAACGACTGTCTTGCTTAGCAACAGAAATTTTGAGCTCGAATGTGGTCGTAAATCGAAGACTACCTGTATTCATAAAATGGATCGTCTGTCCCAATCTATCATAACTCTGCTGTTTTACAAAAAGAACAATTGAAAATTCAAAGGCCTAAAAAAAGCTGGTGTAATACCGATAGATCTCTCAGTTGCTGCAAACAACTGCAGCCATCAAGGTTCAACTAGCTCTCTTTGATGACCATACCATGTTTTCTGCAGCTGTTTCATTACCTGAATGCTAAATGGTTTTGTTACATTTGTGGAATCAAAATGGGGAGTAGGGGAAGGAAGAGGGTTGGCAGCCTATTGGGGCAAAAAAAAAAAAGAAGGAGATCAACCCTGACTGCTCTTTAGAAGGCCAGATCCTGAAGATGAAACACAAATACTTTGGCCACCTAATGAGAAGGAAGGACTCACTGGAGAATCATTGCTGGGAACGATTGAGGGCAAAAGAAGAAAGGGACGACAAAGAATGAGGTGGCTGGATGGAGTCACTGAAGCAGTAGGCATGAGCTTAAATGGACTCCAGGGGATGGTAGAGGACAGGAAGGCCTGGAGGAAAGTTGTCCATGTGCCCACGATGGGTTGGAAACAACTTTGCAACTAACAACAATAGGCTTTATATAAGCAGGAAACCCTGATCATTACTAGAAACCCACATTGTGAAAAATCACATTATTTTATGCAAGCAATAATAGTTTAATTCAAAATAGTTTGCATATTCAGATGCATTTGAATGTACCAGATGCCAAAACATTTCTAGGCATCTGGGACTTCCTTCACTGATTGTACAATGTCCAAAGTGATGCCACAATTGGCAGCTAATGAAATCTCTATAGCCGCTTAAGATTTTTAAAAAAACATTTACATATATTTGCATAACATTATGGTGAGATATTAGTATACAGGACCAAAACCTGGGAATAAGTGGGAGTCTGAACATTCTGGATATAGGTGTCTCTGTTTTTTTTTCATTCAAACACACGTTTGAGCAAATTTAGTCTAGTGTTGCCTTTGCTGGCTGATGTTTTTTAAATAGGCAATCTTTTGTCACAAAAGCTTCTCCCACCTCTTCCCTGGCAATCTTTTCCTTTGAGATCAGTGGTACATTTTGCAGAACAAAATAAGAAACCTGCAATGCAAATGGCTGCATTCACACTTAAGTCATTTTGGTTTGTTCAGCATATTATGTTTTTTTTTTTAAAAAAAAAAACTAGCATAGGATTAAATGTCAAACAGGTCACATCTGTGCAACTTGGGGACAGCAAATAAATCATACAGTAGTTTTTCAGAGCAATAAACTGAAGCTTGAAACCATAGTTAAATGTGATTTATCCTGATGTGTTAATGGCAATGATTTCATCCTTATTCTGGGCTTCTTTTTGTGACCTGTTCAAACCTTTAACTAAAAATAACTGAAAAAGAATGGAGAACACACCAGGGATTTGATAAACTGTTATTGTAATCTTGTCTACAAGACTGACTCTGGCATATTTCTGACTTGTTCAACAAAACAAAATTAATCATGGGTTAGGATGAAGTGTAAATATGTCCACATCTGCTTGAGTTTCTCTTTCTAGGATGAATTTTCAGAAGTTAGTTCTTTGCTCTCCCATTTTTTTTCGGGGGCAATTTGTACTTCTACCTGGAAAAAAATCATCTCCCTATAATAGTTATTTTTTCTGCAGGATGAAATGACTGGAAAATGTTTCACTTCTGTATTTATATTGCCTTTGTGTTTTGAGATTCAGTTTCCTTGTTATTACTATGAAATATATGTGTCCCTCCCTTCCCCCCCCAAATCATTTGGTGTGGAAGTGCTAGTGATTCTGGGAGTTACTGTTCTAATACAGTTAGAGGGCATAAAATTGGGAGAAATTGATCTTACATGGTAATAGCTGAATCTTTTTTTTTTTTTTGATATAGCAGATATTCATGGCCCTGACTGATTCAAGATTTTTCTTTATGTTCTTTAGATCCTGGAAGGCAGCTGTATTGGAGATATGCTATTTGGATGTGATAAAATAAGTGTCCTATTCACAGTGAAACCCTAAAACAGTGGTTCTCAACCTTCCTACTGCCACGACCCTTTAATACAGTTCCTCGTGTTGTGGCGACCCCCAACCAGGGATGGGTTCTAAATTTTTTTACTACCGGTTCTGTGGGCGTGGCTTATTTTGTGGGCATGGCTTCGAGGTCATGTGACTGGGTGGGTGTGGCTAGCTGGTCATGTGATCAGGTGGCCATGGCTATGTGAATAGGGACTACTCAGAGGCTGAAAAAAGTCATTTCTGACAGGTCCTCGCACTTTTGACTGGTCCTCACACTTATGACCATCCTCACATTTATGCCTGTGCAGCATTCTTAACAACCATGTCACTCATTTCACAACTGCTTCTCTTCACCATGGTGATAAGATAGGGCAAAAAACGTAAAATGTGAGGACAGTCGTAAATTCAAGAACTGGTCAAAAGTGCGAGGACCAGTCAAAAATAACTTTTTCAGCCCTCTGAGTAGTCCATGTGCACAAAAGGACAACCCAGAGGGCTGAAAAAAGTGATTTCTGACAGGTCCTCGCACTTTTGACCAGTCTTCGCACTTATGACTGGTCATCATTTATGCCCATTGTAGCATTCTTAACAACCGTGTCACTCATTTCACAACTGCTTCTCTTCACTATGGTGACAAGATAGGGCAAAAACATAAAATGTGAGGACAGTCGTAAGTTCGAGGACTCGTCAAAAGTGCGAGGACCAGTCAAAAATAACTTTTTCAGCCCTCTGAGTAGTCCATATGCATAAAAGGATACAGCAATAGAGAGGGATGAAGGAAAGGAAGGGAAATTGAGTAGGAATGAGGGTAAGAGAGGGAGGAAAAGAGGAGGAGGAGGAGACAGGAAGAGGAAGTAGGGGGGAGAAGAAGTGGGAGGGGAAGAGAAAGTAAGAAGGAAAGAAAAGAGAGAGGTGGTAGGTTTGAGGAGAAAGATTGCTGTACAATAAAAAAGATGAAAGAGAAGAAAACCAACCCCAAACAAATATAAAGATATTAAGATAAAGAATGAATTGTAAAACTTTAAAGAATAAAAGAGAACAAATATGAATAAATAGCAATAATTAGAAACACACATACAAACATACAATGTATTTTCTTTGAACAGAGTATTTGGCCGGTTCACAAATTTAAACAGTGTTTAGTCATTTCAATTAAATTTACAATTTCTATATTTCCTTTTTGCCATATTTATTCCTCATCTATTTTTTTTAAAAAACCAAAATTACCCTTCATTCTCATCTCTAATCTTAATCAAATTCAATTTTTCCCTTCTATTCTATATTATACCCCTTCGCATTGTCATCTATTTTTATATCCATCCTCACATTGGTTAATTATGTAATTATGTAATACAGTTGTTTAATACAAATTCAACATTTTAATATAAATCAATTAGTTATATAACTATCTTTTTTATATATTAATCAATATGAACATGAATATTCCAATTATTTCCATGCAATCCATTTTGTTACAAATCAATTAATTATATTTACCAATAATAATAAACCAAATAATTTCCCCCATATATTCCTCCAAACCACAACTTAACCATTTCTGCTTTCAACACAATATATAATTAATAGTATCTCAATTATTACAATTCCCTAGTTAAATAGAGCTTTTTTTCTTTTGTGTTTTAAAATCTTCAACCTCCTTTTTTGCCCTAAATTTCCATTGTTTGCAGTTTTGCACCTACCTTTTTTGGTGAGGAAAAAGAAAAAGAAATCTTTCTCTGCCTCATTTTGTCACGTTGCAGCAAAGAACCTGCTTTACTTTCAATTTCGGTTTTTCAGCATAGCTAGGGGGAAAAAAATCTGCTCCAGCAATTTACCTCTTTGCAGCTAGCTAGCAACAGAGCCCTCGGCAAAACAGCTGAGAGCAAATCAGCTGAGAATCGGGAGGCTGATCAAATCAATTTATGGTAATTAACCTGAAAGGGGCTGTTTTTTCTATTTTTGCAGGCACCAGTCTACTCATTTGTTTTCTTTTAACACTGATCAGCTGTAGGGTGGCCCTTTGAAGCCCTGTGGCAAGAATTTAAACAGTTTTTTTCCCTCTAGCCATCATCTGGGACTCAGAAGGCAGCAATAGATTGGGAGTGGGCGGGGTAAGCGATCGGCGACCGGCGATCCAACAGAGGCAGAGGGTGAGTGAAGGCGGTGGGGGGGGCGAGAGAGGGCTTTGGCGACCCCTGTGAAATGGCCGTTCAACCCCCAAAGGGGTCGCGACCCCCAGGTTGAGAACCGCTGCCCTAAAGAATACCAAACAACATATTTACACAGCTAAAAGAATAATAATAATATGTTGTCAAAAGTGGTTGATAAAAATTTTTTATGCCATTTCAAAGACATAAATATGATCAAAATATATGCTAAGTGGCAATATTGAAAGTTCCATTACAATGCAGCATAACACCACATTTGAAGAAGCTATGTTAAATTAACCATTATTTGCTTCTTCTCAATAGACTTTCCTTCCAAAGTAGAATCTGTTTAGATATTGCACAGACTTTTATTATTAATTAAAAATAAAGCTCAGGAAATAAAATGGAAAAGTGAAATTTTGGAACTAGCTAGCCAGGATTTTATTAGCTCAGAGTAAATAACAAAGACATTCTTATTTTGGAGGACTAGACCATGTCCAATGTTTGATGCTTCTCATAAATTTAACAGGAGAACTTAGCCCTTGTTATGAAACTCTCACAGTTTATGCTAACTTGCACCAAAACTTGCATTTCTCATTATTATGTTCTACATTTGCTGAAGGGAAGACAGTAAATCTTTGTATCTTGATTCCATTAAATCCTCAACATCTAAAGCAGTGCCTATGCAATCTCAGAGATTGACAATGTAATCATTACATTTTCCTTCTCTTTTTATTAACAGATTTGCTGCTGAGTGGAGCAGCCAAGTATTAATGGCAGCTACCCAAGAGAATAACTACACAAGGTGTCATAGGCAGTTCTTCATCTTGTCACACCATGCTCATCAGGTACTTGTGCTAAAGACTGACAACCAAAACAGACAAGGATAGATGCTATAGCTGCAAATAAAGTTCCTCTCTCTCAGTCCAACCCACCTTACAAGGTTTTTGTGTGGGAAAATAAGAGGGGAGAGAAATATGCTCAACATTGGCTGGGGTTTCTGAGAGTTGTAGTCCCAAGAGCTCTGAAACTATTAGGTTGGAGAAGGCTGGTTTAAAATGTTGTAGTAGATTTTTTTCACAATACATATGCAACATGTTTGCCGCCTTAAGTAACTTTTAAAGTAATAATGATGGGATTGTTGTTGTTAGTCATGAAGTTGTGTCTGACCGATCATGACCCCATGGACAACGTTCCTCTAGGCCTTCCTGTCTACCATCCTCTGGAGTCCAATTAACCTCACGCCTACTGCTTCAGTGACTCCATCCAGCCACCTCATTCTCTGTCATCCCCTTCTTCTTTTGCCCTCAGTCTTTCCCAGCATTAGGCTTGTCAGATAATTATCTAAAACAGTGCCACTGAACCACACTGTCTATA
This sequence comes from Arizona elegans, assembly GCA_022577455.1. Taxonomy (NCBI): domain Eukaryota; kingdom Metazoa; phylum Chordata; class Lepidosauria; order Squamata; family Colubridae; genus Arizona; species Arizona elegans. The sequence goes on along the minus strand of JAKOOJ010000001.1, from coordinate 198,846,161 downwards.
CTGTAAGGATGGTTTTGTGTTTATACTTTCCCTCCATTTTGTCTAAGGGACTGAACGGGGAGTGGCTTAGCCATTCTATAAATATGACCCCCTTTACCCACACACACTTGGGAGACACAGAGGAGACACACAGGAGAAAAGAAAGAAGGGTTTATGCTCTAGGCACATTTACCTCAGAAATAAATAAAGACCAAGATACAATGTTCTGTGATTTAAAATGTAAATAGTTTATTGATTTTAAATAAACAAAGTTTTTCTTGATAAAAGAAATCTGGCTTAATTGTAGCTGCTGGGACATTCCAAGATCTTGTTGACCTCTACAACCTAAATTAAAAACTTTTCTAACAAGGCTCTTCTCCAGTGAGTCCAGTCACCTCGTTCTCTGTCGTCCCCTTCTTCTTTTGCCCTCAATCTTTCCCAGCATTAGGCTCTTCTCCAGTGAGTCCTTCCTTCTCATTAGGTGGCCAAAGTATTTGAGTTTCATCTTCAGGATCTGGCCTTCTAAAGAGCAGTCAGGGTTGATCTGCTCTAGGACTGACTGGTTTAAATCGCCTTGCAGTCCAAGGGACTCGCAGGAGTCTTCTCCAGCACCATTAGTTCAAAGGTCTCAATTTTTTGGCGCTCAGCCTTTCTTATGGTCCAACTTTCAAAGCCATATATTGCAACTGGGAAAACCATAGCCTTAACTATACGCTCTTTTGTTGGCAGGGTGATGTCTCTTTTTAGTATGCTGTCTAGATTTGCCATAGCTTTCCTCCCCAGGAGCAAGCGTCTTTTAATTTCTTGGCTGTAGTCCTGGAGCCCAGGAAAATAAAATCTGTCACTACCTCCATTTCTTCCCCATTTTTTGCCAGGAATTGAGAGGGCCAGACGCCATGATCTTAGTTTTCTTAATGTTGAGTTTCAAGATGGGATTGAAAGATGGGATACAAACCTAATAAATAAAATAAATATATCCTGGCCTTCAATTGATAGTATTTTTATCAGAAATCATTTTGTTTACAATAATTGAAGAAAAAAAAACTGTTGAGAAATATGACAGATTGCTCTCTATAAGAGAGCAGGATTAGGCATGAGTTTAGTATCTGTGGCTTGTAGGAATTCTACTGTATTCACCAGGAAAACTTTTTCAAATGGCACCAAGATCCAAAGACTGCATTTGGGATTGAACCACTGAAAGAGACTGGAGAAACTATTGATGCCTTTCCCACTAATGTCTGTTACACCTTCGAACTGTGGTGGTTGAGGTGGCTTCTGGTATAGTATTGGAGAACTTCAGGATGGTAAGCCAGGAAACTTCAACATTTATATTTAGGCTCTCCTGTTGTTTTTATTTAAAACCACTGAATTCAGCAGGGCTTATTGAACTAAGAGCATAGAACAGGGGTGTCAAACTCACATTGTCACAGTGGCATCACATGACATATTGGGGCTTTTCCCCCCTTCACTAAACTGGGCATGGGCATGGCCAGTGTGTGATGCATCTGGCCTGTGGGCCAGGAGTTTGACAGCCCTGGCATAGAGGATTGCAGCCTTTTTAATATATCAACTTCCCCCTTCTTAGCTTTCTAGATGATAGATATCATCAGAAGCTGGAAATGATTTGATGACAGTTTAAGAATATAAAATGTTAAGGAATATCAAATAATGGGAATCCTTCAGATAGGGAAAGTCCCCTTAAAGGGGGGCTTTAACATCCCCCTTCTAGGATTTAAAATCTTAGAAGGAGCAATGCCAAAAGTGCTAAATTCTATACGAAAGGATTCTTATTCATAAGAAAACTCTCAAATACTGTTTTTAAAACCAAATCAGCCTGGAATTGATCAAATTATGTAAAAACAGGCCGCCTGAAACTTTGATTGTAATTTAATTTGACTGATTAAATTACTCACAAACTTGCTGGCTTTCTTGTGAAACTGACAGATAAAATTACAGATATGCAGCAGGAAATTTCTGACAATGATAGGATTAGGAAGGTGTCACTATCTTGTACTAAACACAACAAATGTGATCTTGTACCAAAAAGGACAAATGTAATCAACCAAATGTAAACACCCTCTGAAAGAAATTACATAGATTGACATGTGTAAACAAGAAAAAAAACATTTTGTTTAAAGGTCTGAGCTAACTTTTACTCAGGGTATTTGATTTGGACCTCCATCCCAAGTGGGAAGCACTCTATTTCTTCAGAAATAAACAGCTGAAAGTTGTCTTCTGTTCCAGTGTGATTTACTCGCTCTGGGAAAACAGAAGCCAGCTGAGGCTCCGTCTAACAGAAATCATTCAACAAGATAATTTATATAACACTGTGAGGTTTGGGGATATGGCTCCTACTGCTCCCCTCCAAAACAAAAAATCCTGATATAAATGGATTCCCCTCCCATTCCAAATTGATGCTCCTTCCTGCTTTCCCTACTGGATTATAACTGGCTGGACTGTAGGGCTGTGTAAGAGCTGAGGTTGCATTTCACGGTAGTGCAGGCTTCCCAAATGTGTTTGTATGGTTGCTTGCTGTATTTGCAGAATTTTCTAATCTAAGTTTCCCCACCTGTTGTCGTGTCCCCCCCCCCCCCCCCATGTTATTCCTGAAACACAAAAGCAGCCTGGCTAAAGAATTCCTTGCTGGCAATTATAGTCCCAATGCAATTATCTGGGAGATGCTTTCCTAAGCAATGTGCAATAACAAACATCAAGCACAATTAAAACCATGTATGTGCAATTAATAAAAATGAATTAAATGTATATGCAATTAATAAAAAGCTAGTACAGCATAAAAAGATACAAAGAAATGACTGTTGCAATAAAATTCAGTTAATTAGTTACAAGTCAGTACTATTAACAATGAGTGAAAATAAAATGTTAGCACAACCTTTCAAAGCCCTGCAAGACCAAAATTATCTCCATCTGTAGCTTTTTTTTTTTTTTGACAGCCCCTCTGCTCTCCAGATTGATGGTCAACTTGAAGAAGTTGTATTGATGAAGAAGCTGCATGAAGATATGCCACAAATAGTTGTACCAAATTGCTGAATATTAGGTTTACAGTAGATAATGTTGAATTCGCATTATGTAATCTAAAGCCATCGCTATCCACAGGACCAGATGGATTATGTGCTTTTTTCCTGAAAAAGCTTGATACCGTCCTAGCTGAACCTTTGTGTACAATTTTTTGAATGTTTCAAACTAGTTCCCTGCCTGATCGATGGTCATCAGCTATAGTTATACCAATTTTTAAAATGGGTGACCCTATTTCAGTCAAAAATTATAGACTAATTTCTTTGTGTTGTGTTACATGCAAAGTTATGGAATCAATTATAAACCAATCAATCGTTCACCACTTAGAGACAAATAATTTGCTATCCGACAGTTTGGCTTTAGGAAAAACTAGTCCTGTAATTTACAACTTTTGCACGGTAAAAACATCTGGACTACATGTCTTGATCAAGGTAAAGCTGTTGATGTGATTTACATAGATTTTTGTAAGGCTTTTGATACAGTAGTACATGATAAACTGCTGTTGAAATTAAACTCTTATGGCATTTCAGGACCTTTGCACAAGTGGATTGCTGCTTTCCTGTCTAATAGATTGCAGAAAGTCAAAATAAGGAACTCGCTGTCTAATCCTGCATCAGTTAACAGTGGTGTTCTGCAAGGCAGCGTTTTAGGCCCCACACTTTTCTTGCTCTATATCCACGATTTATGTGATCAACTTAAAAGCAATTGCGTCCTTTTTGCTGATGATGTAAAATTATTCCATTTTACAGATAATTCTGTTGTTTTGCAAAGTGATCTCGACTATGTGTCTGAATGGTCATCTATTTGGCAACTTCAAATTTCAATTAATGAATGCTCTGTCTTACATATTGGTAAAAGTAATCAAAATGTCAAGTATAAGCTAGGTGGCATTGATCTAGCAGATGGCCCTTACTTTGTTAAGGACCTAGGTATACTTATCTCTGATGATTTATGCTCCAAAGCTCACTAACAGCGCTGCTAAAAAAGCATTAAAAGTTGTAAACTTAATTTTGCGAAGCTTTTTCTCTGGAAACATTGTATGGCTAATTAGAGCTTATAAAACTTATGCTAGACCAATTTTAGATTATTGTTCAACTGGAATCCCCACCATATATCTGACATCAGTACAATTGAGCGGGTTCAGAAGTATTTCACGAGAAAAGTCTTGCACTCTTCTGTACACAATATAATTCCTTATGCTACTAGGCTCGAAATTCTTGGTTTGGATAACTTAGAACTGCGTCACTTGCGGTCAGACCTAGGTATTGCATACAAAATTATACGTAGTAATGCTTTACCTGTAAATGACTTTTTCTGTTTAATCGCAATAATATGTGTGTAAACAACCCCTTTAAATAAAACAATCCCCTTCAATGTAAATCGTTCTAAACTTGACTGTAAAAACATATGATTTCTGTAATAGAGTTGTCGAAGTCTGGAATGCCCTTCCTGATTCAGTTGTCTCAGCTACTAATTTTCAGTTTCAGTCACAAATGGACTTCCATGGACCTTATTTCATACTGAAGTCATCAGTAGAGGGGACGTGCATAAGTGCACTAACGTGCCTATTAAACCTGTCTTTGTATTTTTATTCTCTTATTCTTGTTCTTGTTTTTGTTTGACAAATTCAAATAAATAAATAAGTAAGTAAGTAAGTAACATCAGGGATAAAATCAGGGATCCCTACCAGATCGGAAATGTGAGCTCGCATGCCACTTCTGTGCATGCACAGAGGGTAAAAAATGGGACATGATGATATCTGGGTGGATGGGCGGAGCCTCCTGCTGCCTGCCCTACTGGATTGTGCGAGCCAGATAGATCTGGCTGGATTTCATCGCTGAATAAGATCTTGCAGTCTTCTCTGCCATTGCCCCAGCTCTATGGAATATCTTGCCCCTGGAAGCGAGGCACTTCACCCACTCTTCTAGCCTTCGGGAAGAGCATTCAAACCTGGCTCTGTCCACTAAAATGGGGATCCAAACTTTTGTTTTCTTTTGTAGGGATTTTTATGTATTTTTCAATTGTAAAACTTTCAGAGCCACTTAGATAGTGAGATGGGTGATGTACACATTTGATTAATAAATAAATTAAAAATAAATTTGGAAAGAGGCATTGAGTTAGGTTAGGCTTATCGCTCCAATTGTGTCGGTGAATTGTTTCTGCTTGTGCTACTATTTTGAAAAAGGCTAATGGTGTCACTCATTTGTAAAATTGCAGAGGCAGCTTTGCTGTACCATGTGATAAGTCAGATATTAAAATCTGGGAAGGTGGGGAAAATTGGCACAATTCAATAAATGCAATTAAGCAAGATAATGGATTGCTTGCCTGCAGTGTGAGCAATTGAGCCTGCGTGGTATTGTGTGTGGGAAACTGCTAGAAAGAAAATAAAAAAAAACACTTACCAGGCAGCTTGTAAAGCAAGTCTTTATTCCTGGAGATGGACACATAAGAATTAGGCCTCTAGTGAGTTTGTTGCAACCCTGCAAAGTTGCTAGAAAGGAGCTCAGTAGTAGGAGAAGCCTGGTGGAGGACAGGCTTGTAAGTGCAACATGTTTGGAGAAAATAGGGAAAGCAGTGTTTGGGAGCCCAAATGGATGAAGAGTAGCAAAAGAAAGAGGTGGCGATGTAGGCAAACTGCTAACATTTGGTGACTAGATATATTGGGATAGTAGTGATGAATTCATAAGTCACAAGTAATCTCAAATCTCTTTTTAGTGGCTCCTGGAACATCCACAATCAGATTGCAAAAATCAATTTATGTGTCTGTTAGATTGATATTCCGTCTTTTGTTTAGGTACTGAAGCAGGATAGATGGCGTTTTTCTCTATAGCAATCTGTGAATTAGTTTGGGGCAAAGTCAGCCAGGGAGTTCCGTGGCTGATGGAAGACTAGAATTGGGTTCTCCCTGCTCCTAATCTATCCCCTTAACTCCCTTTGGCAACAGAGTGGCAATATTTTGGAAGGGAAGGTTTCACTGAAATAAGAAGCAAAATTGGCCTGTTAAGCATCAGATGGGCTTTAACCAGGGGTGGGCTGCTGGGGGTTCGCAGGGGTTCTGGAGAACCTCTAGCTAAGATTCCGTGCAGTTCAGAGAACCCCCAAATTCCACTCCTGGCTGGCCCTGCCCACCCCTCCCAGGAGTCCCCACACGGCTCATTTTGGATGCAGGTAAGCGCAGGGAGGTTCAGGGAGGATGAAAAATGGGCCTACCGGAAGTTTGGGAAGGCTGGAAACAGGCCTGTTTCCTGCCTCCAGAGGACCTCCAGAGCTTGGGGAGGCAGTTTTCACCCTCCCGAAGGCTTGAGGAAAGCCTCTGGAGCCCAGGGAGGGCAAAAACGCCCCCCACCGTGGTGCAGGAGGCTAACTAGGCCCCACCCACCATGGCCACGCCCACCCAGCAACCAGGCAGAAAACCCCTTGCTAAAATTTTTGAAGCTCACCCCTGGGTTTAATGCATCTATTTTTTACTATGGTATCTTGTTCCTTCATGAACCTGCGTTGATAACATCAGTAGGTTATTGACACTCTGCACAGACCTCAGAAGTTACACTTTGTTCAAAAAATACTCCCTCTATATTGGCTACTAGAGAACGTTATCTTCAAAAATATAGGTGAAACATATTTATAGCAATTATTGGGGACTAAATGCCTGAGTGATGGTTTGTTCAGGTCCTGCTTATGGTTTTCTCTGAGATCTGGCTGGCTTCTTTGTGAAACAGAAGACTTTCTCACACTGATCGCTTCTTATTATTATCTATCAGATTTATGTACCAGGGTTTTTTTTTTAAGGAATTAAAAGTGGTAGACACAGACTTCCTCCCATTGTTTACTATGTGTGGCCTCAGATTATTCATATGCATGATTGAGGATGGATTTGAACCACACTTTCCAATCAAATCATAAAATAGTCTTATTGTAACAGAAACTTATAGAGACTAAATTTTACACTAATATTGTTTTGAAAAATAGATCTTTTGAAAATAAGAAGGCATGAATGCCATCATATGCAAGCTTACACATCCTATTAGTTTTATGATCAAGGTAAAGCAGGTAAGAGAATATATAGAGTATTATTAAAACATGTTTTATATCAGTGTTCTCCCTTCACTGTTTAAAAAAAGCAGACCATATTTATTCCTCATTAAAAATATTGTTTAGTATTCTGTAGTCTTAGAGAGTATAAGAAACACTAGAATAGATGATTCCATTTGTTTATAATGTAATTGGGTTTAATATAGAGTACTATTATCTTGCAAAGATCTTTCAGAGATGAACATTTTTACTACTGGTTGGGTTATTTGTGCTTTACATGGGACTGCTCTTGAAGACCACTCAGAAGTCTAGAATACACCGGCACACCAATATTGGGTGTCCATAGGTTCACCTGTATTACACCTTTATTGCATAGCTGCACTAGCTCCCAATTTCCTTCTGAATGCAATTCAAGGTGCTGGTTATTATTTGTAAAGTCCTACATGGCCCAGGGCCAATTATTGGCCCCGGACTTAGTTATCGGCAGGAGAGTTATTGGTACCTCTCCCTAAGAATATCTGCCTATCCCGCCATCTAGTTTTAGCGGGACCTTGCAAGCAGGGGTGAAATCTAGTTACCTTCCCTACTGGTTTGGAAGTGCACTTGCCGTGCATGCACGCACGCTCTGCTCACACGTGCGCATGCATCACATGTGCACGCAGACCATCTGCGCATGCGCATGTGCATAGGGTAAAAAACAGGTTACTTCCTGGTTAAAAGCAGGAAGTAACTGGGCGGGTGGGTGGAGCTTCATGCTGCCATCGCTACCGGTTCTCCAAACTACCTGCCGCCATCGCTACCGGTTCGTCAGAACCAGTCCGAACCGGTAGCATTTCACCCCTGCTTGCAAGTATTCCTTTCCTATGGCTGCTCCTACCACATGGAATATCCTCCTACTGGTGATTTAAAAAGCCTCCAGCCTTCTATTTTTTTTGGAAGACTGTTAAATCCTGGCTCGGACAGGATTGTAAGGGGTAGATAATATATGGAAGAAGGGCAACTGATCCTGCTATGGGGCATCCCAATGGGACACTTATGGCACAGGGTCTTTGTTTTATAATTGTATTGTTTTTACTGTTTTATGATTAAGAATTAGTTTTATTATTTTTATGAACTGCCCAAAGTTGTTTAAGATGGGAAGTGATATGAATCTTTTTTTAATTTTTTTTTTTTAATTATCTAAATTCAGGCTTCTAACTTCAGATTCTTCTCTGCACTTAAATCTTCCCATTAGTTTATTGGCACAGTTTTCATATAACTCTCAATTCCAGAATATTTTGTAATGATGGGAAAACATTCTTTTAACATTAGTTTTGGCAAGTTGACAAACACTGACTCTAAAAATAATTCACTGATACTACTGTGCTCTTTTAAAATTGCATTGTATTAATTAAAGTCTATCTAGATTGTGTTAGAAGAATTATAATCACATCGGTACGTATTAGCATCTCTGGTGGCAATGCCCATTTTGTTGTTTGTTCTGAGAAATTGGAAAGATTAAACAACAGGTGTTTTTTAAATAACTGATGCCAGTGTAGCTTTAGAATCAATTTTCCCAAAGACATATAAGAAATTAATTTTGCCTGTTTAAATATAACAAATGCTGAAAAACCAAAGTACATCTTTGTTTGCCTCAATGGTATTTAAATGTGTGAGAAATTATTTTTGATGAATGTTAACAGCACCAGAGATTATTGTTGAATCTTCTAAATAAACATTCTTACTATATATTATCATATCTCACGTATGATCTCAGTATTTTTAGTTAAATCAACAAATTGATATAACTGGATTACCTTTGTCAATATGTATCCTTTTGAATAGAAACATAGAATCTGATATCTTAAATTTATTTGTATGATTACAAATGCATTTATTCCCAAATTATGTATTTTGTAGGCTCTTATTTAGTTTGTTTTAATTTCTTATCTTTACAACAACAACTATTACTACTACTACTACTGTTATAAACTTTTATTCATTAAACATGAAACTCAGTCAACTGAACATTTAAAAACGTATCACAAATATAATTGACTGGCTCTGATGGTTCATACGAATGCCTAGGATGCCAGCATTCTAGGTATCAACGAAGTATCTTCTTAAAATGTATGTTGTTCCAAGTAGCGCAGTCTTTTGCAGCTCTGCTGGCACTACAGCAGGAAGTTGCAACTTCTTGATGTATTTTGCAAAATTCTTGGACACGGTACCAAGTGCCCCAATGACAATGGGTATCACTGTTACATGCTTCATCCATAATCACATAGTTTTGATAGTGAGGTCACCTTATTTCTTTATTTTTTCCAGTTCTTTTTCTTTGACTCTGGCGTCTCCTGGTACAGCGATATATTATTATTATTATTATTATTATTATTATTATTATTATTATTATTATTATTATTATTATTCCACCACCATCATCATTATCATTATCACTATCACTAAGGTTTTAGTTTCATTGTTTTGGTGGTCACTATATGTTTAAAGAACCTTTTAAAAATGAGTACTTTGCAATGAAAAACAATGTATATATATATATATATGCTGAACCAAGCCACTGAAAATGATATAGAATAACCTGTTTTGGTTACCCATGTACATGGATCAGATGTTTCTGAGGGGATGGAATCCCTGTTCTATTGCATCAGATGAACAACATTCTGATCTTTCAGAGGACTATGTGTATTTTGCTATCTGTAGAAAGGATACACTGTCATTCCTCATTTGATATATAGATAGATATATATCTAGCAGATGACGCTTTCTTTGGTACTTTGAAGAAGGGATAGGTCTTCTTCTGGTGCACCTGATGTTATGGGGAGCAGTGACCACCAATTCTTGGCATTGTTTACTAACCTCCAGCATCCATCATTTGAGGTAGTCACTAACTTCTTACTGCAGATGTGGGTAACCCTTTCTGGTCCAATGGCTTCTCTTGATCTTTGAATGATATGTGGAGGCTATTCTCCTAGAAGTAGATGAAGCAGAATGAAGAGGCTTATTGATTTCCATAAATGTAGTATTTGTTTTCTTTTGGCCACATTGATAAATACAATTGAACAGCAGTCTTTGGATGGATTCTCGGAGGTTGTCTAAGGAAATGCATATAGTCCTGCTACACTCTCTTAGGTTACATCCACATAGCCTCCCTATCTCAGGATGAGATGCCCACTAAACATTTCCAGTGGGCATCACTTCATTGGCCTACATCCAGCTCAGGTAACTTTGTGTCTGTTCTAGAAGTGAGTAAGTTTTCCCTCATCTCAAGATTTTCCATCTGGCTGGATCTCCATTGCACTAGTCTGGACATACATTAAATGGCAGACACAAAATATAAAAATTCAAATTCTTTACTATTATTAATGTCAAACAGTTGACCCATACTTTAATAATGATGAGTTAATGCTACAATAAAAAGTTAAAAGGTTTCCCCTGTCTAATCATGTCTGACTCCAGGGGTTGGTGCTCCTCTCTGTTTCCTAGCCAGGGGAACCAGTATTGTCAGAAGATGCTTCTGTGGTCATGTAGCCAGCATGACTACAGCAATCGCAATAGCACATAGACTTATCTACTGCTTCATTGTGCATTACAGTCCTCTCTAAGCGGTTTCCAGAGTCAGCATATTGCCCCAACAATCTGGGTCCTCATTTTATCGATCCTGGAAAGATGGAAGTTTGAGTCAACCTTGAGCTGGTCAGGATCGACTATATGCCAAGGCTCACCAAATGCTGTTACCTTCCCACCAAAGCGGTACCTATTTATCTACTTGCATTTGTATCGTTTTCAACTGCTAGGTTTGCAGGAACTAGGGCAAGTGATGGGAGCTCACCCCTCTACAGGGTGCTCATGCTGCAGCTGACAAGGTTAGCGTCTTTAATAGAATATGAAAGATAAAACTTACTGTGAGTAGAATTACCAGAGCATTGTGCATATCATTTGCAGGAGTCTTTTTATACAGTAGATGATGTTAGGCTAGAATTTCAGATGAGGGAACCACCAAATTGTGGCTTATAAAATATTGCATGTGTTAAAGCTGTATGGATTAAAAGGCAGCATGGTTTTGTTCCAAGGGTATGCCAAGGATTTATGTAGAGGCAGCAAGATTTATATTGGCATGTTTTTCTACACATTGCAATCCTCATTGAAAGGCTACCAAAAATGGTGCTGATGTTAGCATTTTTGTGCCTGTATCGAAGAGGCATCTTCTATGCTCTGATCTCAATTTTATTGTATCACTTTTACTGCTTAATGAGCATGACAATTAAGGTTGGAGCAGGAGAGAACATTATTTTTATAACATCCTGGCAAGGTTAATTGGAAGACTGAGTGGAACTGTGTAGAGAATATCTAGGGAAGGCAGAAGAAGGTGGTGGAGTGGGCAGTAAAGGAGTAGAGAGTGAGAAAGAGGGAGGCTGAATAAATGCATGCAGATGCTCATTTATAATAGAAAGGGTTGCAGGTGCATATAGTGATAAAGCAAATTCATATCCCTGGGACTATTAAATACAGTTCCACACAAATTAGCTTTAATCTATCCAATTCAGGGGTACGGAAGGGAAAGGATACCAAAGGTACTGTCAGCCTCTCTTGAAAATACATGCGCCATACATCTTACAACATACAGGTAGTCCTCACTTCACAACTGCAATTGAGTCCAAAATTTATGTTGTTAAGGTGAAAAAATTTGTTAAGTGAGTTTTGCCCTATTTTACGACTTTTCATGCCACATTTGTTAAGTGAATCACTGCCGTTGTTAAATTAGTAACATGGTTGTTAAGTGAATCCGGTTCCCCCGTGGACTTGGCTTGTCAGAAGGTCACAAAAGGAGATCATGTGACCGCGGGACACTGCAACCATCATAAATGTGAGTCAATCATCCGAATGTAAATCATGTGACCAGGGGGATGCCACAATGGTCTTAAGTGTAAGAAATGGTCATAAGTCCCTTTTCTCAGTGCTGTTGTAACTTTGAACAGTCACTAAATGAACTGTTGTAAGTCGAGGATTACCTGTAGTTGTTTTTGATTTAGTTTGAGTGTTCTCGCAGTTGAAACTCTTCTTTTTTCCATAAATGAATGTCAATCCAAAGTCTCAGAAAAACTCTCAATTTCACGTGATCTCCCCTTTCTTTTAGCATATAGGCCACTCGTTGTATAACTTTGACGAATTGCATTGGTTCTTTGGGACAGAAGCAATCCAGAATATAAGACTTGTGTTGAGCGATGGTGATGGCAGTCTTTAGCTCACTTTTTGGAATCCTCCAAGATTGCGGCTCTGAACCTCAGAGTCAAATAATTTATGGAGGTAATTCCAGTGGTGGGTTCCTCTCGGTTTGGCCCGGTTCGGCCGAGCCAGTAGCGGTGATGATATGATGTCACCGAACCAGTTCTGTCCCCCCGCCCTCCACTCCCCCATGCCCCCCGCCCCCTCCATGCGTTATTCTTACCTTTTATTTGGCCCCACCTCCAATCTATTGCTGCCTCCTGAGTCGCAGCTGATCAGCTAGAAGAAAAAAACTGTTTAAAATCTTGCTGCAGGGCTTCAAAGGGCCACCCTACAGCTGATCAGTGGTAAAAGGCAGTTTGGTGGTAGACCGGTGCCTCCAAAAACAAATGAGTAGACCGGTGCCTGCAAAAACAAATGAGTAGACTGGTACAGCTCTGCAAGCAGTTAAAAGCCTGGTAGACCAGTACCTCTGCTAAATCCTAAAGAATTGTCACATGACCATCAAGCCACACCCACAAAATAAGCCACACCCACCGAACCGGTAGTAAAAAATTTTAGAACCCATCCCTGGGTAATTCCCCATATAAATTAAGTTACAAACCATCATTGTAACTGTTTTCCCTAATTCCACCCCGCTCCATTCTGGCCAAGTAGGTTTTAATAATCATGGAAATTACAGTTCAGGATTAGTTTATCTTCCTTTAATTTTTCCTGAATTTCCTACCAGTCTCTTCTTGTGTTCTTATGTGACAAACTGCATTGTTTATTTTCCAAAGAAAGAAAAAAAATGTTTGCCTTGACCTCCTTGTTCTGCTGGCACTTTATTCCTTGAATTGAGATGCTCCATCATTGGTGTTTTCCTCTGAGTTCACTGAGCTGAGTTTTTAGGTTGGTTACTATTTCAGTTTCTACAGTGTAAGATTTTTTTTCATGGATTATTGAATTGTATGATTTCAGCGAAAGCAAAAAGGGTGTAAAAATGCTCCTTTTCAAAGTCTTAATTATGGAGTATTGCCAACACAGAGACTGTACAAGGCATACTGATACTTGAAAGTATAACACGTTGTCCTCTTTGAATGAGCCAGCATCCTATTAGCTCTTAAACATTGGATTCTTGTATTTGGATATTGAATTTCTAGCTTATGAACTAGTTTGGATTGACTTTATGAGTATCAAGCAAGTTGCTTTGATTGTGGATGTATCGCTGCTGAAAATTTAATTTTTCCCCTCTTAAAAATCTGCTAAACAATTGACACTCACACATTCTCATTGATTTATTTGAATGAGTGATTATTATCTCCTTAAATTATCTCCTTAAATTACCTGATCTTTAGAGGAAGCAGACTAAATGCTTCATTGATTGAAGGTATCAAGTAATCTTGATGTGTATATCTTAGTGTGTGTGTGTGTGAGTTGGCTCGTATAGAATATTGTACGTGTCTGTTTTACTTGATATTGAATGTTTGTAATAGCTATTGTGGGATATAAAGGTGTAAAAATGTTTCTATTTTTATTAGTTAGAATATTGTGTCTTGGAAATCTGAATTTTCTAATGAAGGAAATATTTTTTTGTCTTCTCAGTTTGCTGTGCGCATATAATCTGACATGGACTTAAATACAAGTTAATATTTCTAAATGTTCTTAAGCACTAGAACTATCTTCAACCATCTGCATCCAGATCTGTGGAGACTATGAAAAACATAATCTAACAACTGGAAAATATAAGAATGAAGGCTATATTAAAGGAACAGATACCCAATGCACATTCCCCACACCATTGCAGCTCAATGTAATCATGCTAAATAATTATATTTGGTAACATTGCTTCATTAAAATAATGAAGGCTTTCTACTGCATGAGCAAAAAGCCAGTTTTTATATATAAAATGGACACACACTATATTTTTAGTCCTTGTTTTAACATCATATGTTGCAGAGCAGGGGTGTCAAACTCACAGTATCATGGCGGCATCACGTGACATATCGGGACTTCCCCCCCTTTGCTAAACCGGGTGGAGGTGGAACCAGCACGTAATGCATCCAGCCCGCGGGCCACAAGTTTGACACCTCTGTTGTAGAGTATTTTCTTTGGAGTAAAACTCCTTTATCTACAGACCACCTGCAATATAATTAGAGTTCTTCATTCTTCAATAAATTCCAAAGTCCGAGTATTTAATTTAACAATATCTATTCAGATATTATGTGGCTTATTTCATGGGAAACCCTTTTTAGATAATTTCTTGCCCCTCTCTTGCTAGTCATTCAATGTTATAATTCCTGTCTTGGTGTTTTTAATGTTTACAGTCACTCTTCCTATCATTGTTCCAATATTTTCTTTCTTCTTCTTTTTTAAATAGCCCTAACTGCACACATATGCCAAACATTTTATTTGATCTAATAAAGATGCTCTTAACATTTGATATATGTGTTATATCTTTATCTCCGTTGCAGCTGGGTGAAAAAAAAAGATGAGATGCACCTGATGACCAACGACTTCTTGCTCTTTATCTTATTTTGTGGAATATTTGACTTTACAATTATAACATGGCCTTAGTTTCCCAATATAATGGATTCCATTAATAACAATTATGTCTCAGTGCAGGGCTGAGGGTCAGAGTCTGGTCATTCTGTTAAAGATAACGCTAAGGGACAGCAATAGGAAAGTATTTTATTTTGGATGAGTTTTGGGTGCTATTAATGTAGCTTCAGAGAGAATGGAACTGAATCTGCAGACTGATTGCTAAACATAGATGAATTCTAGCTTTCTGAATCTTGTTCCAAAGTTGAGTTGGGCACTGCTGAAATTGGTACCCTCAGAGCAATCATAGACTTGGTAATACACTTTTGACAAATTGCTGGACCTATGATTAGACAATAAAAGAAAGAGGGAAAAAGCTATTTCTGTATCTCTAAAAAAGATTTGGTGGAAGCTTTGAAATAATCCAACCTATGGGACATTTTATGGAATGTTGCGCAGTGAATTAAAAGTAAGACTTAAAAGTGTGTTCTTCTTTGGAACTGCTCAGATGTTCAGTCACCCCTAGAACATATCAAGAACCTAACTAAGAAGGGGAGTAGAAAGGGGAGAGAACATCACAAATGACTGTGGTCGCCTTTATATTTGCATCACTGAATTACAAGTTTCTCGTGATATCAGGAACCCTTCTATTTGCACGTCTCCTCCTTCCTACAAAAAGGAATGAGTGAATTTCAAATATATGTCAGTTAAGACTATCATGGGATCATCGCAGCAATGAAAATGGATAATTATTGCCTTCCATTTCCAATAAATTATCATTACCACTATCAGGTAGGAACAACTGATTTTCTCCTTGATTCCAGGGTAGAGTATAAAGTTACATCTGTCTGCTCTTGCATCATAAGCTAGATGGATGAACAAAAATAGCAGGCTGATAGAAACAAGTGGTTAATTAAGCGATAGCTGGGAATTTCTCTCTGCTTGATTGAGATTCTCATCAGAGCTTGCAGAAAGCAAATAGCCTCCAGCTGTTGAGGAAGCAGAGTGTAAATTGCATGTATGTGAAGAAACAAAGAACGGACGATTTATTGAAGAAATCTTGAAAGAGCAAGGCTTCTCATGTGAAATGCTATCTGGAGTAGTGTATCTGTTATAGTGACTTAAGTCTGTGAAACCTTGGATTAGCAGTCTTTAGATGCAGTGGACAAATATTTGTTTCGATTTCACCCTTATTTAACAGACAAATGTCTCTTAAGGGTTTCTCTGGTTTTGCTGAAAATGAAATCACCTGATATATTCATAATTATGCAAATAGTATAAATTTGGATTTAACCAATATTCAGCTTTAATAGACACTCACTTCCCAAATGGTCCATTAATCTGGGTTTTTACTGTATTATAAATCATCATAAAAAGGACGATGTAGTACTTAGACTGGCAATTGTATTATGGCATAAATTTTCATGGAAGACAGCCTTCATGCATAAAGTATTATATTGAATAATCTGGTACCTACATGCATTAGGACCTTAACCATATCCCCAAAGGGCTTTATACGATTCCCATTTCAATTAACAAATAATTTCAAAAGTGTTGAAGTCTCATGGGTTCATACATTAGATTGGAAAAATCCCAGTTCCAACCTCAGTTGTAAATAGTGAAGCCGACTGGGTGATTTTGGCTTAGCCACTCTCTTTCAGCCCCTCCCACAGGGTTACTTTTGTGAGGAAAACAGGAGGGAGGCGAATTAGGTATGTTCACCTCCTTGAGTTATTTATAAGAATATTTTTTTAAAAAGAAAGTTGTTTTGATTTAAGCCCCTGATGATAAAATCGATGATTGAGAGAAACCAAGAATGAAGAACACTATTCCAATACAATATTACACTTGCTTGGTTAAATTACAGATTCTGAAGGTGTTGAAGTTAGACATCAAAGCACAAATAGCTGTGATACACTCATGGTAATGTCTACCTTTCCAAAATTCAAACTTCTTCTGATCATAAATCACAAACATTTTTCCCTGTTGTATAGTTCTTTCCCTCATTCCAGCCAGAGCTGTGTTCAGCAGTGTAAGTGGAGTTGAATACCAGATGCATTTAGATATTGAGGGCTCTGCTGTTTTTCCTTTGGCCCACATAAAGCATAAAGAGATTAAAACAATCTACTGAGCCTAGTATCACTTTATCTTTATCTTCTTTTTTCTTTTTTCAGGCAGACAAAAACTGCATTCAACCAAAGCAACTTGAATAGAATGTACTACTTAGCAAGAGAAAACAATATCTATAATCCTCTCTGGACAACTTAAAATCCTGGTTCAATGACCTACAAGATGCCTCTCTGCAAAGAGGGGTTTTTTTTTTACTTGAACTTGGTACACTCAACACTGAAAGGCACAGATCATTAACTGCTACCTAATAGCAAGTGAATAAAAGAAGTTACAGGAGGGAAAGGAAGGAGGGTAAAGAGAGCATCAATATCTGTTGTTGTTAAAATAGTTGTTTGTATACTTACAGTTTTTGGCTGCAAGTAATTTATAGGTAGTCCTCAACTTACAACTTACAACCATTCATTTAGTGACTGTTTGAAGCTACAATGGCACTGAAAAAAAGTAACATATGACTATTTTTCACACTTATGACCGTTGTAGCATCTCCATGGTCACATGATTAAAATTCAGATACTTGGCAACTTCTTCATATTTATGACATGCAATGTCCAGGAGGTCATGTATTTACCATTCGCGATCTTTTGACAAGCAAAGTCAACAGGGAAGCCAGATTCATTTTACAACCATGTTACTAACTTGACAACTGCACTGATTCACTTAACAATGTCGTAAAATATTTACACAAGATTGTAAAATGGAGCAAATTTCACTTGACAACCGTCTTGCTTAGCAGTGGAAATTTTGGCTTCAGTTGTGGTCGTTAGTCGAAGACTATCTGTACTTGATAAAAAAGGAAATTAAAACAAACAAAACTCAGGAAACCCAGGAGTAATTACTTTATGTGACACTTTCTTGATGTGTAAAGAATTGTTGCTGAGATGTACCCTGTATTTGAACAGTGAGAATTTTATGGGGAGAAACTCATTTCCCCTGGCAATACATCTTGAGAGACTTATTGCATTTTTGTGATACGAGATTTATTTATTAGTGTACACAGACTGAACTCACCTCCCCCTTCAGCTCTGAGAATGAAGAAAAATGAATTATCTCTGCAGTATCATCATGGCTATCTTCTGTTATTTTGTCAGGTCTTTAGACACATTGCTACAGGAAGCTGAGAGATTTAGTCATGGAAATATTCAATTCCAAAATTCACATGCTGGATGTTTCTCAAAGCTCTGACAGAGGATTGTTTGTGGGGTTTCCAACTTTTCCCTCAGGAAGCAATACAAACCTCTTCACAATTGCTGATGAGGTTGGGTAATTGTTACCCTTTGTGCTCTCCAAACTGCAGGCCACCTTCTCCCCTCATCTGACCATGATGGGGTCTTCTCTATAATAAACCAAAACTCAAAACAAGACCTAACTCACTCCTCATTTTCACATAAGCAGCTCAACTAGTTTCCCTATGAAAGTTATCCATTGGATCACAAGTGCTTTGAAGGCATAGGAGTGGGGGAGAGAAGAAAATAAGAGGTGGAATGAGATGCAGAGGGAGCATCATAGAAGGACTAGCACCAAAGAAAGGGGACACACTTGAAGTTTTTTCCCCCATCCATCATGGCATTATTCAAACTTTCTGCTTGAATGATGAAAATGAATCAGGTTTCTGAGGCAAAACCAGATTTCCTGTAGCAAGAAAAATACCTTGGAGAAGGCTGCACCGATATCAGGTCTCATGCTTGATGACCTTGGTGTTATTACAATCAATCTTGTATAAAAGGGATGGTGAGAGAATGTGGTGAAAGGGACACAGAATGATAGCTTTTTCTGTTATCTCTTGAACTTCTTCCATTTTTTCCACTCTTTTCCCATGCAATTTCCTTCTAAATGTAGATTACTATTAAATGGTGTCTTGTCATGTGATACTAATGTCGTGGGTGATGTCATAGGGAGAATGCTACTTTTTATATTAGTGGTAGAACAGAAAATGTGCCTCCCAAGCTATCCTGCATAAGAATATAAAAAGAATGGCATAAAGAAGCTTCGGGTTCTTGAGCATATCTAATCATTTTTGCACTCAGGCAATTCTAATACACTAGATTTCTAGTCTAAACAAATAGTTATTTGTGCACTCATCATGCCAGTCACCCTAATGCTCAAAATTATACTCTGGAGGGAACCAGTGGTATTATTCATGTTCAGTCAATCAACTCCCTTCTTAGATTGAAATGGTGCAAATCAGGAACAGTTATTTTAGGATCTTATCTGTGGAGGTAAGTTTTCAAATTCCATAGAACAGATTGCTGCACATTATCCCTAGCTATACAAAGACATTCATGGCCACTGCTAAAAGCTGTACAGCTGGATTCAGGCTGAATCAAGAAATGCACTCCCCTGTTTCGTAAACCTTAGTCTTCAAGGGAAAGGTAACTCAGTCCAAAACAAGTTGAAGTCTTATTTCCTCATCTGCCTTTCAATTTACTAGGAATAACAATTAATTGATTCATTACTTTGTATTTACAGGGGGAACAGAATCATGTGCCTGTCACCGCCATGCAGTAGTGATAGCATCGGAAGTTCAGACAGTCTCTTTCAGCAATTTCAGCTCCTCTATATGTTAAATTTGTGGATAGCCACAATAGGACAGAAGCCACCTTAGAATGGTACCTTCAAGTCCCATATCTGACAAACCTTCAGACGGATACTGTATTTATACTGTAATAGCAAAAATCACTGAGATGTCTAAGCAGAACCAACGGGGAGACATTTTTCATGCTCAAGACTCAGCAAAGTTCATTCAGCATCAAAGAGATCAATATGGTCTCTTTCCCATGATCATTCCTGAAGTTAGACAGAAATTGATCTAGTGCCAGCATTAAATAAATGTTGAATGCTAGTACCAATAACAGATTTTTAAATGACTTATTGTTGCACTTGTTTGCTTGAAGTCATGGAATTATGAAAAACTTTTATAATTAAAAATGATTATGATGTCTTTAATTCCATATGATATTAACTTTTTTGAATAGCTTTACTGATTACTGAATTTACTGATGGATTTGGACAGTTTCACCATTCCATTTAGGTCAATGCTAGTTGATGAGGAAATGCCAAGACACATAATCACAGTCTTGAGTAGAATTTACAGGCAGAATTATTCAAGCACGCTAATTTTTAAAAAGTTAATATTAGGCGACTCGTTGATTTCCAGCAAATAATGATTAAAGGGGATTTCACTGGTCTCTTGGGGTAAGTAATCTTAAAAGCAATCCATAAGTAATGACACCAGGAGCATTTATTTTCAGGGAGAAAATTTAATCAAACCCCTTCCAAGGTTTCTTATCCCTTATCACAATAGGAAAACCTTTTTCTGTATTTAGGTTGACTACATAAAAAGTGATTGGGGGCGGGGGCTGGGGTTGGGAGGCAGATAGGATCAACTTAAAACTGTAAAAACATTCCATTAAAGAAGAAAAGAAAAATAAAAACTTTGAAGGCTTAAAAGAAGAGTGCTTTTCCAATAAATTTGACTGAATAAATAGCTGGTAGCCAGATTTATTGCTGAAACTTAGCTGGCATTATCCAGTATATATAACAAAGCACAGAGTTTAAAAGTTTTTGTCTAGTCAAACACATTGTGTATCAAAAGCTGGAATCTTATACACATGAATATGGTAAGGCTAATTTCTCTCAAGTGGTCTCTCTGGATGGCAGTATATTTTACCACTGTTTTGGAGTCATGTCTTATTCAGTCAGTTCAGCCAGGTAACCAATTGTTGAGATTTTCAATATCCTAAGAACATGATGTTTCCAATACTAAATTCCAATGATTTAAGGTTGACAATACATTTCAGCTTCTTGTTGTCCATCAAGTCTCTATCCTGTTCTTTCTCTCCAGAGATCTGATTATCATATTAGGAGCAAAAACTCCTTCCCTAACATGCATAATTTAATATCCTAAAATGGTCATAAGAACAGAGATTTTCCACTGATGAGCAGAACTCCTCAAAAGAACATGCAATTCAAACATGCTTTCTAAACTAAACAAAACTTGCACAATTATACTGCTGAGATTTAGTTTGGCCAGGCTTTGCTGTGTTGTTTGTGGAAATTCTGCATAACATGGACATATTTTGTTCTTCTATGTATTTTTAACACAAATGTTTATTGTGTATTACAAGTAAGTGGATCAATTGAGATGTATCCAGTTACTTACACCTGTGTTCTGTCCACCACAGAATCTTTGCCCTCCCATTGCTTCTCTCAGCTCCCTTTGAAAATTATGAATTTTCAAATTCATATCTTATTCAAATTCATATTTATATTTTATTTTTTTCAGAATTGAATAGTATGAATCAGCATTTTCCAATCTGTTAAAATTCCTTGTCAAATCCTTCTCTAGTAATGTTGGCACTCCTGTCTTTGTAACTATGAAAGAAGTAGTTGTAACTAAAAAGACCTTTAATATTAAGACTCATGAGGTCAGTTAAAACAAATTATTATTGGGAATAAAAAAAATAGTTGGACATTATTTTCTAGAAAAGTGGCAATGATTTTACATACATTTCTTTTCCCTTCTTGGATTCAGGGTTACTATGTAGGAATGTGGAATATATGTATGTGGTGTCCCCTTCCCTTCCCTTCCCTTCAACACAAAACACTTCCAAAAGTTGATGACATTTCCCATTACTCTTTGAAGCATGACTGACACATCCCTCATGTAGTGAACCATGCCAGTTCTTTTAAGCTCAACATATGTCCATTCCACCTACCTCATCTGTAACAGGATTATACACCAACCACTGATAGAGTCAATTTTCCTCCCTTGCTCCTAGGCTGCCAAATTCCAGCTCCAGGCTACAAATACTGCAATTAAGTAGAGAGGAGAGGCTGGACCAAGGGGTGAAATCCAGCAGGTTCTGACAGATTCTGGAGAACCGGTAGTGAAAATTTTGAGCAGTTTGGAGAACTGGCAAATGCCACATCTGGCTGGCCCCAGAGTGGGGTGGGAATGGAGACTTTGCAGTATCCTTTCCCTGCTACGCCCACCAAACCATGCCCACCAAGCCACACCATGCCTACCAAGCCTCACCCACAGAACCGGTACTAAAAAAAAATTGGATTTCACCACTGGGCTGGACCTAAATTTATTATAATATATCCCACCAATGGATTCATGCATCAGAGCAGAAGATGGATTTGGGTTGTTTTTGGGTTTTTTTGCAATCAGGGATCAGAGAAATATATTTCTTACTGCAGCTTTCCCATCAACTTGGTTATAATTAGAGAGACATATGGTTGTCTTTTATAATTAATTTCCACAAATTAAAGGCTTTCAGAGTTGACTGATTAGTCTTGCACAAATGGTTGCAATGCTTGTATTGCTGAAAATGTTACCCTAATACCAATATTTCTGAATATTGAAAACATCTGTCTGAGCTGAATCAATTACATTAAATTTGTCTTCTTTAGAAAAAAGGGGAAATTTGATCCCTGAGTTTGCAATAATCGATGAGCTATATTTAGATGAATGCCACTGAACAAAAATTAGAAACTATTTTAAATGGGAAGCTTCTTATATGGCGTGAAACATTTTCTTGGTCCAGTTTGAAAGAAAAAGGATGTAAAATGAAATATAACAATAATTCCTTTCTAATTATTAATCATAGTAGATGTGAACAAGCTCTCCTACTTCTCCTGTCAGAGGCTGCTTATATAGGGCATTGAAAATATTCTGTATTGCTTTGGGGGATCTATCATTGGGTAACAGCCTTCAT
Source organism: Arizona elegans (assembly GCA_022577455.1). NCBI lineage: Eukaryota > Metazoa > Chordata > Lepidosauria > Squamata > Colubridae > Arizona > Arizona elegans. The sequence continues at coordinate 198,823,524 of JAKOOJ010000001.1, read as the reverse complement.
GTGAGACAATATACATTGGTAGCAGGGGTGGGTTCTAAAATTTTTTACTACCGGTTCTGTGGGCATCGCTTATTTTGTGAACGTGGCTTGATGGTCATGTGACAATTCTTTAGGATATAGCAGAGGTACTGGTATACCAGGCTTTTAACTGCTTGCAGAGCTGTACCGGTCTACCCATTTGTTCTTGGAGCGTTCCGGTCTACCCATTTGTTTTTTGAATGGACTGGTCTACCACCACACTGTCTTTTAACACTGATCAGCTGTAGGGCAGCCGTTTGAAGCCCCGCAGCAAGAGTTTAAACAGTTTTTTTCCTTCTAGCCAATCAGCTGGGATTCGGGAGGCAGCGAATAGATTGGAGGCGGGGCTAAATAAAAGCTAAGAATAACGCGGAGACGGGGGGTGGGAGGGCCCAGTTCCCAAACAAAGAGAACCAGTTCGGTGATGTCATATTGTCACCGCTACCGGCTCACCCGAACCGGGCCAAACCAGGAGGAACCCACCACTGATGGGTAGTGGGATAACAAATGTTATGCCAGTATGATTCACTGCTCACTGATGGTTGGTGGTTAATACTTTAAGTGAGTAATTAAGAACAGCCCTAAGCAAAGGAGAAACTGAATTAAGATATTGGGATTAAGATCTACTGTAGGTAGATCAGATTAGATCCATCTGCATGAGCTGCTGCTGCTTCTTTTGGCAATCAGCGACTGAATCCCAGCTAAGGAGGCTGCAAGCTATCATGAACCGGTTTCCTTGTTGGATAATTTTCACCTGTAATTGTAGCAAGACTAGCCTTCTCTATCCTATCTGGGAATTATAGAAGTGGCATTCTAACACATATGGAGAATTGTCCACGTATTTGATATCTCTTGATGACTGTAGCTGAGCAAACAGCTGAGTAATGTTGGCTTGTCATATTGTTATGGTTAACCTAAGGTGACCAGATTTTAACATTGGTAAAGAGGGACATTGTGGGCGTGGCTTATTTTGTGGGCGTGGCTAGCTGGTCATGTGACTGGGTGGGCGTGGCTAGCTGGTCATGTGACCGGGTGGCCATGGCTATGTGTATAGGGTAAGGTGAACAGATTTTAACATTGGTAAGAGGGACACCATTGTGGGCGTGGCTTATTGTGTGGGCATGGCTTGGAGGCCATGTGACTGGGTGGGCGTGGCTAGCTGGTCATGTGACCGGGTGGCCATGGCTGTATGTATAGGGACTACTCAGAGGGCTGAAAAGTCATTTCTGACAGGTCCTCACACTTTTGACTGGTCCTCACACTTATGACCATCCTCACATTTATGCCCGTGCAGCATTCTTAACAACCATGTCACTCATTTCACAACTGCTTCTCTTCACCATGATGACAAGATAGGGCAAAAATGTAAAATGTGAGGACAGTCGTAAGTTCGAGGACTGGTCAAAAGTGCGAGGACCAGTCAAAAATAACTTTTTCAGCCCTCTGAGTAGTCCATATGCACAAAAGGACTAACCAGAGGGCTGAAAAAAGTCATTTCTGACAGGTCCTCACACTTTTGACTGGTCCTCACACTTATGACCATCCTCACATTTATGCCCGTGCAGCATTCTTAACAACCATGTCACTCATTTCACAACTGCTTCTCTTCACCATGATGACAAGATAGGGCAAAAATGTAAAATGTGAGGACAGTCGTAAGTTCGAGGACTGGTCAAAAGTGCGACGACCAGTCAAAAATAACTTTTTCAGCCCTCTGAGTAGTCCATATGCACAAAAGGACTAACCAGAGGGCTGAAAAAAGTCATTTCTGACAGGTCCTCACACTTTTGACTGGTCCTCACACTTATGACCATCCTCACATTTATGCCTGTGCAGCATTCTTAACAACCATGTCACTCATTTCACAACTGCTTCTCTTCACCATGATGACAAGATAGGGCAAAAATGTAAAATGTGAGGACAGTCGTAAGTTCGAGGACTGGTCAAAAGTGCGAGGACCAGTCAAAAATAACTTTTTCAGCCCTCTGAGTAGTCCATATGCATAAAAGGATACAGTAATAGAGAGGGATGAAGGAAGGGAAGGGAAATTAGAGTAGGAGTGACGGTTAAGAGAGGGAGGAAGAGAGGAGGAGAAGGAGAAAGGAAGAGGAAGTAGGGAGGAGAAGAAGAGGGGGGGAAGAGAAAGTAAGAAGGAAAGAAAAGAGAGGTGGTAGGTTTGAGGAGAAAGATTGCTGTACAATAAAAAAGATGAAAGGGAAGAAAGCCAAACCCAAACAAATATAAAGATATTAAGATAAAGAATGAATTGTTAAACTTTAAAGAATAAAAGAGAACAAATATGAATAAATAGCAATAATTAGAAACACACATACATACAATATATTTTCTTTGAACAGAATATTTGGCTGGTTCACAAATTTAAACAGTGTTTAGTCATTTCAATTAAATTTACAATTTCTATATTTCCTTTTTGCCATATTTATTCCTCATCTATTTTTTTAAAAAAACAATTTTACCCTTCATCCTCATCTCTAATCTTAATCAAATTCAATTTTTCCCTTCTATTCTATTTTATACCCCTTCCCATTGTCATCTATTTTTATATCCATCCTCACATTGGTTAATTATGTAATTATGTAATACAGTTGTTTAATACAAATTCAACATTTTAATATAAATCAATTAGTTATATAACTATCTTTTTTGTATATTAATCAATATGAACATGAATATTCCAATTATTTCCATGCAATCCAATTTCTTACAAATCAATTAATTATACTTACCAATAATAATAAACCCAATAATTTCCCCCATATATTCCTCCAAACCACAACTTAACCATTTCTGCTTTCAACACAGTATACAATTAATAATATCTCAATTATTACGATTCCCTAGTTAAAAAGAGCTTTTTTTTCTTTTGTGTTTTAAAATCTTGAACTCTCCTCTTTTGCCCTAAATAATTTTCCATTGTTTGCACTTACCTTTTTTGGTGAGGAAAAGGAAAATAAATCTGCTGCCTAATTTTCCAACGTTGCAAGCAAACCGCAAAGCCAACAGCCTGTTTTACTTTCAGTTTCATTTTGAGCTTGGTTTGCACAAAGAGGAAAAAAAAACTGAGCAATTTAGCAAGAGCAGAGCCCTGTGCAAATCAGCTGAGAGGGGGAAGCCGAGCTAATTAACGTAGGGCGGCCCTTTGAAGCCCCGCGGCAAGAGTTTAAACAGGTTTTTTCAAAATCGGGACTTTTTTAAAACGCCGCGGGACGCGGGACAAATTGCTCAAAAGCGGGACTGTCCCGCCAAAAGTGGGACGTCTGGTCACCTTAGGTTAACCTCATCAATAATGAAAAGGCTATTCAAGGCTGCGTGTATCCTATTGTGTAAATTCAGTTTGTGAGCAATCTTGGAGACTGTTATTGGAGAGGCAGGGTAACAAACTTCTAAATAAATGATAAGATGAATGATGCTATAAATGTTGGCTCCAGAATAACATTAAATATTTGCCTTTAAATACGTAAACAGTGAGGCAGCTTTGAGAGCCAACCGCTTTAACTATTCTGCTTAGTGAATTCAGCCTTTTAAACCAAGGGCACTTAGTTCCCTGGTCAGTGTACTTAGTTGATGAAGCCATATTCTGTGCTAATATTTGGGAAAGCCCCAGTTTTCAGGCAGATTCTGGATTCCTTCTGAAACAAGACGGTGTTGTCCAACCAGCCTATTCTGCAGCTTGGATATAATTGCAGGTCATTTTAAAAAATATTCGTCAAAAGCATTAAAACTATATCAGATTGTGGCTTGAGGATCGTTCTTTGTTTGCAAAATAGAAAAGAAAATGTAAATAAAGGAGGAAGAAAGGGAGGGAGGAGGGCTATTGGGAGAGTCTTTCAAAGTTCAGTAGAAAACAGCTGATTGTATAGAAGCTGAACACTGAACAATTGCTTAATCAAGGGCAGCATGCTTAGAAGTCTGCCAGGGCTGCTATTTTGTCAAAATGATAAAAATGGTGCCATGCTGTCTTGTTGCAAACTCTGCTCCTTTTCCATGTTAATGCATCATCACGACAAGGGGTAGGTTTTGCATCATGCTGCTGCCCTACTGCTTTCATTATTGTATCTCCTCTCACCCTGTCGTGGATGTCACTGGGGCTTTACTATCTAAAATATGCTGATTCAGAGTCATAAACTTTTCTTATTTTAAAAATGTGCATGATGCAAATATGAATCATACTGCTTTTTCCCCAAAGAAGAATAGGATTTTTTTTTAAAAAAAATCTCAGAATGATTACTCTCTGAATGATCATTTTTGAAATGGGTCATTTGAAAAAGATGAATTAGTAGGGCCAGGAATAAATGATACGCAATATGAGTGCGGCCACGCGGGTGGTTATGGGAGTGACGAGTTCCCATGTAACACCTCTCCTGCGCGAGCTGCACTGGCTCCCGGTGGTCTTCCGAGTGCGCTTCAAGGTTTTGGTTATCACCTTTAAAGCGCTCCACGGCTTAGGACCTGGTTATCTACGGAACCGCCTGCTACCACCAATAGCCTCCCACTGGCCAGTACGCTCCCATAGAGAGGGGCTCCTCCGGGTGCCGTTGGCCAAACAATGTCGATTGGTGGCCCCTAGGGGGAGAGCCTTCTCTGTGGGGGCACCTACGATCTGGAACGAGCTCCCCCCGGAGATACGGAGGATCCTGGATCTGTGCACCTTCCGTCGCGCGCTTAAGACTTTTTTATTTCATCAAGCTGGCCTGGCCTAAATTTTCTCCCCTTTTTAAATGTAAATTTTAATTTGTTTTTAAATTATGGGGTATTTTAAATTTGTCTCAGCCAAATTATTTAATTCATTTTTATTCTACTTTAAATTTTTGTATTTATGTGTTTTATTTTGTGACTGTTCACCGCCCTGAGTCCTTCGGGAGTAGGACGGTATAGAAATCCAATTAATTAAATAAATAAATAAATAAATAAATAAATAAATAAATAAATAAATAAATAAATATAGCAAAAGCTCATCTCGGCCTTCTTCTCAGGTAAGACTCTAAAGCAGGGGTGAAATCCAGCAGGTTCTGCCAGGTTATGAGAACCGGTAGCAGAAATTTTGAGCAGTTCGGAGAACCAGCAAATACCACCTCTGGCTGGCTCTAGGAGTGGGGTGGGAATGGAGATTTTGTAATATCATTCCACTCGAGTGGGGTGGGAATGGAGATTTTGCAGTATCCTTCCCCTGCCACGCCCACCAAGCCACACTCACCAAGCCACACCATGCCCACCAAGCCATGCCCACAGAACTGGTAGTAAAAAAATTTGGATTTCACCACTGCTCTAAAGCTGATAAAAAGAAAATCCTTATGAATGTCCACTTCCATTTTACATTTCAGCTACATAAAATGGGAGCTACAGGAGGAATAATGTTGTGAAACATGCCTCCCCTAATGCCGCTGTATTGATATTGAGAGTGATAGGACCACAAAATGATCTTACATACAGTGATAGGATACAGAAAAGAGGCTGAGACCCTAGAAAGTATGCAGACAAGAGCAGCAAAGATGATAAAGGGTCTGGAAGATAAAATATGTGATGAAAAGTTGAGGGAACAAGTTATGCCTGTTGAAAGATTGGATGGGTGGGGGACATGATAACTTTCTTCCAGAACTTGAAGGTCAAGAGGGGATTGACTTATTCTCCAAAGCACCAAAGGGCAGGACTAACAGCAATGGGTGGAAGGCAGAAGCATGTTAAAGAGAGCCAACCTAGAAGGAGGAGGAGGAGGAGGAGAAGAAATTTTCTGACAGTGAGAATAATTAATCAATTGAATACCTCCCCTTACAAAGTTGCAGGGACTCCATCACTGGAGGTTTTAAAAAATAGACTGAACAACCAGTGGTAGGATTCAATTTTTTTTACTACCAGTTCTGTGGGTGTGGCTTGGTGGGTTTGGCATGGCATGGCATGGTATGGCTAGGTGGGCGTGGCTAAGTGGAAGGGTTACTGTAAAATCCCTATTTCCTCTCGATCAGCTGGGACTCGGGAGGCAGAGAATGGATGGGGGCGGGGCCAGTCAGAGGTGGTATTTACCAGTTTTCTGAACTACTCAAAATTTCCATTACCGGTTCTCCAGAACTGGTCAGAACCTGCTGAAACCCACCTCTGTGAACAACCATTTGAGAGGAATTGTATAAGGTCTCCTACCTTGAGCAGCAGGTTGAACTAGAAGACCACTGAGGTCTTCTAGTTCAACCTCTGGATCTGATCCGAAAGTTGAACAACTTTCGTCCCGTCTCCAACCTTCGCTTTATAGCGAAGGTTGTTGAGTCGGTGGTGGCATACTAACTTCCACAATTCCTGGAGGAAACTGATTATCTGGACCCATACCAATCGGGCTTCAGGCACGGAAACGGCATTGGTCGCCCTGGTGAATGATCTCTGGCGGGCCCGGGATGGGGAGTTTTCCTCCATTCTGGTGCTACTTGACCTCTCAGTGGCTTTCGATACCATCGACCATGGTATCCTGCTGCAACGGCTCCGGGGGTTGGGGGTAGGAGGCACTGTTTTACTGTGGTTCTCCTCCTGTCTCTCGGGCCGTACGCAGTTTGTTTGGCGGGGGGGTCAGAGATCCTCCCCGAGGCCCATCACTTGTGGGGTGCTGTAGGGGTTGGTTCTCTCCCCCCTGCTCTTTAACATCTACATGAAGCCGCTGGGTGAGATTATAAGTAGTTTTGGGGTGGGGTATCATCAATATGCTGATGATACCCAGTTCTACATCTCCATCCCAGACCAACCTGGGGATGCCCTTTCTGTGATGTCCCAGTGCCTGGAGGCGGTATGGGTCTGAATGGGTAGAAACAGGCTCAGACTCAAACCCTCCAAGACTGAGTGGCTGTGGATGCCGGCATCTCCTGATCTAGCTGCCCCATCACTTCAGATGGGAGGGGAGTCTCTCCCTCCCTCTGAAAGGGTTCGTCCTCCTTGATTCTTGGCTGTCCTTGGTGGAACATCTGACGGCCATGACAAGGGGGGCTTTTGCACAGGTTCTCCTGGTGCGCCAGTTACGCCCTTTCCTAGACAGGGATGCCCTCCGTACAGTCACTTATGCTTTCATTATTTCTCGCCTGGATTACTGCAATGCCCTCTACATGGGGCTGCCCTTGGGGTGCACCCAGAGGCTCCAGCTGGTCCAGAATGCGGCCGCGCAGGTTGTTACGGGAGCTTCTCATTACTCTCGTGTGACACCTCTCCTGCGCGAGCTGCACTGGCTGCTGGTTGTTCTTCGGATCCGCTTCAAGGTGCTGGTTCTTACCTATAAAGCCCTTCATGGCATGGGCCCGAGATACTTGCAGGACCACCTCCTACCGGCCTCCCACCGCCTGTGCGGTCACATAGGGCTGCCCTCCTCCGGGTACCATCGGCCAGACAATGTCGGCTGGTGGCCCCCAGGATGAGGGCATTCTCAGTGGCCGCACCGACCCTCTGGAATGAGTTACCCATCAGGCTCCGGACGACCCCTGACCTCTGCACTTTCCGCACCGACCTGAAGACATGGCTGTTTCAGCGAATTCCCTGATCTGCTACGAGATTTTATTTGGGGTTTTATATTGGCTGCTTTTAGGGTTTCTATTGTTATTTGTTTTAATTCTGTACGCCGCCCCAAGTCCTATGGGAAGAGGGTGGCATATAAATTTAATAAAAATAAATAAATAAATAAATAAATCTTTGAGCCTATGATTCGATGTTCTATTTTCTATGTAATTTGTTTGTTTTTGCAAACTCAAAGCAAGGGAGAAGGTAATTTTGATGATATTATCCTGTAATGCAAAAAATAGAGTAGAAGTTATACTCAATAGAAATATAATGGTGAAATTTATTTATTATAACTTGTTTTTATTTATTTATTTTGACATAATAGGCGCAACATTCCATTTAGATCAGGATGTCCATGTGTTTTTGTGTTTTTATTTAAGTACATTGTAACTGTAGAACCATCATTTACAGACACACACACACCGAGGCAAAAATCTAGATCAAAGGGGGGAAATGTACAGCAGAGGGGTGCTGAGGGAGACATATTCATGCAATATCAAGAAATCATATCTAAAATTGTTGAAAGGCTGTGAGGAGAAAGATGCCAGTCATGGTGAGGAAGGAGATGTTTGATAGAAGAATCTGTCCTGGCTTTGAAAAGGTCATGCTGCATGATTCATGTAAATGTCAATTCATTTTTAGGGTATTCTGCCAAATCTTAGAGCTTTTATTTTTCTAGCTATAGTAGTCAATCATATCATATAATATCAGCATGCATAGCCCTACCCCTAGCTGCTAATTCCCTTCTTTGTTTGATCAAAGTTTGTGTTCGGATTCTCTACAGCTTTATTCTAGATTGACCACCAGTTTAATTACAGATTTTAAGAAGGCAGTATAATTTTAGAATATGCTTGTCAAATGAAAGTTTTGCATGACCAAGATGGAATTAATGCCTTTATCATAATTATACGAAAATGGAAATGGACTGTTGGAAGAAATATCCAGGTCCAGTTCCAAGCCAGGAGAAAAGGCACTGGAAACAAAATGGAGGCTGGAGGCTGATTGGAAAGAGGGTCCATTTATTGATGAAGCAGAACTACCAACCACCCTGGACCTGAAGGTCTTTTGTTTTGTAGATCGGCTGGCCCAGTCTTTCTTAATGGGCACAAAATATCTGCTGGGGGCAGGGAACTGGGGCTCTGAGTTTCTGTCTCCCTTAAGATTTTTTATTTCTCTTTTAGGGGAAATATAATATTCTGCCTTTTTAATATTTCCTAAAATATTTCATTCTTCTAGGAGAGGGGTGGGTGCTAACTTTCTATAAGACCACTAAACATGACATAGGTATATCATGCAGTGACATAGGTGTCTCTCCTAAATTTATTTATTTGTTTTAAACATTGCTCCAAATCTTGAGAGATCAAATCAGGTGAAACTTTGTCCATCTTTATACCATCCATCTTATACCCAACATTTCATATGCAACATCACTCCTTTTTCCTTTTATGAAATAAACTTTTCACTTTGGGGATTTTTAGGTCTATAACTGTCATTTTGGCAACTTTATGAAATGGGTAAACAAAGGAACATTTTGGTACAGACCTTTGACACATAAAAAAATGGCTAGGGGAGAGGGGGATCAGCAGCATTTGCTTCCTTCCGCAGCACCTAGGTTCCCCAGATAAATATTGCATTGATTTTGCAGTGCTCCTTCTTTGATCTTCTCTCCGAGTTTCATTCTATTTAATATTGACTCCCATATTCCAGTTTTGATCCAAAGCTGCCCTAACCAAAACTGCACAGTAATATCTTTTGCTAATGTCAGACATTCAGAGATCAGACAGTAGCCAAAATTTTGAACATCCAGAAGTTCAATGGTTTGACAGGAAGACATTCAATTAGAGATGAAAGCAGCAACAACAACTATGTGGAAGGAAAAGGTAGCTGTCTGGCTACAATGTTTGGATTCCCCAATAATTTAAAGCTTAGATTTCTGCTCTCTTCACAGCAAACCCTTTATCTGAACCTTTGCACCTTTTTGCCATCATAATGGGTTCCTTCCCTGCTATCATTCAATATCAGAGGTGGGGAACTATGGTCTCTCTATGATTTGTGGACTTCAACTCCCAGAATTCCTGAGCCAGCATGGATCAAGAATTCTGGGAGTTGAAGTCCACAAGTTATAAAAGGGCCATAGCTCCCCACCCCTATTCTAGATCAAGGGTGAAGCTTGCTTTCTTGTTGAGCACCACTCTTGATGCTTTCAATTTTACAGGAGACTGTGAGAGCTGTTGTGCCAGCAGTTTCAACGCTGTCCAGGCCAAAAGATGATTAAAAGCTTTGTTATTGTCAAAGTGCAGCAAATTAGCTCCTTGTCTACTTCACTCCCCTGATTATTTATTAACCTACTAGGCAGAGACCGTGTGGACTGGCAGATAGATGGATGCAATTTCAAAAAATATATTGCAACTGACCTAATGTGGTTGCAGCTCAACATAACAAATGCTCTTTTTTTTTCTGGATATCTCTTGGGTAGAGGAAGGCACAGTTTTCCCAGGATGTATTCTGTCTTTTGGAGCCAATTGATATAATTAGCACATGTAGCATCTGAAGACCAATAAAAACTAGAAGAGGAGCTGGAAGAAAAAAAAAATCTCACAAGATCTGGCAATCTTTGTCAAGCGTGAACTATGGATTCATGGGGTAATGAGGTTGGCTGATTGGTATGCCTCCTGCATCAGGACCATGCCCTCCTTCTGCGCCTATTTCATGAGAAAAGCAGAGGCACCTTAATGAACAATTTGTCTCTGCCTAACCTACACGGCATGGTAGCAAAAGCCACACATTTTATAAGCCTTTGCATTTCCTTTTTTGAAATTCATTTTCTTGCTGCTCCACTTCTAATCTGAATGCTAAACATGTACCTGGCATAAATCTATTATGTTTGGTGGAGATGCATCATTTATCATGGAAAGATGTCCTCTCTGGAAGGAAAAGAGTTGTCCAATGAAAAAGAAAAACTGAGTCTACTAGTCAAATCATCTCAGAGTTTAAAAACGAAAGGAAGTTTGTACTCATGACTGATGGTTTAGATTTTATGCCTGACCATATGAAGACTTTCAATGCTTTTTAAAAAAGTTATTTCAACAGTGAGTGTTCTCAAAGAATTTCTTGTTATATGGCGAAATTATTACCGGAGCTCCCAAATAGTCACATTTTAAGTTTGTCATTTGATTTTTTTAAACTGATTGATCAGGGTAATCAATATATAAGTTTATACCAATAATAACAGGCACCTTGGGTGGGGGTCCCAAAATAACTTGAACACCATCAGCTTTGACATAATCACCTTCAGTCAATTGCAAAGGGCAGCTTTACTTGGAACATTTCATCCAGAGATGATGCCTTTAATATTACTAAACAACAACATTTGCCTAAACCAAGTCTTTGGGAAGGACTCAAAGGTGGACAAAAAATGCCAAATCCACTCTGGACATCTGGTTGACTGTGTGACAAACCATAACAACAACCACTACAATAATAATAAGCACTGCTCAACACTATCCGTGTATACAGCCAAGATATTACAATGGAGTTTGGACTGGACAAATGTTCCACACACACCAGGGGTGGGTTCTAAATTTTTTTACTACCGGTTCTATGGGTGTGGCTTCTTTTGTGGGCATGGCTTGATGGTCATATGACAATTCTTTAGGATTTAGCAGAGGTACTGGTCTATCAGGCTTTTAACTGCTTGCAGAGCTGTACTGGTCTACTGATTTGTTTTTGGAGGCACCATTCTACCAGCACACTGCCTTTTAACACTGATCAGCTGTAGGGCGGCCCTTTGAAGCCCCGCGGCAAGAGTTTAAACAGCTTTTTTTCTTCTAGCAGATCAGCTGGGACTCAGTAGGCAGCAATAGATTAGCGGTGGAGCCAAATAAAAGGTAAGAATAATGCAGGGGGGGCAGGGGGGCAGGGGCACAGGGGGGCCAGAACCAGTCCGGTGATGTCATATCATCACCGCTACTGATTCAGGGGAACCGGGCCGAACCAGGAGGAATCCACCACTGACACACACCATCAAAAGAGGAAAAATAGTAAAAACTGAAGGAATCAAGATGCCCTATGAAAATAACATCAAGAGTCTGGATGAAGATGATTACTATGAATACTTGGGTATCATTCAAGCTGACAACATGAAGCACACTGAAGTCAAGAAAAAGATTAGAAGTGAATACATGAAGAGAATGAAGAAGATCCTAAAGTCCAAACTCAGTGGAGGAAATACCATCAAGGTAATCAGTGCCAGGACCATTCCAGTCATTAGATATACAGCTGGAATAGTGGACTGGACTCAAGCAGAATTAAAAGCCATGGATAGGAAAAATAATGAATCATACCCTTTATCCTCAAAGCGATCTTGACAGACTCTATCTACCAAGGAAAATAGCTAGGCATGGAATGTTGCAAGTATATCAGATGGCTGAAGAAGAAAAATGGGCATTGGAAGAATATCTGAAGGACAGTGAAGAAGATGTACTGAAGTTAGTATACCAGGAATTTTTACCAGGGGTGAAATCCAGCAGGTTCTGACAGGCTCTGGAGAATCAGTAGCGGAATTTTTGAGTAGTTCGGAAAACTGGCAAATACCACCTCTGGCTGGTCCCAGAGTGGGGTGGGAATGGAGATATATTTTTTTTAAATTTGATTTATATGCCGCCCTTCTCTGGAGACTCAGGGCGGCTTACAATGTGTTAAGCAATAGCCTTCATACTTTTGTATATTCATACAAAGACAGCTTATTGCCCCCACAAACTGGGTCTTCATTTAACCTACCTTAGAAAGGATGGAAGGCTGAGTCAACCTTGAGCCTGGTAAGATTCGAACCTGCAGTAATTGCAGGCAGCTGTGTTAATAACAGGGTGCTTTTTTTGCAACATCCTTCCCCCAGGAGTGGGGAGGGAATGGAGATTTTGCAATATCCTTCCCCTGCCACGCCGACCAAGCCACGCCCACAGAACTGGTAGTAAAAAAATTTGGATTTCACCACTGATTTTTACTGCCTATTGGAGAGCCCAAACTGGTCTACAAGAAAGATCAAATGAAGAACATAATGGAGGCATGGGAAGACAAAGTATTACATGGCCAGTACATTAAAAAAAATAGCAGGAAAAGCAGATAATAACAACATCTGGCAATGGCTAAGAGCACCTGGCAATGGCTAAGAAAGAAACTGAGGGACTAATTTTAGTTGCACAAGACCAAGCCTTAAGAACAAATGCATAAAAGCCAGAATTGAGAAGACAGCAACAGACTGTAAATGCTGCATATGGAAAGAAGCTGAAAAACAGTGGATTACCTGGTAAACTGCCACAAGAAGATTACACAGACTGACTACAAGCAACGGCATGACTAAGTAGCAATAATGCTTTGGAAAATCTGCAAGAAATATCATTTGCCTGCAAGCAAGAACCGGTGGGGCCATAAAATAGAGAAAGTCATAGAAAATGAAGAAGCTAAGTTGCTTTGGGACTTTAGAATTCAAACAGACAGGCACCTGCCACATAACACTCAAAATGAAACAATTGATGATAAGAAAGACAAAAAAATCTGGATAGTAGACAAGACAGTACCCAGAGACAGCAAAACAGAAAATAAAGAACTGGAGAAGATAACAAAATACAAAGACCTACAAATAGAAATAGAATGACTGACTGTAGCAAAAGTGAGCAAAAGTACCAATAGTAACAGGCGCCTTATGTACAATCCCAAAACAATTGGGCACTACTTGAACAGGAATGGGGTGAGGTCTACAGTAGACAGTCTAAGGTTAAAGTTTTGGAGATTTGAGGAAGAATTTTGGGGATTTGGGGAAGATTTGGTTTGTTTTGTGAATTTTTCTTGCCCAGAATTGTTATGATGGGGTCGTGTGTATTATAAACAATAAATAGCTATGTGCTGTCAACATTTTGCGCTCTTTTGAGGCTTTAGGTCCCCTCAGGGTTTCAGGTTGTGACCTCACTGTTTTAAAAGACCCCTTGACACAATAGCAGAGTCTGTGGGTGTTTCCCAGACAGATCTGGAGCTGTGCTTGACAAGCTGTTAGAAAGTTTCAGCCTGGAGAATAAGTGGAATTTTATTATGCCAGTATATGCCACATTTATTCTATATTTTATTTTTTCTCTGCAAAATGCAGCAGAAGTGGAAGATGCAATGCCTAGGATTCGTTAGATACAATAACTTCTTGTTTAGTTAATGTCAAAAATGTTTTTGCTACAGGCAATGGGCCATATTTTGATTTGGCTGCTGGGATTTATTCTGTTGTTTGAAATTAGTGAGTTGAAGGCTACGGTCTTTCCCCCCCTAATTCTTCCTTCCTTCAGCATTTACCATTCACATTTTGTTTTTGTGTTCATTCCCTCAAAATAAATTACAGACTTTAATGAAAACAAATTGCACTTTGATACAAATTTGTTGAAATTGTTCTGATTCATTTCATAGATGATAGCAAACCTCCCTTGTATTTAGCACAGTAAAACTTCCGTAACTGATAGACTTGCATGAACCATAGGTAGAAATAATTCTTCTTTATCCCCTCCCTTACAATTTAAACATATGTTGCATGCATCTAACATCTTGGTGAAACTGCATTGTTAGCAATTACAGAAGCAATAATAAAACATCAACACAGCACCCGCCTGCCTCTCTAGTGGTCATAAATTGTTGATCGCTTTAAATAATACAAATGGCTACATGTGGCCAACATTTTCTTCTAATCCACCTGGCACTATTCAAAGGTGAACAGATCTGACTTTTCCAGAATAGCTGCAGAAGCATGCTGTAATTTTCCACAGTTCTTACAAAATATATCAGAATTAGTACGAGACTACCAGTATGTTGTTGAACTCCAACTGAATTTATGTAAAAAGTATATCCTGCCATTATTACTTTTATAAATAGCTCAAGATGGCGAACATACCCAGGGCTCCTTTTACCTCCTATTTTCCCCACCATGACAACCCTGTGAGGTGGATTGGGCTGTGAGAAAGTGATTGGCGCAAAGACATCCAGCCAGTTTACGTGCCTAAGGTGGGACTAGAATTCATAGTCTCCTGGTGATTGGTCCAAAGTCACCCAACCAGCTTTTATGCTTGAGGCGGGATTAGAACATATGGTCTCCTGGTTTCTTGGCCAGTGCCTAAACCACTAGACCAGACTCTCTCCTTCAGCCTAAATAGCATGATCAATATATGAAAGCAATATACAGATGTGTGCATATACAAGTGTTTCAGCAATGTCTAAGAATTCATAAATAGATGGAGGACATTTGTTTTCTTGGGAAGGAAGATAGCTATTACCCTGGGTTCACCCCTCTTAATGTTTTAATGTCTTCCAATTAGCATTTTGTCCATTGTCTTTACTATGGAAACAGCTGCATCTGGAAGAACATTTCCCCCCCCCCGCCCCCATTTAATAAACATATGCTTGAAAACTCCTCTCTTAGAAAAGAACAGCACTCAGGCTAGCAACATTAAAATTATTTTGTTTTTAAAGTACAATTTGCCATAGAGCTATAAATCAAAATAGCCGGTTGTTTTGTTAGTTGTCCTCTTAGAATCCTTGGTGTATTGGCTGAACGACCTATCAGTCGATAGAGTAACACAAGTTAGGCTTCAATCTATATTCAAGGATTCAAGAAAAGATGCAATTAGGGGACAAATTGAAGCTGAACTATATCACCAATCTTGTGGTTCAGGTTGCCAGGGAATAGCAATGAGATAATTTATGAGTTTGTTCATTTTTGCAGCAGCTCATTCTCCAGTTCTCCCCACAAACCCACTACCTCATTTGCATTAAACTAGCTATTGAATTTGAGAAAGAGCTCTCTCTGGAAGGTGTCATTATACGAAATGTTTGTTTAAGCAGACAGTAAATGCTGAGAAAAGAACCTATACTGGTTCAAAGCAGACCAGCAGATATTATTATTATTATTTGACTGAAACCACTTCCTTCTTCCTTTTCTCCTTTGTTTTTTTATTTTTCTGTGGCATGTTTCTGCTGCTGATTTTATTGCTTTGTTAAAATCAAGAAGACTGGCAATATTATTCTCAAGTAGCACATTGTTTGTTTGGAAAAAGTATTAGAATGGCATTTTGCTTCCTTTCTCAGGTATAGAGTAGGGCAGGGAGTGCTCAAAATTATCCTGGTACCCCTTCTGTCCTGGGGAGATCAGTATTAGTGCAATATCAGATGGGGATTCTCATGCAGAAGAACTGTGGTACAAAGTCATGGGGGAAATGACAGATGTCACCAATAACATCTGCATTAGGCTGATAGGCAAATTATTCTCCAAAGCACCAGAAGGCAGGACAGGAAACAATGGATGGAAACTAATCAAGGAGAGAAACAGCCTAGAACTAAGGAGAAATTTCCTAACTAGCCAATACATATTGGACATTAAGACACTACCTGTGTTACCAATTCTTTTTTTTTTTTTTCATTTTTCACATATATTACAGGAGAGCAAAAATGGGAGCTCCCCCCGCCCCCCGAAGTGCAGGGTATAAATGATTTAAACAAACAAGAAATGTATATTTAATAAATGTACAGTGAGAGAAAGCATCTCTCTATGAATTACCTCTATCGCTCTCCTCTCTACACACATACATATAAACACATACACGCATATCGACCTATATGCTTAATATGATCCATATTATACCATCTTGTTCTCTATATCTCATCTATATCTGCCTGCTGTCTGTCTGTCTGCCTATGTGACACTGTGAATGGATTCAGAGGATGTCAATTTCCATTCAAGCAGTCTTCTCTGAAGCTGGCAACTTCCATATGTACAGTATTTGCCTCTGATTCTCAATGTATTCAGCCAATGGCTGTGCTGCCCACAGCTGCTGAGAGGTTTAGTTCACACATTTGAAAGCTGCTGGACCTCAGCCCTTCTAGTTAGAACTGACAAGTTAGACCAGTACTTTTCAGCCATCCAGATACTCCTTCTGAGAGCTGCATCTAGGTAAGTATTTTCTCTTTTGAAAAAAAAACTATGAGAGATTGCAAATTAAATTCTTATTTCACTATTTATCTTATGGCATGCTAATCATCAGGGTTACATTCAAATATTGGGGAAGAACACGTTCACTTCCTGAAAACGTTTACGCCTTCTTTGAAGATCAAGTCTAAAAATAGCACATGATAGATATGTATATTTGCAAAAGGGAGCAGATGATCAGCTATCTTCGCTTGCATCTAATGGGCTACTTTGTCTCTCTATCTCATAAACATCCAGACTTGTCAAAACAATCAAAATTCATTGCCAGAAATTCTTGGAACATTATCATTGAACTCTTCAGCTTCACAATCTTGAGCTCTTTGTTGAGTTTTTCAGTTCTTCCAGGCTCTTAGCATCTGTTTTGTAAAAAATCTGTTTACTTTTTGTGCAGATGCTCTTAATGTCGGATACAGGTGTATTTATAACATTTGCAGAAACTATGGGGTCCCCCCTCCCTTTAAGTATTTGGCAATGCTAGGCAAGACATATCAGGATTCAGGCTTACTGAATAGTTGTCTCTTTTATTTATCCATTCTCTACATAGCATGCTATTTATCACTTATGTGACAATAATAAGGAGTAGCAATTAAGCACTAGCAATTTGGATTACCTAGCCAGAGAGAAACTGGCAATTTTTAAAGGGAGCTTTAATGGGTTTTTCTGCAAAATGGCAACTTCAAGTAAAATAAATTATACTCCATATTGAGCATTTATTCCAAATGCACATAAGGCAGGACTAGAACTCACAGTCTTCTAGATTGTAACCTGATGCCTTAACCACTATTCTAAACTGGCTCTCAGGTTTTATCAAACTAATATGCTTAAGTATACTTCTGTCTGGATGAGAAATCTTTCTTAAAAGATAGTACATTCCAAGAGTATTCTTTGGAAATTGTTTAATTTTTCTAAGAATTGTTGTTTTTAGATATAGATAAATCATCTTTTAACACCACTGCCAGCTGCTGATTCAAGCTGAAAAAGTATCTCATGTCCACCATGGAGAGGACATCTTGGAAAAGTATTTGTGTTTGAAAATTAATGTCAGATACAGTTGTAATGCCCCCTTTTCCCTTCCAAAATACAACTGTCTCTACTTCTAAAAATATAATTGAGCAATCTATCCATAAACATGTTTTCATTATCTCTTCCTTCAGTATTCTAGTATTGTTTTTTGACCAAAGACACAGATTTTAGAACTGGTTAAACGGTATTCTGAATGCTTATATCTATAGGCAGATTTATCAGTATTGATGCTTAGTGGGTAAAGAACTGGCCAATACATATTGGACATTAATGTTAAATGAACACTTTTTTTCTTCAAAGAATGATGGGTTAGGTTTAGGACCAGAAATCCCACAATCCCTGGCTAGAATTTATGTTCAGAAAGTAACTTCCAGCCACTGAGAAGTCAACAATCTCATTAAAAAATATTAAACTTGTTTAAGGCAAAATATATAAACAAATACAGTAGAAAACAATTAAAGATAACAGAGGAGTAAAACACAAATGAGTAAACAAGGGATCTAAAGATGTGAAAAGATTGTAGTTTTCCAGTATATAAAAATCAACTCTTTCCAAAAGTAATGATGACATTTGTGGCATCTGGTGCTAAATTCATAACCTGAGCTATGACAGACAATTGCCAAGTCACCCTTAATAAATGTTCTGCTTCTGTTATAAAAATCTTTTTATTGGATTTTATACACATTTATCTCAAAAGCTATCCCAAGTATTCTCAATTGGGAAGCTGAATTTTTTACAAACTATTTTGGAATGAGATGATGTGATACACTGAAACTAATTTTTCAAATCTATTGAAGCCCATATAGCTTTAATACATTGTCCTTACAGGCCCCTTTTATATCCTGTACAGACACTTCTACAGGCACGTTGGCCACAGAAGCAATTTAGATATTCGGCTGTTTCTACTAATTCTCTCAAATATTTAGGTCCTTCAGGCTCCCAAATCAACCAATGACATCATCCTACTACCCCTCTCCACAATTTGTATATAGTGTATATAGTGAAGGGCCAGTCTTGAAGTGTGGGATTTTTTAAGTGTGGGAATGCATTCCTTTAATTTAGAGAAGAAGCTTGATTCAACTCCCAGATCAGTCCCTAGCTATTTGATAACCATAGAGAGCAGTAAGCTTAAGATAAAGGTTAGCAGAAGTGATGAGCTGAGCTGTCAGCCGGGACTGAAGAGTGAGTTGGAATCAAAGACTAAACTAGGAGACAGGATTGAGACAGATATGTAGACTGAGCACTGGATCAAGGGAAGGACAAACAAGATTCAGGAACACAATGAAACCCAGGAGCCTAACTACAATAGGTATAAGCTAACTCTGCAGCAATTTAATAGCCAGACTGGATGAACTGGTCACCCCAGAGCTTCTGGACCCAAAGGATCCAATCTTACATAAGCCTCAGCAGGTGCTATAATATCATTGTTCAACATATAACGATGGATGGCCCTTTAAATCCCAGAAGCTCCTGCAAAGAGATATTATATTCACCTGGAAACCCTCCCCCCTTTTAAGGTGCTCCTCCAAATCTGAAACAAAAATAGAAACCTTGTCATCTTCTTCCATTAGCAAATTGTCAGTTGATTTGAGACAAGACTCCCACTAAGGATATATTTTGGTGAATAAAATAGTTTTTTTCTGAAATCAATACACCATATGACAGAGGGAACAGTCAGTAGGAACACAAATACAGTCAAAGTCAACTCTTGGTAACTATATGGACAAGTTCATATTGATTTTTGGCAACATTACAGAAGTGGCTTGCTATTGCCTATCTCTGGGATTCATTTTAACTTGTATTCTGGTCTACAGACCTGAGATTTTGTGACTTGTCATATTAATTCAAATTTATATAACAGAGTTGGAAGGGACCTTGGAGGTCTTCTAATCCAACCCCTTGCTCAAGCAGAAGATCCTATAGCATCCCAGACAAATGGTTGTCCAATTTCTTCTTAAAAACTTCCAATGTGGGAGACCCACAACTTCTGGGGGCAAATCATTCCATGGTTCAATTGTTCTCACTGTCAGGAAATTTCTCCTTAGTTCTAGGTTGCTTCTCTCCTTGTTTAGTTTCCATCCATTCCTTCTTGTCTTGCCTTCAGGTACTTTGGAAAATAGGTTGACCCCCTCTTTTTTGTGGCAGCCCCTCAAATATTGGAACACTGTTATCATATCACTCCTAGTCCTTCTTTTCACTAGACTGAGATAAAGAAACTCTGTTTGAGAACTCCAACTTTATTTGAAAAAGCTGTTATGTCAGGTATAAGTAATCTGTAGACCAAGACGAACTGGCAAATGAAACCATGATACTTGGTTTTCAGAGCTTGTCGTTTAACATCTCAGGTAAAGAAATCTCAGTTCTTTTCCAGAAGCCCAGCCTTGTCCAAATATAGGCAATGACAAATTTATAAAGCTGCAGAACTCATCTGAGTGAATAACAAGCAGGGTGAACTTTATTCTGACATTTAATCTATAAGTCCGTTTACTGTGTCTCTAGAGGCCAGGCCAATAAAATTTCAGAATGATGATAAAAATATTTATAGCTAAATCAACATGGCTGGAAAGTCTATTGACATCAAAGCAAAGCTGTAAGCTAATGGAAATAATGCATTAGATAGCTGCATATTCAATGGTGTTACTCAAACAGTTGCAATATAAATGCAAGTGATGCCTCCACTTCCATAACTTTAAATAGGGATATTTTACTAAATAAAACAGGGAGATAATTCTTGAAATTAGCTCTTTTTTTTACTTCTCCACATCACCATCACTAGCTAAACAGTCTTCTCAACAATGAACAAGCTTCTTAAGGCTTTTACTAAGTAATTCCGTATTTTATCTCTTCAGAAGTCCTGACATTCCTTCCCAACATTTCTCTTAAGTCAAATAATGGCCACCAAGCATTACTTCAATTTGAAGAAAAGATACAAGTTATATAATGCCAAATGTGAACTTATGACAGATTAAGTCAATGAAATTTAAATTTGTAATTATTTTTTGAATGAATCTTGTCTGATTGCTGCAAATTTTCTTTTTTGGGCTTCTGACTTCTGCTTAATCAATTACCTCAAAGTTTTGAGTGTTGCATTGCAGTGGTCTGAATTGATAAGGGTGCCACAATCAAGGAAATCTGTATGAATAATTACATCTGTATCCCCCAAAACTGTATCAGAACTTTCATAGGTTTTGAGGGTTTTTTCCCTTCGCAGTTAAAGCTTTGTGAAGCTACTGTATGGACTAATGCTTTATTTCTAGGTCATAATAACTAGCCCAAGTTTTGGCGATTAAAATGTGCACAAAATGTTCATTTTTATTCTCAAAGTACCATTTCTGAGAAAATGTAATATCTTGAAGCTTTCATCTTTGCTATCAGCGTGCAAGGAACCCCTCTTGCACAATCATTCCATGATCTGGATCTAATTCATTTTAGCAATAGCACTTAGATTTATATACCGCTTCATAGTCCTTTATAACCCTCTCTAAGCGATTTACAGAGTCAGCATATTGCAATCTGGGTCCTTATTTTACCGACCTTGGAAGGATGGAAGGCTGAGTCAACCTTGAGCCGGTGAGAATTGAACTGCTGCCTGTAGGCAGAGTCAGCCTGCAATACCGCATTCTAACCATTGTGCCACCATGGCTCTAATTCACCTTAATTGTCTGAGAAGAAATTTCAGTGGAGCTAAGATGAGACTCAAGGAAAGAAATTGACACTGAGTTGAAAATCAGGAAGCTGATTCTTATTAAATATTCTATGAATCCCTTTTTATTATCTCCTTTCACAGTACTATACAAACATATATACGTATATCAAAATAAATTTTTACAGCAGGTGCAATACAGAAAGTTACCATATTTTTTGGAGTATAAGATGCTCCAGACTATAAGACACACCTACCTTTTTTGAGGAGGAAAACAAGAAAAAAAAATCTGCCTCTGCCTCTGCCTCCCAGCAATTTGCCTCCTTGTAGCAAACAATAAGCAGCCAGTTTCAGCTTCAGCACAGACTGATTAGCACAAGCAGCTGATTGTTGGTTGGATTGGCCTCCCAATGATCAGCTGTTTCAGGCTGCAGGGATTGCCACCTCCGCACACCCTGTTTTCGGCCTCCAGATCCCATTTTCAGCCTCCACACGCCCATTTTTAGCCTCTGCACGCCCCATTTTCTGCCCGTTCTGGGTGGTGGGGATCGGACTGGGTGGAAAATGGGGCATGCGGAGGCCAAAAATGGAATGCAGAGGCCAAAAATGGAGTTTGTGGAGGTGGCAATAGGCAATGGCAATCGCTGCAGCCTGAAACAGCTGATAGTTGGGAGGCCAATCAGCTGCTTGTGCTAATCAGGCTGTGCTGAAGCTGAAACTGAAACAGGCTGTTTGCTATTTGCTGCAAGGAGTCAAATTGCTGGGAGGCAGAGGCCAAAGGGTGGGGGCCAACATGTGGGCAGGGCTACATTCAGTGTATAAAACACACC
The DNA here is from genome assembly GCA_022577455.1 of Arizona elegans. Lineage (NCBI taxonomy): Eukaryota > Metazoa > Chordata > Lepidosauria > Squamata > Colubridae > Arizona > Arizona elegans. Next base: position 198,801,458 of record JAKOOJ010000001.1, on the reverse strand, counting down.
CAAATTTTTACCCTCTTTTAGGGGGGAAATGTGTGTCTTATATTCCGAAAAATATGGTATATCATTACCCACCATTAAATCTTGGCAATCCGTATAACTGAATGTTTATGTTTTACATCTTTTCTTCTGTTGATACCACTTGCAAAAACCTCTTGCCCATTTTAGGATTGTCTAGGGTCAGTTTAAATCTGAACTCTCTCATTGTCATAGTTTCCCAGATATGATTTTGTTCATTCAAGTTTATTGCTTTTTGACAATGAAAAATGTCAGAAAATCTATATTAGTTTTGATATAGAGTTTACCTAATATACCTGGAATCATGTCTGACTTAAGATACTACTTTTTTTTACAAGTCCAATGTCTTTTTTAAAATTCAACTTTTCTAGATATACATGTGTTTTGAGTTAATTTTGAAGCAGAGAAAATGAACTTCTGTGCTTCTTGTCCATGCCACGATGCCATATGGTTTAGTAAATAATATTTCCTTTCTATATAAATTGGTGGCCATTTTATAACCTCCCTTTTTAATCTCTGCAGGTGAAAGAATGAGATTAAGATCACTGTTATTGTCTGCTGTGCAGTTCTTGTAAGAATGTGAAAGAATTTGAGATAGTTTTTATTGTTAAAACAAACATGCATCTACAGTAATTTATATATTTCAAAAAATAGAAAGAGGAAACAAAAAAATCCCCCACACCTCTCCAAATATTTAGTGGCAGTGATAGTTATGGATGAATGTTAGGGAAGAAAAGCAAGGAAATTAGTCAGGGAAGGAAAGCAAGGAAATCACAATGCAAAACCAAATAAGAATAAACAATAAAAATGTATAATTTAAAATACAGCAATGAGAAATTATCACTAACAGAGGGGACAAAAGAGACAAACAGTTTTCTTTTTTTTTATAAATATTGTATTGACTTTTCCAAAATTAAAAAGGATAATATACAATCTCTATCTTGATCAGAGGTACAGTGTTTACACAATTGGTGACTCAAACATTGGATGGATTCCATCCATAACTATACAATGTACTATACAATATACTATACAATTCTATACAATTAAATCCAATTCTAGTGCCTAATAAGTCATAACCTATTATCATACTTTTGTCTTGTTCTTCAACCAGTTATACCAATTTCCCCATACTTCATAATATTTAGAATTCTCCTCATTTTTTAACTCGCTCGTCAATTTTGCCATTTCTGCGTACTCTAGAATTTTATTTATTAATGTTTCTTCTGAAGGCGTAGATTTATTTTTCCAGAGTTTCGCAAAAGCTAGTCTAGCCGCGGTTGTGATTTGAATTACAAGTTGGGTTTTGTTATTGTTAAGACCATCTTCAGTCATACCTAAGAGAAAGGATTCCGGGGCCAGGGCTATCTCCTGTCCCGTTATTTCAGAGAGCCAGAGTCGAATCTTTAACCAGAACTTTTTAGTCTCGGGACAAGTCCACCAAAGATGATAGAAGGTGCCGACCATTTTACCACATTTCCAACATGTAGCAGAGAGGTTTGGGAATATTTTCGCCAGCCTGTCCGGGGCTAGGTACCACCTATGTAACATTTTGTAGTGATTTTCTCTGAATGTTGCCGATTTCGTTATTTTGTGATTCCTGTTCCAAGCTATCTCCCAATCATTGAAATTAATGCTGTATCCTAATTTTTTTTCCCAAATGCTTAACTGATTTTTTGCTATGGTCTCTGCTCTATCCTCATCTAATAAAAAATTGTAGATTTTCGATAACATTTTCTTATCTGTTCCCCAGATAATTTTGTCAAAATATCCATATTTCATTTCAATACCACATGTGTCTCTATCTTTTTGAAATCTAGAATTTATCTGGAGATAGTTCCACCAATCCAGGTTGAACCCCTGGTCCCTCAATACTTCCAAGGATTTGAGCTTCCCTTCTTGATTCAAAATGTCCTTATATGTGCCCAATTTATAGTTTCCTCTCCTATTTGCGGCCACTAAAGCTTCCATAATCGACAACCAGCTAGGAGCCTTGGTGTAAATCCTCTGTCTGATTTCTACCCACGTACGAATCAGTGTCTCCCTAATTTTATGTTTATGGAAATAAGTTTTCCTCCTATCCTTTGAATCCCAGAGATAGGCATACCATCCTTCAAGGAGATCATGTCCTTCTAGTGTCAGAATTCTCTCATCTTGTAGCTTGATCCACTCCTTTATCCAAATTATTTTTGCCACCTTTTGGTATAATTCCCAATCAGGGAGCCCGAACCCTCCCAAATTCCTTTTCCCTTGAAGTGTCTTAAGAGAGATCCTCGATTTTTTGCCCTCCCACAAAAAGTTCCTTATATGTTTGTTCAAATCCAGAAAAAAATTTTTATCTAGTGATATCGGTATATTTTGGAATAAAAATAGAATTTTAGGTAAGATATTCATTTTAATTGCCGCAATTTTACCAATCAGGGACAATTTAAGCCTCTTCCACCTATCAAGGTCTTGATAAATTTTCTGCAATAAGGGGATATAATTATCATCTTTTAATGAAGAGAGTCTCACAGTGATCCATATTCCCAGATATTTTGTTTTCTTAACTGCTTGGAGGCCTAATCGATCTTCTAATTCTTTCATTTGTGGGTTTGTCATATTTTTCACAATTATTTTAGTTTTATTCTTATTAAGTTTAAGGCCCGCCACTTCTCCGTAATCCTGTACTTCCTGCATTAATTTTAAACCGGTTTCTAATGGGTCTTCTATTATGAGGGCAACGTCATCCGCAAAAGCTTGGGTTTTAAATGTTTCCTTCCTGATCTTTAAGCCTTTAATATCTTTATTGGCTCTAATTTTTCTAAGTAGGACCTCTAGTGCCAAGATATAAAGTAAGGGAGATAGGGGACATCCCTGCCTGACTCCTCTTTGAATCTGAAATGCCTGAGTTCTGTCTCCATTCACTAATATATTAGCCCTCTGATTTTGGTAAATATTCTCTATCATCCTCCTAAAGTTGGTCCCGAATCCCATTAGGTCTATTTGGTTTACCAAGAAGGTCCAGTTTAAATTGTCGAATGCCTTTTGGGCATCGACAAACATTAAGGCCAGCTGTTTTTCAGGGTGTTGTTCGTAGTACTCTATAGTATTTAGGACTGTTCTCAAATTATCTCTGATCTGTCTCCCTGGGAGGAAACCGTTTTGATCCTTATGTATCCATCGATTTAGAATTTTCTTGAGCCTCTCCGCCATTATATTCATAAATAATTTGTAATCTGCATTCAGCAATGAGATAGGTCTGTAGTTGGAAATCTGCTTCGGGTCGGCACCTTCTTTCAGAATGAGCGTCAAGTACGCTTCCCTCCAAGAGTCTGGGATTGTTATGCCAGCAATAGCATCATTTAGGATTTCTAACAGTTCTAATTTCAAGACATCGTCAAACTTTTGATATAATTCCCCGGGGAGACCATCAGGGCCTGGGGTTTTATTCTTCTTTATTTTGGATAGGGCCGTTCTTAGCTCCTCTATAGTGATCTTTTCATTTAACATTTCCTTTTCTTCTTCGGAGATTTGAGGTAAATTGGCTTCCAACAAATACTGTTCTACCTTGTTTAACTCAATTCCTTCATTTTTATATAGAGATTCATAAAATTTTCTTATGCTTTCTAATTTGTCTTCTTCCTTCGTCAACAGGGTGCCCTGTGGGTCTTCTAAAACTAATATTTGGTTTTTTTCCTTCTCTTTTTTTAATTTATACGCCAACCATCTCCCGGACTTGTTAGCATTCTCGAAACAATAATGCTTAGATCTTTTTATTTTTTGAGCCATCTCCTCCTGGTCCAATAAATTCAGTCTATGTCTCATCATCAACCATTGTTGTTTCGTCGCCTCATCTCCAGGTCGTTGCTGGAGTTCATCTTCAATTTGTAATAGTTTTTGGGTGAGTTCTTCTCTAATCTTTCTTTTTTCCTTATTTTTAAAGGCAATATATGAGATGGCTACCCCTCTTACATAAGCCTTCATAGTGTCCCAGACAATTTCTTTGGCTGTCTCTCGATTCCCGTTTTCTAGGAAGAAACGTTTGACTTCTTCATTCAATTTAAGTGTGAACTCTTTTTCATTTAAGAGATTGGTCCTTAAACTCCATCTCTGTTGTGTTTTCTTGATATCATGGGGCCAACTAATTTCAAGGAGCTTATGATCTGCCCAAGTATTGCTGCTCATGTTAACCTTTTTAATTTCTATAGCCAATTTTCTGGTAACCCAAACCATATCAATTCTGGACCAGGAGTTCTGTGGAATAGAATAAAATGTAAATTGTCTATCCTGGGGATGTAAAATACGCCACATGTCAATTAAATTTATCTCATCCACCAGATCAAAAAAGGTCTTTGGTAAGGGAGATCTTTTAGTCTTTTGTTGGTGATTTGCAGCGATAGGGTGTTGAGTGAGTGCTCGCTGCTCCTCAACACCTTTTAACATCGCGTTTTGGGGATCCCCTTGGGGGACACGGGACCCGGAGAGCCCTGCGGGCAAAAGAGGAAGCCAGGCGAGTGGGGAAGTGGGTGCGACCACCTCTCGCTGGACCAGGCGGCTCTGTCTATCCAATGCGGTGAGCCGGCCATTGATGGCGGGTGCGAAGCAGCAATGGCCAACAAAGACGGGAAGCTAAGAAGAAGATCAGAGGTGCTGTGCCAGATTTAAAGCTTTTTTTCCTATACCTGTGATTGTGCGCTAGAGAGGAGATCGGTGGAGTCGGGAGGAGGAGTGCTCGGAGCAGCGAGAGGCAGCAACGGAGAGGGTAGAGCAGTTTGTATTCCCGGCGACCCGACAAGTTGAAGAGCGGATGAGAAAAACGGAGGGAGTGGATTGCGTCTGCAAGGAGCTCTGGCGAGTGCGGTGTGACGAGAGAGTAAAAAGGAGAGGGGAAACATCATCGGCGTGGCTGGTTCCGTGTTTTGCGATTGAGTGGAAGAAAATGGGAGAAATATAGAGTTTGGCTGTTTGAGGCTTCCAGCAAACAGGAAGTGCGCCCATTGATCCGGAAGAGAGGAACAGCAGAGGACGAACAAGAAGCCGCTCTAGCAGAGATTTCTACCATCGAGCTGTGTCGGAGCCCAGCAAAGTGAAAATCTGAAGACTTTTGACTTATACTCTACAGCTCCGTAAATACTGTAAAACAATATACTCACATATATATTTATATACATATCCTCTTTTATACTCCTTTTGAGTTTCTGTGACCTTAATAACTGAATAACTGAATAACTGAACCCTGTTTTTCTTTCTCACTGTATAATTATCATTAATTAGACCTCTTGATTGTGGATTGTTGATTCTTAAGAATTTAGAGCATAGACATCTTATAGATATATATCCAAAAAAAAAAAATAGCTTTGATTATATATAAGAACTTAGATTTCTATAATTATCATTAATTAGACTTGCTGATTGTTAAGAATATAGAACATAGATATCTTATAGATATATATTTATAAAAAAAAATAGGTTGGATTATATATAAGAACTTGGATTTCTATTTCACCAATTAATCTATTGTATAGTATTTTATATTTATAGTAATCTATATATATATAATTTTTATTAAGATCCGAATTTAGAATTTATTAACTCATTAATTTATCGTTGTTAACTCATTTAATTTAGAATAATTATTTGTACTGGTAGCATCTAGCAACTTATTTATATTAATACTCTTTATTAAGATTTGATCTTAGAATTTATTAATTTAGAACAATTATTTGTACTGGTAGCTTTTAATAATCTATTTACATCAATACTCATTACTAAGATTTGAACTTAGATTTTATTAAGTGATTAACTGACTAGTATCTATAGTATTTATATTATTGCTTAACTTATTTAGAGGAGAATTATATAATTATACAATTAGTGAATGTTAATCGCTGGAAATATTAAGTCATCCTGCTATTGTAATTTAGAAATTCAGAAACTTAGCATTAACTGGAATTTTTTGAGAGTGTAGAGAGGATCAATAAAGGAGCGAAATAAGGACCTAAGAAAGCTCCTCAGAGAAAACGTGGCAAGTGCCACTGGATGAGAATTTGGAGAAAGATAGAGGAGATAATAAGAGAACAAAAATCGGTTCTGAAAGAAATGGCAAGTTTGACTTCAACAATTGCAAAAACTGGCAAAAAAGCGCCATCTGTACCAATTTTAGCGATGTCTTCTCCAGCCACCCAGAAGTCAGTGGAAGGCCTCCAGAAAGCAGACAAACCCCCTACAACACCTACATTGCAAACGGTACAAGCCTCTCTTCAGTCAATTCAAGAAACAATGCTTGCGATGCAAGAAAAACTCTTGAACAGTCACTCTGAATTAAAATCAGACATCCACGCTCTTGATTTCAAAATGAATGAGATCCAGACTGCTATTGCGAGTAATGAAAATAGAATCCAAAAAGCAGAACAAAGAATTGAAAAAAACGAGAAAAAACTGGATACAGTGGACCAAACTTTGTCGGCACAAAACAAAGAAACTGAAGACGCCCTGATCCAACTTGAGATGGACAAAGCCTCGTTTTACCTGCGATTCCAGAACATCTTGGAAGATAAGGATGAGGACCTAGGAGATAAGATGGCTGAGTTGATTGCAGAAACTCTGCAGCAAGATAAACAAGAAATAATTTGTGAGATTGACGAGGTGTACAGAGTTCAGACGAACTATGTAAGAAGAAACAGACTCCCCAGAGAGGTCCATGTGTGCTTCGCTAGAAAAAAAGTTAGGGACATCTTGTACAACATAGCCCGGGAGGAAAAAAATCACTTATGGGGGGAAAGAAATTAATATTTTGAAACAAATCCCGAGAAGAGTGAGGGAAAGGAGAAAAAATTATAGATTCTTGACAAATCATTTAAACAGGAGAAGTATAATCTTTAGGTGGCTTCTGCCAGAAGGAATGCTAATTTCCTGGCAAGGGAGGAAAATAAGAATTGATTGTTTAAGCGATGCTCAAGACTTCCTAGATCAACTAAGGGGAGGAGAAGAGGAACAAACTAGTAAGGAGGAAAACGAGATAGCAAATACGGAAGAAGAGATATCCCAAGAACAAATTACTAGGGAAGATATAGAAGAGGAGAAGAAAAAGGAGGACACAGAGGAAAAAGGGAAAAAATCTAGACCAGTGAGAGCAGTAACTTTAAAAGGTAAATAAGAACAAGAGACCAGAAACCAACCACAGGAATGCATGATACTAAGATCATATCGGTGAACGTGAACGGATTAAATGATTATAAAAAAAGAAGGATAATATTGTCGAAATTGGTGAAGCAAAATCCCGATATTATCTGCATTCAAGAGGTCCATATAAAAAAAGATGAAGCTGACTACTTAAATTATTGTAAATTTGGTAAAGTATTCTCTTCATTAGCCGAGAAAAGAAAAAGGGGGGTCGCTATTTATGTTAAGAAAGGAATAGAGGCAGAATGTAAATATAAAGATGGAAAAGGGAGAATACTTATAGTTGAAATAATGAGAGGTAACTCTAAGGTGCTATTAGTAGGGGTTTATGCCCCGAACAAAAAACAAGGGAAATTTTACCGGAAACTCCATGAACAGCTGGCAAATTGGGCACATCTTGAAATATGTATGCTAGGGGACTTTAATGGAATTGTGGATCCAAAGTATGATTATAAGTGAAACAGTTTTCATACTGTAGGATGTGGGAATCAAAAGCCGGGTTTCACCTCAAATTGAAAAATTGGCATCAGCCTGGCATCCATTGGAAAGGAGAGTCCAAAAGCGAGGAATCACAACACTAGTTCTAAAGTACCCTGATTTTCATTGTGATGAAATTCTCTAAAACCTCTACTAAATCATTGAGGACCACTGTCTGATATAATGAGGCACCAGTCTCTTGACTTCAATCGCCTTTTGCTGAATTTTAGTGGGCAAAATAGGAAAAATAGCAAAAATCCCTGCCCCCCCCATGCCCAGCTGTGCCGCGCAATCATCAGAGGCTTTTTTTAAAAAAAATCAATTAATATTTATTTTTATTTCATAATTTGTGTACATTTTTATAATATCTGACTTTTTTTCCCTTTTACCCCCCACTCCCCTTTCTCCTTTTACTTGGCATCATCTGGGTATCTATTTTTCTAATTGTTTTCTCCCATCTGTTCTCTATCTATTTTATCTCTATACCCTTATTTCCTTTCTAACCAATCATAATATTTTTCCCAGGTCTTGAAACACATCAACTTCTCTTTATCTTTTATTCTCAATGTTAATCTATTCATTTCTGCACATTCTAAAATTTTCTTTATAATTTCTCCTTCCAACAGGTTTTTATCTGCTTTCCAATTTTGTGCAAATACAATTCTAGCTGCTGTTATTATATGAATAATCAAATATGTATCTTCTTTACTGTAATTCTCTGGTAAAATTCCCAGTAAGAATATCTCTGGCTTTAACTCTATATGTTGCTGCAACTTTCCCTCTAACCATGTTTGTATTTTCATGCAATAATGTTTTGCTTCTTTACACAACCACCATATATGATAGTATGATCCCGGCAACTGGTGACATTTCCAACCCTTGGCTGATTTATCTTTAAACATTTTAGCTAATCTTTCTGGTGGCATTTGCCATCTATAAAACATTTTATACAAATTTTCTTTATAAGCTATTGCTATTGTTAATTTACAGTTCCTTTCCCAAAGTTGTTGCCATTTCTCTAATTCTATGGTGTATCCAAAATTCTTTGCCCATGCTATCATTGTTTCTTTTACTTCTTCATCTTCTAGTCTAATCCGCAATAGATAATTATATAATTTCTTAATCATTTTCTCATCTGTTCCTGTCAATATTTCATCCAGTTCTGAGTTAAATCCATATTGTCTACAATCTGCTTCATATCTTGATTGTATTTGCAGTCTTGTATACTAATCTATCTCAATCCCTTGACTCTCTAGTTCTTGTTTTGTTTCAGTTCTCCCTGATCTGTCAAGATGTCCTTATATCTAACAATATTCCCCATATTCACAATATTTGGATATGTCACCGCTTTTATTGTAGAAAGCCACATTGGTATATTCAGATAATGTTTTTCTTTCACTCTCTCTCCCACACTGATAACAAACCGTTTCTTACTTAATGTCTTTGAAAATATCCATGTATCCTTTGTTTCTCGTACCATAAAAAGGCATGCCAATCCAGTTGTAAATCATGACCCTCAAAAGTCAATAGTCTTGTATTCCTTAATAAAATCCATTCTTTAATCCATGTTAATGCTGCCACTTGATAATACAATTCCCAATTCGGTAGGCCAAACACTCCTCTAGTTCTTGCATCTTGTAGCATTTTTATGTTAATTCCTGCTCTTTCCTTGCCACACATATTTCCACATTATTTTCTTTAACTCTTCAAAATATTTGTTCTCCAGTTTTATTGGAATAGTTTGAAATAAAAATAATATTTTGGGTAATACATTCATTTTTATTAATGCTATTCTTCCCATTAGCGATAACTGCAAATTTCTCCATTTTTCCAGGTCTGTTTCAATTTGATTTTTCAGTTTATAATAATTGTCTTCCTTGAGCACTTAAATAAATGCCCAAATATTTCACTTTCTTCACAATTTGGATGTCCAGTTTCTCCGTCATCTTTTTTTGATTTTCTCTCATATTTTTAACTCATATTTTTGTCTTATCTTTATTGATTTTCAAACCTGCTACTTTCCCATATTCTTCTATTTGCTCTAATAATTTTGGCACTGTCTCTATTGGGTCTTCCATAATAAACACCAAATCATCCACAAAGGCTTGTAGTTTATATTCTTTTTTTATTCTCATTCCTTTCCTTTCCTTTTCCTGTCTCACTTTTCTATTTAAAACTACTGTCAATATAAATAATAAAGGATATAAAGAGCATGCTTGTCTTGTTCCTTTTCTAATATCTATTTTCTCTGTCATTTCACCATTTACCATCACCTTTGCCGCTTGGTCTCTATATAAGGTTTGGATCATATTTATAAATCTGTCTCCAAACTCCATCATTTTCAACTGTTGCCAATTCACGTTATCAACTGTTCAATAAATTGCCAATTCACGTTATCAAATGCCTTTTGTGCATCTAAAAACAACAGCGCTATTTGTTTCTCTGAATGTAATTCATAATATTCTAATGTATTTAATATAGTTTTGCATATTATCTCTAATTTGTCTTTTTGGTAAAAAGCCATTTTGATCCAAATGTATAAACTTGTTTAATAATTTTTTTAATCTTTCAGCCATGCTTGATGCAAAAATTTTATAATCCGGATTTAATAGAGATATCGGTCTATAATTCTTTATATGTTGTAGATCTGCCTATTCTTTTGGTATTAAGGTTATATATGCCTCCATCCATGAATCCGGAATTTTAGCTTTAAGTAATAATTCATTAAATACTTGCAGCATCATATTGCTTAATACATCTTGCAGGGTTTTATATACCTCTCCTGTAATCCATCCAGGCCTGGTGTCTTCTCATTTTTCTGTCTTTTAATTCCCTCCATTAATTCCATCATATATATTCTTTCTTCTAATAGTTTTTTGAGCTTTTCCGGGATTCTAGGCAGTTCCATTTTTTTCAAATATTGCTCTATCTCGTCTTCTTCTATTATTTCTTGTTGATACAATCCATTGTAGTATTTCTCAATTATCCTTTTCTTTTCCTCACTTTTATAACATATCTTTCCATCTTGATCTATTAATTGATTTATTAATTTCTTTTCTTTCTCTTTTTTCATTTTATATGCTAACCATCGCCCTGGTTTATTTGCATTTTCAAAAAAAATTGCTTTGTAGCTTTTATTTTATTTGCCAATTCTTCATTTTCCATTAAATTCATCTTATGTTTTTTCAAATCCAACAAATTTTTAATCTTTTTGTTGTGCAGGTTTTTTTGTAGTTCCATCTCTAATCTCTTATATTCTTCCTCTAAATTCTTTTGCATTTGTCTGTTCTGTTTATTTCGTTTTCTTAAATATGTCATTGTCAATCCTCTAATATATGCTTTACTAGTATCCCACATGTTTTGTAAAGATGTATCTTCTTTCTTATTCTCTTTAAAAAAGAAAGTCAATTCTTTTTCCATATATTGTTAGATTTTTTTTTCATTTAGTAATTTTGGATTTAATGTCCATCTCATTTTTCTTTTTTTCCCTTTCCATGTCATTATTATTGGATTGTGGTCTGCCCATACATTTGTTCCAATATCAATTTCTTGTATTTTAGCTATTAATTCTGTTGACATTCACATCATATCTATTCTTGACCATGACAGATGCCTATTTGAGTAGAATGTATACTGCTTTTCTTTTGGATGGCTTCGTCTCCAAGCATCTTGTTGGCTTAATTCATCTATCATTGTGAAAAAAGTTTTTGGCAATGTTTTTCTTATCTTCTTTTTTAATTTTGTCTCATTGTCTATTATTGCATTGAAATCCCTTAATATACATATACCTTCGTATTCATATTCTATTATTTTTTAATGTAATTTTCCATAATATTCTTCTTGATTATCATTTGGAGCATATATTGCCACTAACAATGGTTTTTTTAATTCATAGTTATTTCAACCATTAGTATCCTTCCTTCCTCATCTTCAAAGATCTGTTTGGATTTAACTGTTTTTTTAATGTAGAATGCTACCCCTCTTTTACTTTGACTGGCAAGTGTTGTGTATAGTCTTCCCAATTTCGTTTGCTCCAATAGATATTTATGTTGTTTCTTAATATGAACTTATTGTAAACATATAATCTCTAATTTAAATTTTTCTAATTTGTTGAATATTCTTCTTCTTTTTATTACTGAATTTAGTCCATTTATGTTCACTGATATTATTTTTGCTTCTTCTATTATTTGTTTAGTAGATCTAGTCACTCTTGTTTCTCTTTGTTCTTTTATCTCTTTCACTCTTGCCCCCTCTCTCAATGCTCTTTCCCTTTGTTCCTTGGTTGTCTTCCTTAGTTGTTCTCTTTTCTCTTCCTGGCAGCTTGCCCCTTCTTCTTCTCTCACTTTTGTTTCTTCTTGTTGTTCTATATATTGCCAATAAAATAGCTCTGCCTTTTCTACAGTATCCAATCTGTGCTTTTGTTCTTGTAAGTTCACCAAGATTCCTTCTGGTATCAACCATCTAAAACTCATTCCTTTTTTAATCAAGTGTTTTGTCAAAAATTGGAATTCTTTTCTTAGATCTCTCACTCTTCTTGGAACTTGTTTCAATGCCACTATATCTCTACCTTTAAATTGCATCGTTGTGTTCCTCATAAATTGCAAAATCTCTGTTCTCAATGAGTTTTTTTGGTAAATCTAACATGTATTTCTCTAGGTAGATTATTCTTCATTACATATTTTGTATATACTCTGTAAATTTCATCTACCTCGTTAATTATCTTTTCTGGACTTTCTTTCATAACTTCTGCTAATATTCGTTGTGGCCTGCCAGTGGCTTGCCAGTGGCCTGCGCTGATCGTGGCTGATCCCGATGATGAGGAGGTTGGTGTGGTGTTGCGCCAGCAGCCTGTGCAGCAGGCGCTCATGTCGGACAGCGAGGAGGCTGAAGAGGATGTGGTGCCAGAGGCAGAGACTCAGCCAGGGCCTTCAGAACCTCCAGAGGCTCCTTCAGGTGGAGAGAACGAAGTGGAGGAACCTCTCCTCAATGCTCGAGCATGCAGAGCTGCCAAAAGGCAGGAGTGGCTACTCAGGAGGAGGAGATCTTGAGGATAATTGGCCACTCCCTTAGCCTATTTAAGTCACACGCCGGTAGTAAGTTTCTTGCTGGAAACAACTTGTAATTATCATCAGAGCATTTTTGGAAAAGTCTTATCCTATCTTGTTTTCTGGGCTGGTTGCCAACCTTTGCCGGACTCTGGTTTATTCTTGCTACTTAATACATTTGATAAGGACCATTGTTGTGTGTCAATATCCTTCGGAATCTGGAGCAGAACAATATTTCAGCACTTTTTCTGGTAAATTCTCTCCTTTTTCTTCCTCTATGTTTTGGAATCTTAAGTAAAAGTCTCCCTTGTCCATCTTGAGCTGTATAATTGTCTTTTCCTGGCTTTTATCTGTAGTTGTGAGCTACTATATAGTCCATTTCCTCCACCTTTTTCTCTGTTGCTTCTGCTTTCTCTTCCACTGTTATCAATCTTTCTTCATTTCTTCCCATCAACTCTTTCATTTCCTTAAGATCATCATGCATTGCCTGTGTCATGCTTTTTAATTCCATGTTGGTTTTGTCTTGTTGTCTTGTTGTTTCTGCTGCTTTTTGTGCTACGGAGCTTGGTGCTGCTGTTATTGATGGTGATGATAAATGTTGTGGTAGCTTCTTCATTTTGGTCTTTACTTTCAAATCGCCCAATGTATAATCCAAATATAGTAAATCAATACTTAATAATCCACGTTTATCGTCCTGGTCACCGCAGATCTTCAGGTTCTTGATACCCTAATCCATACATTTAAAAAAATGGTATTAACAAAATCAAACACTAATGTTTCCCCTTCCCCTAAAGGGAAGCTAAAGTGAGCAAAAAGAAGAAAAAAGGAAAGAAAAAGCAAATCCAGGCAGTGGAAGAAAAAAAAAAACGCCAATTGCCAAAAAAAATTAATAATCAAAAAACAAAAGCAAGAAGTCCAAAGGTCAACCAAAAAATATAAAAAACAAAACTGTAAAAAAAGAGCGTAAAGAAAAAATATAGGTGAATAAAAAATAAAAAACTAGTTATCGAAATGCAATAAAAACAATAAGTAGAAGAAAAAAGAGTAATTATCCCAAATACAAAATATTAAATGTCAAGAAGCGCAAAAATCCCCCCCCAAAAAAAGAAGAAGAAGAAGAAAAGAAAAATACAATATCTAAATTTTAGCTTTTCTACATTTCAGGTTTTGAACAAAAAAATAGAGGAAAGGAAGAGAAAAGTTTTCACTCCAAATAGTCAGCAAAAATAATATAACAGCAGATAATACGTATAGACAGAAAAAAACAATTCCAACAAAATAGTCTTTGAACTATTTATTCAGTTGTTAATCTTTTTTCTTCTTCCCCTTCTCCTCTTTTACTCCCACTAAGTCATAAAACAGTTTATCTCAGATTTTACTCAAGGTCATTCTTTGTTCATTCCACACTTCCCCCCCAAAAATATGATTTTTTTTCACCACTAGATGGCACTGTATACCTTCACAACTTATTTTCACTGATCTAAAGTCTATTCCTTCTGACTTGGATCTTTCCGGTTTCTAATTTAAAGTCCAAAATTCATCCATATTTCAATCTAAATTCACTCTGCCCAATCTGCTTTCCATTATTTTCAAAATCAGTTCATGTTCTTTAAGAATTTTTTAAAAATTATTTTTAAAAGCATTTTTTCTACAACCTCTTTGTCTGAAAAAATGCTTTTAAAAGTAAAAAAAAAAAGCCTCTGATGATTGCTCGGCTCAGCTGGGATCGTCAGAGGCTTTTAAAAGCATTTTTTCTACAACCTCTTCGGCCGAAGAGGTTGTAGAAAAAATGATTTTAAAAGTAAAAAAAAAAAAAAGCTGGCCATGCCCACTCAGTCACATTACCACCCACCAAGCCATGCCCACAGAACCGGTAGTAACAAATTTTACATTTCACCCTAAACTTAAACCTAATCCTAACCCCAACCCTAATCCAAACCCCAATCCAACCCCAACCTTAACCCTAACCCTAACCCTAACCCTAACCCTAACCCTAACCCTAACCCTAACCCTAACCCTAACCCTAACCCCAAACCCAACCCTAATCCAAACCCCAATCCAACCCCAACCTTAACCCTAACCTTAACTCTAACCCTAACCCTAACCCTAACCCTAACCCCAATCCCAACCCCAACTCCAACCTTAACCCTAACCCTTACGTTAACCCTATCCCAACTCTAACTTTAATCCTAACTCTAACCCTAACTTTAATCATAACCCCAACCCTAACTTTAACCCTAACTCTAACTCTAACCCTAACTTTAACCATAATCCCAACCCCAACCCTAACTTTAACCCTAAGCCTAACCCTAATCCCTAACCTGACAATATCAGTAACAAGATCATAGAACCGCTGGAAGAGGCTTCTACATTGCAGACTTACCTGATAGGTTTTATTTCACTCAATAATAGAGTTGAAATTGTGCACTTTTTCATTGAAAAAAAGTATTGAAGATTAAGTAATTAGATGTTAATGTTCAACTCAGAGAAGTCAGCTGTTCGTTTATAATCATTTGCAAAGCTGGTTTCTTTTGGCATCATCCACTGTTGGAGCATCCAAATAGATTTCATAAAGGGCAATAAGGTGAATATTTTTCATAATATCTTTAGAAGAATCCTACTTGGCACAAAGCATTGTTTTGGTATCCTCAGACAGTTCATGAAGCCTACGCCCATATGCCATGTCAAAGAAGCTGCACCTGGCTGCACAACGAAAAATGATTAGAATGACATTCCAGATCTTCATGCAAACCTTACTGTAGAAGCTGGGGAAGCTCAAGATAAAAATATGATGGAAAGCATGAATGATATGTCTCAGTATTTTATTCCTGAATGCTTTTCAATTGGCTTTGCACATAAGAAGGAAAATGCCTTGTCTGTTTGGCAATAATAAAACGGAGCAGTCATGGCCTATGTGGTGCCATTTATCCAAAAGTGGCAGAAAATCAGTTTCTTTCAAATGAACGGATTCTTTAACTTTTGATTTTGTACACACTGAAAGTTAACATCGGCGGAAGGCAGAGAGACACATAGTTTCACTTTCCACTGGAGATACCCATATCCTCATTTTAGTTTGATTCTACTGTAGAAGAGATTGGTTGGATGCTTTATGAACTGGAACTGGATAATAACAGTCCTCTGATGGATTTCCTTTATAGACTACACATTCTGATCATGTGACATTTTAGCTACACCTGTTTGAAAATGATCTCTTTGACTTTCTATTCTGGATACCTTTGGTTCATTTCTTCTCAGTCCATTTTCATGGACTTTGGAAGTAATTTTGTGGTCATATCCATCCCAATATATCTGACAAACTGTATGGTGTATGGAGAAAGGGAATCTAGAGAGACTCTATGCTTGTCATGCTCATATTAGGAAACCTTTAATTCCTGGGGATTCTATCATCAGCAGCACCACCACATCTTTTATTGCATAAGCAACATTTGCTGTTGTTACTGACATGTTGAATTTTTGGTTTCATGGAATTGGTCAGCAGGGATTGTTCTTGGGCAGCCAAAATAAAGCCTTCAGTTTCTTTCTTCACCATCCTTGATCTCAGCCATCTCCATGTTAGCTTTGTATCTACCTTTCCTTCAATATCCTTCAGGTATTGACTGTGCATAGGCTTCTTTTTCCAGTTAGAAACTTGATGCTCAATTGTTTCTTTTCGATATTCTGCTTTCAATCTTGTTGTTTTCAATAGCAATAGCATTTAGACTTATATACCGCTTCATAGTGCTTTTACAGCCCTCTCTAAGCGGTTTACAGTGTCAGCATATTGCCCCCAACAATCTGGGTCCTCATTTTACTCACCTCGGAAGAATGGAAGGCTGAGTCGACCTTGAGCCTGGTGAGGTTTGAACTGCCGAACTGCAGCTAGCAGACAGCTGAAGTAGCCTGCAGTGCTGCATTCTAAACACTGTGCCACTTCAGCTCTTCAAGAAGTTTCCCTTGTTTACCTCCTTCAGCAAAGGCTCTTCTGCATTTTTTAATGTAGTCATTTAAGCCATGTTTTTCCTCTTCCACAGTTTGTTTTACCTGTAGGAGTCATTATTATTAGGGTATGGCCAGGAGACCACAGTGCTATTGCAGAGTAGAAGTTTGGCTTTTCAAGGTACCAGCCCTGTTTTAGGAAACGCTTGTACACTTTCCAAGGTGCACCACAGGAGGATGAGCTCTAGAAAGAGAGAGAGAGAGATGAAAATCACCCAAGGCGCCTCCCTTCCCAGAGCTGCCACGCAAGCGGGTGCCATAACTGGGAAAATTCTCAGCCATCAGAAACCTAACTCGGACTTCCGGTGGCACCGCAGGCATTGGAAGACATTCCTTTGGGATCGTCAGCCCCGTGATCTCGTAAAACTGCCAAGACAGCGTAAATCTGCTGTCTAGTGGTTTGGAAACTTTCCCCTTGGGAGAAGAGGGGGAGGTGAGCAGCCGGGCGAAGGTAGAGCTCCCCAAAAGCCCCAGGAATAATTCTGGAGCTTGGAAGGGTGAGAGCTCCCTAGAAGCCTGACAGAGCTCCGGATCCGGGACTCTTCTGCTTTTAAGCAGAACAAGACGCCGCAACCACCCCTGCAATCAACAATTAACAGTGAATTCAAAAGCAGGCAGAGCAAAGACAGGAGTTACAGGAATTGCAAGTACTGAACTTTAACTCTGTATCTATACTTCTTCCTTCTGAGGCTATTTTGTAAAACAAAGAGGAAAGGAAATGGTGCCAGAACTCTAAAGGGGTGTGGAAAGTGAAAGTTAAGAGGAAAGTGTTTGTCAACATTGACAGCCCCATTTAAAATTAATGGATTTTACCTTAAAAGAACTAAGATTTCAAGACTAAAGAACACAGTATTGACTTTTAACAAACCATAATACTTACAGAGGAGTGGAATTAATTGGATTTATTGGACATCGATTTGGCTGTTGAAAAAAGTGCAATTTTAAAACTAGAAAATGGCTTCAAAACAAATAAAAACTGGTCTTTCTAAAAGTGCTGGGGGATCACCGGTTCAACCATCTAAATTGCAGACTTTGTCAGCCCCAGTGGATCCTCAAATACTGACACTTGAAGCCCTTCAGGAGGCTTTAAAGAGGCAAGCCTTGGTTTCAGAAGAAAAAATTACTTCTGTTTTTGAGGAAAAAAATCAAACGTGTCTGAGGAGATGGCTGAAATTAAGGAGGTAATTCAAATTCAAAATAAAGAAATAAGAGAAGACATTGTTTTGGCGCTTCAGGGTCTGGCAGGACATATTGAATCGTTGGAGGAAAGGGTGGAAGAAATTAATCAGTTCAATTTGAATTTGGAGAATAAAATGGGCGAGGTTCAAACTAAGATGGAAAATGCAGATGCAGAAGTTACAATGATACAATATAGAGTGATGGAGTTTGCCCTGAGAGTAAGAGGTTTGAGAGAAAACAATCAAGAGAATTTGAGAGAGATATTTGCAGAAGCTTTTGCACAAATAACTGGAGAGGTAGAGTCTGAATGGCAAATAGATAAAATTTACCATGTTAATTCATGGGTTGCCAGAAAGAGACAATTACCAAGAGACATTGTAATTTATTTTACTACGAAATGAAATCTTACAAATTTCTTACAAAAATAAACTCCAAGTGGTAGGACAGGAGGTTTTAGTACTGAAAGAAATACCCCCCAAAATGTTGAGCTAGAAAGGATTATGCCTTTTTGGTCAATGAATTTAGAAATCACCAAATACAGTACAGATGGGAAGTTCCAGCTGGATTAGTGGTGAATTATTCAGGAGAAAGATATCGTCTCAATACAGTTTGGAAGGCAAGAGATTTTTACACCAATGTACTAAAGGCTGGATGCCCACCGTCTTCAGAAGCCAGGAGAAGAAAAGAAGCAGAGGTGGCAAGAAAGGGGAGGAAGGAAGGAATGCAGGCACAGGTTCAAGGAGGGGCCTCGATTACTCAAGAAGATTTACTGCAACCTTCGGGCATTGTTCAAGCTCTGGAATCATTTGAAAAAAATAGTAGAATCAAAGGGTCAAAGACAGACTCGAGCGGCAACCAAACATAAAGAACAAGAATTAAAGACACAGCAAACCCAGATGATAATCCAAGAAACTAGAAAAACAGAAGCAGTGGGAGGAGCAAGGCCAAAAATGAAAATTCAGGAGGATTTTCAGTTGGCGCTCCAAAAGCTTCAAGGTGCCAAGAATGGCAACTAGATTTTTAACATGGAATGTTAATGGTTTAAATTCACCGCAAAAGAGAAAGAAAATATTTCATTATTTGAAACAGTTTAAAAATGAAGTAATCTGTCTGCAAGAAACACATATCAGAACAAGAGACCAAAAATACTTGATAAAGATTGGGAACACACTTTGTTGCATCTGCTCCAGAGAAGAAAAATGGTGTAGTTATATATTTAAAGAAAGACTTAATGGCTAAATTAATTGAAGCAGATGCCCAAGGAAGATACATAGCAATTGAACTTTTAATAGAAGGGGAAAAATACTTTTAATTGGAGTATATGCACCTAATCAACAACAAGAAAAATTTTATAAGCTTTTACATACCAAATTAATACAATGGGATTATAAATTGTGTATATTACTGGGTGACTGGAATGGAGTACTGGATACCCAAAAAGATAAAAAGGGGTCTTTGCAAAACATCCAAACGCGTGCTAGATTGCCTAAATCCTTTTTCGATATGATGGATGATATGGAACTGAGAGATATCTGGCGAGAACGGAATGCTGAAGAACAAGACTTTACATTCTTCTCTGATAGGCATCAATCCTTTTCTAGGATTGATTTTATATTGATTACTAATGATTTTCTTTCTAAGGTGAAGAAGATGAAGATATGTCCAAGAATCTTAACAGATCATAGCCTGGTTTGGATGGAACTGGAATATGGAAAGGGTCCCAGGAGGTCTTGGAGGTTAAATGAAAATTTGTTTAGATATGAGGAAAATTTGAAAGAATGTAAAAAATTAATGAAAGAATTTTTTTGTTATGAATATGCATAAGGATACACCCATGGAAATGGTTTGGGATGCAAGCAAAGCATATATGAGAGGTATTTTAATACATTTGAATAATATATATAGATGTAGACAGGGAAAAAAACGGATGGAGTTAGAAGAGGAAATAAAAAAGAAAGAGCAGGCATTAACATTGAATCCAGCAGATAAGAAAATAAAAGAAGAAATTATTTTATTGTGAGGGCAGTTTAATATGTTGATGGCAGATCAGGTTGCAACTAATTTGCAATATGCTAAACATTATACTTTTTGCAATGCGAACAAACCAGGTAGATGGTTAGCATATATGTTAAGGAAAAAACAAGTTACGTATTATAGAGAAAATAGATTATGAAGGTAAAGAGGTGTATCAACAAAATATGATTAAAAAAGCATTTCTAGAATTTTATACGAGGTTGTATGCTAGTGATAGAATCCATGGTATAGATATAGATAGATACTTACAGAAGGAGAATATTCCTATAGTTACAGAAGAGCAAAGGGAAAGATTGAATCAACCGATAACTTCTGAGGAAATTCTCTCTGTAATTAAGCAGTTAAAAGTTGGTAAGGCTTCAGGAACAGATGAATTGACAGCCGTCTATTATAAAAATTTGCAGTTAGAAATGGTGGAACCACTTAAGGAATTATTTAGTAAAATACAATTTGGAGGAGATGTACCCCCATCTTGGAGAACAGCTTTTATTTCTGGAGGACCAAGACCATAGTCAGCCAAAAAACTACAGGCCTATATCACTTCTTAACACAGATTATAAAATTTTTGCTAAAATATTAGCAAACAGGTTAATGTTAGTTATGCAACAGATGATTCATAATGATCAATCTGGATTTATAAAAGGGAGACAAATGAAAAGTAATGTAAGGCAAATTGTTAATATATTGGAGTATTTGGGGAAGAATAACCAAGTCCCTGCAGTGCTTATATTTTTGGATGCAGAGAAAGCATTTGATCAATTGAATTGGCATTTTTTAATGAAAATAATAGAAAAGATGCAGTTTGGAGATTATTTTACCCAATCTATTAAGGCAATATACCAGAAACAAACAGCACAAATAATAATCAATGGTAGTTTAACAGAAATCTTTAAAATTGAAAAACAAACAAGACAGGGATGTCCCCTGTCTCCGCTACTGTTTATCTTGACTTTGGAACTTTTGTTGAATAAAATACATGGGTCAGATAAAATAAAGGGAATTAAAATTAGGCATTATGATTACAGATTACAAGCATTTGCAGATGACTTGGTTGTTACTTTAACCCATCCAGTGCAATCGGCTATAGGTTTAATGGATATAATTAATCAATATGGACAAGTATCTGGATTTAAAATAAACACACGGAAAGCAAAGATAATAGCTAAAAATATGATTATAAACCAAAAAGAAGAACTAGAAAGAGTAACACGATTCGAAATAGTAAAAAAGGTTAAATACTTAGGGGTTTATATTACAACTTCAAATGTAAAATTATATAAGTATAATTATGAACCGTTATGGCAAAAAATACAGAAAGAGATGGACAATTGGAAAAAACTACAATTGTCCCTGTTGGGAAGAATCGCAGCAATAAAAATGAATGTTTTGCCTAAGTTTTTATTTCTTTTTCAAATGATACCAATACTCAAAAAAGACACAAATTTAGGGGAATGTCAGAAGGGTATTAATAATTTCGTTTGGGCAGGGAAAAGACCAAGAATAAAATTAAAGATAATGCAAGATATACGTGAAAGAGGAGGTCTCAAAATGCCCAATTTAAGATTATATTATGAAGCAGCTGCCCTATCAGCAATCAGTGATTGGATTAATTTAATAGAAAAAAGAAATTTGAATATTGAGGGATATGACTTGTTATATGGTTGGCATGCCTATTTATTATATAACAAGAAGGTGGATAAGACTTTTAAAAGCCATATATTAAGGAATGCTTTATTGCATGTCTGGAAAAAGTATCAATACAAACTAAATGATAAGATACCTATATGGGCAGTATCCAGACATGCGATAGAGAATATAAATGTAGAACAAAAACAAGATGTGATTACATATAAAGAGTTTCTTAATATGGAAAGAGGTACATTACAGTTAAAGTCTTTGAAGAAAGGATAATTCAAATTTGGTTTCAGTATGGACAGTTACAAGCTAGATGGAAAGAGGATCAGAAAATTGGTATCATGCAAACGGATGAAAACTTGATAAAACAAATCAGAGACCAGAGTCAAGTGCATATAAGAAGGTTGTACAATACATTGATAGAAATAGATTCAGAAATGGAGTTAGTTAAAGATTGTATGATAAAATGGGCACAAAATATTGACGAACCAATAATGATGGAAACGTGGAAAAAAATGGGTTAGAAATGTAAAATTTACGCAAGCTCAAAATCTGAGAGAAATTTTTTATAAAATGTTTTATAGATGGCATCTAGACCCTAAAAAGTTAGCTCGTATGTACCCAAGTTTACAATCTAAGTGTTGGAGATGTGAGTGTGATGATGCCACATATTATCATATATGGTGGACATGTAAAAAAATCAAAGCATTTTGGATAAAAATATGGTGGATTATGCAAAACATTCTTAAAAAGAAGATAAAGTTTACCCCACAGCTGTTTTTGCTGGGTATAATTACAGATTGTACTGTTATAGAGACTAATTTGATTTTAAATTTAATAACTGCAGCAAGACTTTTGGTGGCGCAGTGTTGGAAGAAGGAAGATTTGTCTACGATTGAAGAATGGATACTAAAAGTAGCAAATTTAGCAGAGATGGCCAAAATTTCAGCATATTTGAAGGACTATTCAAATGAAAGATATATTTTGGAATGGAGAAGATGGATTGACTATATTCAAAACAAATATTGGACTAAAAAGTTTCAAATAGTTTATGAATGAAAATAGAGATTTTAGAAAAGTACTTATATTTAGTCAAGTAAAAGGGGAGTTAAAGCACAAAAGGAAGATAGGAGTCTATAGATGGTTAGCTTATGTTAGTAGATGTTTGTTGAATGCTATACCCTGTATTTTGCTCTAGGAAGTTGGGGGGGGGGGGAAAGTTTGGGGAGAGAGGTGGGATGGGAAAATATTTGTAAAATTCTCTAAAACTGTTCAATTAAAAAGAAAGAAAGAAACCTAACCCAACTCTGCACCACTTTTTCAGCGCTAATAACACACCTGACATTGCATTTGTAATGACCAGTTTTAAATTGCTGTGTCGTTGGTGGCTTAATATATCTTCAATGAATATTGTGTAATAGTACAAGTGTTTTTTCATTAAAATACAGAACAAGAGATGAAAGAACTCAATGAAAAACACCAGAAGAAGATAGGTGAGAAAAATGCCACAATAAGAGATGTGAGTAATTCACTTCCCTTAACAATCCTGTTTTAAGCTTCTCTTTTTGTTTGGTTATTTGTATTCTATGATTGCTGAATATTTCTTATAATTTCTGCATCTTAGCTGGAGGAGGAAAATGAGTTCTTGGCAAGCGAAGTCGCAAGTCTTGTGAACCAAAACAAATACTTGCAGGAGAAACTCCTTCAAAGTCAAAGAAGTGAGTATAATTTTAATTTAAGAACATTTTAATTATTTTCACTTTTAAAATAAAAGTGATCTATTTCTTCTTAAGTTTAGCTTTACAAATACTAGTTATTTTGTTATTGTTTTGCCAGGGCCTGCCCAAGAGAAAGAAGACATTCCAACTAAGAAACAGCTGGCTGGAAAAAGATCAAGGAAAACACAGGTACTATATAAATACGGAAGTGTGATTAAATTAGTAACTTAATTAGTGTCCTGAATTAGTGGATCAAGGAAATGCTATGGATGTAGTACCGTATATGTAGAATTCAGTCATGGGAAAAAAAAAAAAAGATTTTTTTTTTCTCTCTGAATTTTTCGAGGTGTTTTTCTGAGATTTTCAAATTTTGCAGAATTCCACACTAGGGACGCAGAAGAGCCACGGAAGTCCCATAATTGAACTATATCATTCAGCCACGAAATAAGAGATTTTAAAAAATGAGACTATAAAACCCCAGTCTAGCACTATACCACTGAGAAAGAAGAATAAGTGATCCCAGATGAAGCCAGAATTGTTGCATAAAGAACTCTCTTAGAAATTGAGAGACAAAAAGGACAAGTATAAAAAATGAATAGAGGGACACATAATTAAAACAGAATAGCAGCAAAAAGTCCAAATCTACAAAGACAGGAAAGCTAAGGGTCAGAGTGAACTAACAAATGTCAAATATCAAAAATAATTTTAAAAGTTTCTTTCAACATACAATGTGCCAGTCAAGGAAAAAAAATCAGTCTACTAATGGGAGAAGATGGCAAGGAGGTGACAGGTAGCAGGGAAAAAGTGGAACTGCTTAATTCTTTCTTTGCTTCTGTCTTTACAAAAAGAAAAAATAGTTCAAGCTATCAAAAGCAGTATCGTAAAAGACAACAAAGTTCTCTAATGAAAGAAGTAGAAGAATTGAAACAAAGAATCACTAAGCATGTAAACAGCACAAAAACAGGTGATCTACATTGAAGATTGTTCCAAAGAGGTAGCTAGCACAACCATTAAATGATGCCAACACTGTAATAGCAAATATAAGCATTAGTTCACTGCAGGAAACAAGCTGACTAATGTACAGCACAGCTGCAGTTACAATTGAATACCTGGGGTACAAAATCAATAAAGAAGGGGAAAAGGGGACAAATAGTGCATCACCATAATGGAAGATCAGGCTGGAAAATAAGATCAGCAAACTGTAATCAGATGCAAGCAGGATAGAACGGATGAAAGAAAAGATTCTGAAGAACAAAATGAGCAAATAATATCAGATCAAGAAATACCACATAAAAACAAGGAAGATTAAAAAACCACTGGAAATAACAAAGCAGCAAATAATGCTATAGCCAAGAAGATCAACAGATATGAAACTCAAATGGCCAATTATAGGCAGAAACTCCAATTTCAATCCAATCAGAAACATTTCAACCAATCCATCAAAGAAAGAGACTGCAGTGAATCAGTCTGTACCTGACAAAGAAGAAACCATGCAATTCTGGATGCAGATATGGGATAACTGAAAGAAATACAACAAGGACACAGCTCAGTTAAAGGAAGTAAATAAGAATAATGAAAAAGCTGAAATGAAAGAACTTGTAATAACTGCAGAAATGGGTAGAGAAAAGAGCAAGGAAGACCGAGAATTGGTCAGAACCAAGTGAAGATGAACTGCATGGTTTTTGGTTGAAACATCTGACTGGTCTACACCCACTCATTGCCAAGCAGTTTAACAACATACTGCAAAGAGGTGAAATTGAAGAGTGGATAACATCTGGCAAAACCTAATGAATGATTGAGAAAAAAAGGGACAGCCCCAGGAAACCACAGGCCAATAACCTGCTTCCCAACAACTTTCAAATTACTAAGTGCTGTGGTAGGTGATGCAGTTCAACAACACATTCAAGTTGAAAATAAGCTCTTTCCACCCGGACAGAATGGAAACCACCCAAACAACAGAAGAACAAAAGATCAACTCTTTAGTTAACAAGATGATTCTGGAAAACTACAAGAGAAGGAAGATCAGTATGAATGTAGTATGGATTGATTACAGGAAAGCATTTGACTCCCTGCCACATGATTGGATAATCAATTGCCTAGAAATAGCATGAGTCAATAGAAACCAGAGAAGCTTTGTCCAAGAACTATAGCACAATGTAAGTCATTGCTGGTCAATGGCGGGAGAGGTTAATATCAGGAGAGGAATGTTTCAAGAATGGTTTCATTATTACCATTACTGTTTGTCATTGCACTGATTTCTCTGTCAAAAATACTGAGTGAATCAGACCATGTCTCTCAAACATCAAAAACATCTGACAGAAAAAAACATTTCTTTTACATTTGAAGTTATATGGAAAAAGACCATCTGAAATGGAATGGCTGCTCAACACTGTCAGATACTAATCTGTTCAGATGCAGGAGTGCAGCTCTGACTCCCAAATTTTAATCAGTGACCCTTTAACCACGAGGCATTCAAACAGCTGGTTGGTAGATAAGGGGTTATGCAAATTCAATGAACGGACAGGGTCCAAGCAGTTTCTTCAGGCTTGTAAACCATTTTGTATATCTGTAAAATCAGGCAGGGGTAGGTGAGTTGCTTAACAAATGCCATGACTTTCCACTGTAACTCTAAGAATCAATTACAATAATAAATTGAGAACTACCAGTAATATAAAGAACATCAAGGACTATCAGTATTATAATGAACGTCAACAACACACAGAGCATTATAGTTTTTATAACCTTATTTCCTGTACTTGTTTTCTTGTACAAAATATTTCCTCTCCATATATTGAACATGGAGTAAAATATATTTTAAAATAAAATATCTTACTTTATTCTTATTGAAGAAACACATTCAAGGCACTTATTATCATCAATGGTGGACGTGTCCAGAAGCAATTAAATTTTGGGGAAAAATTAAAAAAATGGCTAAAAGAGATTTTAAATCAGGAGTTTGAATTGCGACCAGAGACATGCTCGCTCAGCTCCAAACTGGAAAACATTAAAAAAGATTTGTGGTACCTCGTATTACATATTATTACTGCAGCGAGAATAACATTTGCTCAATTCTGGAAAGATAAAAATATCCCATCAGATGAAGCAATAATAAAGAAGATTTTGGATTGTGCGGAAGCAGATAGATTGACAAAAAAATTGAAAGATAGAGACCAAATGCAAACATGTTTATCTTGGGAAAAATTGTATATTTGGCTATCGAAAAGAAAATCAAAATCAAAATCAGAATAATATGAATAGGCATGGTATTTATTGAAAATATTTTATTACACACATAAAGTGAGGTCGGATAGACCTGATTGATTTATAAACTTAAAATAGGTTGTTTTGTCTCCCCTGGAATGTAGTATGAATTTGTTATATAGGTTTATACTAAATATTAGGTTACTAAGGCATTATTTATATGCATTTATGTTTTCTGTTTTGTTGTTTTGTTTTGTTATTTGTTTGGTGTGTTGTTGTCTTTTTTTTAACTATAAATGTAAATAAAGATTATTTAAAGCAAAAAAAACCCACATTCAAATGGCTATCTTTTCAAAAAGCAGGAAAGGTAACCTAATGCTGAATTCACATCTATTCAAAAGTGGCCCTTTACAGTTATGAAATTGTGTGTTTGTGTCTGTGTGTGTGTGTGTGTGTGTGTGTAAAACTGACACTTCCAGGGTGAATAAATCCAGAATTTAATTTAAGAGAGATAAAACCAATACATTCATTTATTCTTCACTTTTTTGCCATTGGCAATGCCTGAGACAGGAAGCGAGTTTTCAGGTCGAGAGTCCATGATTCCATTCTCTTTTCTCTTAAACGTAAGAGGATTGACGCAGATTTACATCTTGGAAAAACCATGAAGCTGAAGCTCAGAAATCAAATTCATTACTTTTATGAGCCCTCTCTTCACATGACTCACTGTAAGAGCTAAAACTGAGTCACATACAATTTTAGAGTAGGAACATATACTGAAGAAGCATTTAGCCATAGTAATGCAATAATATGCAATATATAGATACCTATCATGCTGGTTCCATTTAGGTTAGCAATGTTATAAAAGTGCAACTCTTCAATTTCACCTCCTTGTAGTAAGTTGTTAAACTACTTGGCAATGAGTGGATATAGAGCAGTTAGATGTTTCAACCAACCACCACAACAACAACAACAATAACAACATCTTCAACAATAACAACATCTTCAACAATAATAACATCTTCAATTCAATTCACAGTGTGGGACTGGTAAAAAACTTAACAGTTCAAGTTCTATCCAAGGACCTAAGAGCTGTTATGGTAACTTCTGAGTGTATAGGCAGTTCCAAGTAGGATGTCTTTTTTGCAAAGTCAGAATATTCAGGTCTAATAAGTTCAAAATCCGCATGTATATAGGAGCCCTTTGGGTATTGTTCCAAGGGCTCCTATTACTATTTGGTTCAACCATTGATTTCTTCCTCCACTATCAACTTCAATTTGCAAATCATTACACTTTGTTAATTTTTCTAGTTGTTTCTCTTCAGTTTGTGTATCACCTGGTATACCATTGCAATACCAATGGACCATACTTTTTTTCTTTCCCACAATAGTGATGTCAGTCATGTTATGGGTCGGTTGCAGTGATGAAATCCAAATTTTTTTACTACTGGTTCTGTGGGCATGGCGTGGTGGGCGTAGTGTGGGTGTGGCTTGGTGGGCGTGGGTGTGGGGAAGGATACTGCAAAATCTACATTCCCCCCCACTCCAGGGGAAGGATATTGCAAAATCCCCATTCCCTCCCCATTCCTGGGGGAAAGATATTGCACACCCATTGGTGGGTGTGGCTTGGTGGGCGTGGCAGGGGAAGGATACTGCAAAATCTACATTTCCCCCCCCCACTCCAGGGGAAGGATATTGCAAAATCCCCATTCCCTCCCCATTCCTGGGGGAAAGATATTGCAAAATCTCCATTCCCACCCCACTCTGGGGCCAGCCAGAGGTGGTATTTGCTGGTTCTCTGAACTACTCAAAATTTCTGCTACCGGTTCTCCAGAACCTGTCAGAACCTGCTGGATTTCACCCCGGTCAGTTGTTTGTCTGTTTGGATTCAAAAGTTCCACAAGATCTTGATCTGTTCATTTTCAGGAACTTTGTCAACTTGGTGCCCTCAATAATTTTTGCTGCATTTGCTGCACTTGAACCCAAACATTTAACAGGGAAGTGTATGAACACTATGTAGCGTGCTTTGTGCCTTCTTAACAACCCTTGTTACCTTTTGGTTAAGGCTGGGCAATAAGCTTAGAAGTAAGATTCCCCAGGTCTGGTCTTGTCAGTTTGTAACTGGAACGGGAAGAAGAGAGCATGTTTCTCGCTGCTCTGCATCACCTCTTGGATAGAATGCTGGAAGGTTTACTTCTCAGTGACATTCTTCACAATGATAGATAGTCCCAAGTCTTGAAAATCAATTATTTCTCCAACAGCACAGAATGAGGAATTGGATGAAGGGTGTGCAGATAAAAGAAGCTTAACTACAAAACAACAACACTTGACAATTTGTTCAGAGTTTGATGAAATATGGGTCACAACCTCATTGAAGTAATGCTGCATGGGCTCCAGTTTCAAACTCCATCGTGTCCGACTTATCTGCTGATTACACATGCCATTCCCCAGACATAATCATGCTCTTGTGAGATGGACAGCCATATAAATATGATAAATAGACAAAAATAGTATTGTATTTCATATTAAAAACTCCCTGTTTACGACCCTATAATCCCTTAATTCAGGGTAGAGGCAGGGCGACAGGATGGAGCATTTCCTATTATGCATTGCATTTCCTAGTAGAGTAAAATGCTAATATGCACGCAAATTCTATTTCATAAGATACCTTTATTTCTATTTACTACAAGAGGATTTAGTAGAATTAGCAGCTAAGCACTAACATGCTCATCTGCTTTGTCACCTAGTCTTGAAGCAGCGATAGAATATATATTTATACAGGTAGAGATAAAGAAGAGAAAGATAAGATATTAGTGAAAAAGATAAAGATTCCATCAGTGTGAGGTTCTAGGAACTACATTCTGTACAGCCTTTTTACTAAAAACATATACTGCTTCGTATTTCGAAGATTTTTTTTTTTAACTTTCCAGGCTGGCCTAAAGCCTTTAGATTTCCTAGTGATATCCCATCCAAGCACTAACCAGTCTAACCCTGCGTAGTTTGGTTGTGAGATCAGCTACGTGCTTGCAAAGGAATAAATGAATCTGTTGTGGCTCCGTTACCTGAGCCTGTGTCATCGGCAGGAGAGGACTCCGAGAGTGAAGGAAAGGAGTTGGCAAGGCCTCCCTCTCCAGGACCCTCCTCTCTGGCAATGCCTTCGGTGTCCGCCGAAGGGCAAGAGATAGGGCCGGGGCCAAGCACGTCCACGCAGCCACAGGTGGACAGTGATGAGGGTAATGAGTCTTGGCTGGATCCTCGGCAGCGTCGCAGAGATAAGCGCGTGCAACAGAAGAAAAGGCGTGCCAGAGATTAGGATGAGTCACTGGACTACACCCCACAGGGTATAAAAGGGGGTAAGGTGGCCATTCAGACTCTGTGACGGACAAAACTAACTACTATCGAGTCACATTGCATCTTTGGAAACAAGATTATCGGCCTTGGATTTATTTTACGAAATGGACAATTCTTGACTGTGTGTATTTTGTTTATTGAGTAAAAGTTCTTGGCAAGCAGCTACTGGGTTGCTGCCAAGCATCTTATCGGAAGAATTGGTTGTCTGCCAGTTTATTTAACCCCCGGCTGTCTGTTTGTGTGCGTGTGTGAGACGGGGACAGAACAGAATCCTATGGAATTCAGTGGATCTAATTCTGATTGAGCAGCGTGTTACTCTATGTGCTACAGAAGGAAGGGGTGGGGGTGGGGTCTTACGTGCTTTGTGTATAAACTCTAACTGAAGTAGCCCTCCTTCTGACAGGATTTTTTTTTTTAAAATCCCTTTATGCTATGAATAGAAAGTATTTTAACATTAGTCACTCTTAAGTTGTCTAGTCGCCTGGCAGCCATTTGTCTTCAACTCTGAATGTTCATGATATAATTTGATGTTATACGGCAGCGTTTTTCCTACAGAGAGGATCATAACATGTTTTATGGATGTGATCTTTCATCTTTTGCCCAGCGACCTAAAGGAAGCACTCTGTGGCTGTCAGAAAACAGAAGCTCTAAAATTCATTACCTTGAGCACTGGTGTCCATCCAAAGCAACTCACCCAATGAGGGTACAAGTCATCATCTGTTTGAACCATGACGTACGGCCCTTCGGATCCCACAATGTCTCCAAGCCCTAAATCTCTTTATGGAAGAAGCTGCCTGCATCTCTCCCTTCCGCCAGTCTAGTCAGTACTCTGAACATGGTATGCCCTTAAATCAGGAAGGATTTGATTAATGCATCAATAGCAAGGCACAGTTTAATGAGATTACATCAGCCAGATGAGCAACATAACATTTAAAAGGTCATTTTTAATGCACTTTGGATTTATTTCTGCTAGGCATTATTTAACATTACCGTGCCCCAGAGCTTTTAGATGGGTTAACTTTGTTTTACTTCTTGAATTCTCTCTGAAACCTGGGACACGAAGACAAGGAATAGCATTGCTAATCGTTGTGGGACAGGCATATATATGTAAGGACATTGCTTTTATTTAAGTCTTAGATGTTCCCAGGGGAAGAACTTATTGTAAATCGCTGTACATCAGCCTCACTGCATGGGATCCCAAGGTGCCATTGTAGAACAATTCATTCTTAATTTATTTGGTTAACATTGATCACCAAATAGACTCTTCATTATGAAGCTACCTAGTATTGCTATCCCATATGCAGAAGTCTGCCCTCCCCAACTGGATGGCAATAGTAGCCCAACTCCTCAAGAAAGCTTTAGCTTGAAAAAGCCGGACCTCATAGATTTAAGTGAAACTCTCTTAGTCTGTCTTTGTGCAACCCTACACATAACCCTTCTTGAGGGAGCATCATGGATAGTTGAACTGAGCTGTTTATGCATGTTTAACTGCAAGTAAACATTTCCTCAGACAATGAGAACACGTGTTCTTCTGGAACCACACCGTTAGGCCACATGTTCCCAGTTCTTCTCCTGGAGTGCAGCCGCAATTCAAGTGATTGTTCAAGATTGTAGTTGCCTGCTCGGAATTTATCATCTCTTACAGAAAAGGTACATGGCAACATGACTGTCCTGGGAGCAAACAAGGGGCACTTAACAGCTATTTTATTTTTAAAATAGCAAGCAGTGATTTTTATTTATTCATTTGCTTATTAAATTTGTATGCTGCCCCTCTCACTATCAAGTGACTCCAAGAGGCTTACAATGCCATAAAATAACAAAATAAAACAATTACAGGATTAGAAACATTAAAATGTAAGCCACTGAAATCTAGAACATTAAAATTAGTATTAAAGTGGAGAAAAAAGCCAATCCATAGATGTGGTGGAGGGGTATCTTCTACTACTCTACTCACCATCTCCAAAATGGGATGCCCCCCATTGGGGCCCCAGGCAAGTTGACAGAGTCAGGTTTACAGGCCCTTTTGGAAAATTAAGGTGTGTGTGTGAAGAAGCATGATATTGAAAGGGAAAGACCCACAGAAGAAAAGACTTTTGTCCTGGACCCCACCAGGCACAATTCCTTGGCTGATGGAATCTGGAGCATGGCTTTCTTTCTGGAGCGAATGGGACAGGCCAATACCATTAGTGTGAGATGGTTCCTCACGGTGAGGAATCCTCAGGTAACCTGGACCCAGGCTTTAAAGGTGATAACTAACACCTTGAATTGGACCTGAAAGCAAACTGGCAACCAGTGTAATTTGCCCAACAGTGGTGTAACATGGGGCTTCTATGACTGTTAGTGTTGCTGCATTTTGTGCCAGCTGTAGCTTCTAAATGCTCTACAAGCAGTGCCCCATATAGAGCTCATTGTAGTAGTCCAAGCACAAGTTGACCTAAGGCATGAGTGATGGGGAAGCGAGCATCAGAGTAGTGCTACATGGGCTTTTCCATCTACATTTTTCTACTGAAATTCATCTTCGAAGTTTCTGTTCCTTCAAGGGTGGAGAGAGAGCTATCCAGAACAAATTCTTCCAAATGTTCCTTAAGGCTAACACAACTTTTATTCGCCTAGCATTAATAGATTCCTGACTAAATTGCAGTGCGTCAGTGACACTGCAGAAAAGCGTGACCCTTTCCCCCAAGTGGCATATATAACATATCCAACCTTGTTTGGCTTCATCTCTTCATAATTGATATTTACATAAGGAAAAATCAGATATTTTAAATGCAGGGACACATATGAGTGTCTACTTTGCCTACATAGCCGTATAACATTTTCCAGCAAAAAGTTCACCCTAACTTTTATTATTTTGGATTCAGTACAGTTTACCTCTGAGGTTTCTGTCAGCTGAACATTGCCATGGTGAACTAACAGAACCAGTAAATAAGATAATAAAATTCTCTTGCTCTCACACTTAGAAATGCAGTTCCTTTTGCTTTACCTTTCTCTGTGACAAGACCTGGTGGAATTATCATCTATTGTGGAGCTAATTTTAATTACTGACTATTGTGGGTTGCCTTGTTGCTATGGGAACTTAGAGGAATGTAACTGCTGGAAGATTTAGTTAGTTGAGTAGGAGATTGAAAGCACCAAATGGTCTGAATTCTTCTTCTTAACCTTTCCAGTCAAATTAGGTGGCATTGTTTTGCCGTGATCTGGATTAGGGTGCTGGCAGAAGGAAGAACTGAATCTGCCATATTATTTCAGATGGCCACAAATCCTTAAAATCTTTCCTCAAGAACAACATCTGAAAAGTCACAAATCTAATTGCTAAGAAGAAAAGTAGAACCACAGGTATTATGATGTGAAAAATCTGTCAGGTCACCGAGACCCTGTGTGGAGATAATGTGTCCTGTACTTTTGTTCTGATTATTGTTGGCACTTCAAATGAGAGCACTTCCAACAAAACCATTATATAACCATTTCTTCATGCCTCCACTGCCACATGCATCCTGACAATCACCACACGGATCCATTTCAAACTTCTAAAAACTCCAGTCCCTTCCAACACTTGCAAAACCAGGTCTCTCTCTCTCTCTCCTTCCCTCCCTCCCTCCGCCCCCCCTCTCTCTTGCATTCAGATGAAATTATCCTGGTTGCATCTTCTCTCCCATCCTGCAACTCCATTTCATTCTTCTTGTTTGGAGGAACTACTGTGGAATGCAGCTTTGGTGGCTTCTGATACTCAGGATTAGCTGGGATAATGTAGGAAAAAGAGTGGCAGAACCTGGGGATGGAGTCAAAAGAGAGATCAGCCTAGAGTCTCTACCAAGCCACAAGTAGACCAAGTTCAATTCTCCTTGAATGTCCATTGACTTTTATCTAACTCTTAGTGGATGCTAAGGGTTAGTTGAGAATATTCCTGTGCATAGAGATGAGCAACAATGCTTTCACATGTGGACCTGATCTTTTCTGCCTGACAGATAAAGCACTCCATAGGTTGGATAAGATAATACCATGAACAAATGAATGGGAATTTATTTCTCTTTTGGTCCAAGGTCCATTGAGCACCACCATCTTTGAACTAAATAACTGAAATAAATTCAGTGAATTTTACTGAAATAAATTCAGTGAATTTTACTGAAATAAATTCAGTGAATTTCACTGAAATAAATTCAGTGATTCTTTGAAGCAAAGAAAGTGTTGGTATTTTTAGAGGTTTGTGTCCTTGTTGTAATAAGGCTTTTGTAATATGGGAAAGGAGTGTGAAGTTGTTCTTGATTTTGATCTAACCTTCCCTATATTGAAGTTAACATGCTCCAGTATGCTCCAGCATGCTCTTGATGGCCTTCCATTAAGACATTGATCTGATCAGAATTGGTTCTACTTCATCCAAAGTTGCTGTATAAGTGGAGGCAGCCTCTGCCACTTTGGACCGGTTCTCCCAAACCTGTTGTTCCAGTTCTGCACAGTTCAGAGAACCGGCAAATCATCTGACCCCACCCCTGCCCATTTTTGACTTTTTTGGGGCCATTTTTCTGGCCAAAATCGACCCAAACATCAGCCTGGAAAATGGCCTGAAAAATGGCCTGAAAAAGGCCTGAAAAAGGACCAAAAAACAGGAGAGGAAGAAGGGGGCAGTGTTTTTGTGTGCTCCCGTTTCTGTGTAGCACTCTCCCCTCAATGTTAGCGGCCACCACTGCCCCCTTCTCTCCATTTCTGCTGCTGGGTGATCCTGTGCGAAGAAGGGGGCTAGCAGAGAGGGGAGAGTGCAAGGTTGCTGATTCTGGGATGAGGGGACCCAGGAAGCGTCTGGGTTCAGCTTGTCCAGCTTCTTTTCCTCTTGCAGCCAGCTTTCCCAGGCTAGCTTGACGCAGTCTCTCTCTCTCTCTCACACACACACCCGTATGCACACACACACACACACAAACAAACAGATTGGATCTTTCTTTCCTGTTGCCCCCACATACACACACACACCGGAGACCCCTGGATTTCCTCCCCAACTCTGCCTGTCTCATACAGGTACCACCTACACAAGTGACATAGAGTTGGCCATGCCACTCAGTCACATGACCCCCCAGCCATGCCCCCCCCCCGCCAGTCATTAGAGCAGAGAACTGGTTGTTAAAAACTTTGGAGCCCACCACTGTGTATAAGTTGCTTTCAGACCATAGTCCTGGGAGTAATAAACTGCCTATGATATCCAAAGTAATTACTGGTACTTTGAAAATGGGTAGTTGATAACTGTGTTCAGCTTTAAAATACAAATTGCATTTTATCGTGATTATTTTAATTATTAGACATTTGTGGTAAGAGGCGAGAGTTGGTGGTAGTTTCAAGAGCTTTCTGGTGATACTGAAGCACTTTTTGTGTCATACTGAAGATTTCCTTCAACTTTGAGGAAATCTTTTTAAAAATCCGAGGTCAAATATATGAAATTTTCCACCCAGCAAAATTCTTCTGAACTTTAGTATGGGCAGTCTAGCAACAAAAAGTGGCATGGCTTTTGTGGGTAAGTTCACAGCTTATTGATTATTGAAGCAAACAATCCCCACACTGCTTTGTGTGGTGAGTGAATCCAGCTGATATGAATAGCAGGGAGTGCTATGAGAACTCCACTTCCTTCCCAATCCTGCTATGACATCACAGCAGCCTAGCCACTGGTTGTCAGAAGAAATACAGAATCTGTGAAGCATGAAATAATTTTAATTCTTTATAAGATAGTCACCTTGCTCATTCTTTCCATCTCTCTTTATCTGATAGGCTGCTATCAGATAAATTAAAAAGTAAAGTCAACTGATAACAGAATCTGAGTGAAGCCCTCATTTTAAACTGAAGGCTAGAGAAACTGTGTGGGTTACTTGGAATGGAACCAGTGATTCATCAACATTTCTTTTCTTTTAAGTGACTAATACACAATCCTTTCATCTAGAGGCAGTAGTTTATAATGTGTGAGGAGGAGGAGGATGATAAAACATTAGTTGAAGGTGCAGTTGTATCTAAAAACTTTCCCCACGTTGTCACAATGGGCAGAAAGTTTAATATGAATGCAAGCACACACTTTGACACATCATCTCTCCTTCTCTCACAGTAACCAGAAAATCTATTCAGAGGATAGAGATTGTGTCGCAACCTTTGTCAAGAAGCCTTTGAGAAGTTGACATCAAGCCTCGGAGATGATGGATGACTGAATGGGAGCAAAGACTTCTTATCTACACTAAGCATGGCTTAGATTAGAGCCGATGTACAAACTAGGTGTTTTGCAGCAGTGACTTGGTGCTTTTTGTAGGCCTGTACCTAAAATCTGTTACTGTGATTTGCTATGGAAAGAAAGGTTGGAGGAGGAAAAAGTGTGTACATAAAATAGACAGAGCTAGTGCTGCTATTAGACAAGGTGAAGTAGCAATAGCACTTAGACTTATATACCGCTTCACAGTGCTTTACAGCCCTGTCTAAGTGGTTTATAGAGTCGGCATATTGCCCCCAACAATCTGGGTCTTCATTTTACCCACCTCGGAAGGATGGAAGGCTGAATCAACCTTGAACCTGGTGAGATTCGAACTGCCAAATTGTAGGCAGCCGGCAATCAGCAGAAGTAGTCTGCAGTACTGCATTCTAACCACTGCACCACCACAGCTCTTGTAACAGGAAGTAACTTGTCTTGAACAGTAGATCTGTTGGGAAAGGCCCAGCCAAGGATGGAAGAGAGCTGGGGAATTAGCCTTGAAGTATTGCACTGCTGCAAAAGATCCAGGACTGGCTTCCTTTATGCTCCATGGAACTTCTCTGTTATTTCCCAAAGGAAGACCAGCAGTCTGGGGAAATTCCTGTATTATAGGCAGAATAAAATAAAGTATAGTGGTACTATGGCACTTGTGCTTAATTGATTCCAGGACGTGTGACGAGTACTAAAAAGAAAAGTAGCAAAGAAACCATGTGACTTACAATGTAACCCTTTGTTTCAGCTGTGAAGAATTTCCTATCTGTCCCTTTTCCTATATCAGAGACCCAACATGACTGACTTCTTGTCTGCCCTCTCTGTCTGTCCCCCACTTCCTTTTGCATCATGTCGAGTACCAAACAAAGATGAGTACCGAGATCACATTTTCATGTCAAAATGTGTCGAGTACCAGATTTGATGACTTTTGAAATAGTTGAGTACCAATGGGACCAATGTAGCTAGCTTCAATTCTAAGCATGTGGATTTGGACACTTGCATCTGACAAGTTCTGGGGAATGTGGCTAAAGGTTTAAAAAAGCCCAATAATTTAATTGACTTAAGAGATAGCTTTAATCAATTAACCTCCTCCAGCAGAGACAAAGTATTTTAAGGGCGCCTACTATGCCACAAGCCAGTGAAATTTGTAGAGCCTTTCTGAAAATAGCCATTGAATTGCCATTTTTAAGGTGAGGGAGGGTAAAATTTTACAGTACATTGGGAATAACTTTAAATGCGTTCGATTGATAATTTTGATTTAATGTTACATCATTTCAATATTAAATCCATTAATTCCACTTTCATTTTTGTCCTAACTCTTATCTACTTTGTTACAACCTGAGCCACATTTTGGAATGTAACTCCTGACATATCAAAGAGCAACTGCCCTTCCCAAAGTTTGGGCATTCCTGTGCTTTTTATGACAGGACCATGGAGAATTTTCTTCTTGTATGGGGAATTGTTGTTCCTCACTATTGGTTCATAGCATTCAAAGGAGAAGCTGAACAATTATAAAGTACAAAATTAGGAAAAAAATCCATTTATAAATGGCTGTGATAATGACATTAAAATTTATATGTATGTATGATTATTTCAATGTCTACCATAACATTATAAAGGTTATAAGATCGGAAACCACTTCTTTATAACATTTTCTTTTCTTTCTCCTTTCTATTTCTTATTTTCCTTCTTACTTATTTACTACTTTTCTTTATTTCTTCTCTAAAATATATAATGTTTTTATCTTTCAAAAACCTCTGATGAAGAGGACCTCAAGTTTGGGGCAAGTTGCTAGTGACAGCAAGGATTTTTTTTTTTGGAGTGGTATTTTCACTTTAGGAAGCTTGTGTTTCCTCTGAGCTTGCTTATTTTCTGTAAAAATTATCTATATAATAAAAATCCTGTCATTTGTTACCCCTTTTCTTTGATAAGCTGCTTCTTCATTCATTATTCTCAAATTATTCTCCTTTTAGCTATTGTACTTTGTTTCATCTTCCTTTTGCTCGCTTCTGCCAATGAAATAAGGCAAGAGAGGTGATTATTATAGATGTTAGAATTCACATCCTGAGAAGAAAAGAGCTGTTTCAAGAATCAATTATATTGGTGTAGTTACCTCCCGTGGACAGCTGTGGTGGTAGAGAGCACTCTGGAGACAGACAAAGTAATAGGCAGTAAGTGCAGTACAGACAGACCTTGACTTATTATCATAATTGGGACCAGATATTCCGTTGCTAAGCAAGGTGATTGTTAAGTGGGTCGTATCCAGTTTTAGTTGCCACGGTTCTTAAGTGAATCACTGCAGTTGTTAACTGAATCATGCAGTTGTTTACCCATTTACTTTGCTTCAGTGATGGGTTTCAAAAATTTTTACTACCAATTCTGTGGGTGTGGCTTGGTGCGCATGGCTTGGTGGGCGTGGCTTAGAGGGCGTGGCAGGGAAGGATACTGTAAAATCTTCATTCCCACCCTACTCCAGGGGAAGGTTACTTCCCCATTTCCTCCTGATCAGCTGGGACTTGGGAGGCAGAGAATAGATGGAGACGGG
Organism: Arizona elegans; assembly: GCA_022577455.1. Taxonomy (NCBI): domain Eukaryota; kingdom Metazoa; phylum Chordata; class Lepidosauria; order Squamata; family Colubridae; genus Arizona; species Arizona elegans. The sequence goes on along the minus strand of JAKOOJ010000001.1, from coordinate 198,762,900 downwards.
GCCAGTCAGAATTTTTACTACCGGTTCTCCGAACTACTCAAAATTTCCAATACCATTTCTCCAGAACTGGTCAGAACCTGCTGAAACCCACCTTTGCTTTGCTTGCCAGGAGAGGGCTGGGAAGGTCATAAATGGTAATCAGAATAACAGAATTAACAGAGCTGAAAGGGACCTTGGAGGTTTTCTAGTCCAACCCCTTGCTCAGGCAGGAAACCCTATACCATTTCAGACAAATGGTTGTCCAATCTCTTCTTAAAAGCCTCTGGTGTTGGAACATTGACAACTTCTGGAGGCAAGTCGTTCCACTGATTAATTGTTCTGTCAGGAAATTTCTCCTTAGTTCTAAGTTGGTTCTCTCCTTGATTCGTTTCCATCCATGCTTCTTGGGATCACATGACCCCGAGATGCTGCAAGTGTTGTAAAGACATGCCAGCTGTCAAGTGCCTGAATTCTGATCATGGGACAATGGGGATGCTGCAACAGTCGTAAGTGCGAGGACTGGTTGTAAATAATTTTTTTCGGTGCCGTTGTAACTTTGAATGGTTTTAAAAGGAAGACTGCCTGTACATCAGTATTTTTCTTGTAAGTAAGTGTTTTGTATCTGGCCACATTCATCATGGTGGCTATTTCATTAATAAGCTGCCATTTACATACAGCAATTTTATGTGAATGGCATAACACAGGCCCCCCAACAAACAGCCTGTGGGCCACATGCTACTTGTCAGCATTTTTTGAGAACTCCGTAACTCCATTGTCACCCAACACCTCCATTGCCAGGACAGATCCACCCTCCTGAAATACACGCTACTGAACATTTCCAGTGTCTCCCGTTTCACTGCCACTGCCAGCTTTATCACTAGCTGCCGATCCACTGATTGGTGTGCCAGCAGTTTTTGGGCAGCCCATAATAATTTGCAATTGATCAATGTACCTGTTCCTTCAACAAGCTGTGCTGTCACATCATGTCCACAGCATTCAAATGTGCCCACTAGATCAAAATGTCTTCTCCGTGTGCTGTGCTGTCGGATTCTTCCAACTGATTGGGGTTCCACATTCTCTCATGTGTTTCAGCCAGCTATTTATGTCATGCGGATGGGCATTTCGAGAAGGATAGCTGATTGATCCAATGCCTCTAGGTATTATTTTAGTGTGTGAACAGACACCAATCAAGCTGAACTTGATTGATTAAAACCTATTTTAATAAGCACTCATCAGTCATCCAGGTAAAGTTATCTGAAGGTTTGGTCATGGCAACTGGACTTATTTTTCTTGTTAATTTGAGATGTTTCGCTGCTCATCCAAGCAGCTTCATTGGTCACAGCAAGTTACTGAGGCAAAGAGTCCTTGGCATGTACCAAGTCCTCCTGAACCAACCTCAGGGGTTGGGTACAGGGCTTAAGCCTTATTTAACTAACTGTTGCTATGGCAGCAGCCTTTCCATCTGCCCTTCAAGGACATTCTCTATGTCCTCTATACAACTTTGCATTATTAGTTTCAAGGCTTTATTGTAACCTTTGGGTGATTTCAAATTCATGCATGGAGTTGACTTGGTGAGTTCAAAAATTATGACTTGTGAGAATCATCATGCAGAACAAAAGAGCAAAAGGCTGTTTTTTGGTCATTCACCCGTTAGATACCAAATAGACACATAAAAGCGGTTCAGTGGTTGCAATTGTTTGGGTTCAGTCAGAATCTAAGGTGTTGCTTCCTGCCACATCATTTCTGGTAAATCTATCTGAGTTTCAGGCTGTTAAGATGATTAGAAAGAATTAATTACTAATATTGAAAGCATTGGAGTGTTGGGAAAATGAATTAATTTACAGCTGAGAAGTGTTATAAAGATGTGAGATTAGCATAATTAATTAAAGAAGGCTGAATGACAACAATTTTACTAAATGTCATAAACATAATTGGGAAAAAATAATTTAATGCCTGATGTTTTAGACAGATTGCACAAATTATAACACTGGCAATATTGTTTGCCCTTTGCAAAGATAAGATAAAAGAGATAAGAGTAGCTTCTTCCATTTTTCTCCCTTTAAATGCAAATTGCATAGGAACTTGTTTAGTTTAGTGCCTAGTTTATTGCATAATTATCATAGCAACCTGGCTTGGTGCAACTCTGTGCTTTATTGGGAAAGCTAAGGCAAATTGTTTGCTTATCTCTTAAGAGCTAAATTTGTTCCCCAGCTTAAATTGCTTCTCACATTTACCTCAATCTTGATATTAGTAGGGGAGGAGGCAGTAGTGGGTTTCACTTACCTTCGCTACCGATTCGGAACTGTGAGTGCGTGCGCTTGCTTCGCTTCCGCGTGGGGCTTCTGCACTTCTGCGCATGCGCAGAACCTTCAGCGCATGCGCAGAACCTTCAGCGCATGCACAGAGTGTCCATGATGATGTCCGGGAGGGTGGGCGGAGCCTCCCACCGCCGCCGCTACCAGTTCACCTGAACCAGAGTGAACTGGTAGAAACCCATCACTGGGAGAAGGGGAAAAAAGGACGGTAGTTTTTTCCATCTTCAGTTGAGAATATTGCCTGGATAAAATTCATAGGATTTACCTCCTTACCTTCAGTAGCAGGCTCTGACCTAAAGGACATATGCACGGACATGGTTTGCATATTTTCAAACTTAATTTGTTTGAAAAATTATGTGAAATTGGGGGTGATATCCAGGGGTGGGTTTTACTTACCTTTACTACTGGTTCGCAGAGGGGACACGCATGTGTGCTCACTTTGCTCATGCGCATGTGCACTCTTCTGCACAAGCACAGAAGTGTTTTGATGACGTTGGGGTCGGTGGGCGGAGCCTCCCGCCGGTTTTATTACCGGTTCTATAGAACTGGTGCGAACCAGGGGCAACCCACCACTGGTGATATCTCATAACATTGCTTTAAGGAATCCCCTGCTGCCTCAGGTTTGGCAGGCCTCTTACTCTCCTAGCCTTTTGTAAAGTTTTGAAGACCTGACTTTTCCCCCATGGGCTGGGATAAGACAGTGGTGATTATTTTTTATTATGGTTCTGTGGGCGTGGCTTGGTGGGTGTGGTGTGGCTTGGTGGGCATGGCAGGGGAAGGATACTGCAAAGTCTCCATTCCCACCCACTCCAGGGGAAGGATCAGTGGTGGGATTCAAATAATTTAACAACCGGTTCTCTGCCCTAATGATTTCTTCCAACAACCAGTTCACCAAACTGCTCAGAAAGTTAACAACCGGTTCTCCCGAAGTGGTGCGAACTGGCTGAATCCCACCACTGGGAAGGATACTGCAAAATCCCCATTCCCACCCCATTTTGGGGCCAGTCAGAGGTGGTATTTGTCGGTTCTCTGAACTACTCAAAATTTCCACGAAAGGTTCTCCAGAACCTGTCAGTACCTGTTGGATTTCACCCTTGGGATAAAACACTGTATGACTTGGCATCAGGTTTTTCTTGTTTTCAATGTTCATAATGTGCTTAGTTCTATAGTTTTTTTATAACTTTTAATGTTGTTTTTACTTCTTTTTTTTTATTGAAAAAGTTTTTCAAATACAAATCCCCCCCTTTCCCCCCCTCCTCCCTAACCCCCCCTCGCCCTCCCCTCCCCCTGTGGCTTCTTCAAAGTAAAACCCAAATTCATAACAGATTATATAATACTTTACCATCCCCTTGCTCCATCCCCCATATACTGACCCTTTCTTTCTAATAATATTATTATATCCCCCTTATACTATACATTTCAAAATAACATTCTACTATAACATTATATAACTCCTAATTTAGCATAATAATATTATTATATCCCCCAATTTAACAATTTCTACTTATAATCTACTCTTTTTCTCCTCCCCCATACATATATCTCTTAAATCAAATCTTTTTTGTATATTAATATGACATTTCAAAGCAACCTTCCACTATAAAACTATATAATAAATCCTAGTTTAACATTTATTCAACTCATAGTCTGCCCATTTCCTCCACCCCCATAGATATATCTCTTAACTCAAATCTTTTACATATATTCATATCTAAACATAATATTCCTTTTCTTCAACTAAACAATCAATAAGCTAACCTATCTCCACCCACTTTCCTACAGGACTACCATACATAATAGTTCTTAATATCTTTATTCTTCTGCCCACACCACTAAGAAGTATTCCCTTATATAAATAAAATCCTCAAGTGACTTTAAACTTGTAATCCATATAATATCTTCTGTAGTGTCTTTCAGCTGGATTGTTAACTCCATCACCCATATTAGGGTAACATCACATCCTAATTCCAACAGTATGTTCGGTATCTTCAATTACCATCTGCCCCCATCAACAATAGATGTCTTGATATATAAAAAACAACCACCCGAGTGACTTTATATTTGTATTCCATATAGTGTCTATAGTAGTGTCTTCCATCTAAATTATTAATTCCAACCACGGTAATAGGGTAACGACCAGATTTTCTGCATGCCCCAATCCCATAACTCTCTTGCCTTGTAGCTCAGCATGTAATACATTTATCAAAGAATCCAAAATAGATAATTCCAATCCATTCAGTTTAAGGCCCTTTTCACATCTCAAAAGTACAGCACTGCAGAGGTCTGTCACTCTCCTCAGAATAATATAGATCAATACTTTGCCTCAGCTATCTTTTCATATATTCAATCATCTCTTAAATAACTGGCATTACACTGTTGTTTAGTTTAAAAGTTTTTGTTTTTGTAAGACCTGCTTCTTCTTTTCTTGACTTTTTGTGGGTTAGATCTCCATCCTGATTTCCTTTCTATAAATTGTGTATCAACTATTTGGTTTTCATGCTGATCTATAACTTGATCTTGTTGGTTTTGCTTTTGTGGCTTAAATCTCCCTTCTGGTTTCTTTTCTATGAGTTGTATGTCAACTGATTGATTTCTATGCTGGTCTGTAACTTGATAAATCATCACATTAGAATCCAAAGCTGCCTCTCTTGTATTTATAAATAGTCCAGCTGTAACCTCTGAAGGAGAATCCAGAAGCGGTTCATCTACAAAGTCCTCTGTAACTTGTTGTTTTTCCATTACTTCCATCTCCTTCTGCTTATCCTGAATTTCTATCTCTTGTTGATTTTGCTTTTCTTTATTCCACTCATGTATTATACTTGAAGATGTTGAACTCATTTTAAGAACCTTATAGTAAAATTCTTCCGCTTTTTCAACAGTATTTAGTTGGTATCTTTCTCCTTGATATCTCAATATTATGCCAACTGGGACATCCCACCTAAATGAGATGTTTTGTTTCTTTAGCTCAGTCACCAAAAATCCAAATTTCTTTCTATCTTTTAATATCTTGGGCGGCAACTCTTTATATATCCAGATCTTTCTTCCATACGATTGTAGAGTGGAATTAAAAGATTTTTGCACAATATCATTTCTTATTTCTTTAACTGTAAAATAAATCACCACATCTCTAGGCAATTGCCTTTGCTTTGCAATCCAAGAATTTACACTATAGGCCTTGTCGATCTTACAAGATACCTCCTCTGGATGAACCTTTAAAATCCCGGCCAGAACTTCAGCAGATATTTTTCTTAAATCATCTCTATTATTTTCCTGTAACCCTCTCATTCTAACCACAAATTCTGCGAGTCTGTATTGCATCATTGTAACTTCTTTTTCAATCCCTTGTTTTATATTTTCTGCATTGTAAGTCTCATGATCAGCTTCCTTTTTAGACTTTACTTCAGAGCTATTGTCTTGAATATTTATCAAATCATTTTCCATTCTTTGCATTTTATTGTTCAAATTATAAATCTTATCATCAACTTCCTCCATTTTAGACTCTAATAACTTGATATTTGTATCCATCTTTATAACTATTTCTGAAAAAGCATTAGTCACTGTTACAATCTTTCGTTGTAAATTATCATAGTTTAATTGTATGAATTCTTTAATTTCCTGCCTAAATTTTTCAAAATTCTGGTTCACAATCTCGTCATGTCTTGCCATTTCCTTCAAAACAAATTCTTTTAAATTAAAACCATTCTTCTGAGTCTGTAAACTCGAAACTTGTTCACATAATTGTAAATGGGGGAAACCCCACCCCCGCTGCTTGTTTGCCTGGCTTTGTTAATTTTAACGCCATCCTGCCACACAGACAAACTCTTTTTGAAGAAAGAGGACTTCTCTCCAAACAAGATCAATATCAAATCTCCAAGAAAAAAAGAAACTTAGAATAGAAATTTTTCTTTTCTCTATTCTAGCCAGCACTGTTTGTTCCGCTACTTTGTAACTTGTTATGGAAGGACTTTCACTTTCGGCTACTTCTCAAGCCTCAGCGGTCGCCATTTTAAGCTTTTTTTTCCTTCACTTAGAAACGCTTATAAAATCGTTAAAAATACTTGCAATTTAGGGTCCCAAGTCCAGATCTCATCCTCTTTAATTAAGCAATCTGTTGTTTTTCGTTGAAAGGTTTGATCTCGTCGCCTGGCTCTGCAAAAGGCAGAGGTCTCCCGAAGCCCGGAGCAGCGGCGAAGGAAATAGGGAGCCTCATCCTGCTTCGTCCCCAAGAGTAAAAGAAAAACTCTGGGGACTTCGCAGAGGGCTCTACCTGCCCTCGCCTGCTCTATCTCACATTGCCTTATGGAAATGGAGTTTTTCGAGCCGCCTTTCAGCTGTAAAGGCGGCTCTTTACGGGCGACGGGGCTGGCGGTCCCAAGGGACTGTCTGACAGTGACGGAAGTCAAACCGGAAGCCTCAATGTTGTTTTTACTTCTGATTGGGAGTCGCCCAGAGTTGGTTATAAGATGGGTGCTTATAAAAATGTTTTAAATAAATAAATTCCAAATGTTTGGAAAAAAGAGCCCGACTACCATTTTTTCAACAATGTAACTTGTATTTTATACATGACTTTTGATTCCTACCATACATTTTTTCTGGCAGGTGTCCCACTGATCCTTCTGAGAATTTACTAGATGGAAAAAAAAGTAGGAAATGACAAATATTTTAAAGTCCCTGTGCTGCATGGAAGTGAGAAGTTGCATATTTATTTTGTTGTATCACACCTTAGCCAAAAAGTGATGAAGTGTTGTTCCGTTCAATTATTAAAAGACAACAAAGTTTTAATAACTCAGAGTTTTTTTGTGGCTGTGATCCAGAACAAATCTGAAAACAAAGCATTGAAAAATCACTCACCTTAGGTTAGAATATTTTTTTTCTTTTGCTGAAATGAGGCTTAAATACAGTTGAACATTTGAGGGTGCTGCATGTTGAGTTGGTCTAGCCCAATATTGTCTACTACATCAGTGGATCTCCAAAGGGATATTCTCCAAGATTGTTTCTTGACATGTTTTGTGAGTTGTGAGAGATTGAATCTGAGACATTTAACAAAAAAGCCTGAACTATAGAAATGAAAGAGCCTAGTCCAATGACCGTTTGCTCCCTGTTTTTTGTACTGCAATCCCAAATATATTTTGTATAGAAATAAGACTCTTTTATTTCAACTGAACTTGTTATGTGAAGCGTGTATACTAGCATTGTTTAACTTGGTATTCTCCAAATGTTTTAGGAGTGTAATTCTAAACACAGCTGGAAAAGTTTTGTGGGAAGCTCTTATATAAGAGTTTAGCTTTAACAGAGAGAAAATGCTTACAGCAAAAGGGACATAACTAGCAAATTTAATTTAGGTGCTTCCAAAGAACTAATCTATTTAATCCATTTCAGCTCAACTCCTGAACACCAAGTAGGAAGCCAAGTTGGTCTAAAGATGAAGGCACCAGGCTAGAAACCAGAGACTGTGAGTTTTAGTCCTGCCTTAGCATGAAAGCTGCCTGGGTAATTTTGGGGCCAGGCACTCTCTCTCAACTCAACCCACCTCACAGGATTGTTGTTATGGGAAAAATAGGAGAAAGAATGAGTATTAGGTATGTTTGCCACCTTGAGTTTATTTTGCATAGTGTCGTTTCATATTAAATGCTATGTAACTTTAGTTTCAGATGCTCATTTTTAAATGTTAAAAAAAACATTTTAAAAATGTTTTTAAAAAAAACAAAGCAAAATCACTGTTCATGGATATGAGTTAGGAAATTGCTTTTTTGTATAATTTTGTTTTTAAATCTTAGAGAATGGCAGTAGATAAAAACAACAACAACCCTTTGCTTAAACAGTCACATTTGTTTTGGGAATTAGTTCTTGTTTCAAGACAGTACACTTAGAAAACAATATTAAAAGCCCATGATATCATAATGAAAGCCAGAAGAGAATTATGTGTTTAGATTCTTGAGTTTTAGAGGTTATCTCTAAATTCAACATTTCATTATCCATTTTGATTTTCATTTCAGACGTCAGACAGATTTCACACTTCAGAACATAATATTTATTATGAAAATCTTTTTTTTTTAGCTACTAAAACATTTGTGATATTTAATCCTTTCCCCCCACACATATGTTACTTTTCTATTCTTTATTTCTATTTTTTGGGACAACAACTCTTAGCCCTTTCCCAGGCAGGCAAATCAAAATCTTCGTTTATTGTGCATATCATGTCAAAAGATTGAATCGAAAAGAAGAACATGAACTGAATTTGCAAAGATGCCTTGTTAAAATACAGATTAACTTTTTAAAAAATGCACTGTAGAGAAGGGCAAATAGGGAACCTCAATTCTGTTGGCCAATTATTCCTACCTTGGCAAGGAAGGAGGGAGGATTAGTAGATATTACAGTTTCACTGCCTCAACAATATATATAATTTCTCAGTAATAAATGTATATAATTAAGATTCATAATTCCACTCTCAGATGCAAAGGCTCAGTGAGGGAATTTCCCTAAGTACAAATTGTTAGGGAGAAAAATTGGAGGAAAAGACCACCATGAATGCTGCTTTGATCTCCTGAACAAAAGGCAGGATATAAATGTAACCAATAAATATGTATTCGTCCTTGCTTCTCCATACCCACAGCATGAGTATGGCCTTGAGGGTAGATATCTCCTGACACAGATTTTGCTGCAGATCTGACTTCACTGTAGCTCCTGATCGGGTCAGGGATTGAGATGGACTTCACTTATTATAAATGAATCTTTTCTGCTTTCTGCAACCTCCACCGCACCTAAGACCTGCCAGTTAGGTTGGTTTTGAACATAAATTTAATGGACTTTTAGAGCAATGCTCTGCACTTGTGTTCAGAAACAGCCCAACTCACAGGTTACAGGTGTGAAAGGCTGGAAAAGGACAGCTCCCTTCGGCTCCATACCTTTAGCTCCTGTAATCTATTAATCAGACAATCTAGCAGAAGATGTGAAATCTTCTATTCCAGGCCCTGAGTTCTCAAACTCTGCCCCGCTACGCACTAAAGAGGGTGATTGGTTGCTAGGCCTGCAGGTACATGCTGCTGGTGAAAAGGAAAAAGCATCCTGAGAAATCCATCAATCCATCTCAAAGGTAGGGAGCATTACTCTTGCTTTTCCTGCCCAATCATTGTTTGGCTGTACCTTCCCAATCTTCCACGGTTCTCTGTATGCCATCCACCTTGCCTGGTGTTTGAAAGATTGTATTCCTTTCTTTTTAGCCTCCCTTTAAAAAAAAAAAATCCCATTTATAGGTATCTGACTGCTGGCCTTATCCCTTAACTCGGCCTTCATTAAATCAGAACGGGCAGGAGTATTGATAGGCATCAGCCATGGGAAGAGTATAATTTATGTCAGCATCCTTTACTGCCAGCTCAGAGGCTGGTGGATAGTACTCTACCACCATTGTCTGGAAGAGCTTGGGGGCAATTTAGGTTTTCAGCGGAATCCACCAGTAGATAGTTAGGTGAAAATCGGATGGGCTGCACCCTCTGGATGGAGGTGAGTTAGCACTTTTTAAATAGCCCGAATGCTTTTGCAGACTCTATTAAAGTACATCGATAATGGATTTTATTCCTCACATGAAGCCAGGTAATCAATTATAGGATCGTTAGAAGGGGTGATTGAGGTGAAGTAGATATTAGAACAATACCAGCTAGGATCCAATGCTGTTTTATAGTTACAGGTGGAAAGCTATTTAATATTTCCTGCTGTGACTTGCACACTGAAACAACGAATCAATGGCCAACTTTTTATAGCCTCTTCATTGAAAGAAAATGTTGGGACTTGGCAGTGAGCTTGCGGTCATGTTATGCTCTCTCTCTAATGCTGAAGGATCCATGCCAAAAATTCTCAGTCTTACTTTAACCTTTTCAGAAACTTTCCGCTCATTTCTTCATTCATACGCTAAAGTTGGGTCTCAGTTGTGTATGACTCCTTCCTTGTTAATGTTGTGTAACCAAGTCTGTGACCTAGGCTGGGGCCTTATGTGCATTCCTTCAATTTGACCCTGATCCTTTGGCTTCCCCAGCTCTGATCTGCGTCAGCTTGGCCAGGGCTTTTTGGTTTGAAATGCATCCTCTCTGATCCCAGCCATGGATGGGAGGACAGATGCCAGAATACTTCTAACTTCCCATGAATTTTCAAGGGCTTAGAGAGAGACTTTGTGCCACTCACTTTCTCTAAATCCAAACTGTTGGGAAAAATTGGAAGAGAATCACCAGGGATGCTGCTTTGAACAAAAGGCAGGATATAAATCTAACGAATAAATAGATATATCTACATTCAGAAAATGCACAAAGCTGACCAATTGTAGCTCCACCCACGGACGAAGTTATACTGCAATGCCAAAGCAGAATACATTGGACCTTCTTCTTATAAACATTGGCTGAGTCTCAGATGGCACTGTTTCTGCTTCTTTCACAATCTGTGTCCACAGTCTGTTAGTTATGCATTGTTGAACAAGCCACACTGACCTGATTGCTATTGCGGTAAAGTCATAAATCATGATTCATAAACCAAAGAGGGCAAATTCTCACATTGTATGAAACCAATGCATCCAAGTCCAGATCTTGTTTATTCTAGTAGATGACTACAGCTGGCCGCTTTTCTGCTGTTTCTTCTGTTGATTTCCAGTGGCCATGATCCAACAGATGCAAAGTCCATCCCATAGCTAGTTCAGTGCAGACCATGAGGGAAAACCTTTCCATGAACAGTGCTCAAAGTATTTCCAATGAAACAGCTTATTGTTCTAGGTACATTTTTATGCCCTAGAAAATTGTGGGAACGGATAGTTGAAAATGATGCAGTGAGAACATTGTGCTGGTTACTGGACTGTCTTGTGTGCTGCCTCTCCCAGGCACAAGAGTCCAATTAGAGCAACAAGAATGCAACACCATGAACATATCTATGCTCCAGAAGATGGGGCATGGGAAAACCCATCATTTGGGAAGTACGAGCAGTTGATTGGAATGCAAACATTAGAGACATAGCAAAATGGGGAATTACAAGAAGGTTTGGGAAACAGTAATGCAGAAGATAGATTAACAGAGTTTTGCAAGGAGAATTTGTTGTTCACTGCCTACAGCTAACAAGTTAAAAACTATGGCCTTCACTTAAACATCATCTGATAGATAATATTGGATTGAATATTGAGGCCCAGTTTGGTCTAGTGGTTAGGCTAGAAACCAGGAGATAGTGAGCTGTAGTCCTCCTTTAGGCGTGAAAAACCAGCTGGGTAATTTTGGGCCAATCACTCACTCTTAGTCCATTGAGGATTGTTGCTGTGGGGAAAATAGGAGGAGGAAGGAGTATCAAGTAGATTCACCGCCATGTATTGTTTATAAAAATAATGAAGTTGAGAAATAAAATAAACAAGCAAAATATTTACAAAAACACATAATAGGAAGTAGAGGATGAAACATTGTAAATATAATCAAGACTTGGGGCATGCAGGCCCTGCTCGTAGTATGGTGCAAGGCTGGGCAGGTGTCCATACAGGAGCCTAGGCATTTATTCAGGGCAGCATGATGTGTGTGTGTGTGTGTGTGTGTGTGTGTGTGAGAGAGAGAGAGAGAGAGAGAGAGAGAGAGAGAGAGAGAGAGAGAGAGAGACCCAGTGGTGGGTTGCTCCTGGTTCTGTCCGGTTTTATAGAACTGGTAGTAAAACTGGCGGGAGGCTCCGCCCATCCGTCCCGACGTCATCAAGGGGCTTCTGTGCATGTACCTGTTGCGAACCAGTAGCAAAGGTAAGTAGAACCCACCCCTGGTGAGACCAGCATGGCAGACAGCTCAATGTCCTAAAGGTGCTTCTTCAAAAGGCAACTGGACAATGGATTTTTTCCTCCTTGAGAAAGAAGAAGATATTTCACATCTCATCCAAGAAGCTTCATCAGTAACCGATGAAACTTGTCAGAGAGAAGCAAAATGTCTTCTTCTTCCTCAAGGAGGAAAAAAACCCATTGTCCAGTTGCCTTTTGAAAAAGCACTTTGAGACAACTATGGATGACTGAGAATCTCCATAGACAGGCAGCTCAATGCATATTGACTATGGTGACCACTAGATGGCAGCCATGAGTTGGAGGTCTTTGCCCTGTTCCTGCAGTACAGATGGAAAAACCCTATTATTTTACTTGACTTCTCTGTGGAGCAGTGCCTTTCAAGACAGCCTGGGAACTTCCAGATGAAGACTGCAGAATAGACCAGGAATTATTGGTATGAAATATGCAAAAGAAGCTTAGAAAATTAGAGAGACTATTGTAGGTGTGCCAGCCAGTTTTGACCTGGCAGATAGACACTCAGAATGCAAGGTCAGTGAAATAATTCAGAACCAGTGGTGGAATTCAATTTTTTTTACTACTGGTTCTGTGGGCGTGGCTTGGTGGGCATGGTGTGGCTTGGTGGGTGTGGCAGGGGAAGGATACTGCAAAATCCCCATTCCCACCCCATTCTGGGGCCAGTCAGAGGTGGTATTTGCCGGTTCTCTGAACTATTCAAAATTTCCACTACCGGTTCTCCAGAACCTGTCAGAACCTGCTGAATAGCACCCCTGTTCAGAACCCCTGCCTTTATCAAAAAGTGAATGCAAGAAATCCTTGTGAAAATTGAAGTAGCAAAAATATATCCAAATTTTTAAAGAAGAAAGAATAAAAGTGGATGTTGGAACAAGTCCTCATGACAAATGGAGAATGAAAGCTTCTAAGCAATAAGAAGGATGTAGAATAACTCAAGACAGACTGTCAACATCAAGCAAGACAAGAAAAGGAAAGATATTTCAGTAGAGATGTCAACAAATGGAATGAACAAAAAAAGAAAAATGAGAGGTGTTTTTCAGAAGCACTGAGGAACTGCAGGGAAATGTAGAGCTAAAATAGGAAAGTTAAAGCCAAATGAGATTAAAGGAAGAAGGAAAGATTAGGGTGGCCATTTCTGGTTGAAAAAAGAAAACCCATATGACCATTTGATACACAAAACATTCAACTCTTTCTTACCTTTTAATTGTCTTCTGGATTTTTGTAGGTCAAAGACGGGAACCTTAGAAAAAGCGAAACTGAAACGAGGGATCCTAGGTGTTCTCTAAGCTTGGTTGTTTTCTTGCAAGACATTTCAATACCCAAACTAGGTAACATCATCAGTGCTAAAATTCAAAAACCTAGCTAATGAAACCTCTGCAAGAAAACAACCAAGCTCAGAGAGCACCAAGGACCCCTCATTTCAACCCTGAGTTACAAATATTCTCCTTTGTTGGTATATTGAAATCCTTTATAAACAGGTTTCTAGAACAATAGCAACACTAATAGAGAGAAAATATATTTAGGGACAGACTCGTCATAAAAAGTGAACCTCAAGAGGCAAGGAATAAGATGCCAGATAGGTGAAATTTGATGAAAGACCCTTACAGTTTTAAAACTGCAAGGATAGCAGCAGTTAAAGAGCCAACAGCCATATGTCAACAAATATGGAAGATGGCATATAATTTCTTTACTTACTTAGGCTTATAGGTCACTTCAGTTGCAAATGATTCTAAGTGGTATATGCTCCAATACAATGAATAATAAATATTTAAAAAATTAATAACACAATAGCCAAAGAATAATAATGTTAATCTTCACATTAATCACCATGAGGAATATTATTCTCTGGAGCCAACAGTTACCCGCAGCAAGGTGGGAACTGACTTGTCAACTGTCCAACAAGCAAACCCAAGACAAGGAAACACTCTTGGGAGATTTGAATTCCCAAAAGTAAAACTTTATTGGATATGCCATATTGGTACTGAAGAAACAAAACCAGCCCTGATTTTCCTGTCCAAATGCTTGCCTAATTAAACAGTAGCTTCAGAGGTGGATTTCAGCAGGTTCTGACCAGTTCTGGAGACCCGATAGCAGAAATTTTGAGTAGTTCGGAGAACCGGTAGTAAAAATTCTGACTGGCCCAACCCCCATCTATTCTCTGCCTCCCAAGTCCCAGCTGATTGGGAGGAAATGGGGATTTTGCAGTAACCCCTGGAGTGGGGTGGGAATGGAGATTTTGCAGTACCCTTCCCCTGCCACGAACATCAAGCCACGCCCACCAAGCCATGCCACGCCCATCAAGCCACGCCCACAGAACCGGTAGTAAAAAATTTTGAAACCCACCACTGAATAGCTTCCCTTTCTCCCCACCCCTGGCCGATCACATTGTCCAATTTTGAGATGTCCTTTTGTTATTGGAACAGTCCATCTCTTTCCCAAGCACCTGCAGTGGTGAACTTGATGGTTTCCATGCTCTCACAATCCCCTCATGCATTCTCGGTATTCCATTTCCTCCTTCCCTCTCCCCAATTCATTGGCGAGTTGAAAAGCATTAAGGTTTGAAAGAAACAAAGCGGTTCAATTTTGACATGACTATTCTATCAATTTCCAAAGGTTTTCTGAAATAAGCAGATGTCACAGTATTTTTAAATGCCAGCATGGATAGGGCTGATCCGAATAGCTCAGAGTGTTGCTTTGGAAGAAAGTAGCAGCAACAACTGCTTCATCAAGAAAACTTGATGGCCCTAGGATTATGATCCTGGGTTTAGAAGGGGACTCAGATAAACCACCCAGATACCAGACTAGAATTTAGATGGACCAAAAGCACTGAGAGAAGATGGCCTTGAAAAATATTCAGTGTCTGAACCATATAACCTTCAAAGAGGACAACCAGCATCTTGCTTTGATCCAGAAGCCCATACTGTGTTGTTCTTGCAGCAGTGGTGTTACTCATGTGAACTGAAGGCTGTCCTTAACTATTGTATTTTAGATCAGCTGTAATTTAAGGCAGTTTGCAAAGGCATCCCCAGGTCAAGTAAGTCACAGTAATCCAATCAAGAAATGATCAAGATATGTGTAACTTATAAGCGGGACTTGCTGGTTCAGGAATTTGGCAATGTGAACTTGAGAATTCTGCAAAAATGGTCCTAGAAGACTAGAAGGGACCTGCTACATGAAAGTTTTCAACTCTTGATCTAATGAATAATGAACATGATTGAAACACATGAAAGGGTGATGGGTGTGCTATCCAATATTCCTATCAAAAGGCTTTAAATAAATAATGTACACATTTAATAAATCCACCTTATTCATAAAGATAATCTATGAAATATTTGTTTGAACCAAGAAAGTGCCTTGAGCTACAAGTTCTTCAGTGCAAACATTCAGATGATCACAGTTGGCAGCAATGAGTTGGGGTCAGCCGTATCTCTTTGCTGCCATCTAATGTCCATCCTGATTTTTGAAGCCAAGATCCTGAAATCTTGTGAATATCAAATAGTTTCTGCCACATGTTTTGGACTGCAAGCAGCACAAAAGAAATGTGCTTTCACTTTGTCCTCTTTCTAAAAGAACCACTGTCAAATTCTCTCATTTTCTCAGAAATCTCTTTTGACAGATCAACCCACTTAAAAGTCAGTCTCAGTTCACCGCAATGAAAGAGACAGAGATTGAACTTTAAAGTGGCCAGAGAATCACGCCTCTCATTTACCAACCATACATTAGTTCTGGATCTCAGTGGAATAAAATAGATACAAAGCTATTGAGCTGAAGTTTCAAGTATTGGATGTGGTGCATCTATCAATTATATTTTGGTAGAAACTGGAATTGGGATAGTGAGAAAGGCATCTGGCCTCCAAATTGGATTGTGAATAGAAATAATTCTCTCCCAAGAGAAAAATGTATAAATATATATGGATGTATAGTTGGGAAAGCTGTAATATTTTGATGATATTCATTTTCTCCTAGATATATATTATTTTTTATCTCCTTTGTATCCATTCCCATTGTATCCACCGTTATTAAATTGTTGGGTTTTATACAGTCCCAGAAATGGTGCAAGGATATATAATTTTAACACACTTATCTCTCTTAACCCCCCTCCCCTAAAGCGATACTCTATTAAAAGTTTGTGAACACTTAAATATATCTGCTAATTATCTATGTGCTCAAAATTCTTTGTATGATCGTACCCCTGTGTAGACTAGCTGAGTTACACAGGATCATATAGTATGATATATTTGTTTATCATGTTGTGTGAATTGAGTCCTGCAATAATTATAAACCATACATTTATGGATTACTAATAATATAGGAACACAGCCAACTGTATTACAAACCATGGATCAACGATGTGAGGTGAATCTCATTCATTTATTGGCAACCTTCAGTCTCAAAAGACTATGGTATCATGCTCTGGAAAGAGGTCCTAAAACAGCATCTGGTGTGACTAAAAAGGCCAATTTGAGAGTGGCAATGTATCTTCCACACTGAGGGCAGATACATTCTGTCCCCTGCCCAGCCCCCAGATTTCGCTGGTTCCAGGGCTGCCTCTTTGCTGAGGCAAAGAGGCAGTCAGAGGTGAATCTAGTTGGTGATTAACATAATTCCATGTGTGATGAGTTCAAGAGACCAAAAAATTGACAAGGAGCTCAGATAGCTGGCCATGCAGATGTCTGCAAAGGAGGAGAAAGAAGGTAATTCACCTCTGGGGTCAATCAAGACCCATCCCAAAACTTAGCAGAAGTGGACATTGAGGAAATTCTACATAATTCTCCCTCCATTCTGATCCAAACAGCACCAGACTTAGAAGTTTGAGAAGTTTGCTGTGCCAGAAAAATTCTTTCTGTGTTGTGCAATAGTTCCAAGCTCAACTAATATGGGAAATTACTCCTAGAATTTCTGAATGAATCTACGTATTGTCTTTGGGAATTATTGTTGATGCAAAATAAAGATTTCCATTTCCATGGTTTCTGGGCAAGATATCATCTGCCTTTAAGTTATGTTGATTTTGCAATCTAATTCCCATGAATTTGTATCATATGCTATGAAAACAGTCACAGGATGAAAAATGATGAGAAATGTCTTTTGTATTGGGTCAAAATGTACTGCTGGCATTGGAATTGTTTATTTAGAATACAAAACTTATGGAAAACTGACTTGATACACCAGCTATGATAAGCAATTCTAATTTTGATTGCATGATTTAGATTTATATCACAGTTCAGTTCAAATTTCTGCATGTCTTACATTCATCACCTTCATTCAGCAATAAAATAAAAATTCTTCTGAGAATTAAGTTTAAAAATTAATAGTCCATCTTCCAGCTAAATCCAGGAACATGTGAAAACAAAGCAGGATCAGAGAAGAGTCCTTCCTTCCTTCCTTCCTTCCTTCCTTCCTTCCTTCCTTCCTTCCTCCCTCCCTCCCTCCCTCCCTCCCTCCCTCCTTCCCTCCCTCCTCTTTCTTTCTTTTTCTTTCTCTCTCTCTCTCTCTCTCTCTCTCTCTCTCTCTCTCTCTCTCTCTCTCTTTCTTTCTTTCTTTCTCTGGTAACCAAATTACAAAGTAAATAAACGAGCATTTTAGATCAAGATTATGCAAGTTCTGCTGGCTTGAAGACCACTTCAACCTTGTTTAATATGTTGAGACCACATTCCAGGGCCAGAACAGTTTTCAGGGGTTGGATGGGTGACAGGTGCTTAAAGGATGAATTAAAATCTGAAATCCATTGCAAAATTAAAGTACCCATTTTGCCTATTATTCCCCCCAAAACAGGGAAGAAACTTAGGAAGCTTTAGGATATTGATTGTCTCCAAAGTGCATTTTTAGCATTCCTTCGTTTTTATTTCTGCTGAACATATTCCCAAACAATCTCACTGGATAAAATCAAACTGGTTTTTTTTTCTTGCCAAGCCATTTGCAATTTCATAAATATATTGAATGCCTCTTCAGTTCTCCTTATCTTTCTTTTCTTAGCCCTTATAAAAATGTGAATTCCAAACCCCCATCCATTCTGGTGCTTTGGTCTTTGGGGAAGAATGAGGTTGTTCATTAGATTTTATTTATGGTTTCTTAATTTAAGCCATATCAATAAAATAATTGCTATGCTTAAGTCGCACCTGCTTCTTTAAAAATAGACGTACCAGAGATATATAAATAACTTTATGAGAATTAGCTTTTAAAATTTCCAGTCACCTTTAATTCCAAATGTTCCATTTTCTTACTTCCACTGTTGTTACACCAAATCAACATTTTAAACTTTCTATCAGAAATTGAAATTTCTTTCCATGCATGATTGCTCTCGCATTGGATGTTTTCCTTCTGCATCACTCAAAAGTTCACCTGCCATTCTGGGGTATAATTGAACAGAGTGGCTATGTTTTTATGCACCATTTTATAATTGGTTTTGTATATTCCAAGCCTTAAAAAAAATGTATTGGCAAATTTCTCTACCTCAGTATAGTAATGTAAGAAAGAATGCAATAATGTTACTGGTGCAAACCAGAATGGATGCATGCATAACAATTATGCATTTTGTCTTTCCTTTATTCTTCTTTTCCATACAGTCACAAATTCCCAGCGTTTCAGTTCTGGTATCAATTGGCTTTTGCTCATTTTGAAAATTTATAGAATAGAATAGAATAGAATAGAATAGAATAGAATAGAATAGAATAGAATAGAATAGAATAGAATAGAATTCTTAATGACCAAGTGTGATTGGACACGCAAGGAATTTGTCTTAGGTGTATATGCTCTCAGTGTACATAAGGAGAATAAAATACATTCATCAAGAATAAAAAGATACAACACTTAGTGATAGTCAAGGTTACTAATAAGCTATCAAATCGTACTAGGAAACAAATAAAAACAGAACTAAATCCAATTCTGAAACCCATTTTGAGGTTCCAGCAAACATTTCCCAAATGTTTAGATAGTCTGATAGTAGTTATGTTTTAGTATTTTCTTTTGTTTGATTGTTTACTCATTTCCAACTCTTTATGCTTGTGTAGTGGATGTAATTTCACTTGGACTCTCAGTCAGAGACTGAGGTCTTCTTTGAGGTCATACTTTAGTAATCACCTTTTTTAAAATTATGTCCAGTTTGTCTAAGCATTGGGGACTTCTTCAGTAAGTCTTCATGTTATATCTTTAAAATATTTAAGCTTTTGCTTCATTTTTAGTGCTTCCAGCAAACGGTCTGACTTTACTTTTTTTTTTTTTTTAAATTGATTTATATGCCGCCCTTCTCCGGAGACTCAGGGCGGCTTACAATATGTTAAGCAATAGCCATCATACTTTTGTATATTTATACAAAGTCCGCTTATTGCCCCCACAAACTGGGTCCTCAATTTACCTACCTTAGAAAGGATGGAAGGCTGAGTCAACCTTGAGCCTGGTGAGGTTCGAACTTACTTGCAATTACTTAGTAATTGCAGACAGCTGGTGTTAATCACAATGCTATCAGTCTGCTGAGCCACCAGGCCCTTCATCTACTTCATACTAAAAAGATTTACTTTACAGTTCAAACTATTCTCAACAATTTTCTCCAGCACCCCAGTTCAAAGGCATTTTTTTAAAAAAGACAAAAAAAATATCAATCTTTCTGATGGTCTAGCTTTCAGGTCCACATTTTGCATATGAAAAAAAAAATAACAGCTTTGACAAAACATAAGTAAGCTGACTCTGCACTTTAATATTTTTCTAGATGTCATATACTTTTTGCTAAGCAGAACATAAATCTTCATGTGACAGCTGTAATTACCATCCCTGTGAATTTTTAAGTCTAAAAAAAATAAAGTCTGCTCAATTTCTCCTCTATTTCCTGTTGGTATACATTAGCGAGTTTTAAAAACATTTTTAAATCATTGAGTAGCAGACTGGTTTTTATACTCTTATTTTTCAGTTTCAACAAGAGAGTTCTTAAATCTTCTCCATTTCTAGCTGTCAAAGAGGTATCATCAGTATATCATACATATCTCAACAATTTTAACCCAATTGTGTATTTCTTCTAATCCACCATTTTTAATGACATTTTCTCAAATGGGTCAAATAAATACATTGTTAGTATGGATTGGTGCATTCCTTTCCTCATTTAGTTGCTCTGCATCCCATCATCATACTTTTTTAAAAAATAGGGAGATATAATGGCCTGGTACAATTGTGCTTTTAAGAGCAGTCCACAATTTGTTGTGGTCTATGTAATCAAAATCCTTTGTATAATCAATAAAAGAAAAATGGATGTCTTTTTGGAACACTTTTGCCTTTCTTGTTATCCAGTGAATGTTAGGCATGTATTCTTGGGTGCCCTTGTTGCTTTTCAATCCAGTCTATACTATTAGTAATTCTCAGTCCATCTATTGTTGAAATCTGAATGTAAGATAAGTGCAATTGTTCAGTAGTTTGAGCATTGTTTAGCACAGCCCTTTTCTGGGAAAGTAAGAAATTTTTCTTTTTGTATTCCATGGTGCCTGTGTATAGGACTCTGTGAATATGTGTGTGTGTGTATCATTCTTTCATATACAGCTACATGCTCTCTATACTTGCTTATAAACCTTATGTAATAGCATCACTGTTTAGTTTTAATCAGTTCTGGTGGTATTGCATCAGATCCTGCAGTTTTGTTGGTAGCCATATTTTCTGGGGCATATTTACTTCCCTTTCCAAAATGTTTGGTCTACTTCAGTGATCAGATTTCTATATGTATCATCATTTGGAAATCTGTATTGTTCTTTCATATATTTATGGAAGCATTTGCTATAAACATTTTTATTTAGCAGAATTCTATTAGTTTGACTCCTACCTCGTTACCTGGGAATAAACTGCACTGGATTGAAAGCTTCTAGGTACGGTATATTAAAACAAAACAAAATTAGGTGCTTGAAAGAAATGAACACCAGTTTAGATAATGAGACCAACAAGATTGACTTGCATATAAATTTTGAGAAGACCAAGTTTATGAAGTTCAGAAGCGCTCAGGATAATATGCCTATAACAGTCCATGGCCAGGCAATAGAACAAGTCCAACAATTTACTTATCTTGGTAGCATTATGTCTATCAATGGAGGTACAGATAAACAGATTAACCATCAAATTGGAATGGCAGCGGACGTGTTTCAACGCATGCGCCCAAATTGGCCTATGGCAGCCATAAGTATTACCACAAAGATAAAACTCTTCAAGAGTGTTGCCATACCAACTGCAATATATGCTTGTGAAACATGGAAGTCTATAGCCAAGAGGATTAAATGGTTAAATGTTTTCCAACAACACTGTTTGAAAAGAATCCTCATATCATGACCACTTCACTAATGAAGAGGTCCTATCTATAAAGATCAGATTTAGAACACCTATCAAGAACTGTGAATAAACATTGAATGTGGCTTGTTGGCCATATATTACATATGCCTAAAGACCGGCATCCAAAAATTACACTATGTTGCATACCTCCCGGAGGAAAGAGGAAAAGAGACTGGCCTCAGAAAACTTGACACCTAACACTTAAGGAAGATCTTAAGTTTATTAATTCCCTTGGGATTGTGAAGATGCTGCGAATGATCAAAACCGCTGGAAAACACTTGCTGCCCAATGTGCCCTGCACAGGACGTGATGATGATGATGATGATGAACGAAATTACATTGCATCTTTCTAATAATTAAAAAATGAAGTGCATGAATTAAGAAGTATTCCTATCTACTCCCCTTGCAATAAACAAATTTATAATTCAAATTGCAGGTCTAATATAGGATAAGTAAGAATCAAGCACACTTTGAATAGAAATTCATGTCTTCGTATTCTATGAAATTCATATTGTTTTGGTCTGCATCTTTCAACACGTCAGGCATTCCTTTTCCAGAAAGATATAAAGGAATCTCTATCAGTTATATTTCAGTTCCATTTGGTCTTGCTATAGATAAATAGAAATAAGGTAGCATTATTAACCAGCTAAGATCCACATTCATATTTTTCTCGGCCATCATGCCCACTCTTCCCTAGACAGGTTCTATGTTTTGGGGGTTTGCTCATAGAAAGCGGTGACATAAGCATACCTGAGAGTCTTTCTGTCCATTTCCTTCTGGCAGTATGTTTTTTAGAGTATAAAAAATATTCCTTTTAAAAAAGCTTATTCTGCAGTAAAATTCTGTCTGTTTTTTTTCTGTTTCCTTTGCCTTTAGCTGCACTGATTCCTGCTTATGAAATGCACCTTTTCTTCTCTTCCATGGAAACCTGTATAACACTTTATTTATTTCTCTTAAAATATGCCCCCTCCCCCAGGGGTGAAATCCAGCAGGTTCTGACAGGTTTCTGGAGAATGGTAGCGGAAATTTTGAGTAGTTCAAAGAACTGGCAAATATCACCTCTGGCTGGCCCCAGAGTGGGGTGAGAATGGAGATTTTACAGTATCCTTCTCCTGCCACGCCCACCAAGCCACGCCCACAGAACCGGTAGTAAAAAAAATTGAATTTCACCACTGCCTCCCCCCGCATTCTTTTGGTTCTTCCTTTCATTTCCTTATCCCATCTATTGTGAGGCAGAAGAACTGTGTTCTTTAAAAACAAATTACAAATGTCAGGGTTAACTCACAAATCAAACTATAGCTGGGTTACTTTGGGCCAGTCACTGTCTCTCAGCCCAACCTACATCACAGGATTATTGTTGTGGGGAAACTAGGACGAGGGTTAGATTCAGTGGTGGGATTCAGCCAGTTTGCACCACTTCGGGAGAACCGGTTGTTAACTTTCTGAGCAGTTTGGCAAACTGGTTGTTGAAAGAAATCATTAGGGCAGAGAACCAGTTGTTAAATTATTTGAATCCCACCACTGGTTAGATTTGTTCACTTCCTTGAGTTATTTGTAAAAATAATAATCATAATATAATAAAGAATAATAAAGGGGTCTACAAATGAATGAATAAATAAAAATAGTTAATTTGTACTTTCATTAATATTTTCCCCCAGGCTCTGTAGATTTTAAGTTTCACATATTCTTTGAATCATAGTGTTTGGAGGGAGGCTTTTAGGCCTCTGATTCTAAGATTCTACAAAGGGCAGGAACCCAATTTAAAGCATCTCAATTAGAAGGTTGTTTAACCTGCACCTGAATATATCCAGCGAAGACAAAATAGGATCATTACTGTCAACCTGATCATATTGTTAGCATTTCCCCTCCTGACATTCAGTCAGAATCGGCCTTTACGTAATTAGAATCCATTATGTGGTATTGGAATTATGAGGAATAGAGCTTGAATGTTTTCTTTTCAGATATTTGCAAACTTACTATTATTTTCCCTCAGCTCCCTTTTCTCAAGGTAAACATCCAGCTTCATTGTTCTTCTTAGGATAAAGCAGAGGGTCTCCAAACTTGGCAACTTTAAGACTTGTGGACTTCAACTCCTCAGCATGGCTGAGGAATCCTGGGAATCAAAGTCCACAAGTCTTAAAAGTTGTCAAGTTAGGAGACCCCTGGGATAAAGCATCATAGCTTTTAGATTCTTGATCAGTGGTGAAATCCAGCAGGTTCTGACAAGTTCTGGAGAACCGTTAGCGGAAATTTTGAGTAGTTCGGAGAACCGGCAAATACCACCTCTGGCTGGCCCCAGAGTGGGATGGGAATGGGGATTTTGCAGTATCCTTCCGCTGCCTTGCCCACCAAGCCATGCCCACCAAGCCACACCACACCACACTCACCAAGCCACGCCCATAGAAACGGTAGTAAAAAAATTGGATTTCACCACTGTTCTTGATCATCCTTATTGCCTTAGAGGTCCCGGATATCTGTACAGCAAAGGAGGACATTGGGAAGGAGGACAAATGGGGAGGCAGGGAGAAAACATCAACTGCTTAAATTTCTTGGCATCTGTGATAAAAATTATAGCGAAAACATGCATTAAAAAATAGTTAGGCATACATGTATATGAAATTACTTTTTCCAAAATCAGAAAGACTGCTTTTTCAATGGCAGGAATGTGCCAGAGCAAGTTAGGAGGCACAAGCCATGAGCATGTAACTGATTAAGGTATTGTCAATTTCAGTCAGAAGCCCAAACCAGGGTACTAATTAACTAATTTAAGATCACAGAGTGGAGCTTGTTAACTTGCAGTTAGCACTATTAGAGAAGCCTGGCAGAAAAAAAGCTGCTCAGGAGAAGAGGTTAAAAAACAATATTTATTCAGACAATATTCGATTTTAAGGCAAGGCCGTTCTTCTGGAGGGAGGACATGATGTAGTCCTCCCTCTACAGAGAAGCCAAAACCAGGGTAGAAAAGAAATCACTTAAATAAACAGAACTGTGGGAAAGTAAATGGAGAATCCCAGGCCTATCAGCTATAAAGTGAAGTGCTTGTGTTTAATTAAGAGGAGGTTTTTCTGATAGAGTTGTCACGTGTTTCTATTTTCAAGGAAATACAGTACAGAAGTGAGTCTAGCACTTTGGTAGAAATGGTTTACAATCTTATTTATTAGTGAAGTAGATTACTTTTTTCCCCCAATGCACATTTGTACAGCTGCGAATGATTTCCATAAAATCCTCTTCTTTTAAAATGGTTGATGTGGGGCTGACAAGTTTCCAAGTCAGAGGACTGACTTGCCCTCTGCTCACATTTTAAACTTCTGGATTTCCACTTCCTGCCATTCCAGGTCAAGCTGGCCAACAGAAAACAGAAGAGGCCTCTTTCCGTATGAAGGCCTCAGTGGCAAAGCCAGACCCAGGCTCACATTGCAACATGCTTCTTCTTTTTAACTAAACTGCTGGTATTTCATGCCATCCAACAAACGGAGGGGTATTTTAAATCTAATACGGTATCAGTTGTGCAGAGAAGATTTTACCTTATATGATACCCATTAAAGAATAGGGACTGGTTTGCTCTGAGGAATCCAAATCAAATGTAATCCTTCTGAGACTATACCATATCAGACTGGACAGGATTTTTGAAAATGCTGCCATACCTCAGGACTCATTTCTGATAGACAACTACAAGACAAGACTTCTCCCTCTGGAGTGCTAGATTATATACCATATATTTGACAGTAACAAAACCCAAGGCGGCATCCTGGATGAGTACCCAAAATATATAACTAGAGCAGTGGTTCCCAATCTTTTTTTGGCCATGCCCCACCTAAGCATCTCTAGAATCCTGGTGCCCTCCCCTGGACATATAATTCTTCGAGTCTTGTCTATGCATATATTAAAAAGTGTTGCTAAGGTCTAGAGTCTATACTCTAGACACCACGCATTTTTGAATTGCCCCCATTAAAAATCAAATTGCCCCCCTATGGGGCGTGGGCCCCACGTTGGGAACCACTGAACTAGAGTCAAATTTTAGATTCATTAAGATGCTTCTCATCAACAGGAATGTTGATCCTCAGTGCGATGACTTAGGTGTTTTCCCTTCCCTACTCCATGGTTGAAAATTATATCAGAAAGAGAACAGTGCAAATTAAAGTATTTCTACAGGAGGAAAAATCATAAATTGAGAGAGGAGGAGATTTCTTTTCTAACCTGCAGAGCAGCTGCTAATATTCTCAAGTGCAGAGCTTGTTCAATAACAAGCTGGAGGGTGACACAGGATAAAATGGATTCCTGATTAATCAGAAGACAGGGCTGCACTTGTACATGAAAATGAGAAAAGCAAATGCCAATGAAAGCCACTTCAATGAGACAACGTTGGGGAAGAGAAATGATGTAAAAAGGCTTTATTGCTGTATTTCCCAAGGCAAGGTCTGTTTCTCTTTCAAGTATGTGTCTAAACTCTCTTCAACATGTATAGGCTCAAAAGTTACCTTATTGATCAAAGCAATAATGATACTTGAAATAGTAGTACCGGACACTAGTTCTGCATGGAATATTTTAGATTGATGCAAATGTTACTAATAATTCTTCAGTACAATACTTACACCATAAATTTAGAGATTATGGTTTCTTTTTCTGAAGCATTAGTGAAATATTTAAACTTTTACCTCTAATCTATAAGGGCTACTAAAACAGTGACTTGAGATTTACAAACTGAATGTGAAGGTTTTTTTGCGTTATTCAAGTATATATACGTGTGTGTGTATGTATGTGTGTATGTATGTATGCGTGTGTATGTCTGTGTGTGTGTTTATTTTTTTAATCCTATAATCCGTTGCTTTGGGGTGGAGTTGGGTTGACTGAATGGAGCTGAGCATTTACTGGCCCTTCCTGACATCTATGAGGAGTTTGCAGCAGATATTTTCTCTTTGCACCCTGATAGAGAAACATCTGTTGCTGCCTAGAACGGAACTCTCAACCGTTCTAGGTAGTAAGTGGGAGGCAAGCATCTTTACCTCTAAGCACTGAGCTGCTCTGCGTCATTCAAGTATATAATACTCAGATATTAGAAATATTGCTACAAAGCTGAACAATCTGTGTGATCAAATTTGGGCAATTGAAAGACCCATGATATTAAGCAAGTTAAAATGTTTTTCTGCCAGAATGACTAGGCAGACCAAAATAGAACATTTTGATTCCCCAAAGTTTCAAGAATTCTTAAATACCCATTACTGATTCTCTCCTAGCGAAACAGGATTTTCTGATTATTGTATTATTTTGAAAAATGATAACATCCTATCAAC
Organism: Arizona elegans; assembly: GCA_022577455.1. Taxonomy (NCBI): domain Eukaryota; kingdom Metazoa; phylum Chordata; class Lepidosauria; order Squamata; family Colubridae; genus Arizona; species Arizona elegans. The sequence goes on along the minus strand of JAKOOJ010000001.1, from coordinate 198,736,231 downwards.
AGTGGCAAAAAAGACATTTAGGTCTGGGAAACGATACTTTCCTCCAGCAATATTTCAGAGAAATAATTGTCTCTTTTCAGCTGAACTTTTTCCCAGAGAAAAATAGTATATTATGCTGAGCTCTTGGTTGGAAGGCAGGAAATCTGTGTTTTCAATGATGGATTTTCATTATAATTCATCACATTCAGTTACTTAATTAATCCAATAGGCATGAGTTAGATTTTACTCATTAAATCTTAATGCCAGCTGGTTGTTGCAGTCTGTCAGTACAAAAGGTGCCAGGCTTCAGCTGAATTACCCCATCACAAGGGCTGACAGCAAAGGGATGGTAGGGCTTATCTGTCAAGATGGGGTGGAGGTCAGATGAGGACTGAAGATAATTACATGCACTGAACATCCAATGAAGACTTAGCTTTTTGTATGCATACTTTGTGTCCTGCTCTTTGGCAAATTTGCATGGAGCTTTTCCTTTGCCAAACCTTGGCCACTCACGGTGATAGTCCTGCTCCCAGACTAATCCCCACATCCCATCTTTGCTATGTTTCCACTTGAAATACTTCAAGTCCCATTTTTTAACAGAAGTTCTGGAGCTCTATGGGGCTTTGGAGCAAGTCAGTGTCTCATCAGAGGACAGATCTTGCCTTACCCCATTGGCTGGAGTCAGGGGCAACTCCCCTCATTGCAGAGATGAAACTGCAGTTACATGTGTAGGAGATGACCGGGCTGCACCCGAGGAAGGAGTCAAATGCATCATCAGTCTCGAGTCCCTTCACGCTCACAAGAGATTTAAGGCTTCAACTGAATTACCCCATCATAGGGGCTGACATCTGTTGGATGGACATCCAGCCCACCTTGAATTACATTGACTCTTATCTACCGCCAATTTGGTTTGACCGTTAGTAGTTCAGACACTTGTGGACAGCTTACGCTTGCAATAAATCCTTAGATTCATTTGAACTGTGTAAGTTTCCTGATTTCTGTGTGATGCTTTCATTTCTGCTGTTTTAATGATTTGAGAAGAACGATCTGATCTTTGCTATCGATATGGCCTTTGGCAGCTTTGCAGATAAACCTGATTATGGATGGTCAGAAGTTTTAAATGTGAGATAGAAAAGACTCCAAGTGTCTGGAGCAGGCAGAACAGCAGTGGGATGCTTGGTTTTGCACTTCCTTTCAGTCAACCAGGGGCATGCTAATTGCTCCCATGATGTGCTCAACTATAATGGGGACATCATTGATGAGGACAAACACAGGTTTGCTTCAAAGGCTTTCTAATGTTCTGGGGAAATAAAAATGATACAATTAAAACTATTCTGGGATACTGTAGTCATCATAAATATGAACCAGTTGCCAAGGATCTGAATTTTGATCATGTGACCATGGCCATGCTGCAATGGTCCTAACTGTGGAAAAGCAGTCATAAGTCACTTTTTCAGTGCTGCTGTAACTTTGATTGGACACTAAAGAAATGGTTGTAAGTTGAGGACTACCTGTATTTTCTGCCTTGAGCTCTTATAGATTTTATTTTCTCTTCTTTGTGTGTAGAAATGCGCAGAAATGCAAGACAGTTTGCCTTTTCTAGAGAAATTGATCTGGTTTCCTTTTTGAAGAGAAAAAATAAATAAGTTCTCAAGTAACTGAAATAAACCATGTACTTTTGAATTAGAAACTAATTTTTAGACTGTCCTTATCAAATAGGATCAGGCTGCTGTAAAATAATCATATAATTATATAATACAACGAAAGCAAATTAGATAGTAAATCGTAAAATAATTTGGGAAACTAAATATAAAAGGACAATATAAAAAGGCCCAGGCAAATGAAGTTCTAATAGGGAACACTGAAAGGAGAAAAACTGGCATGAGATACACAAGTGGGGTAACATAATGTAGCACATGATGCGTACAGGTGTTTTCCCACAATACAGCCTCAAGCTGCTGGATTCCCATGCACAAATCAGCTGGGAGTGAAGTCGGCTATAAACAACCCTTGTTTGCTGTAATAGTGAATGGATCATGTTTGTCACAGTCTGTATAAGAAAGAAAAGAAAAAAGAATGAGGGAAGGAGGAAGGAAGGAAGGAAGGAAGGAAGGAAATAAATTACATGTCAATATAGGGGGAAAGTGGCAGAACCATTGTCAATCTATTTAAGTACAGGAAAAACAAAAACAAAAGCAGGTTGCTCATTTCTTTATTTGCTATTCCATCAGTTATACTGTTTAATATCAGCATATATTAATACATGGTTGTTTCACAACATTGACTGATCTTAAATATGCTTTGTAAGCATTTTAGTGAAATTCTGGAAGAGTAAATCTCTGGTCCCGTGGACCGACACAGATTGGATCTTGCAAAGTATATTTGCCTTCATTCATGAAATTCTGCATTGTCATAAGCAAATGATGCATGAAACCATTTAAGTACCAGGTAAGAACTTAAAATATATACATTTATTTAAACTAGATTGCTTCCTTCGCTTCCTTTTGCGTGTCCCACCAACTATATTATTGACCCAAATCACTTTTTGGTAGCTATTTTCTTCAGTCTGTGTTACTGAGGATCCTTCAAATCTATTTGTTCAACTCTTCTGTTTAGTACTAGATATATTAGTTACAGGGAACAGTGATATGTAGTCACAGCCCTCGTAATTCTGAAGATAGAGATTCTATTCTTTTAAAAGAAAGTGATTGATTCAATATAAACATTCGTGAAGATACGGAGCATATAAATTCTGTTGAGCCTCTGTGAAATGAATTCCCACTGAACATGCTGTCTGATATAGAGAGTGAAAGCACACATCCTCTCAGAGATTACTGAATTATTTATTGTACTGAGTCAGTAAATGAGGTCAGAAAGCCAGAAATGCTTTCATTCTTCCATGAGAAACACAGTAAACCATGAAAATTATATATTTTAAATACATTATTCAAGAAAGGCAGGGGAAGGGGGAGAATCCAGATTTATATCCTCTGTTAATTTAAGTTTCTTAAAGAAGACGTAAATGAGACAGAAAGGCAAGAAATATAATTTGAAACTTGCCTATCTGTCTTGCAATCAGAATTTCAATATATTTATAGACTATAGCAATAACTCAAAGGCACCAAACTGATTAATTTGAATATCATGCTACGCAAACACACAAGAATAAAATCTAGTATATGAATTTGTGTTTATGATGCTTAAAAAAGAAATAGTTATTAAAACAATAAAGAAGAGAAGTTGAAATCTTTAAAAAGTAGCACCACTATATTTGACAAAGATGTGGTAGTACTATGGTGTACAGATGACCTTGTATATGGACAGCAGAAGCTGGAGTAATACTTATAGGAATAGTCAGTCTCTAAGATATTAGGATCCTAAACATTTTGGGACTGAAATGGTCAATGCTGATATATTTTAAATTAGAAACAAACCAGCATATCTAGAGCTCTTTGTGTCTCTTCCCTAGCTGCTCTCTATTGGAAGCAAGAGGACAGAAAAACCTTCTGAAAGGTTTTGCTGGAAATAAATAAAATACAATAACATAAAATAACCCACTTCTGCTGCCCTGTCTGGCTGGAAATTTCAAAGGGTAGATGAAATGCCCTTTCCCCCACATCTATCTGTACTTGTAATGCCACTTACTCAAAATTAACTGCATTACAGACGGTGGTAATGCAATTCTGCTCTCAATGGATATAGATATAAAAATATGTGAAATGCTACACAATTTGTGACTGTGGATCATCAGTACCGCTGTGTCATCATTTTAGAGACATTGACTTACTTATCTAAACAGAGCAATGAATGACCTCAGTGGGCAAAAAAGCAGTGGGAGTGGGAGGGATGTGTCCTGGATTTTGGGTGCATTTTTAAAGTTAGCCCATTTGAGCTACTTGAGTTCAAAAATTGATGATGCACCATTTCACCCATTTGAAGGTTGCAAATAGACAAACAGGAATTTTAGTAGTATATAGATGAGGGCAGGGAAGTCTGAAAATTTCAGTTAAAAAAAGCAGATTAGCTGTCATACTACATGTTTCATCACATGCATATGTATGCAACATCATGATGCATGACATTGCTTTCATCACTTTTCCCCTCTCCCCTGTTCTCCCATGGACAACATGTGTGTAGAGCTGCTTCAAGCCATTTTTTGCCCAAGAAAGCCTAACCCGAAGATGCCTCAGTCTTTACCAATTATAGTTCTCCATCTATACTAAACTGTACAGTAACTGCATGTTATAGGTGTACGTTAACATAATATTTGGGCAATTCAGAAAATGTTACGCTATAATAAAAGAGTTAGTTTGGGATTGTGGCTCAGTACTATGACATAATGCTATCTGTTGGATTGTATGAATCCAACAATTCTGGTTTGTAAATCCTAGCTTATGATTTTACATTGTGCAAAAAGAGACAGTGATAGTTTATTTAACCAAAGCTGCTTAAACAAACTTGGTTTAGCATAATGTGTGAATTGGATCTTTGTGGAATTGCAAATGTTGTCCAGAAGGCAAACTGATCGAAGCCAGTTTGAGTCCTGAGAGGGAAAAAAAAAAGTGCAGCCGAGCAATAAAAATTCTTAATCAATTCCTTGCAAAGGAATTCCAGAGATCTCTGAATTCATTATTCTCTTTTTCCTGAGCCTTTCTGATTTCTTATTTATGATTGGTTGTTTAAAGCAGACATCCTGGTTGCTGACTGAATGATTTTCCCAAAGCAGAGGCAATATACTGGAGGTTGTTCCAGGAAAAATGAGAGAGCATGTTCATTCCTTATTACAAAGAAATCATGACTGCCTCAGAAGAAGCTGTTGATATTTCCTATCTCTAATTTCAACATTACAAGAATACATTTCAGTTGTTTTATGTTGGAGTATCTGTGTTGCTGGGCTCCCAAGACAATTTGAAAGAAACCTACATGAAAAGAGGATTGTAAATATTGACATAGTCTGTTGTTCAGATGTTTAAAAAAATTTCTTCTTGCTTCTATTTGAAAATAAATTCATGTTCCCAAAGTTTATGGAAACTATGATAAAATATTAATTATCCAATATCTCCTTAACTTCAGAAGGTGTTTTGATAAAAGTGTAAATGAAAAGTAAGGCTGGGCAGTGCCCCAGCTTCAGTTCCAAAAAGGGTGCTTTGGACTACCCACAGGGATGAAAGCATAGTTCCAGAGGCACAGCCACATGAGCTCAGGAAAAGATGTGGCTGCTTTAAAGAGCCATAGATAGCCAGGTGCTAGGTTTGTACTCTTGCATTCTCTGAAGATGGAAGGGTTTAAATCACACTTCTCAGCATTTGCAAGTGTAATATTTTAAAATAATATATAGTACTTTAGAGAAGAATCTAGGCCCATGATGGCGAACCTATGGCATGCGTGCCCAAAGTGGCACATGAAGCCATGTTGCCCGGCACACACGGCTTTGTCTGTCTTCCGGGTTTCTGGCGTGCATGCACATGCAATGATCAGCTGTCTTTCATGCACAGGCAGTGCCGGCCAGCTGATTGTCAGGTGCGCATGCATACCAGAACCCGGAAGGTCGGCTTTTCCGGAGCACGATCCCTTTGTGAGTGCAACAGTGCTAAAAATCGGCTTGCGCATGCATGCTGGCCAGGTGATCATCAGGTGTGCATGCGTTCTAGATCTAGAACCCAGAAGTTCGGCTTTTCCGGAGTGTGGCCCCAACGAGCGAGTGCGTGCGTGCGTGACATTTCCGTGCACCCTTTTTTGCACCCGGTGCCGAAAAGATTCATCATCACTGATCTAGGCTGAAATCAAAGTATCTTGATGGAAAGAGACCTTGCAAAATGGCAAGGCTTGATGTTAGATGCAAAACAGGTCAGATGCAGAGGGTACAAAAAAGCTGCAAACATCAAGTACCTATACATTTTATTTATTTATTTATTTATTTGATTTATATGCCGCCCTTCTCCGGAGACTCAGGGAGGCTTACAATGCGTTAAGCAATAGCCTTCATACTTTTGTATATTTATACAAAGTCAGCTTATTGCCCCCACAAACTGGGTCCTCATTTAACCTACCTTAGAAAGGATGGAAGGCTGAGTCAACCTTGAGCCTGGTAAGATTTGAACCTGCAGAAATTGCAGGCAGCTGTGTTAATTACAGGGTGCATTAAACCACTGTACTACCAAGGCTCCTACATGCATTAAGAACATTCGCAATTCTTCCAGTTTTAGCAATTACTTTTGAAAGGTAATGTATAAATTTAGAGAAGTATAGTAATTGAAGTAAGTTTCATATAACTGTCTTATAATTTAAAAGAAGAGTGAGGATATTGTAAAAGTAAGAAAACTAAGCATAATATTCTAATCTAGAGATCCCCAAACCTTTGGGTTGCGGCCCTCTACCAGGCTGCGGCCTAGTTGCAATCGGGCTGCGTGAGTGTCAGACCGGCTTGCCTGTGTGCATGCGCAGCTCAACTCGTGTGAGTGGTGGGCTGATGCGGTCTCGCAAGTGGCCGGCCAGTGCACACATGCGTGTGGCTCAACTTATGCAAGTTGAGCTGTGTGTGCGCAGGCCCGATACTCACATGGCCCAGTTCCCCTCTTCCCCCCAGCTGGGCCAAGCTGCAAAGGTTGAGGACTGCTGTTCTAATCTCTCCCCCTCCCAGCCACTTTTGTAACTTGACAACTATTATAAATGAGAAAAGAAATTCCTGAAATATGGAGGTGCATTGTCCAGAGAGGTTCTTTCAGCTGAGGTCCCCAAAATCTATGAGAATATTATGGGGTTCTATGAGAGACTAAGGAGAAAACAAGTCCACTCAAATGCGGCCAGTTTTCTACCACTATAACTTTGCCTCCCAATTAGAAATTCCAAGGTTGTTTTTTTAAGGAACAGGCTCAATGGCCTTGAAATCCCTGTTCTAGACCTGGAGTGCCTTTTCCACATACCTGCTTCATCTATAGCTTTCCCATAATCTTTTGTATGTTGATGGAGCACAACCTGAGGCTACTATTTCAGTGAAAAGATTAACCGCTGTGGGCCTGCTCAGCTGGCATGTACTAAAACATGTTCCTCATTCGTTATTTCCTCCTGAAGGTATCTTAGGAAAACTCCAAGAATTTCCCACAAATCCAACACTGTTAGAAATTTGTCATTTTAGTGAATTGTGGTCCATTTTTCAAACAGTTCATGGATGTCTTTTCTGGGTTTATAAAATTACCTTAATTTCAGGGAGGTTATAATACTCTTGTTGTAAGGATCAAAATACACCATCAGACATGATTAAGACATGTGTCTAAGCCCTGTGGCTTCTGACATTTATCTGAAAGTGAGAGAAAGAAACAGAGGGCTCAGCTGCTACCAAAAAACCCTTGTATGATGGACAAGTTTTCTTGCCTGCAGGAATAGATAAAGTAGTGTGTGGGCAGTCAGAACATTGGCCTTTCCCTTTGAGGTTGCTAAATTCATGACAGAACACTATCAGTAGACAGAACCTATTTCTACTTGCCTTTCAAGCAGCCTAATTGTTCTTGCAGTTTTGCTGTAATTACGTTTGGGAGTTGTGCGACCCCTCTTTTGGTTTGGCAAACACCTGTGTGAATTACTGATTGCATTATACTGTTGATCCAATTGTGTAGCTGTTAGCAACCAAGAGCATGCCATTACTGCCATGTAAGCCTGACATTTGCTCTTAGACAGGTGGGTTAATTCAGCTGTCATCCTGATGCGTGGATGTGTCTAGGGAATTCAAGATAACTTCTGCAGGTATGTCGTGTGCTTTTCTTCTCTCTTTTAAATAAACACCTTCAAAGTCTGTTGTATGTTTTCAAACTGGCTGGCTGCATCATTCTCACACTTCTTAGAGTAAGATCAGCCTTTAGAAAAAGATTAATAGTATAGCCATTGGGAACTAAACAGCTTGGAGAAGATCCAATATATCTGGATAATTAGAAGTTCAGATGAACAAAGAATGAAGGTAGATTAAGCATTGCTGCTGCTGCCTCCAATGGTTTTTCCACTACCAAGTGAAATTGACCTTGTGAATTTGCCAGAGACCTGGCATTGAAAGTTTCTTGCCATCTTTGAGCCTATCTAGAGGGCACTTATGTCAGTAATGACAGATTGCCCCTAATAACATCTGAAATTAGAATTTCATAAAGGCCCATCAAAATGGAGAGCCAGTTTGGTCTGGTGGTTAAGGCACTAGGCTAGAACGTGGAAGACCATGAGTTCTAGCCTTGCCTCAACCATGAAAGCCAGGCACTCTGAGTCCAACCCTCCTCAGAGGGAGTTTGTTGTAAAGCAGGGCTGTCAAACTTGTGGCCTGCCTGCCGGATGCATCATGCACTGGTCACGCCCATGCCCAGTTTAGCAAAGGGGAAAAAAGTCCCGATACGCCACATGACAACGCCATGACGATGCAAGTTTGACACCCCTGTTGTAGAAAAAAAAGAGAGGGAGGAAGGAGTAGTGTGTGTGTTTGCCACCTTGAATTATTTCTAAAAATAATACAGGCAGGATATAAATAACTAAATAAAATAAATAATTGCTCATGGAAATGTTTTCAGCTGTAGGTTTCTACAGTAACTAACCCTAAACTAGGTGCAAACATTTAGCATGGAACTATCATCTATATAAAAATGTAAACATAGAAGAAAAAAAAATTCTTGGGATGATAAAGTTTGTTGAATCCAGGTTTCTCCACAGCTTAAACCTCGGGTGCCTAATAACAATCTATAAAAAGAAATGAATAAATAAAAAAGGGGGCAGGATTGAAGTTTGAGATGGATAGAATCATAATGAAAACCCCTTTATTTAAATGAGATTAAATCTCCAGCAGCAGATGAACCGCACCCTAAATTATTCAAGGAATTAGCAGGTGGTTTGACTGAATTCTTGTATTTTTCAGAAATCCTGGAGAACTGATGAATTGCCAGATTTTAATTATTTTATTTTGTTTTGCTTAAACACTTACAGTATATGTAGCTGCACAATGCAATCAAGATGACTCTAAGTAGTTGACAAAAGAAAGAAGAAAAATAAATACCAAAATATAATATATATACCTACAAAGAATAATGAAACAATAAAGCAATAAAAAAGCAATTTGAGCAGCTATAACATCGTAATCCAATTGGGGCTGTAGCGTATCATGAACCATAGGCTGGAGGAAATGATGTAGGAATGCAAATCTATTTTTTTACAAAAGGAAGAAAAGCAGATCCAGCAAACAATCAACTAGTACACGGGTGTCAAACTCAATTTCATTGTGGGCCACACCAGGGTTGTGTCTGACTTTGGGGGCCCGGGTGGGCATGGCCAGGGTGGGTGTGGCCAGCTCAATGTCACTCGTGTCAGGGGCACCTGTGGTAGCCTGAGCGCTCTGCCAGTGAAAACAGAGCTCGGGAGGGCGGCGCAAGGCCCCCCCAACTCCATTTTTGCTGGCAGAGGGTTGCAGGAGGCCGTCACAGCCAAAAACGGAGCTCAGGAGGGCTTTGAGTTTAACATCCCTGAACTAGTCAGTCCAACATAGACATCTGGGAAAATTTTAGAACAGATCATAACCCTACTTGCACTTCCTTAAAAGAAGCATGGCAAATATCAGAAGAAGCTTGTCGGTGTAACCTTATCTTCTTTGTTAACTGGGTAACGCCCTTAATAGATTGTGGGAATGATGTAGCCTAATGTGTCTTGACTTCAGCAAATTTGACAAAATAATCCATGGCATGCTGATTACTCAACCAGTTAAATATGGATTAAGACATGACAAATATAATTACACAGTTGGCTTAAGAATCATACTCAAATATGTACATTAATGTTTCCTCCCCAAACTATAATGAGACATGGAGTGGTTGCCACTAGGTTCAGTCATGGGACAGCTCTTCAATACTTTTATAAATGTCTTGGATGAATAGGGAGAAGGAATTATTAAACTTGCAGGAGATACAAAATTCCACAAAAGAGCTATGATGTAGAAGATTAAAATATAATTCAAAACAATGTTAATAGGGAGTCCCTGCATAAAGATGATTAAAAAATGCAAAAACTACACAATAGGATTCACTTCCAGTGTACCCAATCCATAATTTGAAATATTTATTTACAAGGGCAATACAGCAGACGGGTAGTTAAGTCTTGGCACATAAAAATTCCCACCACTGTGAGTGCTAGCATCATGCAAGACACACGTGATCTTTTGCTGAACTCCTAAAGACCTCTGACAGAACTCCAGCTGAAAAGTCTGGTTAATGGAATGGATTGAAAGTGAGCAGAATGAAATTTAACAAGAGAAGTGCAAAGTCCTTCACTGAACAAACAAAAACCAAATGCACTGCTATAGGCAGGTGATACCCGATGATAATAAATACTAATGAAAAAAGAGGTTGATACAGAAATTGATTGCAGACTGAATACGAGCTTTCAGGATGAGGTGGTTACAAAAATGCAAATGCATTTTTAGCTTTCTTCAACACAAGAACAACTTCTAAATACGACTGTGAATAATAAGTCCTTTTAATTCAATTTTGGTGAGAACCCATCTTGAGTACTGAGTTCAGTTCAGGCATACCACTTTAAAAAGTGCCCTGGTGGGATCATGATTTACCTTTTTTTGCTTGAAACTGGTGGGCTTGCCCCTTAGCAAACAATGGGTTCAGTTTATGATGGCAGCATTTGCTTAACAACTGTAGCATTTGTTAACAATCACATTTGCTTAATACCCATTGCAAAAAAGTGCATAACATTGGGAATGGTGACATGATAACCTGCTTTATGACTATCAGGACTTAAGATCAAAATTGTGGGTTCAGATTGTGGATTTTGGTGGTTGTAAGTCAAGGGCTATTTAGAGTGTGGTTTCTTCCTTGATGGTTCCTTGGTTTGAGTATTGTTTCTTTTTGTGGTGTTTATCTGTCTCTCTTCCGTCCTTATCCGGGTGATGGCTGCCAAGAAGGTTATGCTCTGAGTTGTTTGTTTCATTCCTTGATTTTGGTTGTAACTTTCTTTAAATGTAGAAGGGCCTTATTTCTATGAGTCTCTGATTTGTTTGAATGCCAAGCTTGCCAGAATTCTCTGGCGGTTTGGAGTTGGCTTGGTCTACAATATCAACAGTTTCCCAGTAAAAAATATGGTTTGTCTATGTGTTGAGAGATTAGTGATTTTTTATTACGTCTTCTGGTTCTTAATTGATTTTTGTCAATGCATTTACCTGTCTGTCCTATATACCCCTAGTGGCTATTTTATTCCTTATCTTGTATGTTGTAAAAACAGATGACTCCTGGTTTTAATTATTTGATTACTGCGTCATTGGCTTAATTTAGTATATATTGGAGTGATTTTGTTTTTGTTGATTTGTGTGCCACAGTGGCATGGAGAGATTGTAGTAGATGGTTGGTTGTCTTAGAAATGTTTTTGATGTATGAAAGAGAGAACCTTTTCACTGGTTTGAATGATTATGTGATGACAGGTGGTATAGCTGGCCACTTACATTTTTTTATTTATGAAATGAACCATTTGCACTGTGACTTCTCTCAGGTGTGTGTGTGTGTGTGTGTATCCATATCTGTGAGTACTATATGTTATTGAGGGAATTTGTGATATGTTTAGTCTTTCATTCACAGGACCTGTCACTTTAAATTGTCTTCACTTGGATTAAGGATTCAATATTTCTTATTTTCTGCTCAGCTAGAGTATGGCTGCTAATGGTTCACATCTCTGTGGAATGGGAAAACTAACTCCATTTCTGTGTCTCAAAGGAATCTGTAAACAATAATTGAGCATTCACCTGAAATTCACTTAAATTTTGTTAAATTCTAACAGTGATCTCAACTGACAGAATGAAACAGCAGCAAGAGCCTTGGTAGTACAGGGGTTTAAGGCACCCTGTTATTAAGCTGGTTATTAAGACCAGCTGCCTGCAATTACTGCAGGGTTCGAATCTCGCCAAGGCTCAAGGTTGACTCAGCCTTCCATCCTTTCTAAGGTAGGTGAAATGAGGACCCAGTTGTGGGGGCAATAAGCTGACTTTGTATAAATATACAAAAGGATGAAGGCTATTGCTGAGCACATTGTAAGCCGCCCTGAGTCTCCGGAGAAGGGCGGCATATAAATCAAATTAAAAAAAAAAAATGTAGTGAAGCGAGAACAGAAATTAAAGGGAACTGTCTGTAAATAGCCACTTGGAAGAGACCTGTGGAAGAGTTATAATTCCGAATGGCGTAGGTATCTGACTTTTTGAAAAGGGGTTATATAGACCTTGAGTTCCTTCCTTCTTTCTTTCTTTCTTTCTTTCTTTCTTTCTTTCTTTCTTTCTTTCTTTCTCTCTGTCTCTCTCTTTCTTTCTTTCTCTTTCTTTCTTTCTTTCTTTCTTTCTTTCTTTCTTTCTTTCTTTCTCTTTCTTTCTTTCCCTCCCTCCCTTCTTTCCACCTATTACCTACCTATCTATCTAAACATACATGCATGCACATAGATTGACACAGGACTTGATTTAGCCAACAGTTCTTTAGCAGAGAGGACAGTAGGCTCCAAAAATAATAGCATATTTTGCAATGCAAGCTCAAAACTGAATCCGTGACTTCTTCACTTAATAAGAATGGATAGGATAGCGTCAAAAGAAGAGGTCTCTACTTGTGGCTCTGAGGAGGCAAAGCTCAGCTAGATTAGCAATTCATTTCAGCTACTATGTGTTTCTTTGAAAATATAATGGTAATGTTGCTGTACAGTAATAAGATTTTCAAACATGGATATCTAACTGTAACCATTTAGATAATGGATAATCATAATAAATATACGTATAGGTAGTTCTCAATTTACGACACTAATGGAGCCTGCCCATTTAGGTCGGAAGTCGGTGCTATGTTAAATGAAGCACCTAACTAACCACCTCCCTGTCTCTGCTTTCCCCAATGCATTAAACGAATGTGCAGGTCCTTAGGCAGAGCATGGGGTGACTCAGAGATGAGAGAAACCGAGGGAGGCCTAGTGCAGGCACAGGCACTCACAGGAGGCCTCCCCCATCCTCTAAGATATCCCAGGCTCTGCCTCCTGCCCCTTGGTTTCCCCAAAGCCCTATGGGCCTCCTCCATACCCCACCCTACCATCATTCGCTTACTTTTGACAAGCTCAGGAAGTCAGGGAAGTGAAGGCTGCTCCCTCACTGGGCCATGTGGCACAATCAAGAAGAAGAAATCCCGTCACTTTTGCTTCCATTGCAATCCTTTCCTCTCCAGCCAGCATAAACTACTATGATTTCTTCTTAGCTCCTTAGCACTAGTTTTATGCTAGTGATACTAAGAAGAAATTGTACTGTTTGGGGCTTTTTTTTTTTTACTGATTTATGCTGGCTGGGGCAGAAAGGCTTGCAAGGAACCCAAAACAGGTGCAATTTCTTCTTAGTGTCGCTAGAGTAAAGATAGAGGTGGCGGAGCTAAGAAGAAATCGTAGTAGTTTATGCTGACTGGAGAGGAAAGGATTAGAACGGAAGCAAAAGTGACTGGATTTCTTCTTGATTGTGCCATGTGGCCCAGCGAGGGAGTGCCTTCTTTTCCCTGACTTCCTGAGCTCATCAAATGGTAAGTAAGCAAATGCTGATGGAGTGGAGGTGGGGAGGAGTGCATGGAACCAAGTATATTGGCAACACAATATGTTATTCAATGCTGCAAGCTCTGGTAAACTGTAAAAAACAAGCAATGGTATATAATTACAACATGAATAACAACTAGAGCCATGCTCCATAAAAGAGACCATGTGCTCCTAAGTAAAACATGGCCTGCTTATAGTCTAGGCCAAAAATATAACTGCCCCTACACATACACATCAAGCCTAAACTGCCTAAAGGTGTATCAGGATACGCTACTCACCTGCAATACCTCCAATTGGGTAAGATTGCAGCTCAAGAACTGTGAATGGCTTCTCTGAATGGAAGATGGAGGCTGGAATGGCCTCACTTCTCTTCTCTTTCCCATCAATGCTTTGTAATAGAAAGTGGCAAGGCAGGAAAAGGGAAGTAAGTAATAATCCTGAACACTTCCTTATTAAGGGAACGTGCTGTGCCTATTTTGGCCAGTAAGGTCAGGGTTGCTATACTTTACCCATAAGCTATAAAATAACCCTGTCCTGCCAGAGCAGGAAATGCTTTAGTACAGAACCCATTTTATGAAAGACAATAAAGGAATAGTAACAAGGGGTTACAGAAAAGGCTAAGGTTAAAGGAATCTTCCAGAACCTCACAGCCACCAAACAACTGCTTAAATCATAGCTATTAATAAGGTACTACTAATTGTAGTAGCTGCTACAATTCACACTTTCCTGGATATGTAGGGCTGCTTAGCTCAACAAATTGTTGGTGGCAGAAACATTGTGTGGGTGAGTATGATTCAGACTCGAAGAAAAAGAATTTAGGGCTCACATGTAATCCTTGAATTATGGCTTGTCCAACCTTGTTTATGGTAGATATAACAACTTCATCTTTCTAGTAGTAATCAGCCAGTCTGCACTTAATTATAAATTGTCAGCTTGCTCAAGCACCTCATATTAGCAAATTTATTTCTTGTTCTGTTTTTGTTTGGTTGGGCTGTCTATGAAAACTCCTCTCCAGCCCGTGTTGATCGTTAGTCAAGCTAGCCAACATACCTACAAAGCATAAAGGCAAACCCAAGACTTTTAAAATATAGGATGGGAACAAGTGGGGGTTTTTTTCTTCATCTGGCCGTTGCTATTTCCTTGTGTTCTTTCCATAGCCTGAATGTATTCGGCCAGGTTTTGCATTGACATGCCTTAAAAACAAATACTGTCTTTGAACACTCTCTAGTCATTCATTCCACAGGGTTTAGGCTTTTGATAAATGTGAAAAAAAATTGAAGCTCAGTTTCAGGTAGGGCAGGTACCAGAACCAAAGATAAAAGAAGATATGCATACTCATACAAATGCATATTTTGCATACCTTAATTGAAATACAGTAAATAAATATATTTAAGTAGAAATAGAAGACATCTCCATCTAATGGAGAAGAATGTGATGAAATTACTTGAGAACCTATTTAATATGCTGCACCATTACTTTACAATTCTTTCAAATTTTCAAGAAGGGATTAGGTGAGTTTAAGAGTAATTATAATAATAAAGCAATCAACCAGGTATAACGATAAACAAGTGATTATTAATGCCTTTTTAAGGTCAAAATTGTGAAATAATGTGTGGCAAAGAACAGCTGACAATGAATATTGGATTGTGGATCATCTGAAGAGTGAATGCAGGTAGAACTGTTTCATTTAAGATGTCTCTCTGTAGGCATCATGAAGATTTTCTCAGAGTCATATTGACACTGTCAACAAGCTATCAAAAAAAGTACTTTTGAATTTCTTTTATATTGCTTTCTGTTATTCCAGGAAAAGAAAATGAAAAAGGCCCAGTTAAGTGATTGAAAACTCTGGATTCATTCACGTTTGATGGATTAACTTCTCTTCTAGGCTGAATTGGGTGGTGTGATGTGATATAATCAGGCTAGAATCATGGAGCAGCTGCTTCAAGTAAAAGCCAACCCTCCTGTGGCCAGAATCAACTTCAAGAAAATGGATTTCAGCAGCCAACCTGGAAACAAAACAAAGTTTCTGAGATTATCCTTAAATAATGAGCACTCATGAGTTTAGACAGACAGTCATCCTCATTCTCAGATTAGCTTTTGGCGCAATGAATTATTTAATCTCTTCTCTTCCCCCTTTCATTGATGACCCACATCTATCATTGTACAAAAGAAATAATAAAAGTGATTTCAGCACCAAAAGAAGTAATTCATCTATAACTATCTGTGTGCAAACCTGGGAAATCCCAGATCTTTGTATGGTGTTGAGGGACAGATATGTACTATCCCACTCCTTCCATGTATCCTATGAGCGAAGAGTTCGAAGATATTCAAAGGTTAAGTGCTACATTAGCCACTCACAGCCACGCTTCTATATAGCTGGGTCTTGACTTCCGACAATGAGATATGCAGCCAGATAGCAACTCTGCAGCTCCTGACATTTGCAGCTCCACAAATCGGTCGAATGTCTAGCTATAGCCTCTGATGATGGCTTGAATTGGATGTCACATGAAGTTACTACTGTGAAATGGAGCTGTGGCACCATAGAAGCAGTTTCACAATAGTGGTTGTCACAACAGAGCACAGTACTAAAATTAGAAATGAAGCAGAATGCACCAGAAGGTCCAGCATAATGTTATTTCAAATGAGAACTGAAGACCATTGGACAAAATAACAGCCAGTCTCTGTTCATCACAGTGCCCATAAAAATTAGGTTTTATTTCTATTGCCTGTCTTCCTAATGACATCTAATCAAGAGACTACAAATGCTTTCTTTCCTAGCAATCCCTCTGCAGATAGCACTGCATGTATTCTGAAACCCAAGACTCTATTCAAATAGATAAAGCACAATTATGTGGGACTGACTTTATTGATTTCAGTTAGAATTCTGTGGATCATTGTTGCCTTCCATTCTTCTTTTTTCTTCTCACATATTTTTTTTTATCCTGAGCAATATCACTTGGCAGTGAATTTAATATAATCATATCTTCCAGGATTATAGAGTTACAAAACTACCACTTTTCTTTTTTCCTTTCAGTCTCATACCAGTCTTGAAATGTATAGTCTACCAATAAAACACTTCTAAAGAATACGGAAAAAACAATTGGATGTAAATATCTTTTAAAACGTACTTTTTAAGTCTGAGAGAATTAAAAAAAAAATGTATATCCTTGGCAGTAAATAGAGAACAATGCAGGTACTTGATGATTTTTCCTGGAGGCAGAGTTATAAAAGGCAAATGCTATCACTAAAAATGCCAACTCCTGTCTCATTTCTGAGTGGGACCACCACTCCTTGGAGAAAGGAATCAGCAGACGAATGCAGGATCCAACATACTTTGGCTGTTCATTGTTGGAGAGAAGCACATACAGCTGGAGTACTGGATGAACTTAGAAGCTTTTTGGATAGTGACCAGAGAGCTTAGAATGGCTAAAGTAAATTTCTAAGATAAATGTTTTCAGGGAAATTGGGAGCTTTAAAGCAACATACATTTAACATTTTGCCTGCCCAAAAAACCAGATTTGTTAGTGCAATGGAATTGTTGTCATTGGGGAAAAAATCACTTCATAATAACACACAAATTGGAATTCTTCTATGGGATGGAATTTGTTTCCTGTGACCAGAGAAGCATATTGGCCTTAGTCTTCCTCCATATTTTTAAAGTCAGCTTGCTCTGTAAATTATCTCAGAATGTGTGCTAAGTGGGTTGCAAAAGCAAGGCGATTAAAATATACCCAGAAAAAAAATGTTGTCTGGGATAATAATAGGACTACCTTTAAGTATGACAGCCAAAAAGCTTTTCTGTTAAGAGTAATTTTTAAATGTATGTGTATGTTGATGGAGTATCAGCCCAACACATTATATTTTACAGTCAACTTTTGAAGCCGATTTTCCCCATGCCTTTGTATAGAGTTAAACCTGGTTTTAACTATCTGATTTCCTATTCTGTTTAGAGCCTTCCAATAATTGGTTCCTCGGGGGCCAATAAAATAGAGGTCTGTCTTATTCATGTGGCTCATTGTCATGGTCCCTCCAGATGAATCTTTGTTAGAGGGGGAATTAATTGAGAAGATCCAATCGGATCATGGAGTATGGTGTGGACATTTTGTCTAGAGCTGTAGCTCAGTCATTTCTCCTTGAAAATATCCCTTTCTGAGTCCCAAAGAATGGATTTTGCACAACAGAATGCAAAAGTATAAGGATTCAAGTTGACAATTTTGGAATAAAAGCTCAAGAATTTATCTCGGTTTTAAAACTTTCAGTCCTGTGTTATCTCTGCATAAAAGCCTTGGTAGTAAGCAGACATGCTGCAAAAACCAGATTTTTCAATTATTATTTTTGTTTCCTAATCCTTCACAAACAAATTGAAGCTGACAGTGGTTGTTTTCATTTCTGCTGACCAATGAAAGGATGCGAAGAGCTTCATTTGAACAGTGGCCTGTTCTGTTATTACTGGTGGTGGAGCAACAAAATCACAAAAGGAATAAATTGCTAGCATCTCAGATTCATGTTTTTAATAAATGTTGTACGAATAACAAAAATACCTAGTTTTTGTGGCATGTCTGCTTGCAAAAAGAGAAACAAAACCGAGTGGTTGCTTTGAGGGAAAACTTCTGGGCTGTAAGATAGCATTATTCTTGCAAATCTCTTGCCTGCTGTGTTCATGAAATGATAGCAAGCTGGCATGTCTTGCCACTATTCTCTTTTTTCCAATACATCTGTTCAAGAATGAAGAAGGGGGAGATAAATTCCAAATAATATGTACACCCAAGCTGCTTAAACTCTGTGTTAATGGGATGGGGGGGAAGAAAGGAAGAGTAATGATTGTTGTATGTCTAGAAGCTGGAAGACAGGTAGGGTACGAATTCCTGCCAATTGGCAAGCAGACAGCCTGACAGCTCAGCAGAACTATAGTGATTCAGAGGCAAGAACCAGATTTGCTGGTTGGTTTCATATACACCAGCCAGAAATATGGGTAATTCATTTCCCAAACCTGCCAACACTGACATTAGAAAAATAAGTCTAAACTTGTGCAAAATCCTCATGTAAGAATGCCCAATTATGTGGTTGACTTCCTTGTTCTGTAATTTGCTTAAATTTGCCAACAGGATTCCTGAAGTTTGGCAAATCTCTTGATGTTCTGCCCCAGCTATGGACCCCAAAGAACGTAGCACACACAAAGTCTGTACAAATCTTAGTTTACTAATTAAAGACTACTAATGAGCTTTCTTAGTAGTTGTTCGAACACAAGTACAGTTTAAATCAGTCTTTTCTGAACAAGGGCTGTTGATTTAACTTCATTAACAGCCATCAAGAATCCAAAGAATAATAACTCAGTTCTGAGGCACAGTATTTCAGATAACCGTAATCTTACTGTGGTTGGCAGAATGCCCAGAAGCAATTTGCATGAAAACTGACAAGAGAGAAACAAGAGCTGAATCAAAAGAGGCGGTGGTGAGGCCTCTCCTCAAGAAGCCGTCCCTGGATCCGGCAATATTGGCCAACTACCGTCCTGTCTCCAACCTTCGCTTCCTGGCGAAGGTTGTTGAGAGTGTGGTCGCTCGACAGTTTCCGCAATTCCTGGAGGAAACATCCTATCTAGATCCGTTCCAGTCGGGTTTCAGGCCTGGGCACAGCACAGAAACGGCATTGGTCGCATTGGTTGATGATCTCTGGAGGGCTCGGGACAGGGGTTGCTCCTCTGTTCTGGTCCTGTTAGACCTCTCAGTGGCTTTTGATACCATCGACCATGGTATCATGCTGCACCGGCTGGAAGAGTTGGGGATGGGGGGCACCGTGTTATGGTGGTTCTCCTTTCTCTCCGACCGGTCGCAGTTCATGTTGGCGGGGGGCAGAGGTCGACCTCGAGGCCTCTTATATGTGGAGTGCCTCAGGGGTCGGTCCTCTCGCCCCTCCTGTTCAACATTTATGTGAAGCCGCTGGGCGAGATCATCCGTGGCTTTGGGGTAAGATACCACCAGTACGCTGATGACACCCAGCTGTACATCTCCACCCCAGGCCACCCCAACAATGCCCTTGAAGTGATGTCCCAGTGCCTGGAGGCTGTGCGGATCTGGATGGGGAGGAACAGGCTCAAGCTCAACCCTTCCAAGACTGAGTGGCTGTGGCTCCCGGCATCCCGATATAGTCAGTTGACTCCATCACTGACTATTGGGGGCGAGTCTTTGGCCCCCACAGAGAGGGCTCGCAATCTGGGAGTCCTCCTGGATACGCAGCTGTCCTTGGAGGAACATCTGACGGCGGTAACCAGGGGGACCTTTTGTTAGGTTCGCCTGATTCGCCAGTTGCAGCCCTTTCTTGATCGGGATTCCCTGTGCACAGTCACTCATGCCCTCGTCACCTCTCGCCTTGACTACTGCAACGCTCTCTACATGGGGCTCCCCTTGAAGAGCACCCGGAGGCTCCAACTGGTCTAGAACGCAGCAGCGTGGGTAGTGGCGGGAGCAGCATGGCGCTCCCATGTAACACCGCTCCTGCGTGAGCTGCACTGGTTCCCGGTGGTCTTCCGGGTGCGCTTCAAGGTGTTGGTTATCACCTTTAAAGCGCTCCATGGCATAGGGCCTAGTTATCTTCGAGACCGCCTGCTGCCACCGACGACCTCCCATCGACCCGTGCGCTCCCACAGAGAGGGCCTCCTCGGGGTGCCATCAGCCAAAGAGTGCAGGCTGGTGACCCCCAGGGGGAGGGCCTTCTCTGTGGAGGCACCTACCCTCTGGAATCAATTGCCCCCAGAGATAAGGAGAATCCAAGACCTCAGTGCCTTCCGCCGTGCCCTTAAAACTTTCCTTTTCCAGGAAGCCGGGCTGGCCTAATTTTTTAAGTGTTTTTAATTGTTTTGTTTATCGTTTTTAATTAATGGGGCCATATATATATTAATTGTATTTTAATATTTGTACTTGATGTTTTTACTTGGCTGTTCACTGCCCTGAGTCCTCAGGGAGAAGTGCGGTATACAAATTCAAAATAAAAAAAAAATGTTTCTGGAATCAAGACACGAAGGAATAAGAATGAAGTTGTTTCCTGCAAATTGCATCAGCCGTCGTCCTTCCTTAAATAGGCTAGGGGAGTGGCCAATTAGCCCCAAGCCTTACTCTCGAGGAGACCTCCTCTTGAGGAGCCACTCCTGCCTTTTAACAGCTCTGTGCGCTCATGCATCGAGAAGAGGCTCCTCCTCTTCTTCCTCTTCACTTATGGGATTTTCTGGAGGTTCTGAAGGCCCTGGCTAAATCTCTGCCTCTGGCACCACATCTTCTCCAGCCTCATTGTCTGACTCGAGCGCCAGCTGCACAGGCTGCTGGCGCAGCACCACACCAACCTCCTTGCTGTTGGAATCAGCTACTAACTGCACAGGCCGCTGACGGGCCACAACACTTGACTTTTTGGCACCAGCCAGATCTTACTTGCTTTAGTACAGGTAGTCCTCGACTTACATGTTGTGACCGTTTGAAGTTACAGTGGCACTAAAAAAAATGACACGATCGTTTTTCACACTTACGACCATTGCAGCATCATGATAGTTACATGCTTCACATTCATTGGCAACTGACTTACATTTATGTCAATTGCAGTGTCCCAGAGTCACATGATCCTCTTTGGTGACCTTCTGATAAACACAATCAATGAGGAAGCCAGATTCACTTCACAACCGAGTTACTAATTTAGAACTGCAGGGATTCACTTAACAAATGTGGTGAGAAAAGTTGTAAAATGGGGCAAACCTCACTTAACAAATTTCTCACTTAGCAACATAAATGTTGAGTTCAATTGTGGTTGTAAGTTGAGAACTACCTGTACAACAATGGCCCACTAACCATTTTTAGAGGACATATCTTCATAATGTAGCCTCTCTAGTGGCTGGTCTGTTACTGAAGCAAGACTGAAATTTCTTGAAGGTATTCTTGCATGCTATTGTCACACCAAACTTCCCATGTAGATTTTGTAGGGTTTGTGGAGAAGGAGATTAGTTGTCAGCCAGCCTATGGTTAGCACAGTCACTGGGTTATGTGTCCCCATAATCATTTCAGCTGGGTCTGCGAGAAGTACTAACACCCTAAATCAGCTATTTTCTTCTTTTTGAGGATGGAGTTGCAGATGAGATTATCAACCTCATGTACGACTGAATACATTCACTACTGATATTTCCATTGGTTAAGTGAGTCCAAATAAACCTAGTTAGTTTCTGTGAGCCTCAGCACTGCTTAGGCTAATGAAATAACACCTTGCTGGAGCCACTTTGGGCAAAGGGACCTGATTGCTTTGCTCTTCTGTGGGATTTTGGTGAACTTAAAAAGGGCCATCTTGACTACTATAGGACAAGAAAAAGAAGGAACAGGCCAGAAAGGAGAGGAAAAAAACCCCAGAAAAGAAGATTTTTGCTCACCATGTTCCCCCCCCTAAGTAGATTAAATGAGGGACTCAGTGGGAAGAAACAGCTGTAGTGTATCTCCTTTCCAGTTGCTCAGTTTTTCATGTGGCCAACCAGCTCACTTCCTGTTGCTCTTGCTGCCAACTGTCTGGCTGTATGAAGACCCTGGATCTAGCTGGAGTGAACTTCTCAGTCTCCTAGCCAGAAGCCTAACAAGGAGGAGAAGTGTTGCACTGCTGAGAGCTGAAGAAGTCTTTGGAGATTTCTGTGTGGAAGCCTCCTCCCTCCATCACACACAGGGGCTTCCTTTAATTGGGGCTCTGCTCGTCTGTTGGCTGGAAATCACATTTTTAAAGAAACCTAACATGATTTGAAGGCATTGGAAGAAGGGAAGTAGCTATTCCAACGACTGAAATTCTCAGTTTGGGGTTGGCAGCTGTGTATGTGTGTGTGTCTGTAGATTTCTTCCCACCAAGCTGCTTTTTCCCAGTCCAGCCTTGGAGAAGAACAATCCATTTTTGAAGAGGCAGTTTTCCTTCTTTGTAAGGGACAGATGGGTTTGGAATCTGTAAGCTGTTTTTGGCTAAATGGCAAGTGAATAGAAGTCACCCACAATGAAAATCGACTAGCAAAGTTGGGCAAAATAAAATATATAACCTAGTGGGAGTTTCCAGTTGCCCAACCGCATCCTGGCCCATGTTCAGATGTGCATCTGGTGGTTAGCTTTCCTGCTGGTAAATGACATGGGTAGGAAAGGAAAGGATGGCATGAAAGCCTCCTATCGCTGCCCATGCCAGAAACTGTTCTGCATTACATTGTGTGAGGGCAGCACAGTAACCATCTCAATACTGAGGCAAGGGGGAGGGGGGAAAGGGAGCCTTTAAACTGGCTGCCAAATTAGTGATTTCAAGGCTTTGGGAGGGTTGCATGACCAGAACGATTTAGTACCTCGTAGGGAACTCCCATTCCCAATTTCATACTTCAATGCACACATCCAAAAGCAGAAAGAAACAGAGGAATAATTTCAGTCTCATCTCTTCCAGGAAAGTCGTCCAATCAGAGGATGTCCTCCTGAAGCTTTGAGAAGGTCCAAAAGTTGAGTTGTGGCTTCTGACCCTTCAAATATGGTCAGAGAACACGCATGCATAGAAGCACCAACATAGTGCAGCCAATGTTATCTTTGCTATGTCTTAGGAACCATAAATGTGGACAGATACACGGAGATACGGGAAATACAGGTAATCCTTGACGTAGGACCATTCATTTAATAACCATTCAAAGTTATGACAGTGCTAAAAAAAGTGACTTCTGACCTGCTGTTGCACTTACAGATGTTGCGGTATCCCTGTGGTTATGTGATCAAAATTTGAGCACTTGGCAACTGGCATTTATTTACGATGGTTGCAGTATCTCATCAAGAGAGGAGAGCTGGATTTGCTTAACAAGCAAGTGATTCGCTTAACAACTATAGCAAAAAAAATAAAAAGTAGTAAAATCAGGTGTGACTCAGTGACATTGCTTAGTGATGGAAATTCTGGTCTAATTATCATAAATTGAAGACTAGTCATAAATAAAGATGTCTTTGGAGATTTTGAGACTCCTGTCACTCCAGCCTGCTGGGTTCTTGTCTTCTAAAATGTATCATTAAACAAGTTTCTAAAGAATTATGGAAAGCTTTTATGTTGGTAAAACTTTCATCTTCACCACAGCACAAACTCCATTCACAGTTTTTTTAAAAAAGTAAAAGGAGCCTGGATAGCTCAACAGACAGAGCTCTGTAATTTAAGACCAGCTGTCTGCAATTAAAGTAAGATCGAATCCCGCCAGGCTCAAGGTTGACTCAGCCTTCCATCCTTTCTAAGGTAGGTAAATTGAAGACCCAGTTTGTGGGGGCAATAAGCTGACTTTGTATAAATATACAAAAGTATGAAGGCTATTGCTTAATGCATTGTAAGCCACCCTGAGTCTCCGGAGAAGGGCGGCATATAAATCAAATTAAAAAAAAAAAAAAGTACAGCAGTCATGTTCCATGGTTTTGCATATGGACTACAGCGTACATGTATATGGGATTATTATTGGAGATCCCTATATTATAATTATAGTTGCTTTTCCTTTATGGTATCATAACGAGTGTGAGGTATTTTAGTTCTCTACTAATTAACACTGGAGGCAAATGATGCTTATTTCTCTTCATTTTACATTGGTGGGTCAAGCAACATTCTCAGTAAATGTTCAAAAAGAATAAAAAGGCAAGTGTAAAACAATGCTGCAGGTGAGTAAGCAGAATTTACTCAAAAATATCTATGGCATGGGCAGTTCCTGAAAAAGGAGTCTTTCTCTGTGACTGGGAATTAATGAATTGTGTGCCTTTGCATGTACTTATATCAGGACGTTCAATCAGTTTAGGTGGGACATGACTTATCTGCACAGCTATTTGTGTCAGTTCCCAGATATTTCTACAGGGACGCTGGCATTTTGGCGGGAGGAAGGGGTGGGGAGGAATGGAGTAATCTCTATATGAAGTTTCTGTTTCTGTTTCCCTGCAATTGTGTGGGAGGGGTTTGGTAAGGTTAGCATTGCTTTAAATACCTTATCTAAGGTAGGTAAAATGAGGACCCAGATTGTGGGGGCAATAAGCTGACTTTGTATAAAATAGAACACCGCTTGGGGGAGGGGGGCAAAAAAAAGCCCTACTAAGCAGGTATATACAAAAGTATGAAGACTATTGCTTAATGCTTTGTAAGCCGCCCTGAGTCTCCGGAGAAGGGCGGCATATAAATCAAACTAATAAAATAAATAATAAAATAATAAATGAATAAATAGCTGGTTTTAAGTGAGAAGCTTCAGTTCTTGCCTAGACCTCTTGTTATCACAAACCTTTCAATAAAAGCTCCTTTTGGAACAACTGCAGTTTCAAGAGTCCTGCTTTCTTGGGATGATTGGAGAGGCAAGACCTTACAATTTGTATATCTTAATCAACTTTGTCCATGTCCATGGTTGTTGTTTTTTTTGTCTGCTTTATTGCCTATAGTGCTATACACATGTCAGAATTTATGTTTGTTAAAGAACTATGGGTCATTTCCATCTGTGATGCTACAGAAACTATGAAGAATGATGTATGCACGACTCTTGATGTTTTTCCTCAGCTTCTTCTTTTTGGCTTCAGCCGATTGGAGTTGAAGGTGAACATATCTAGTAAAGGAGAATATTTGTAGCTTAGGGTTGAACTTAGGGATTCTTGATGCTCTTTGAGCTTGGTTATTTTCTTGCAAACATTTCATTACCCTAACTAGAAAGCATCATCAGTGCTATTAAGAAATGGGGTTTGCCCATTCCTTACTAGCTCCCATTCCTTACTAAGCACTGATGATGTTACCTAGTTTGGATAATGAAATGCCTGCAAGAAAACAACCAAGCTCAGTTGACATATCTAGAATGCCCAGGTGGAAACATGATTTAATACAAGGTTCTTTGTGATATAGTAAGTATACAAATGAAAAGCAAATGCTCACAGCTCTTTTTTTTATCTGCCCACCTTAACTTACCACAAATAGCTTGCTTTTCTTTAACTAAATGTCAACTCTCCTTCAATCCAACTTTACTCCTGATGACTTAATTTCCTTGGCAACAAACCAGAAGTGGCTTGGCATTGCTTTCTTCCAAGATGTTTTTGAAATCTCAATCTAGGCCAGTAGCCCTGGGACTTCCAGTGGTCTTCCATTCACATAATACCCAGATGTGACCCTGTTTAAGTTTTCAAGATTACAGTTGTCTAAGCACTATTTCACTATTGTACATCATTTGACAGGGTTGCTGCTATGGGGTTCACAGTGCTTTACTTGTGTGCAAAGACATAGAGGTAAAAAAAAACCCTCCAGTCCTGATTAAGAAAAAAATTACTTGTCTGAAATCTCACAGAACTTGAAATTCCATCGAGGTAGAAAATATTTTAATAAAAATTAAAGCATTAATATTTTCTTAAATGATTTGGCTTGTTTACTTGGTTTTCAATATTGTACTCTATAATCCTAAACCTAAGGATTCAGAAATATGCAACAGAGAGTACAATCCAATGTATTTCCCCTAACGACTACACACAGGACCACAGCCTCAGTCAGGCATTGCATACCCAATTTTTGGTGTTAACTTTATTGCAAAATCAATAAGACCAATCTTGTTACACACAAAGGAAAACATCAAACTTTGCACAGAGTAGAAATAAGTAGGTCTTCATTGGAAGCTGAAGCTTCTCTTTGGAAGATGATCTGATTACATCTAAATCCATGGCCTTGTTTATCATCCAGAGCTTGATTTCTCATCTTTGGTCAGATCTTCTATGAAGATCAATTCAGCCACATATGGAGGGTGGGTGGGTGGATGAAAATGGAATTATGAAAAGTAAGTATAGTTTACATTAGCATATGAAGATGCTTCAGGGTTTTGGGGCCCTCATGATATTTTATGCAATGAGAAGGGAGTAGAAGACAAAGAATATCTCATAGTGTTTCTTCTGGGTATTCTGGAAGGGAAAATGCAGAAAAGTATACAATATATCATATTACACATACTAACGGCAAGTAGAGTTGTGATAGCACAAAATTGGAAACAACCAGACACCTCTCCAGATCAAATCATAATAAAAAAAATATATGAATGTGCAGAGATGGACAGATTATCTATGGAAATGAAGGAGAGGGAGGATACTGAGTACTATTTAATATGGAATAAATGGTATTCCTGGCTGGAGAGTAAACATAAAATTTAAGGGATGTTTTTGTTATGAGATCGAATTGTAACTAGAAATCAAGATAATTTAAATAAAGATGTAAGTTTAAGATAGAGATATTTAGAAGTAGGATTTGTGTAAAAAGTTTAAATAGGTTAGAGATACCGATGCAGAAAAGTTGTTATTAGTATTGAAATTTTGATATGTTTGTTTTTGGTTGTTTATATTTTTTGTTTTGTGTGTGTGTGTTTCAACTGAAATGTCAAATAGATTTTAAAGGGAGCTCCATGTAGAACACACTACAGTGGTGTGAGATGGTTAGTTTTCTCATCTCTCTTAGTTGCTGTCTGAAGGTTATCTGGATTTGGGCAGTTCAGATATGGGAGGCTTATTACTGTATAGGAATGTGTTTGGACTTCACTATCAGGTAGCAATACTTGGCTGACTTTGAGTTTGAAAGCTACACAGGATTGGGTCTGGTTAATCCCTAGCTAGGAGACCTCCAAGGAATACCAGGATTGTAGGATGTGATATCAAAGGGGGGGAAAATCCAGAACAAGCAAATTGCAAACTATTTGCATGTTGTCAACATCACATAGATGTACTTAGGAAGAGAACCAAGAGTAGAGTTTGGCTTGAAGGTGAATTTACCTTTGTCTTTAAAAGAAGGTAGGCAGAATCTTGGAAAACACCAGGACATAAAAAGAAAGTAAGAAGAAACTGCTAAAATATTTATTGAAATGCTACACAGCTTTTTGCAAGATCCCACTTGTATTGTTGTGTTTGATTAGTATACCTTATTGAATTATTTCTGTATTAACTAATAATGTGATAACAAAATAGTGTTTTTGGAAGATTTCCTAAAATCCTTTAATTTAGCAGCATCAGCCAGTAGGTTCATCGCTTTGGTCATTTTTTAGTCTGCTTTCTGCTTTTTTATATTAATACTCTTTCTCACACATAGCCCAGTGAAAAATAACACACACCATACTTATTTTCATCTGATAAATGTTGGTGTAGTTTTGTAAGCAGCTCTTTATGATGTTTTGCTACTGGGTAAAATTGATAAGGCCATAGGGCAGGAATCTGAAAATTAAAGTCATGGTTTTGCTCACTGTGCATTTTATAACTTTCCATACAGAAATGTACTTTGATGCAGTCTGCTTAAAAGTACTCTGAGGCTGGTGCGAACCAGTAGAAAGATTTCTTCAGTCTGGAAGAAAGATTAATAGGAAGACAAGAAGGGAGGGTTTTCGACTGAGAAATGAAATTAAAATGAGTTATTATCAGTTATCTCCTTTGTGGCTCACTAATCTTCTTTATTAAAAGATTATTTAAAGATAAATGCCAGGGAATGTTTACCTCCTATCTTTGAGATAAAGGTAAAGACTCTCTAAAGTCCAGATTATTGACAAGGGGCTATGTGGATTCACATACACTCTTCTTGACAACAATAAGAAAGGCTCTGTTTTTGCTTTCAATATACCTGCATTGGAAGCTGTTTAACACGAGAACAACATGTACCATATTTCAAAGGAGAAATGTGCTTTATTTAAATCCATTCTTGTGACAGATTCTAAAAGAATCTCTCTTTTAGGAGCCTGGATAGTTCAACAGACTAAGCACTGTAATTTAACACCAGCTGTCTGCAATTAAAGTAAGATCGAATCTCGCCAGGCTCATGGTTGACTCAGCCTTCCATCCTTTCTAAGGTAGGTAAAATGAGGACCCAGATTGTGGGGGCAATAAACTGACTTTGTTTAAATATACAAAAGTATGAAGGCTATTGCTTAACGCACTGTAAGCCACCCTGAGTCTCCGGAGAAGGGCAGCATATAAATCAATTTTTTTTAAAAAAAAAGGAGCACAATTTTATCCCAGTTCACACCAATGAATGTTTCCCTAACGCTGGAGCAAGCTGTGTGATTGTTGCAACTCCTAACCAATGGAATCAATTCAGTATAACATAAATAAATAAATTAGCAAGAAGCCTAGCTACAGGTGGATTCTCTCACTTCCACAAGGGCAGCTGTCAAAGCCTCAGGGTCATCAATTTTGTTTTCTTCCTGAAGGTGCAATAGTCAAAGTAGCATTGGTTGCTGGGTTTAGCCATAATGATGCATAATTTCTGATGCAGCTGCCTGTTGAGCACTGTGAGAAATTTACATAATTGCTAGTAGTAATATGCCGTACATTTCAAATTCAGCATGTTTTAAGCTCAAAACGTCTCATGTTGAGTTTGGAGAGCTTGTTTTGAGATTGAAATGGCTGGTATTCCAAATATTCTAATCTATTTTGAGCTTAGAAAACTTCCAGCAAAGTCAGGATATCATCAGAGAACTTTGCAGGTACGAAATGAGATGTTTTGAACGCAAAGCAGAGCTGTTGCTAGTGCTAGATCCAGTTGTGCAATACTGCTTAGAGTGCTAACACCTCTCTTGGAAATATCTTTCAGGGATCTTTTTGCCCAAGATCCTCTCAAATCTGTCTTAATTCTGTTCTCTCATTGGGTATGTCTAGTTTAATGAAAAGCAGGCCTAGAGGTGATATGATAGCAGTGTTCCAATATCTAAGAGACTGCCACAAATAAGAGGGAGGTCAACCTATTTTCCAGCGCACCTGAAGGCAGGACAAGAAATAATGGAGGAAACTAATCAAGGACAGAACTAATCTAGAACTAAGAAAAAAATTCCTGACAGTGAGAACAATAAATCAGTGGAACGGCTTGCCTACAGAAGTTGCCTCCATCACTGGAGGCTTTTAAAAAGAGACTGGCAGCCACCTGTCTGATATGGTATAGGGTCTCCTGCTTGAGCAGGGGGTCAAGGTCCCTTCCAACTCCCTTATTCTCTTATTCTATTCAATGTGAAGATTGATGAACCGCCTAGACTACTGCAATGCTCTCTACATGGGGCTCCCCTTGGGGTGCACCCAGAGGCTACAGTTAGTCCAGAATGCGGCCGCGTGGGGGATTATGGGAACGACGAGGCACTCACATATGACACCTCTCCTGCGCGAGCTGCACTGGCTTCCTGTGGTCTTCCGGGTGCGCTTCAAGGTATTGGTGACCACCTTTAAAGCGCTCCATGGCTTAGGGCCAGGTTATCTGCGAGACCGCCTTCTGCCGCCAATAACCTCCCACCGACCGGTTTGCTCGCACAGAGAGGGCCTCCTCAGGGTGCCATTGGCCAGACAGTGTCGGCTGGCGACCCCCAGGGGGAGAGCCTTCTCTGTGGCAGCACCCGCCCTCTGGAATGACCTACCCCCTGAGATACGCACGATATCAGACCTCCGGACTTTTCGTCGGGCCCTGAAAACACACTTATTCCATCTAGCTGGGCTGGCTTGATCCCATACTCTCAGTTTTAATTGAATTTGGTTTTAACTGGGTTGTTTTTAATATCTTGGGCCGAAATTATTTAATTGTTTTTTAAATTGTTTTTAAATTTTATATGCAATGTTTTATCTTGGCTGTACACCGCCCTGAGTCCCGCAGGAGAAGGGCGGTATAGAAATAAAATAATAATAATAATAATAATAATAATAATAATAATAATAATAATAATAATAATAAACCAAGTTACCCATAAGGTGTGTGTATGGTGTCAAGATGGTGTCTGTGATTATGCAGTCAAACTCCATCCCATCTGTTGCGTTGCCAAGGCCTCCATCTGAATTATTTTAAGCTTCGGTGGATAAAGAATAACACAAAACTGTCTGCTGCCATTCATACAAAACCAGTGAGAGAAAATATATGAGGATATAGGGAAATTTGCAACAATGTGTTGGTTTACTTATACTCCTATATCCTTTGTTTAAATTAGATGAGAAGTCATTTGAAATTCATTGTTTCAGCTTAACATTCTTCCAGTTGGTCATGTTCTACTACTTCCAAGGTGGGTTTCAGCAGGTTCTGACCAATTCTGGAGAACTGGTAGCAGAAATTTTGAGTAGTTCGGAGAACTGGTAGTAAAAATTCTGACTGGCCCCACCCCCATCTATTCTCTGCCTCCCAGCTGATTGGGAGGAACTTTACTTACTTTACACTGACTGAGGATATAACAACAGGGATAAAGACTAGCATTGCCTTTTAATGGGTGGGATAAGATTGTTTCTGTTTATCCTAAGCAAGCCTATTGAAGCCACACAGTAGCCACTGTAATCAAAGATTTGAGAGAAGAGATTTGAGCAGATATTGCAGAGGCTAGTTTATTTTCATCATCACCATCATCATATAGTAATTAAATGTGGGTTTGCTTCCAGTTGTGTTAAGTAGTGCTTCAGCCCAAATTGTGGCTGTGACTTTCACAAACAGGCTACCTTTATATTTGGACCCTATACATTTGGTCCTGTTTAATTTTAATTATCATCTTTCTCCAGGAGCTTGTGTTTTGACAACAGTGGAGTTTATCTGGTTCTATTTTTCTTTCTCTCAACACAAAACAGAGATTTTCATGTCATTCTACACAGTCAGTATGGCTAGGGAAACTCTAACTGAGGAAACTAATCTCCATAAATATGAACGTGTCAAGAGCTGGAAAAAACACAAGTGGTAATATATCAGCTCAAAAGACCTGGGGGATTATTTTTAGTTTAGCATTCACACAGATATCTTTCGGAAAGGTCAGTGAAATAGCATCTCAAGTAAAGACAATGAATGAGATTTAAGAAATAAAGGTAAGAATTCAAAGAGGGCAAGGATGAAATGTAAAAGAGAAAATTGGAGCAGAATGAGCCAACTTGGTGCAGCCAACTTGGTGCAACCAACTCAACTTGGCCACAGCTGTGGGACAACTTGTCATGGCCAACTCACTGCAAGACAATTTGCTGCGGGACAATTCAACAATTCAATGTAAGTATTTAAAATAACAAAAATTTCTATTCCACCATTTCTTTGATATTAGTATAAGTCTTGTCCTGTGATAAATTGTCCTGTGGTGAATTGGCCATGGCGAGTTGGGCACAGCAAGTTGACAGTGGTAAATTAGCAGTGACAAGTTGGCCATGGTGAGTTGGCTGCACCACATTAGCTGTGTTGAGTTGTCCTAAACCCAAATTGGAGTGAGGAAGAAAATCTTGTTTGAGAATCTAGATTTGTGCTACAAATTTATTAAAAGAGTTTGTGTATGCTCTATGGCATTCTTCAGAGACAAGCACATAGTTCACATTCTTCTTAAATGAATGATTCGACAACTTTTCAAACAGCTCTAAATCTTTTCTGGATTTGAAATTCTTATCTTTTTAGTATCTATCTATCTATCTATCTATCTATCTATCTATCTATCTATCTATCTATCCATCCATCCATCCATCCATCCATCCATCCATCCTGTCTAGTGCAACATGAAGGTAGGAGACAATGCAGTCACTGGATTAAAATATAAATGAGGAAATACATTGGCTTTTATTAATGCCTCAAAATATTTATAAACAGGTTCCACTGGATTACATAATATATCTACAGCCAGTCCATGCTTGCCTGCTCCGGCACTAAATATATTCCTAACCCTGGCTTTGTGACAGATGGGTTTTCCTTAGGCTGAGGCTGTGAATGTTTCTCAGACTTGGCCTTCTACCTCCATTTTCCCACCTCTTCCTCTGCCAGGTCCCTCCTATATTTACAGGAAGGAAGGAAATACCTTGCATTGCCATGCTTTGATTGACAGTTCCCACATCTACTCATTGCAACATGTCCATTCATACTTGCACTCTCTATTTCTCTCTCTGTGTATATGTGTGTGCATGAGCCAAACAGCTGCAATCGATATGCATGTTAATGACATAGTAAAGTAATGTTTTCACACATTACAATGGCCCAAAACATACTTAACAACATTATGGCTTGCTGTGTCGCATGATTCTAACCATTCTGGTTCTTTACAGCTTACTATATTACACATTAATCCAATCAATTGTTATTTATTTCACATGCTGCTGAAATCTTGCCATTCTTGCTGTGTTAATGAAACATGTTATTCTCACCAAACTCTGTGGAATTATTCCCCCCCCCCCCCCGTCTTGAAGACTGAAGTGATTACTTTCGATTCTTCTAATATGCTATACTGTACGGAATTGAAAGAAACATAGAACTGTAGAAGTAAACACAGCTTGGATAATTACAGTGATTTTTCCATTATGGTAGCATAAAAATTACAATCAGACTTGTGAGGGGAAAAAAAGGATAGAGCCCCCTCCACTCCCCAGCAAACGTAATGCTGTTGGATCACCTGCAATATTTCTCATGTAAGTTAATAAGACCTTGCTTTCCTGGGGTCAGGCATGAAACAAGTAAGAGCCAGTAATGACATTCAAAAGCTTCATGTTGAGGTAGGTACATGCTGGAAAAAAATACATTATAATGCAATCCAAGGCATATTGAAGGATTTCAAAATATTTATTAAATAAACAAGTTTGAAATGTTGTTCAGCATTTCTTTTAACATGGAAATAGAAAGTTGCCTGCATTAAGGTATGGATTGCTTTGAACTCAGCATTGCTTGTAGAGAATTGGCCAGTATACAGGTAGTCTTCAGCTTATGACCACAATGGACCCCAGAATTTCTATCATAAGTCATGATGATTGTTAAGTCGAGGCACCCATATGACCAGATCTGATTTTATGACTTTTTTTGCAACAGTTGTTAAGCAAATACT
Source organism: Arizona elegans (assembly GCA_022577455.1). Taxonomy (NCBI): domain Eukaryota; kingdom Metazoa; phylum Chordata; class Lepidosauria; order Squamata; family Colubridae; genus Arizona; species Arizona elegans. The sequence goes on along the minus strand of JAKOOJ010000001.1, from coordinate 198,702,933 downwards.
ATGGTTGTTAAGTGAATGTGGCAGTTATTAAGCAAACACCTTGGTCATTAAGTAAATCAATATATTCCTATGGGTTTTTTTTTTTTTGCTGGAAACTGGCCAAAAAAGCTTGTGGTTATATAACAGAGGAATGCTACAATCAGGCATAAAGGTGAATCAATTGTTAAGTGCCCAAAATGTAATGATGTGTCCGTGGGCAGGTGGGTGAGAGTCAGAACTCTGGAATCAGATAGCTTTTACTTGTAACTTAACCCTAACCAATTGGTCGAGGACTATCTATAGTGGAAATGGTGATTTAAAAAAAAAAATGAGTTAAGAAGGAAACCCAGAGAATTTCTGTAAAGTCATTTAAGCTTTTTTGATAACAAAACAAACAAACAACCACCAAATCACAAAATTCTCTTTCTGTGCAGAAACATTCTGCCTGCTGTGATCCATTCCCTATTTCAGATTGGTGCAGCCATCTCAATAGCTGATACTTTTCAGTGTTGAGATAATCCAAGAATCTACCAGTTCAGTCAGGAAGGTCCTACCTCTAATGGCTTTGTTTCTTTACTCTAATTAGCCATTCTTTCTTTCTTTTCTCTCTTTTGCCTTTTTTCTTCACAAACACAATCTTTAAAATATAGAACTTTAAGAATAAAAAGGAAGAGTGACAGGTGATTTTTTTTCTGGCAGGAGAAGGGGAGATGAAGTTGGGGTAATCCATCAATAATTTTCTTTGACGTGTTCCACATTAAACAGTAAAGATGTAACCACACATCCTGTGGCAAAACAAGAGCTGATAATGAGCGCAATGCAATGTGTGACTGTACATTTTTCCTTGGGTTGAAGAACAGAAATCTGGTACCGTTATGCAACTATTTGTCATCTCTTAGAAAAGGTCATAACGAAAGTAAAAATGGAAAGTGTAAAAGGTGAGTTTTAAAAATTGAGAAGACAAAGACATTATCAGCCGGCATGCTTAATGAACTTGTAATGGATAAAAAAGAATTGAAGTTGGTAGATAGCTTTGTTTTTCTAAGCTTAAAAATAGCTACAGATGAACAGTGTGCTAGAGAAATAAAAATGAAATTAATCTAAAAGAAGAAGGGAATGACAAATTTAGACAAGGACACTTTAATGCTAATAAAGCTCATAGTTAAAACAGTGGTCTTTCCAATGCAAACATGTCTCTTAAAACTCAGCTTTGAAAAAAAATAGAAAAAAAAAATAGTGGCCTTTAAATTATGATCCTGGAGTTCATTACAGAGTATCATGGGCTGCAAGAAGAATTGAGCATGAATCAAACAAAGACTAATTGTTTCTTGAATTCAAATAAAATATTGATACAGTGGATTTTAAAGATTAAGTTTCAACTGAAGGCAGAACTTTCCATTTTAGCTAATTATCTAATGGATAAATAGGATAAATGGATAAAAAATAATGGAAGATTATTTCAATATATGATTACTGTGGCAAGATTATTGTATAAACATAGATGGAAAGATTTAGCACTCCCCACCATGGAAGAATGGTTGGTGAAGATAATGTAACTTGAGATGAACAAACTGACTTCTCTGATTAGACCAAGGACATTTATTGACTACTTTTGCACATTTTATATATGTAAAATACTTTAATAAAAACTGTTTTAAAAAAGAAAATATGAATATGTTCAGGGAAACAAGAATGGATAACATAGACAACAGATAACATAGGTTGGAGGAGATCAGAAAAGAAATTACAGGACTTGGAAAAGCTACAGTTTATTGCTGTAGATAGGTTGAAAGTATAGACATTTATTTTTGCAGTTATTAGAAATCAGACCCAGTTCAATGCCCCTAAATTAGTTATAACTTATTTAAATAGAGACACATACATGAAAAAAAAATATCTTCAATATATGAATCAAAGTACTAAGCAATGACATTGGAAAAAGCACCCCATTTTAGGAAAGCATTTATTTTTACTGGAATTATTCCACCAAGGAAGTTTTTGTGATGTCTTAAATTATATTTTAATCTTGTGCAAAAGAGAAGCATATTTTATAATAATTATTCTTAAGTAAGATGTAAGTAAGAAATCAAGGCCAGTAGCTTTTTGAAGAGGTTTTTGTAATTAATGTTAATTAACGTAACAGATGATTTATTAAATTGACTTCCAAGCTATTAATGAAGAAAATGTATTTATTCAAGCTGCAATTAAATTATATCTTTGCTGTGATTCTGAAGAAAAATGAGCATATCATCTCCAAGCAAAATAATTACATCATTTTCTGCTTTTTTTATTAAGAACTTTTAATATTCTTGCTAATGTTTTATGATAATGTTCTATAATGAGACTGAGCAAAGTAGAAGAGGTTGAATATATTGTTTGATAAACCCATTATTATTATTATTTTAAAAAGTCATTATTTGATGCTAAATGTATGTGTTTGTAATATTTACATCCCACCTTTTTGCCAAAATCTCAGATGGCATACGGGGCTCCTTCCGATTTCTCCTACAAAAATATCATGTAAGATGTTGGGTTGCAAGAGGCTGGTTGGCTCTTAGTCATCCCACAAGCATTCATGATAAAGGATGAAGTAATTAATTATTAAAATAAGCTTATTTTTATCTTCTGCAGTACTAAACATTTTAAAATCATCTAAACACAACAATGAGTATAGCGTTTAATACTCTTCTTAAGTCAGCTCTGTTTCTAAGAAGTAAATCAAGAAAGATAATAATTGTACAATTATTTCAAAATGTATATAATTGATTTGTAAATAATTTAATGGATTTTTTAAAAAACTAAACAGCACATAAAGAGTGCTTTTAAAATGAATAGCATAACAGTTATAATTGTTGTTTTAATAATTATGTAATGTAAATTTTATTGAAATGGGTACATTTATTTCTAATACACTTATATAACTAATTTTAACCTGTGTTGTATAAATAGATTCCATATTTCATCATGCCTGTCCATAGGCATGATGTCATTGTGCAATCAATGTTTGAAAAAGATTTAAAATTAAAAATTTTTATTTAAGAATATAATAAGCAGGTAAATTAATCACTGTTGAGGATTTAGACATTGTTTCAAAGTACTGGGAATTTTTGCTCTTATTAATATACTGTATATGATTAATATATATTTATGTTTATGCCAATTATATTTATATCCTACATAATTACAAGTTTTACTATGCAGGTAGTAAATTTCTTGGTTTAATTTTTCCCGGTTTATGTATTATTATTTATTAATGTGATGTCTGGAAATAAATATAATAAAAATACAATTCTGAGATGCATTATGCAATTACCCAAATCATTATAAAAAGTATGAAATGAGGGAAATTGTTCAAGAGAAAAAATAGCATCAGAAAGATGGGTTATAGTTGCAATATGTGTTCTGTATAAATCTACTTGGTAGTTTGGATTAGAATATAGTTAAACCACACTGCAATGATCTAACTGGATGGAGGCATTACCCATTCTTTATGAATGTCTATTTAATAGGTAAATTCATAATATGGTAATTTATGCAAGACATGGCCTCATAATCAATTTACAGCCTTTACATTTATTTAGGTCATTTGCATGATGAAAATTGCTGCAAAAAATTTTATTACTTCAAGGTCTGGCAATCTAACGCTTTGCTATTATAGGTGAAACTCGAAAAATTAGAATATCGTGCAAAAGTTCATTTATTTCAGTAATGCAACTTAAAAGGTGAAACTAATATATGAGATAGACTCATTACATGCAAAGCGAGATAGTTCAAGCCTTGATTTGTCATACTTTTGATGATTATGGCTTACAGCTCATGAAAACCCCAAATTCACAATCTCAGAAAATTAGAATATTGTGAAAAGGTTCAATATTCTAGGCTCAAAGTGTACCAGCTAATCAGCTAATTAAGCCATAAACACCTGCAAAGGGTTCCTGAGCCTTTAAATGGCCTCTCAGTCTGGTTCAGTAGGAATCACAATCATGGGAAAGACTGCTGACCTGACAGTTGTGCAGAAAACCATCATTGACACCCTCCATAAGGAGGGAAAGCCTCAAAAGGTAATTGCAAAAGAAATTGGATGTTCCCAAAGTGCTGTATCAAAGCACATTAATAGAAAGTTATGTGGAAGAGAAAAGTGTGGAAGAAAAAGGTGCACAAGCAGCAGGGATGACCGCAGCCTGGAGAGGATTGTCAGGAAAAGGCCATTCAAAAGTGTTGGGGATTTTCACAAGGAGAGGACTGAGGCTGGAGTCAGTGCATAAAGAGCCACCACACACAGACGGATCCTGGACATGGGCTTCAAATGTCGTATTTCTCTTGTCAAGCCGCTCCTGAACAACAAGCAACGTCAGAAGCGTCTTACCTGGGCTAAAGAAAAAAAAGAACTGGTCTGTTGCTCAGTGGTCCAAAGTCCTCTTTTCTGATGAGAACAACTTTTGCATCTCATTTGGAAACCAAGGACCCAGAGTCTGGAGGAAGAATGGAGAGGCACATACTGCAAGATGCTTGAA